>JAUCMO010000447.1:2135000-3363750 GCA_032399605.1 Melipona beecheii
CTGTCAACGTTACAAAACGGGTTACTTTTCGTAAGTATTTCCCCAGTAAATGGTCGATAATCTCGTTTTGTCGTTGAAAGTTGGAAAGAATGTATCACGCCACGCGTTCAAATCTTCGTAAATCGTAGGTCCTACTCCAATGGCGAAAGTTCGTTATCCTATAGAGTTTGTACACATATTCAAGTAATCCGATAACTTTCAGTAGCAGTCAACTAATTTGAAAATTGCACACAGTAATTTAGATGTACGATAAGTTTTATAAACCTTTATAGAGAATAAAGGAACTAATTGGTTGATGGTTTATATAAAAATATATAGTTTAATTTTAAGAATAGGACAGATTTTGAAATCCTTGAAATGTCTTCACGTTACTGAATCGCATATAATGCATCATTTAATATCATTTAATTCTGCCAAATAAAATTTTCCTCTGCTTCTTAACTGTTATATATATTGTGTTATGTCATGTTATAAATAAAAGTAAATTAAAGATTTTTCACAAGAGCAACAAGTGTTCGTACTTATTTAAGTATTATATTTAATACAATTCTGCTTGTATATATGTATGGTATGAATTACACATAATAAGATGCTATTAATATTTTATTTTTAACATTCTAAAAAAAAGTGTGTGTATAAACAGATAATACATAAATTTATATTTATTATTTTAATTATTTTTTTTCAGGAGATGAAGCAATTATATCTATGTCTGTGGCTGGGGAGGTAACTGACACTTCAATTATGGAAGTAGGCCGTTCAAGACCTCAATTCCAATATTCCCGGGTACGACATGTATTATAGTAAAATATTTTGCTAAAACACCATTTATGATTAATCTTTCAAGACCACTATAATAATTTATGGATTAATTTGCAGGAGGAATTAATACTGATAAAAAGTTTGCCATTATCTAAGAAGAGGCCCGATTTCTTAGATACTTCATATAATAAGTATGTTTTCAATATTATATAAATTCAATATTTATTCTACTATTTGTATTTTTATTGTTTTAAGATCGTTAAATTTTATTGTTACTTCTTGCGAATTATATTCGTTTACTTTTTTCTGTTCTTTCTTTATTTGGTTAAGTTCACGTGGTGTGTGGGATCCTGAACGTTGGCATTCGGATAGGAAGCGAAGCGATACACCACCGAAAGACGAAAGAACTGGACGTGGTGATCAAGTTACTGAAAGTCATAATAAACGTCGGAACGGTGATCCAAGGGAACGAATTCGTAAGGAACAAGACGGCATAGTATTGAGTCCTCAGCGTAGAAGTTTTAATTCAGGTTGTTTTGTCAACGTGAATCAACCTTCGAATCGACGTCCTGAGAGTCCAATAGGGAAAGCAGAGGTCGTGGTAATTTATTTAAGGAATAACTATTATAGAGAAATAGAGTAAAATTACCGGATTGTTTTAATAAAATACATGACAAACTGTTTACTTACAGGTTAGCCATAGGGAACCTGTTCGCCGAATTGGAAGTGGAAGGATTTTAACTCGCGATATATGGGACTTTCGACCTGAAAATGAAAAACTGGAACCTGCTTTTCGGTCTGGATCAAGTGGTGGTACTTCTGTGCGTGATCGTGACAACAGGGATACTCGCGATGGAAAGGACCGAGAGAACACGAGGGAAAGAGATCGCGATCGCGATCGCGATAATTTGCGTGATCGAGACGAGAGGAACGAACGGTTCGAACGAAGATCATTTGGTCGTGATTATGGTGACAGAGATAGGGACCGCGATCGAGAGAGAGCAGCTGAACGGAATGATCGTAATCATCAATCGGAACGTGATAAAGATCGTGGTCGCGAACGAAGATTCAGTAATGATCGCAGGCGAACATATAGCGAAAATCGTAACGATGCGGATGAACCAGAATGGTTTAGTTCTGGACCGACATCGCAACATGATACCATTGAATTAAGAGGTTTCGAAGACATCCCTGAGGAAAAAGCAGTAAACAATAACAGTAGCAATATTAAAAACAAAAAGCAAACTCCGGTTCAGAAGAAGCGCGGGAAAAAGAACTCGTTGGAGAAAGATGAGAAGCAGACTGAAAATTCAGCAGGTCCGAAAGGGCGAAGTACACCGACCACGATGGATCAACCAATGAATGTTGTCGCTGCGCCTCATTCGCCGATTTCAGAACAGAACGAGTCGACGTCTCTTACACAAAAAACAAATCATGATTCCAACGAAAGCACTGTAATTGAACAAAGTTGCGAGACAACGGATAATTCTAGCACCGCTAATCAAAATCAAGAAGATAGCCATCCTGATTTTAATCTAGATGAATTCTTAAAGTCTGATACATTTCCTGGCGTACCTGGACTTTTAACTGTAAGTTTTATTTTGTATTTATATATAAAACAATATAGTATTTAATAATTTGCATAATATGATGTATTTTATTTATATATAGAATGGAGTTGGTTCAAACGGAGGTTCTTGTTCCCGATTTAGTCAATGGTTTAAGAGGGAAAGTCCTGTTCAACAGATGGATAGTCGTCGAACTTCTATACAGGATGATATACTGAACAATCTTCTTAATGATATCACCGAACCAAATATTCAGATTCCATCAGTGACAGAATCTAATACATACTTTGCTCCAATTTCTCCTGCTAATACAACAGCAAATAATACTACATCCACTACTGGCGTAAAGCTGCTGGAAATGCTACAACGTGGAAACAAACCAAATCAAAATGGACAAGGGGACGTAGTTAGCACTGTAATTCCAATGATGAAAAGCTCATCTATTAAAGATATGGGTGAGAATTTCTGCTATTAATTTTTATTATTATTATGACGTACGATAGGACGCTGTATGTGACTAAAACTTTTTTAGAAGTTGGTGGAAAAGTTGTGCATAGTCTCGAAGAATTGGAAGCACGCATGCGGGGTGGTGCTCCTCCACCCACATCTTCGACTGATCAACCTCGTGTAAATAAGACTGAAGAAGATCTTTCTGCGTTTAAAAAATTGGTAATATTACATATATTATATTATCAATAAAATGTTACAATTTTGTCCTCTTTTTTTTATATACATAATTTGTTAACAATTTAGCTTGCTCAAGTGACTGGAGGACAGGCTATACCAGCGGCAAACGGTCCTATTTCGCAAAAACAACCTGTGACATTAATACAAGTAAGATAATTTTCTTTCTTTTTACCTTTTTATTTGATATCACAAGATTTACATTTGAGATAATGTGTAATTTTCTATAGTTGCTTAACTCACAACTGAAAACACAACCAATTGCTCCTCAGCAATCGGTCCCAGAACCAATACAAACATTTAATCACGTTGGTTCTGTTGGACCAACTCAACATCCGCATCAGGCACAAATGCAGCATGAAAATTTAATGAAAGTATTACAGATTCAACAGGTTAGTAATGTTACTTCTACCTTAGAAAAAGGAAAAAGGGAAAAAAGTTATTATTCCTTCTACATTGATTGTAGCAACAGAAACAACAGCAGCAGCAGCAGCAGCAACAGCAACAGCAACAGCAACAGCAACAACAACAACAACAACAACAACATTCAGATATGTTGTCCATGATGATGGGTGGCCAACGGATGTTAGGCATGAGTCCCGTTCCACCGGAAATGCAGATGATGTTGAGTAATGCTCCAACAAGTCAAGAACTCCTCCAAAGACCAGAAGCTCAAGCAATTATTCAAGGTCTTCAGCAAGGAGAAATAACTAGACAACATCTTATACAGCAGTTACAGGTTTGTTTCTTTAACTAGAAAAGAAACTTAACTAGAAAAGAAATGTTTAAATCTTGTTGTTTTTAATATATCAAGCTATAATAATAATATGTAAAATAGAATCCAGCTATGCAGCATCGTCATAGAGAAGTTCTAGTAAATATTTTGAAAATGTATGGTGGTACTACACCACGTACTATAAGTCCGCATCCTAATGCACCAACTCCACAAGATCATATCTTGCAACAAATGTTGTACCAACAACAGCAACAAAGGATTCCATCTCCTATGAACAATGGTAAGTTACATTCCTTGTTCATTTTTATTATTGATAGAGTTTAAACTTTTTTTCCTAATTATTTTTGATATACAAATTTTTGCATTGCTGTATAACAGTTAATATAAAGATTGTATGATTGATCGGGAGCTATTTTTATTATTAAAAATAAAAGTTTTCATTAAAAATATTGTAGATTTATGATATAAATATATATGATATTGTTTGGGATGCAGCTTATTGTCCACCTTCAATAATATCTTCAAATTTGACTGCTAGTCCCAGTACATTAACAGTACAGCATCCAGGTAGAATATAAAAAATAATAAATTCTTTTTTCTTTTATCATTTTGTTCTGTTATTATATGTGTGTAAAATTTAATAATAAGCAAATCGCTTAGAAGATCTAAAATATCAAAATACTTCTCATAAATTTATTTTAAAGAACTTGTGATCTTGCTTTTAAAAATTTAAAATATTTTTTTTATGTCATAAGGATAACGATCCATCTATTTAAACTGTACTTGATTTTTTAACAGTGATGCAACATAGAGTTCCTTCGCCGCGGGAGATTGTCATGCATGCTCAATCTATAATGCAAAGTGCTTTAATTAAGAAAAAGTTGGAGGAACAACGTGAAAATTTCCGAAAACGACAGGATCAACAACAGCAGCAACAGCAACAACAAACTCAGCAAAGAGCATCGAGTCCAGTTAATTCGCCAGCAAAGCAAACCATGAGTCCAACACCGCTCGCTTTTACTCCAACATCAGTGTTACGTAAAATGACTGCTGATAAGGAACCTGAGGGTGCGAATCGCTCTAATCATCAATTAGAATCGAATTACTTACTTCTATCTACAACTAATGAAAATCGTAATAATATATATCGTAACACATTTAATTCCAAGAGAAATACTTTCACGCAACAATCCGCTTCTTGTGATAATTCAATTGAGCTTATTAATTATTCAAAGCATGGTAATATATCTGGAAAAGATACCTGGTTATCGTTGCCAGTTAAGTTGCCTAAAAATGATTACAATAACGGTGATATAGAAGAATCTGAATTAAAAGATAATCATAATTCCTTCGTAGCTTCTATGTCTTATGCACAACAAAAAAAAGATAATGCAACTGAGTTGACTAATCATAAAAAGCATGGTAATATGTCCGGAACTGACGCTCGATTATCGTTGCCTATTAAATTGTTTCAAAATGACAACAATAACGGTGATGTAGAAGAATCCGCATTAGAAGACAATCATAATTCCTTTGTAGAGACTTGTATGTCTTATATGCAACAAAAAGATTGGCAGAATGATTTGATTTTAAAATTAAAAAAAACAGAGAGAACAATTAAGAAGAACAAGCTCACTTGTGAAAAATTATCGAACAAAAATATCAACAAAGAATTGAATCTAAGTGATAGTAATAACAATAGCTCTCTTATTCTTGATAAATTATCAACAGAACAATTCGAGATCGAAACGGTAATAGTCGATAATAAAAAGGTATTAGAAAAAATAGAAGAAAATAAGATAGCAGTTTTACAAAGTGATGAAGTTGTTATTTAAATCATTTGGTATCTCGTAAATTTCATACATGAAAAAGATTCATAAATTTGTGACTATTATCCGATGTGTAACATTACTTTTTTATTTTTGTATTAAAATGAGGAATGATAATTTTGTTTCTTTTCCTTTCTGTTTGCTTGATACCTTTAATGTGTTTGAATATAATTTGTCTGCCTTTTTTTGCATATTATATACGAAAACGAGTGTTTTAATTTCGAATATAAATATTAATCTTACTAGAAAGAAAGCAAAAAAAAAATCAACTAACAATATAAATTACATTTTCCATAGACTAATAAACGAACATATTACAAAAAAAATATGTTGAAATAGTTTTATAATAAAACGCTTTATAAATATATATCATGCTTTAAGTTTCCCTTTACATTTTCATTTTTCCTTTAATGGAATGCTTTGAGATAATTTTCTATTTTAATGCATGCGCTTGAAGGTTTGAGGCTTTTACGACTTGATGTGGTTAAGGGAATTGCATCTATTAAGAGAATGATATTTATGTAAAACTAATTTCAAAAAAATAAGCGTTTTTTTTATTTTCATACATAAATTAAATGAAATGCACATTGAACATGTTAATAATTTGTGTGTTTCTTTAATCCTTATTTGTTATTTTATTCTACCTAAAAATTGATAAAATTGTAATTTTAGTCTGACAAATATTTATCATATATTTCATTGTGTATTGAAATATGTCATATATATTACACAATACTAATAAAATATAGTTTTTGTTTTATTAATTTGTACAAATATTTGTAGTATATCATGAAAAAATGAAGAATTAGGTTTTTAATTTGCTTAATTTTTTTCCTATTTTTATATAGGTAATAGTAACGATCCATCGAAATTGGCGACTCAATCACAGGCATCGCAAATGCAACAAATGCAGTCTGCAGTTCAAATATTGACTCAAGGAGTTCTTTCTCGACATAATACCTTACGACCACAATCTGTTCAATCTACATGGTCAAATCCGACTATGAAACAACACCCAGGTATCTGAAACGTTACATGTCATATATCATGTTTAAATTTTTTTTTATGTGTTTTGTGCCTTGTAACAATTACTGTCAGAATCAATATTATTTAATTGTTTATATTTTCTTTGAATATTTATAGGTCGACCAATTGTAAAAGGTGGTAGTGGCAATGGAGGAAATCAATTTCAATATAGTGGAAATTCAGATTTCCAACAGCAACAACAGCAACAACAGCAACAACAGCAACAGCAACAGCAACAGCATCGAACAGTTTCAAGCGTGTATGGTAACCCTGCACGTTCTAAACATACTGTGACTAGTTCCATACCACACCACAATGTTCCCCAGTACAATGTTGCTCAGAATTCAATGATAAATCAGAGGTCAAACAGTATGAATAATCAAATGAAGGTGCAACAAACTCCTCCTTCACACCTCGCTAATATGCAACATCAACCACAGCAACAACAACAGCGTATTCTTAATTCACAAATGCAGATGGTCTTAAATCAAAACTATAACTCCAGTCGTGCAGGTAAATATAATTTATGTATAGATTGATACAAATAGGGTTGGAAATTTTACAATTGATAAGTGTTTTATTAACATATAACAGTTTACTAACATAAGTCTTTTTTTTTTTTTTTTTTTTTTGTTAAAAGAAAAACAGAATGTTTTTACATTCTGAAACGATTACATTAATTTTGGTATTCTAAAATATTTTCAGGTGTCTACCTCTTGTCTAATCAAATTGCATGCAATGGTCTTCAAAAATTGGAATAATTAGATCTCACATTTTAGCTGTTCTTATTTAAACCAGTCTAGACAGCATTTATCTTTGGATCGAACTTAAAGTAATCAACTAATGCTTAGACTGTCTTCTATTTTTGTTACATAATCTGCTTAATGCTTTTTTCTACTACTAAATATCAAGCTAATATTATTCCTTCGGAAAGAAAACATTATATTAACATTAAAACATTATATTTTCGTAGATTTCGTGTATATCAAAATAAATACTATAAATAAAAATAAATATTTTTCACAGATGGGAGAGTAATGCGGTCGCAGCAATTGAACATGCCCGTAGGTCGGCAAGCATCACCAGGTTTAGGATATGTGGGTACCAATGGTGGAGATCTGTCACCGACTTCAAATCAGTTGGCACGATGGTTTAGTCCAGAACTCCTTGCTCAAGCTCGGGCTGGTAAGCTACCAGAGCTTGTCCAGACAAATGTTTTATCGTTGGAAGAGTTAGAAAGACTTCAACATGCATCAACTACAGTGCATAATTAGATTTATATTGTACCTCCTCATCTGTTTCATCGCAAGCACAGGATCCCATCGGCGCAGTCGTTGCTCTAACAACTTTTTAAATTAGATGGCTTTTCATATTAAAAAGTCAGTACGAAGATTCACTTCGATTAAGAATCCATTTCAGTAAAGTATAAAAAAAATCCTGCTTGCATATACAAAGTCATTTAGATAACAAACCTTAATGGAAGTAAGGTTTAGTGAAATAAATAACCACTTCGGAAAGAGACATTTTTTGAACATAATACAGATTAGTTGAGCAATATTTTCTCCCTATGAAAATGTCTTTTTCTTTTTGATTATCTTACGACTTATTTGTAATAAACTTTACAAATAGCATTAACTAGGAAGCTACAAATGTACAGAGGATTATGGAATAATGATATAGAATCGAAGATAATTAAAAGAAGATAAGCCATTTAAAAACAAATCTAATTGAACATCTTTCTATGGGAAAAAGATTTATTGCTTATAAGACTGAAAAAAAAATATAAAAATTCTTACTATTGACTATGAGAAAACAAAATACATACTATTTCATTATGTATAGTTTCTAAATGGCAGTAAAGCAGAAGTTATTTGCCTAAATATGGACAGCAAGTCTTTATTTATAAATTACAGTGTAACTAGACTCGATTTCAAGAACTATTTATTATTATAAAATCTTTATTATATAACTTGTTACTGAGCTGCAGTGTTATTAATTTGATCATCTTTTTCGGCCATTTATTTCTTACCATGAAACTTGCAGAGTCCTTTAGGTAAATAATTATGGTCGAAATGCGGTAAATTGCAGTAACCACAAACGCAGTTACATATACAGAGAAAAGTGTCATATTATATTCTACTTATACTATTACGAACATTGTGGTCAAATGAACAGAATGAACATGCGTTAATAAAACGAGAGCAAGTACTCATCAGATCTTGCGTATATTAAGGAAATAAATAGATAATATATACTTTGTAGAAGCGTGAGGATACAGTGTTATCATGTTCGAAAGCGAAAATTAGAACAAACCAATTCCAAATGCAACCTTGGCAGATAGATAGAAAAAGCGTTTGCAAAATTTAACGAAAAGGAAGAAAATCAAAGAGAAAGGAACAAAAAAAGAAAGAGAGAACATTCCAACGGTTATAGAAAAACAAAACAAATGAAATACATTAACAAATAGAAAAGATTTATTGTCGATATTGCTGCCAATATGTGTTTGCTTTATAATTAACTTGTTATTTTTGTGATTACATTTTTCGTACAATCATATTTATATTTGACCGACAGCATCAATAATAACTTGTTCTCCTTTTTTTTTAACTTTTTTTTATCTAATTTGTTACTTGGTTGATAATTAGTGAATATCAGACTACCATATTCTGCATTTTCTCCTAATTTAATAATGAGTGATACTTTTATATTCATTGGTATTTTAGAACCTAGTAAGTTTTAACACTAAAAAGATCTGACACAATGTTAACAAATGGAAACAAATATTTTTCTAAATTTCGTTTTGTGTTTACGTATACAAACTGATATTTAAATAATTTCATTGAATTACAGAGTTCATGGACTTCTGTTACATCTGCTCCCTGTTTTACAATACTCTATTTAATAAAATTAATTTTCATATTTGGATGTACTCATTTCGTCTTTTTACTTAATCTAAAGCTTTTTATTAAAATGATATATTCAGCACATGAGTGCTTTGTTGTCAAGAATGTCTTGTAATAATCATGAGTATATTTATGAAAATTGTCGTACAATCACATAATTGTACACTAAATGTTGATTACAAAAATAATTGGTAAAAACATTTTATGAACGAAAAATTTGAAAAACTATAACACAAGAGTTTCTTAAAATATACTGCAGTTATGCTACAAACAATTATACAAACTACGGGAAATGTGACAAACTTTTTCTGCGCTTTTTATGCATACAATTCATATTTCATTAAACCAAAAAATTTAATGAAACATGTGTAATATATTATTCTATTCAGTATAGTTAAAGATAGAATTTTTAATATTTTTATTGTTCAAATGTTTTTCAATGCGGCAAAGATGTGCGTCATGTTCAGATTTATTTTTTCCGATCAATCTCTCTTCGTATTCACATTTATATAACGCGTTCATAACTATGCAAAACTGTGCTATGTAAAAAACAAAAATTTCATTGGGAATTATTTATTGGGAATGTAATTACTACAAGTACTGCCAACGTATTAGTGTCACATACACTAGAAAAATACCAAGAAAAAAGGTAAAGAAAAAGAAATAGACAATGACATTTGTTCTGAAATATTACTTGCAAACAACATTGTTGCCTTAAAGAGGCTATTACATCTATTGCTATTGAAATCTATAAAAGAACTTATATACGTATATATACAGGACATCTTGTCCTTTATGTGTATATATGTTCTTTTATAAATTTCAATTATTTAAAACATCTCGTTTTATAAATCGTTCTTGTTTTTACATACATATTAAACAAAAATGATTTAAAACGAGATGTCTTTTACAAGGAAAATTGCATTTACGTTAGATTCATTTATAAAAATAGCAACGCTTGATATTTGATGGAAAAACATTTCTTACAAAATTGTAAAGAGAACTTTTAATTCGACTTTTTAAAAAATAAAACGAAAAGGTAATAGTGTTTTGCGCTTTATTGATTATAGTATTGTGAAGTATGAATTTTGTCCTCATAAACTCGCGAATTCGAAAGGTTTCGTAATTCGAAAATTTTTGTAAATAATTCAAATCCTGAGCAAAAAAACTGAAGTTTATTGGCCCATGCATTAGGCCAATAATTTGTAAATAAAGTTATTAAATATTACATTATGTGAAATTGAAGAAAACGTCAGAAATAAATACGAAGAATTGTAATTGTAATATTAGTCATTTCATTTATTTACTGAAATGAATTGAAATTAATATAGTAATAACTAAGATCGAGCATATTTTCTTGGTGTATTTTATCAATTGAAACCTTTGTACTTCAAGTATAATCATGTTTAATTTGAACATCAATTTAAATGTCAGATTCATGCGATTTTTATCATTTTTTTTTTATTACCTTTTGTTCTTTTTCAATATCATTTACATCATAAAAGATAAATCACAGAGGATTTACATGAATGTAAATATATTTTTTTGTAGCATAACTTTTTAATGAACTCGTATCACATTTTTTTGTAAGAAAATGTGTTTCCAGTTCTATTAATAATCACAGTATATGTAATGTATATCGTATGAATCGAAACGAATAGCGAAGCTTGAAATTAAGAACTTCGGCTGTTTCCGTCTATACTCGTTTCTCGCCACCAAGAGTCCCCGAACTTCCCAAGTGAATGGTAGAACGCACGAGTTGTAAATGGCAGACCTGCACAGTCGAAGGTGCGTTTCTCTCATCCTTTGGAATATACGAATTATTGGATCCGTAAATCATCAGAACATCCAAAATTTGGATTTACGTTTAATTCTGGATTGTCAAAATTCAGTGAAAACATTAACCGTAACATTTGCTATAGAGGAGTAATTGAAACACGTACATCAAATTTTCCATTGCGTGAATAAGGTTTCAAAAGCATATCTTATTTATATTTGGCAATTCTCATTCTAAAGGCAATTTTTACGCAATAAATACATACTTGATTTTTTTGATACTTATTTTATCATTTAGATAACGCTAATGATTATTGATATAGGAAGTGTACTGTCGAAGAAACGAAGAGGATATTACATTCTGTGCAACGTATATTTATTTTTAGAATCCTGAAATGTATATAGAATTAGTAGTCGAAATTATTGATTGTTCGAAAGCTATGTAACTGATATTGTGCTGTGCCCCACACAGAGACTAATTGAAGGAAACAATAAAATTCGTTGTTCGATCGAAACTAATTAAATGTACCGATCCATTAGCGTAAGTAATATCCCTAGAAATAGGAGTATACGATATATCAGGTTCAAGCGCATATACGAACGTGATAAAAAGTGAATATACGAACGTGATAAAAAAGGTGAGTAGCATATGGCGGGAGAAGTGTTGGCGGAGAACCACGTGAAATCCAACGTAGCCTAGCGCCATTAATGGCAGCCATTGTACATTGTGCGCCCTTCAGGGTTGCCATTTTGTTTGTTTCTTTATAGATAGTGCGATTGCAATTACAAAAGAATGCCTTACGAACATAGACGATCGATTTTGTTCTATATTAAAGGGATTACCTCCCCGGCATATCTTGCAGAGATTTCATTTCCTTCAAACAAGTCGCGGTCAATACGTAGTGAATACGTAGAAAAATAGTTGCATACTCATACATGCTTGTCATCTTTACTTATGTGTATGTATATTCAGAAATGAATGACGAATTATTTGTGAACCGAAAAGCAGCACTCGGTCCGATGTCTCGTGCAGTTAGACCTCGAGGCATATCAAGACATTCGGGAAATGTGCGTCGGTGTTAGTAGTAGCGAGACTGTTTAACATACTAGAATGAGTCTTACATATACGGAATCCTTGAAATACGACTTGAAATGATGTTGAATTCGTCCAAGGGGCCATGGTCGTGATTAAAAGTTAAACAAGATACTTGTTGAAACATATCGAGCATAATATACGATACTACGGATTTCGAAAAGCTGATACACGGGGGATTACACCTTTTTGAGAATCTGTCCGAAAGGTGGTTATACAAAATCAATTGTGTCTGTGCGTGCGTTCTGTAAGAAGTGACATTCTATTGGATAATTAAAGCCTGGTACGTGGCAATCGGTACTTCCGATACTTAAATATTCATCGTGTTAATCTAGTACTTCTAGCTCGCGATGCAGAATTATAGAGCGCGCTGCAGAACTTGGGGAAAAAAAGTGTCAGTTCCGACGTAACTGCGACATTGTGAGAGTTAAAACCGATTCTATGCAGTGCGTGCACGTAGACGTGCATTAACGACCACGGAAACCTTGAAATTTCGCATTTCTGTCTCGGGTCGGGTTCAGCAGTGCTGAAGGTTTTCGGGACGCAGGATCTGAAAGGCGAGAGAAGATCAATGCATACGGCGATATTCTGCTGTGTAATGTTTTATCAGGTGTGTCGTCCTAGATAAAGAATCTATTCTTTGGTAAGGAATAGGATATACATTAACTACATATTAAGAAAACGCGTAGATCATCGCTATTCTGAGAAATGACTTTTTTTTTTTTTTTTTTTTTTAAAGTAACGTGGTAGGACATTCTGTTTTATGTATCATGTGAGATGTTCAAAAATTTTCAAGTTTTAATTGTTTTTTTGGGGTAAAGGATAAATAAAAGAAAAAAAATCGTAGTTGAAATCGTCATGTACATACAAATACGTTGCATCATTCGACTGTCATTTATGAAACCAGTAGCATCGATGAAAAGTGAAAGAGAGAATAAGAGAAATAAAGACACAAATAGAAGGAAAAAGACAATGACGAGACTCGCGAGTGCAAATTGTACGTAATTCTCTTTTTGCACGTGAGAAGATCGAATGATTCTTATATACAAATATAAAAACACATAAAACACATTTCTTATACAAATATAGTTTTATTTTTGTGTTTTTTCTAATCTTCTCTTTTGATTTTTTTACAATATATTTTGAAAGTTCATTACTTTTTTTCTATATCTTCCATCGTATTCGAATTATCGTCGAAATATAATAAATCAGTTATATAGTACAAGACCAAAAGAATTGATACATACCTTATTGCGTACATTACGTGTATTCATTTTGCTCCAACGTAAAAGTATAGTTTTAGTTATTGTTGCTATTCATCAAATAGGTTTACCGTTTCTACAATTTGAGACGCATGATTTTTATTCATTGACATTAAAATTTAACTTTACAACTAATTCTGCATTATATCAGACATGATTAAATACTAAAGTTTAAACAGAGGGATCTATCCAGAATGTTCTTCTGGAGGCCATTTTTACAAATGACGATCTTAAGATATATTGCAATAAGTTTCCAATACGATGAAATATTTCGTAGTATCGTCGACTTACGGCCATTGTACAGAACCATGCCAACTGAATGTCATTCTAATTACTTGATAGTGACAAAAAATCATAGTAATTGTCGTTAATTCGTGGCCGAAAGGTCTCAGATGAAGGAGAATAATGCCAAACAATATCATGCAATATCGTTCGATCGCCATGTTTGCTACTATGCTGCTCCCTGCCAATGATTTCAAATCTTTTTGATTGTGCTTCCATCTACTTCCTTCTTCTCATCAAGATGATGATGAAACTACGCATGCTGGGTAAAATGTAACAAGAGAAACGTCTCAAGGATGTTTCTCATTCGTTTCTTTTTTTTCTTCGAATCCGCCAGGAACATGCATTCAAGCTTGCGGTAGGGCACGAACATGAAATACGGTACGTACGAAACGATGTTAACGGAATAAGATACACAACGATGTTGTGTATCTCTGTCTGCTGTGATATATGTTTGTGGCCAAGTTTTCATATACGTTTCCCATTTTATTTAGTGCGTCCAAGTGCGTTATCTCAGAGTAACTCGCCGGATTGTTAGTTCGGCATTAAGCGCAGAAGAATTGCGCCTGTACAGAGACGTGATACGATGATCTCGAAGTCAGTTTCTTTTGTACATAACGAACGAGATACGGCTATGAGTTATGAATTTATCAAGGGATGTTCAGTACGCATGTGCAGTGTAATATCTAAGCATAAACATCGTGGAATTTACCGATGATCATTGGTTTGAATTGATCATCATTCTGCCCAACTACTCGATTATGTTTTCCGTTGAACATGCTGAATGTGATAAATTCAATTTTCGCTGTCTCTGTCGGTTCTAACGGTTTCCGATATGAGATAGTGATCACGTGTATTGTTTCATTAATCGAAATAGTGTTAATGAGTTATGTGAAAAGTGTGCTTGAAGAGGAGTCAGAAATAAATAGCATCAGTGTCATGTGAAATAATTCCCTGGTCGTATATATCATATGAAAGGTATACCAAATTTTACTTACTATTGTTCTTGGCGTGCTCAAATCGTTGACACAGAGCGACATTGTTAATTAATGTTAATTAATTAACCAATGTGAACAGAAAGTTTATATTTTGTGCATTATGAAATGTTTGTACAAGTAAGATTATTCACGATATACGAGAATAAACTGGTACACACGAATTGTTATGTTTCTTTCTCTCGTACACGTGCGTTTTATGCAATATATGTCGTTCATTATTCCAGTTATTGATTATCTGTGAAAGTGACCACGAATAGTAAGAGTTAGAATGAAAATAATCCTCTGACACTATCTGTAATAAAGCAATGGAGACGATAATTCATCTGTAAAAATGCGAAATGAAATTTCAATTTCGTATCTAAACAAATGGACTAGCACGAGTGGCAGATATTATGTTTTTTTTTACGTAAAATAGAAAATATTAGCCAACTAGAAAGTTATATGATAACGTTACACGGTTGTATTACAATACTGAAAGAGTATAGAAAATTAAGGCAGACGAAGTTACGCAATCGAAGAATGATGAACTTTACTTTTATTTGTCGAGTGAAGTTACATATATTTTTTATTATTTCACATTTAGAATTTCGTTTCGATAGTTTGTTAGTAATAAATAGTAAGTTTAAATGTATTATTACTATTTATTACGTTATTAAAGATAATGAAATTTGAGTTACTTAAGTAACACTACAATCAAATATGGCGGCAAAATGTGTTAATTACGTTTTCGTTTTTGATTCATAATGTTTTTTATTTCTTGAAATGAAAAATTTCGTAAAAAGAGTAATATAATGTGATTGTTGCCAATATTACCAAAGAAAGTTTAACAATACGTGATTACGGTATAAAACCACAAATCATAAAAAAGGACAAATTTCCATTATCTTTCAACATAGTATCAATAAATTATAACATGTTAACGAATGCGTTATTACTGTAAGGCATAAATAATTTTCAATCAAACGAGCATATAGATGAGTAAAAAAAAGCGCGCTGAAAGAGAACAAAGTAATGACCGAGAAAGCTTTTGAGTATAAAGATTTTCTTCTCCCGGTACAGGTGAGCGATACACAACAAGCGAGATGGACGAGTATGATAAGAAATTCGCCGAGATGCAAAAATACATTCCATTTTTGGAAGCGATGATAGAGCGGTTGCAAAACGTTAAGGACAAATCGCGGGAAGTGCAGTTGCAGAAAATGCAAAGCCTACATGGAATCTTGTCGAACAGCAAAAGAAAGTACGTTTCGCAGGTGTTTGAACAAACACAAAATATAGCACACTTGCTCGTTTTTTTAGCCGTGGCAGCGTTTTGGCGACATTCTCGATGAAATTTTTGAACGAGAAAACTGGGTTAGAGTAAATTTTCAATTTACAATCTTTCAACTTCGAGTCTTTTTGAATTTTAAAAATTTTAAGTTTCGCGTTTTTAAATTCGCGAAATTTAAAATTTTAGCATTTAAATCTTCTAATATTTAAACTTCAACTTGAATTCTTACTCATTTTCGCATGAAATAAAATTTTCCTTAGACGCGTTTTTACAGGATAATTTTATTTTTGCAAAACCGTGAAACGCGTTGTCACATTGCCACGAAAGTGAAGTTTTAGAGCATTGAAACTAGAAAAGTATAAAATGAGAAATGCAATTAATTACATATGCTGTTGTCGATGAAATAGGCTGAAGATCGAGACGTTACAGCGATGTGAAGACGTTCTTCAAAAGTTACACAACAAAGTAGAAAAGGTAGATATACTAATCGTTACATGATAATCTTATCACGTGTTTGGTATACTGAATTTATTTGTTCGAAGCATTTGTTAAATGTTTCTCGTGTTGAGATTTTACCTAAATCAAACTATTACGATATACAAATTCAGTAGACCAAAACTTTAGACACTCGGCTTTATGCTCTGTATGATATTAGTTTGCACTATATTTAACGATGAAAGATATAAGAGAATGTTTATAAATTCTTCCATTAGTCAGAGCGTGTATAAAAAAATTTTTTTTATATTTAAATTTGTAATGATGGCGTAATATTTTCGAAAAATGAAAAGAAAGTATTATTTCTTTGAGAAACTCTTTTATATCATTTCACGAAACGCCGCAGATATTATTATCACCGTGCTTTGATAGAGCAAATTGTAATTGTTGTATTGTTCACTTTATCTATTACATCTTATTAGTAGAAATCCGGATGTTCACTTTTTTTTTCTTACTACATAATTATGCATTGCATTATGTACATTGCTCTTCTCCAGTTGCATTCGTATGATTTTGTTATCTAAGTTTTTAAAATCAGTATTATATATAGAATTTGCTTTGGTATTTCACAGAAATTATTTATAACTGAAATATGATAAAAAGAGTATTACATGTCATGAATGCTTGTAGAGAAATGATTAATTTATAGTCATTATTTCCTCTTTGGTTTTTCCCCTTCAAACGTACATAGTTGCTTCGGATCACTCTTTATTTTCTGTTCTTTATACTTTTGGATGTTTTCAGGCTTCCGTAGTGCATGTACTGTTTTTTAAATTTTAATCTTTCTAATCTGACACGAGTTTCAGGGAAATACGCCCGGATTGCATTTTCCGCACAAGAAAAGCGATGCTACCTCTGCGCAATGTTCAAAGTAAGTATCACATTGTACACGAACTTGTATACAAATTGTAAAAAACTTGTGTGAAAATTCAATTCAGTTACTTACTACAGCTCTAACAATAAGTTAATTATTATTTATTGTACACAATGTATTCAATGTATTCTCAAAGTTAATCCAAAATATCTATGTTCAATTTTGTAAAACATTGATATTTTGCATTGTTCACAGATTGAGCTTGTTAAGTTCAATTGTTTGTCATTAATGTTCGAACATTACTGTTCAAACAAGAATTTCATTGTATCATTATTGTTATAATATTGATATTGTCATAAGATAAAACATTAAAAAACAAGGTATGTTAAAACAAGGTATTGTAAAACGTCGATTGAATCCCTTTCAGTATGCTTGAAGATGTAAAGTCTCACGCAGAAGACGTCATGGAGGCCCGAGAGATTCACGAAACGCCAGCCAGTCCTAGTCCTCCTGTTAGTCCAGACTCGGGTTCGCAAGTGGAGCCGATAATAATTCCTACCGAACGCAGTATAGACTTTGATGACAAATCTGACAGCAAACCAGCCTCTCCTGATCCCATAGACACACTACCAACCAAAGCCCCCATCATTATACCTACAGAGAGGACAAGCAACGATTTAATTCTGTCACCGCAGCGTTTATGTAAAAGCGCGGATGATGTGTCGTTCGCCGAATGGGATATGCTCGAGGAGAACGAGAATCAGATTTCGAGGAACAAAAATTGGCAGACGATCATTACTTCTAGCCATGACGTTGTTACAGCGGCCAAAATGGCGGGGAGTAATTTATCTCCGAAGGTGAACGACGGGAGACCTCACGTACCTATGTCGATGCACCTCTCTCGACAAATACAGACTGTGCCAGTCCCTTCCTTGGGCGGTTCCAGAAGATTGTCGTCGATTCTAGAAAAAAATCGGATGATGGGAGTGAACATGGATCAGGTGTCATCGGAATCTAGGCCTGAATCGCCTGTTAATGTGCCTGATGCTCGGTTGAAGTCACCAGATTCGGAGATTCTCTACCCGAAACTTTGTAAGAAGTCCGGTTCGAAGCCTCCGGCACCGCTACTGCTTTCACCACCTCCCGTTTCCACGGAACCGCCATTGTCCATGGAAGATTTGGCTGAATTGTTGAACGATGAAGACGACAGCAAAATGGAGAAGAGTGATAGGCTAAGGGAGGATCTAGGCAAATTCAAGAAGGACAAACAGGAGTTAGGTGGGAATGTTAAGGATACAAAGACGTCTAAATCGTTTGTATTGACGCAAGAGGATATTGACAGCGAGAGCGAGAGGCGTTGGGAGGAGATAGACAAGCATATAGTTAAGTTAACCAGTAGGAAATGTCTACCCAGTAATTTAAATGCTACACTGGTGACGAAAGCTGATGCTCTGAAGCCTGGTGAAACAAAGGGACCATCTCAGGGTAATTTAGGTCATGGTTCTAGTTCATTTACGACGAGCACGAGTACTATTGACGGTAGAAATCCATCTTCGCCTAGTTCTAAGGCGGAGCCGCGTTTCGCGGACAACTATGAACGCCATCCTCGTCAGTTGCGTGACAATCAGAACCATGATAAAGATAAGTGTAACGTGCATAACGTGCACTGTCGGCCTGATGACGATATGCCCAATCAGATGCCTATACATCATGGCAGTTCGACTAAATCGGATGATAGAAACGCTATGTTGTATCAAAGGCGTCAGGGGAATATTGAGATGGCGCCTAGGATAGATACGGAGTTCCGAATGGAGGGACCCGAGTACTTCAATAGACAAGTACCGAATCAAGGCCACTGGCCCTCCATGCACGCGCCCGTAAACGCGAATGATTTTTGCAACAATCAGTGGCCACCGTCTTCCAATTTTAGTGGTATGCCTAATTCTCCTGCCCAAACCTATCCACATCCAATGGGTATGCCACATCAAGAGATGTGGAATGTAGGTACTAACAGAGAGTCTATCCATATGGATCCCCATCAAATGAATGACGGTCAGATGAGGCCTAATCAGTTCCTTCCAAATATAAACACTGGTATTAGGCCTCTGATGAGCCCCAATACGAGACCTCAGGATATAAGCCATATTCCACGACCAGATGATATACCCAATGTTGATGTACCCAATGTACCAACCATACAGCCTTTAATATCGCCCACGAGGTTTCCTGTTGCTCCGCAGTACAGGAATTTTCAGGGTGAGAACAGACCTTACGAACAACCTTTTGATAGAGGAATGGAGTATTCTCATCAGAGACAGTCGTGGGATTCTCCTGTTAACCGATCGAACGACGGACCGTATAGACCAGAGAACGAAGTTCCTTGTAGTGTGATGGGCCCCGCAGAAAGTTCTTCAGGGCCATATTCCAGGCCCAGCACACCCTGTCCCTGGAACAGAGACCGTAGCGGTAGAGGACGCAACGCGTATTACAACGAAAGAAATAGACCAGAATCTAGGAATAATTTTAATCGTGATACTCGTAGATCCGAATGGTCTGAGTGTAATAGATTTGGCAGAGACGGTAGAAACATATTTGACCGTGATCCAAGGGTACGCACGGAGCACAATTTAAATAACAATCAATCTAGAGATAATGGTGCTTCGGTCAGGGATCCTCGGTTAGCTAAGGACAAACATTTTCCCCCTGGTAAAGGTAAAGACAGTAGCTTCAGCGAAAGAGATCCCAGGAAACGTTTGCCATTGCTGCCAACTCCGACATTTAGGAAAGTCAAAGAAAAGCCTAAATCTCCTCCGAAGTCAGTTGACAGCCATAAACGCGTGGACGCAGAGAATGCGTCAAACACCAAACAAGCACAAGAGAAGACAATTAAAGACAAAAAACAGTCGCCTTTAGAGAGTTTATACGGAGTTATTGATACGAAAGCAAAGTCCGCGCAAGGATATTGTTTGCAAAACTTTAAGATACCTAAAATAAAACGTAACGAATCGTCAGAATCGCCCACGTCAAGTCACATGTCAGAGGAGACCAAAGAGTGTTCAGTTGAAAAACAGGATGACAAAATTGTTAAGAGAGAGAAGGAAGATTCAACTACCGAAGTTAGTAGCAGCTGCGATGGAAACATATCTCTTGAGAACTGGAATGAGGACAATGTAACCGATGACAAGAAAGAAGAACAGAAAGAAGAGAACATTTCTAGCGAAATTCCCGGGAAAGACAAAACTGATGTGGACATTGTTGAATTAGACTCTGTTGGCGCTACCTCTTCTAAATTATCTACCAATGTTGAGAAATATAAGAAAGAAGAAATAGAATCGGAAGGATCGAAATCGAAGGACGAGGTAACCCAGGAATGGATAGAAACTTTAATTAGAAAATCCTTCGAATTCGGTGAGGGAAAAAAGTTCGTTGAACAGGCAAAATTTATGCAAAAGCTGGGTGAAGTGTTGCAGGCGAAAAAGTTGAAAAAGATCAAGAAGATCATTGAGTCAGAGTCAGAGAGTAGCAGTTCAGATAAAGATGATACTCCTGAGACAAAGAAAATCCAGATGAGGAAGAAACGACGAGTAATTGTTTCAGATAGTTCGGATGAAGAGTCTCTTGCTGAAAGATTTGGCATCCTAAAGACAATGAACAAAGAATTGATTCAAGACACACCGATGAATGATCAGGAAGAAGATACAAATAAAATTCTTGAAAAAGAGATTCCCAACATTAAATCTTCTGATCTTGAGGAAAAAGATGCTGAGGATTCCACTATTCAGAAAGAGATTACCCAATATATTATTGAAACTCAAAATACTATCGAAGAAAAGAAGGAAGCGAATGAAGGTGAAGTAAATACAGAGAAAGAAAAGGACGTTCCAGAAACATCTAAAAATGTCAATAAAGAAGAGTCAACTGAAGAAAAGGAAATTGTTTTGAAGACACCAAAAGTCAAAGCGAAGAGAAGGAATTCTCTGGAAATGTTGCAAGAAGATATTAGAGAAATGTTTATTAGTGATGGTGTTGTAGCAGCAACTGGACATAGGTTGTGCAGAACACAGAAAGAAAATCAAAATAATGCGGGTTCTTCTAATCAAAGTGTCGCAAACACAAAGAAAAAAGAATTAAAAAAAGAATTGAAAAAAGAATTAAATGATTTAGCGATAAATCTTGATTTAGAAGAAACAGTGGTTTCATCCATCTTTTTCAAGCAGAAGAGATCTACACGTGTTGCTGAGGAAGCAAGTAAGAGAGACAAAACAAAGAGAGAAATGCAAAGAATCACTAGACAACGTTCGAAACAATATAATCAGAGTTCAGATAGTGAAGAGGACCAGCCACTGGCACTCAGGACAGAGTTAGTTCAAAATTCTAATTCACTGTGCAATCAGGAAGTATCTAACGATGATTCTGAGATTCTAAGGCGAAGCAAACGTATAATTAACAAAGAAACGATAAAAGAACCGCGAGTAGTAGTCGAGAAGACAGACATTTCCAAGTTGGAGTGTTCTAAAGTAATGTTTGATAGCTCCTCTGATGAGAGTTTTGGGATAGATGTATCTGAACTGGCTGCAGCTGTGGACATTTCACTTCATCCGGATAAACAATCTGAATCTGAGGTACTGGAACAATCAGAAAAGAAAAAGGATACTCCATCTTTTCCCAGAAAGTCTACAAGAAAAAAAGGAAGTGAGTTGTTGAATGAAAATAAAGATAATGTTCAATTTACTGATGAAGAAAGTATTACTTCTGATATTTCTATGTCGAGTAGTACAGCTTCTGGTAAGAAAACGGGTGCTGGTTCAACTAAAATGGATACTAACGCTAATAAGAAGCTATTGAGTAACATTTTAGTGGGATTAGTGTCGGTAAAGAATGATGCAGATAAAGACTCATCAATAGCAGACAAAGGAAGTGATGCGGACGTTGATGATGATATAAACGATCAATTACCGATTGAATCGAGTACGAAAAAGTCTTTAACGAAAAAGAAGAAGAAAAAGTGTAACTGGCAGATGGGTATTCTGTCTAAGAAGAGAAGGAAAAAAACTCTTATAGCTTCTTCTCCCAAGGGCGATTGTGATGTTAATACTAGTTCTGAACTGGATATTTCTAGTAAAGTAGAATCCATTTCAGAAAGTACAATAAACAAAGATAGCAATTCACTTAATAATACAGATCAGAATATTTCGGAAAAGCTTGAAGATGATGTTAAAGATGTTGATTCTAGTGAGATCCTTCAAGGTGATTCAAAACATGATAAAGAAAGTATATTGATTATATCTAATTCTATAGAATCTTCTTCAAGTAAAGCTTTTGCCAATGAAACAAAAGTACAATCATTGGAAGTCAAAGAAAAAGAACAAATTAATAGTAATGCTGAAAAGAGCATTATTAAGAATAAAACTGACATAGACAAATCTTTTTCTGAAATAGATATAAAAAAATTGATCGATTATGTTTGTACAGGGCAAGAAAGATATAAATGCTTGCTTTGCCCTTTTACCGGCAAAAGTATAGTTCATCATTATAAGTTAAGTCATCCAGGAAAGGAAATTTTAATTTCTAGATTGAAACAATCGGATGCTCTATTAGCTATTCAAAACGCAAATGACAATGATGTAGAAAATTCATCATCGAATCCCCTGACAGAGAAAACTTGTAAATTTCGTTGTAGATTTTGCTCTTTATTCAGTGAAGGAACTACCAAAGTTGCAATGGAAGCATTTTATGAACACTGTACTACTCACACAGGAGAATACAGATTTCAGTGCAATAGTTGCCCTTATCAAGCTGTAGCCAAATCCTCCATGAGAACTCATTATTACAAAGTGTGTCGAAAGTTTAAAGACACTTTTGCTGAAGCCATAACTGAGGACGAAATACCCGACGAAAATCGTATTTATGGTTATTTATGCTCATGTTGTAATTTTGTTCAATTAAAAAAGTGTAATGTGGAAGAACATGTCAATTTGTGGCATAAAGACGATTCGACTGTTAAGATCATTAAGATAAACATGTCTTTGGATGTAGTCGATGAAGAACCTGATGAACAAAATGTTGATGTTCCAGAAGAAAAGGTAAAGATAGAAATAACTGAATCATATGTAAAGGAGGAATCGCTAAACGAAGTAGTAAATCCTGTTGAACAGACTGATGATGACATCACTGAGATAAAAGTGATTCAGAAGGATAAAACGTCTGATGAGAAAATAAAAGATAAACCTAAAGTTACACAGCAAGAAGAGAATCATCCTGAATCAGAGGTTACTACCGATGAGGAAAAGAAGAAACCGCTACAAATGGATACGGATTCCAGTTTACCATCTGGAAATTTGAGTGTATTCGTTTGTCCACCAGAATTGGAAAAGAAGGAAGTGGAAATTCAATTGGAACGGAAGAAGAAAATGCAGGAAATTATTCAAAACATTGGCATTAAATTGCAAAGGGATGCGTCTAAAAAAGGTTTATCTATAATAGACAAATTGAAGGATAAAATGAAGACTAATTTAACGACATCAAGTAACGAATCTGATTCTAATATAATAATAAATTCTCCGGATAAAACTCCGATTAATACCACTACTTCACCGATTTCACCGTCATCACCAACGCCGTCTCAAAATAATACCACTGAAATGTCTGACAACTTTGAAGTTCCTTCAGTGATAGATTCAGAAAAGAAGGAAACTTTAAATGATAAACAACCTCAAGAGAGTAATACCTCACACATAACACAGTCATCTGATACAAAGTGTGATTCTCAGCCTATATCTGAAACAGGTCCGATAGATTCAACGGCTAATGATTCATTAGTAATGTCAGATACGAAGAAGAATGAAGAAAGCGATGTAGAAACTAGCGATAACGAGAATATGAAGGATAGTGCACCAATTTATGAGTCTGATTTCAGTAGCGAACAATCAGACAGCGAATTACCTACCGATGTTAACATGATCTTGAAAGAAACTTCAAATATGAATGCATCTTGCAAGGACCCAATGCTTACCACTATACAAAGATTAGCTGCTCAACTTCAAGCAACAAAGCAAGATGAAACTTCTTCTAAACCTGAGGAATCTAAAAGGACATTTGCTTTTGCTTCTATCCCCAAGCCGCCAGACGTCGTTCCCATATCTAATATTAAAAAATTTATCGGAAAAAAAGAAACTAGATACCATGAAATATCACAGGATTTGCCTGATGATGGTGATTTATCTAAGAGTTTCATCCGATTGAGACGTCTTAGTGGAGATAAGTTATCGATACCAACGCAGTCCTTAGACGTTCAAGAAAGTGCATCTTTATTAAAGAGCAGTATGTATAAATATATAAACAATAATATGAATCATTGTCTGTCATTATATAAAAGTATTTTATTCGTTAGATGCGGGCCAGTCTAGTACTCCAGATAAAATAGATTCTGTGTTAAAGCCAGATATTGAGGAGGAGTGTTCATTTTTGAAAATCGAAAATGTAGTTAGTCTAGCACCAAAAGCCGATGGCGCTGAAAGTCCTATTGTAAGTCACTACGTATCGAGCATATTTGCTCGAAATTTTTTCATTTGTTTCAAATTGCACGGTGTATAACTCCGTTCTTATTATTGTTACAGATAAATGATATAAGAAAAGCAGTTGAGACTTCTCCAATAAGAAACAAAGGCATATCTCTGTTGAAAAAGTCTAAAAATTCGCCTATAATTTTAAAGAGACTTAATACTGTGACTATTACACAGCCATTAACGAAAAATATGCAAACAGTACAATCGACGCCAGAAAAAGTGAAGTTAATTCCAGTGAAAAGTATATCCCCTTCTCCAGTTGTAACTACCACTCAGCTTACCACCAATTTCATTCCGATTGCGCCAAAATCAACAATTATTCAAGTGGACAATAAGTTGTCTTTTCCTATTTCACCTCCGGCGACTACTCGAACTGTCAGTGTTAGCGGATCGCCGCAACCATCGCAGAATTTGAATTACAAAATCGTGAAAGTGGTTCGAGCGCCCACTGTAATAAAACAGAAAGAACCTTTAGCCTCGGCGATTAAATTGAAATCGGCAGGCGCGTACAAAGCGATGTTAAAAGCCGCTAAATTGATTCATTTGTACAAATGTATGGCGCGTGATTGTCGCTTCACTACTGATATATTAGCGATATATCAACAGCATTATCTTCAACACGAAGCCCAACACTTAATGATGCCACCGCCGTATGATTACCAAAAATGTGCCTATTGTTATATGATATTGGAGGATTGGAATCAAATGAAAACACATATCGACGAGAAGCATGCACATTGTCGTTATCAATGCATGTACTGTTTTTATAGAGCTATTGTACCTTCTTATGTGCAGATACATCAGGTATGATGCAAGTGAGATTATCTTGTGGTATTATAAATTTTTGCCAATTAATTTGTATTTTCATTTATAGATAATGACTCATCCTAAGAATCGTGGTCTTCTACTTAGCAAAAAGAAAGAATTTCCGAAAGAAGAAATCAATCGACACGACACAATATATCCTTACGTATGCCTCCATGGTACGATTTATATTTACATGGTTTGCCATCGTTTACCGAATGAATAATTAAACTTGTAATATTATAGATTGCGGGAAGTTCTTCTACGTCCCTGAATCTTTTATATCACACTTAAAGAATAAACATGGACTGCCTATTTCTGGCTATAAGTGTCACGTATGTCGTGCTACTTGCATGAAAATCGATCAACTAATGACGGTAATATTTTTTAATTATTTGATTAACAATTATTACACTTTTTATAATTATTCTTACGAATATTTATAATTCTTTCTGTAGCACTATAAAACGCACGGGTTTTACAAATTCCAATGCTTGTATTGTTTGAATGGATCAGATCACTTTAATGAAATGCATAAACATCTGAGCCTGTTTCATTGTAATCGATTACCTCAGGTTCTCGAACGAACTCTTACTCCTCAGGTAATGTAATTCTGTTAATGAATCAAATTATATCATCAATAGTTAAAATTGGCCAATCATAGTTATGAGTCAAATTATGATCATCATTTCATATATTACATTGCAGCCAGTACGAAACAAAGATGTGATAGATCAATTAATTATAAGAACGTTTGATGACACTTTGAAAATCACAGAAGAAGTAATTGATCTGGAGAACGAAGAAAGGGACAATAGCAAAGAAATTGATATAGACATTGTTAACATGTCTCCATCTCACAAGATATTTTATCCTCAATTGTCTAAAGACGTATCTTTGTTGAACAAGGACGAAAATGACGTGTTAAATATAGCTAGTTTATTTGAAAGTGATAATAATTCAAACAGTTCTGTGAATGCTAATATTTCAC
Organism: Melipona beecheii; assembly: GCA_032399605.1. NCBI lineage: Eukaryota > Metazoa > Arthropoda > Insecta > Hymenoptera > Apidae > Melipona > Melipona beecheii. The sequence goes on from JAUCMO010000447.1 coordinate 2,161,859, forward strand.
AACACGAAAAATCATTAAATGAAAGCTCTAATGACAGTATAGTGAACAAAATGTTCGGAAGTTTGATAAATGACTCTGAGATTTCGGTAACATCAATTTTGAACAAGGAATCCATAGATAAAAGTTTAATAGATAAATCTAAAAAGACCAGCACCCTGTCTGATAAAGCCTCTGCGGAATTGATAGTATCTTCTGAAGGGACTTTTGATAGCAACGACGAATTTATAAATATTAATTTATTGGACAACCCTGATTTTGTGAAAAAAATCAATCATACCTTTAACGTGACTCATGTGCCTGCTTCATCTACAAATAAAATGGAAGATAGCGACATTGAAATTGTAGACATTGATGATACGGAAATTATTCCAACAAAAAATATAAAATCCGAGTCGAATGGAAAGGAAAGAAAAAATAGTATTGATATAAGTGAGAAAGTAAACGTAGATCCAGAGAAAGATATGAAAGAACAATCTTCTACCGATATGAAAGATTCAAACGCGTCCTGCGACACCAATGAAAGTTCTACTACAAAAATAGATAAACCCTTAACTTTGGACGACATTAAAGACACTGGCTTCTCAGGAGCACAATTGTACAAGTGTGGCTATGAAACGTGTGATTATAGTGCACAGAGTGCGACTCAATTGAGGATGCACGTGAAAGAGTGTACCTTAGGTGGCGAGAATAAAAATCTGACTTGCGCTCATTGTAGCAAACGGTTCTTGAAAGTTGGGTTTTTATTAGAGCATTTGAAATCACATGGGTTGAAGCGATTTGGTTGTTCATTGTGCAAAATGAGATGTACGGTGGGTTACCAAGCAATGGCGCATATGAAGATGAAACATAAATACGCGTACAGTAAATTAATTCCGGCTGATCCAAAAAATCCATCCGCTGATGGATTGTTCATCGTACAACCTATTGTAAGTACATTTTACAAAACTACGTAATAATCGTCAAATGATATATATATATAAATATTTCGTTTGTTTTTCTACAGCGGCAAAATGTAGATCGTAAAGGAAAGAAACGTAAAAGTAATACAAAATCAAACGAAAAGGATGGTGAGAAAGCAACGGTAGACATTGAGAAATTCAGCTTTGGCCCTGATGAAATAGATTCCCTGCCACGTCAAGCGATCTACAACCGTGAAGTGCAATGTGCCGTGTGTCCGTATACGACGAAAGTTCGTATGAATATTATCAGACATTTGCAACTACACGCAAAAGATGAAAGTGTGCCAGAGAGCGGTCCGGTCAATCCTGTGCCTTGTTTGGATAAGAAGGAGCGAATGTTTGATAAGATGGTCAACTTGGCGAGTAGTTCTCATCAAAATGGTCGAATGGGAGGGAAACCTAAAGAGATTAATAAGAATAACGACGACGAGTTCATCCCGAAATTTGTACCGGAGCACAAGAGGTAGGTATATTTTCTAAAACCGGATGTTATAACAATGTGGATGTTCTTGCAAGAGTGGGTGTGATTTTCGTCACATGTGAAAGTGTTGTCAATTAATTCGGCAAGTTTCGAGAATGATGAATTGAGGGATGTAAAACAATGGTAATGTTTTTCTACAATAGATACGTATGTGGTGTAGCTGAATGCAATTATTTAACGGTCAATGAGGCGATGTTACGATGTCATTTAAAGGCTTTGCATTCCGAGGAACAGTATTTCCGGTGTCCTCATTGCCCACAACCACCATCGGGTCAAGAGGGATTAAATATTGCGATTGATAAAATGGCCGTTCATTTGAAAATGCACGATACCAGACTTTATAAATGTTCTCACTGCAATCATCATCATTATCATAGGTACACAATGATGTCTATGTTTCACGTTTGGTATAATAATGCACCGTTTTGGTCACAGATCATAAGCACGATGTATTTGGAAGTTAGAGTATAGTTTCTAAACATTTGACAAGTATATAAAGTGAAGTTTAATATAAAATATACGTTGTATGTTCTTGTCAAATGTTTAACCAAATTTATTCTCTTCAGTTCATTTTCTATGCTTTCTAATAGTAACAAAACATTGTTTAGACACGTTGTGGAGAGACACCTTTCCGATAAACATCCTGAGAAAAGGCCGTTTGTAAAGGTGATCAGAGAATTAGAAAACACGGAAAACAATCAACAATCTATACAAGAAGAGGTTGAGGAGGAAATACCAGATCCAGATGGAAATCATTGGAAGTGTAACATTTGTGATTATAAATGCGTGTATAAGGCGGAAATGATCAATCATACGTCCGCGACACACGATGAGAAGTGTCAATATAAATGTAATTCGTGCTCCTTTAAAACCAGTGGCAAAATTATATTCGAGCAACATATTAGCAGCAAGCATTCTAACGAGTTAAGCGTTGATTATATTTTAATGTATCAACGAATAAAAGGTGTGAACAAAAAGACAGCAGATGGCATAGAACAGACTGGGCAGGATGAACCGTTTGATACTACTCCGCTTTGGAGACGAGACATGCCTCGAATCAGACACATTCGTGGAATTCTTCTCGAAGAAGAGAACGAAGTGTCGATGGAATCCACTTTGAAGTTGGGAAAACGGAAGAGTGACACGGAATTGTCAGTGCCTAAACCGGCTAAAATAAAATCGGGCAAATCTAATTCATTGGACGACAGCAAGCAAACGAAAGAAAAATTTAAGCGATCATTGTCTTGTGACAAGGTACCAGAAGAAACAGAATCTGCGAGTAGCACCCCTAATACGACAGAAAAGGAAGTTAAATCTAAACTGATCGAAGATAACGATTTTAACGAATCCGATATTGGAAGGTTTGGTCCTTATGGAAAAGCAGATGGTAATATGTATGTCTGTACATTGTGCACACAGTTTAAAACTAAATACAAGCACGATATGAGAGATCATCTATACAGAGAATTAAATTATGCTAGGTAAATATTTTTTTGTAACTTTATTTTATTCTTTTAAAATCATTACATTTCTTTTTGCTTAATTTGAAAATATCGCAGATGGCACTGTAAGGAATGTGGATACTTATCTGTGAACCGTAACGCCTTATTGAAACATTTTACTAAACATCATAATGGAGAACGTCCTAATCACGAACCATTATCTCCGGATGATGATATCGAAGAATGGGTACATTGATATTCATTTAAATGAAATCATGCTATTATCAAAAATTAATTTTAAATGTAATTTTTCTTTTGATTATGTTTAGGTTGGCACATTATTGAAGAGACAAACACTAATGATAAAAGGATTATTAGCTAAGCAAAACGCGAATAATGTAGAAAGTTCTGCCACAACAACAAACACAGATGGAAATGATTCAAAATCAAATGTAGCTAAGGTCAGCCAAAACATTGTTAGCAAAACTTCAAAAACTACAAATAAACAGAACAAGGAACAAACTACCAAAAATAGCTTTAAAGTTCAAGAGGAGAATAATAAAGATGACGTGACTCCCATTGCCGATGTAAAGAGTGAGAGTGGACCATCAAAGAAGAAAACTGGGAAAATGAATTATCTTGAAAAAGGTAAATATTTTCAAATACGAACGTTATTGTAGTATATTATCTTAATTAAAAATTTTGATATAGGCGGACCAGAAGAGAAACAGGAAAAGCCATTTATTTGTAAACATTGCAAAATGACTTTCTTCCGGTGGCGCGGTTTTAAATTGCACATACAGTTAACACACTTAAAACGACTTGGTTTTATTTGCCCTTACTGCGACCGTAGCACAAACTCGGAGGGTTTGATGCGTCAACATATTCGTTCCAAGCATCCCGGTTGTGCTGAGAAGATAATTGAGAATCCTGCAGCTGGCGGGCCAGAGTTGCCGGAAGAATTTTGGCAGCAAGAGTACGGAATTGTGTTTCCGAAAAGGAACAAGAAACGAAAAAGAAAGACGAGCGGAGAAGAAGTCGCGGAGAAGAGCGACGGCCAAGTCAATATCGAACCGCAGGAGAAGTGCAACATGTGCAATTTCACCGCCATGAATACGACCGGTCTCAAAATACACATGAGGGTACACGCGACTAAAAGTTTACTGAAATGTTCTTATTGTAGTTTCACTGCGCCAACGAACTCGGAAGTCTGGGAACATTGGGATATCAATCATTCTGATTCGTTTTTACCATTTAAAGTCGAAGACATATCTCCACCTGAATCGTCTGGCGAATCTACGGGGATAGAACATGATAAGAAGGCTCATACCGACGACTACAGCAATGATATAGAGGAAGAACAGATCTCTGACGCGAGAGAAGAGGAATCTTTGGATATTGTTCAAAATGATTGGGACGTAATGAACAATGAATCGACATTACAGATTGATTCTTCTAAAACAAAGTCGAATTATCCATTCAGATATAAGGACATACGCGTGTTGTCGGAGAAACCGTTAGCGAAAGCTCAATGCTCGAAGGCGCAAGCAGAAAATCCTTACGAATTGTATCTGCAGCAGTCGCATAGTGACGTACAGCAAGTCGAGAATTCTGGATCGGAGCAGGAAGGTTGGATTTGTCAGTGGTGTAACGAATTATGTGATTCCGAGATTAAAATGAAAAGGCATCACGACATGTTCCATTCGCACTTGCCGTTGAACTTCAAGAACCAAGAAAAGACCAGTGTGTCTCAAGGATATGTCTGTCCTGAGTGCCCGTTCACCACGACGCTTCTTAACGTTATGAGGAACCACGTGTCTAAGCATATAAATTTGTTCAAATGTAAATATTGTAATAAATCTTTCAACTGTCCCTCGGACGTCTCCACGCACAACACTGAAGAACATCCTGACATGGAATTGAAAATAGAAAGTATACAGAATTACGAGTCATTGCTCGAGAAGATGATGGTCAAAGTCACGTGGCAAAAACCTGAAACGAGTTCTCATAAAAATAAAGATTCAGAATCGTCAGCGTCGGAATTACCACGGAAGAACAACGTAGCGAAAAAGTCTACTGCTAAGAGTACAATTCGTCTGAACGCTATGCCTTACAGGGTAAAAGCGGTGGCAAGGAAATCTACTAATCCATATTCGAGATATCTTAATAGTAATAAAATGCCAGATAAGCAACAAGAAACGAAGAGTAAACAGTTTTCTTATTATGGTGTTCCTAGAAGTCCTGTTAATTTAGCCAAGTTGAACACGTACATGGTAGTTGGCGGACATCGTATGAAAGTGAACTGCACCACTCTTGCACAGTTGATCAATATCAATCCGAAGATAATATTGAAAGATCTCAAAAATGACATCAAGAATATCCCAGCGCTTAAAAAATTGAAGCAATGAATGGAAATGTAAAAGTAAAAGTAAAATGCTGACGCAGTTTAATTTAATATGATAAATATTTATTGTGTGATCATTGTTGATACGATGATTAACAGTAACCAAAGTAATTCACGGTATTATGTACGTTTCTCTGTGACGTTATATTTAAAAGATATTAAAACAACAATGAATTTTTATAAAATTCATTGATTCCCTCGATGTATTGTGATGATATGAAAAACGTGTGTAAAGGGTCCTCACAGTTGATCGTTTGATAGTCATATATTTTGTGCTTATATTCACTGTTAGTACATTTAGAAATTTTGAGAAATATAAAAAAAATTTATATTTGTACTTCCTATAAGATTATGTTACTCTTTTGTAAATTATTTTATTGAAGAATTGGAATTAGACGAGAGAAAAAATGTTTTTCGTATCTACAAGAATTGTATTTCATCATATTCGATTACTGTGACATCAATTTACCACCTTATCAATGTTGTACATATACATATATATTCTGCACATATATTTTTAATTAAAAAATATAAAAAGCTGTTAAGTAAGGAGGTAAAACGTCATGCTATAAGTTGGTAAAGAAAAATCAAAACGCAGATTTACAGCATGGAAATTGTAAATAAAAGTGTAGGCGATATACATTAACTAGATGCTTCGAAAAAAATGTATATTATTTATTTATTTTGGAATATCTAAAATCTCTTAATATTAGAAATTACATTTTCTTTATAAATAATAACGTATAATAACATTTCTTTTAAGTACTTACATTCAATATCGGCTATGTCTTATTAATTCAAAAATAATTAATGACGAATTTAAACATACATTGAAAGATAAATTTTGTAAAAATGACAAATGTAAAAAATTAAAAAATTAAGTCTTAACACGTAAAATTTATATACGATACTGAAGAATCATTATTAATTCTAAAGATAATAATAAACTATTTATTAGTAAAAATCTATCAGTAAAATTTGAAAATTTGATTTTAGTTTGCTTTAAGAAAGTATCGGTGAACAATTTTACGTGTTGATACAGTAGAATTGTATTTATTTGAACTAAATTTTAATCAATATCCGATTAAATGAATTGTTGCTATTTGAATCCACTTATTTGAATTTGAATTGCTATTATGTGAACGAAAAAATCATTGATAGGAAATCAATGAACCTTTTATATAATTTTTTATTGCTCAAAAAATTATATAAATTATTTGTCTTACAAGTTTATATAAATAGAGTTTTACTGTATCTAATATACTGTTTTATACGATAAATGTGTATTTAAAATTTATATTTTGTTGCGTTTAAACTCGAATCTGCTCGAGTTTTAAAATTAAGCTTTTAACATCGAACACAAGATGAAAAAACAAGACTGAGTGTCCTGTAAATAGTTTCATTTACAACAGAAGTTGTAAATATCGTGTACTGTAAATATAAAATTTCACATAAATATTTTTGATTTTTATAATAACGGTGGTCGTCATTTCTAATTTACATTCTTCATAACAGAAATTTAAGTTGAAATTGTACATGTGTTACTATTTATACAAATAATGAAAATAATTATGAAAATAATATTTATACAAACGATTATTTCATTTTTTTTCTTTTATTTAAATGATTGAGTGTACAAAGTTACATATATTTGAGATGATCATTTCGCAATGTGAAATCATGCCAATCAGTGATGGAAAATTCATAAAGAACATAATACTTTTATCTCAAATGTTTTAATTTAAAAATAGCATTTTATTTGTTACGCTGTGCAATTTTCTTGTTACTTAGAAGCATATAAAAACATAGAAATTATGCATAGAGATCGTTAGATGAAAGAACCATAAAATCATAAAGCATTCTCGTTTCGTATGATTTAACCTTTTAGAGACGATAATCCTGCTCTCATAATTTCATCAACCAAAAGAAGATTACTAGCGATGATTGTGCTGCAAATAAAAGTTCATATTTCAGAGAAAATATCGGTACTGTAAAATCTCAATTTAAATAAGATTTTATAAATACCTACCACGAATTAATAATTTGTTTCTTCACATTGTAATTATCATAAATACCAGCATCTGTGGGTTTCAACGCTTCACCAGTAGAAATGTCTAATCCAACTGCTTCGCCTAACGTAGATCTTTCTTCTAACAATTTAACAATTGTATCTTGTGCATCGAATCCACTATTTACAGCTAGATAAACAAATATATTAAAACATAATTCTGAGAATTCAAAATAACACAATTGTTAATTTGAAACGTTTCACGTACCGAGAGTTTTCGGAATGACGAGTAAAGCTTCTGCATAAGCTTGTACGCCCAAGCGTTGCTTCCCTTTTACTTTCTCTTTGTATAAATGGAGTGCTTGACTAGCGGCTACTTCGAAAGCACCAGCACCGGGGATAATAGCGCCATCATCAATAGCATTTTTAATAGCTCTTAAACCATCTCTTACAGCGTCTTTCAATTGTTCTAAGGTGTATTTATTTGGGCCCTGGTGTTATTAAATTATAATTATTGAAAATCAAAAACGATTAATATCAATTTAAAAGTGTAATTCATTATTCTACCTTCAATAGAATCGTCACGGAATTCGGTTTTTTGCATTCTTCAATGAACGTGTATTTTGTTTCCCCCTACGAAAATAATAACAGATTTTTATTCTATATAAAAGACAGTTCTTTCGATGTCGTATTGTTCAAAAATTGTTTACCAATACGTGTTCGTAAACAAGTCCAGCCCATCCCAAGTGTTCCTCTTTCAAATCGTCAAAGGAATTCATAGCTGTTCCACCGCAAGCCAGCGCTAAGCGTTCCATGTTTCTACGTTTCGCTCTACGCAAAGCCAAAATGTTCTCCCGAGCGAGCATATCCAGCGATGGTGGATCAATACCCTTCTGATTTATCATGACGAATGATTTGTTCGTTCCGTCGCACAATTTCTTCTTCAGCTCAATTATTTTCTTTACCCGGTTGTCGATGAACTCGCGTTCTGCAGCTACTAATTTCTCACGTTCCTCGGCAGTTTTGTAAAAGAATCCGCTGTTCACCTTTGTAAAAGAAACATCATTGTAATTTCATCATTTAGATAATATTCACAATTAAGTCTTTCTCCACATCGATCCAATTACCTCGCTCTTCTCATATTCTAAGCTAACATTGCAAGTCAATATGTAAGCATTCTCTACTCTCTTAGGCATATCCGGATGTCTGGATCCATGGTCGGTTACAATACCACGAATTAAGTTAGTGTCAGCCGCGGTTCTGTGCTGCATTTCCATTAACTCGATCATGTGCAGATCGATCTCTTGATCCTTTTGCTTAATGGTTAAAACTGCATCTACACAGATCTCTGTCAGCTTGTCCGCTACAGTGGGATGAATCTTAGTTCTGAGTGACGTTCTAGCAACGTTTATTAGATTTTCCTTCGTCGGCTCGATTGGAATTTTCAAGGAATCCAATATTTCCAAAGTTTTGATTCTAGCTAACTCGAAACCTTCGGTGAGCATTCTAGGATGAAGACCCTCAGATATACATATATCAGCCTGTTTCAGAAGTTCCCCAATGACTAATACTGTGCTAGTTGTACCATCCCCAGTAACATCATCCTGAGCAGTAGATGCTCTGGCAATCAGAGACGCCGTCGGATGTTGTATTTGCATTTCATGCAGTAATACATTTCCATCCTTGGTGATTTTAATATCACCTGCTCCAGACACCAACCTTGAAAAACATTTGAATTGCACAGTTACAATAATTTCATAACATATTCAATGACAGTATGAAAATGGGAATGAGAACGTTTTAAATGTTTCAATATTCTTTCTCTCTTGAACTGCTACTTATACAGTGTTATATACTGTATGTATCCAGCATTTCACAGAGGCTTAATCTTACCTAATAAGGATAATACACTTATTTATGACGTTTTGGTATGACACGCAAACAACAATCATAGAAAATAGAAAGTACAAAATAATTTGCGCAACTTTGTACTTTCTAATTTCAACATTTCTCTCTTAACTTTTCAAACGAATGACTCAGAGGATTGTTAAATTCGCACGTGAGAGTAAGTATACGTACATCTTCATGGTGCCCTTCGGCCCAAGATTCGTTCTCATTACATCTTGAATTCCCTTCGCAGCTGATATATTAACAGCCAACGCTTGAGCCGCTCTAGCGAATTCAGCTTTAGGATTCAACAAACTGATCGCTGCCATTTCATCAAATAACAATCAAAACTCGCTATTTCACAATGTATCCTCCAAGCACGCTTCTATCAATGGCTTCGACCGACCTGAACAACACGCCGAGTGGATGACGTTCGACGATATAGGGATTTTCTTTTCGCGGCATTCGAACAAGAGCACAAATTTTTTTCAGAGCTCTCATCTCTTTTCTGAAAATCGTAAATTCATCTAAGGAACTAAAAAAAAGAAATGATGTTTCTTTTTTTAAAAAATATTTTAGTTCTTTTTTTAAAAAATATTTCGTTCGTACTATTTCTTTACTTTATTTTAAGTTGATCTAGAATCTTCGAGGATGATCCAAGATTCTCTTTACTACGAATTTTTGCACATTTAACTATTTTGTGAGAGATTGTGTTTTTTTTTTATTCGATTTCAAACTTTTTGCAGATGTCGAGACAATTGTTTGACAATCGTTTCTGAATGATTTTTTAAAAAGAGCGATTTTTTAAAAAGAGATTTTAAGAGTGTGTTAGTATAGTGTATGACGTTTTCGGTAATCATTTTGACGTAAAAGGATTATATCATAGACATGAGTCTAGAACACGACGGCGAGAGGTGAAATTAACCTCAAGTAAAATTGAATAATATTTTGGCATTTTTAACGTAATTGTTATGCAGGGAGATGTTGAGCATGAAGTCGTGTAAAACCATGAATATAATAGGAACTTTATTATGTGAGTTTCCTTTCTTATTTCAGTACTAATATTTAGTTCAGTGTTAATAACTTAATTTAAAGTTTAATTCAAGTATTTTTATTATTGAAAGTATATTGCAGGTAGAACATATACATCAGATCTTACTTTCGTCCCAAAATGTGAACCTGTAAAAAATGCAGATTTATCAATGTTGAAGGATTTTATCAATAGTTATAGTAACATATGTGTATTAACGGGAGCAGGAATATCCACAGAAAGTGGAATTCCTGATTACAGATCAGAAGGTGTTGGCCTTTATGCGCGAAGCAATCGCAGACCAGTTCTTTACAGAGACTTTTGCAACAGTGCTGACATTAGGAGGCGATATTGGGCCAGGAATTATGTAGGTTGGCCAAGGTTGTAATTCCTTTTTTTTCACAAGATTAATCATCAAGTCATGTATGAAGAACATGGAGTAATTAGAAAATATTCATTTCTTAGATTCTCTTCAATTAAACCAAATAGTACGCACCAAATATTAAAGAAGCTAGAGGACTTGAACAAAGTAAGATGCATCGTCACTCAAAATGTAGATAATCTGCACACAAAAGCAGGCAGCAGAAAAGTGATAGAGTTGCATGGAACAGCGTTTAGAGTAATGTGTCTTAGCTGTAATGAAAGAATATGCAGATATTATTTGCAGGAGATCTTCGATAAGATAAATCCAAACATGACTGCAACCAGTCAAATGGTAAGGCCTGACGGAGACGTGGATTTATCACAGGTAAATAATATTACAAATATCTTAGAAACTTCAAGAATAATTTAGGAAGCTTTGATTGAAACAAATTGTTTTAATTCAGGAGCAGGTGGAGGGATTTCAAGTTCCATCGTGTGAAAACTGCAGTGGTATTCTTAAGCCAGACATCATCTTTTTCGGAGACAATGTTCCACGTCAGGTTGTAGAAAGTGTTAGATATAATATCGAACATTCAGACTCTCTGCTAATTTTGGGCACAACACTAACTACTTTTTCTGGCTATCGAATAGCGTTGCAAGCTAGCCATGCCAAAAAGCCGATAGCTATATTGAACATTGGGAAAACCAGAGCGGACGATCTTGCAGAAATTAAAGTGAAAGGCAGATGTGGCAACGTTTTGGCGACGATTTACTCAATGATAGATCAGCGCGAGGAATGTACGAAATGTTAATTAAAAAAAAAGAGAGTAATTTAATTTATTTTTCATATTATTTATTTACATTTATATTTACTCTACACCATGGTTGTGACTAGTTTAGATCAATCCACCACAATGTACAAATAAATGATGTTTTTCTAGTATTTTTTTTTTTACAATACTTCCTGTAACATTATACTATTTTCATTCATTTCAAGGTTTCGGGATAATTTTTTTGAAATCTCAATTAAAAATGTATAATTTTTTTATTAGATATTTTCTAGGAAATATTTTCTAGAAATTTTATCAGATCAATTCTAGGGATTTTTTTTGTAACAGATTATTTTTCAATATACGGCTTTACGGATTATTTTTCAATATGTAGCTATTTTCGTTGCTAGTACGTAAATGTTTCCATAGTTGGTAGTATTGCTACGTTTCTATAATTGACAAAATGTCGTTAGCAAGGTTAGTGATATTATCTGTGATAATTATTCTAAAATTATTTCTTTTCTTTCTGTTATCTATAAAATTCTAAATTGTAAAATTTGTACGTTATATGATAAAATTCGCAAAACCCTAGAATTTTCTAAGTGATATATTTCAGTGTATTCTGATATAGTTTGATGCGTGTCAAACACAATAAATGACACAATTGCAATTTCACCGTTCACATTATATTTTAATATATGTCATTATATTATTTATATTAGTTTGTATCTTGATTTGTAACAATATTGATAAGATGTTTTTGTTACAGTTTATTACCTGCACCGTCGCAGGTGGTGTGGGACAGAGAAGATGAAGCAAGGGAACAGAAATTGCGACAGAGGCCTGTATCTGCTCTTGTCAAAGCAGTTGTTACTGCTCCACCATATGGCCAACGTAAAGGATTTGTACCAAGAAATCCAGAGGTAGGAGATTATGTTTGTCTATCTTTATGTAATAAATATAGTTGAAGCAAGTGAATGTTTTGGTATCTTCTGTGAACTGTTTTTGTAAGTTAAGTGTTTAATTTACACTTGTATAAATTGTACAGGATTTTGGAGATGGTGGAGCATTTCCGGAGATTCATGTGGCCCAGTATCCACTTGGGATGGGGATGAAAGGAAAAGAAACAACCAGTAATGCTTTGGCAGTTCAGCTCGATGCCCAAGGGAAAGTGAAATATGACGTCATTGCTAGACAAGGCCATTCTAAGGATAAGGTAATTCAGTACACTTCAATAATACCATTTAATTACATAGGCATTATCTTTGCTTGTTTTGCATTCTACAGGTTGTATATAGCAAGTTGAGTGATCTACTACCATCGGAAATTACAAGCGAGGAAGATCCCAGTTTGCAGCGTCCACCCACCGAAGAAATTGATGAATTGACTGAAAAAACTAAGAAAGCATTAGAAAAGATAACGAGATCGAAAATAGCTGCGGCGATGCCAGTAAGATGCGCCGAGAAACAAGCTCCAGCGCAATACATTCGATACACGCCCTCCCAGCAGGGACAGTCGTTCAATTCCGGGGCTAAACAGAGAGTGATTAGAATGGTAGAGGCTCAGATAGATCCTTTAGAACCACCGAAATTCAAGTGAGTTTCACTTGATATAAATTTTCTTAGGGCCAAGCACCTAAATGAATTATATTTTAAAACCGTATTAGCTACATTGCAAATAATATAGTGTTTCTTAATTATAGAATTAATAAGAAAATACCGCGAGGTCCTCCATCACCTCCAGCGCCAGTGATGCACTCACCTACGAGGAAAGTAACAGTAAAAGAACAGAAGGAGTGGAAAATACCGCCCTGTATCAGTAATTGGAAAAACGCGAAAGTTAGTGGCTTCTCTCACTATCAGTTACTGTTGACATGTTATTGATGGAAATTTTATTTTTAGGGATATACGATTCCGCTCGATAAACGTTTAGCTGCAGACGGTCGCGGATTGCAGCAAGTTCATATAAATGAGAATTTCGCCAAATTGGCTGAGGCTCTTTACATCGCGGATAGAAAGGCTCGAGAGGCGGTAGAAATGCGAGCGCAGCTTGAGAAGAAGCTTGCCCAGAAGGAGAAAGAGAAGAAAGAAGACCATTTGAGGCAATTAGCACAAAAAGCTAGAGAAGAACGCGCTGGCTTAAAATCAGCTGCGATGGGTTTGTATATTTTCCCCGTGCATTTTAGTTTAGTCTACAATTTTTGAAGTTGATTATTTCAGAATATTTAGAATAGATTTAACATTAAGTGTTCAATAGCGTCGTGTTTTTTGATATTATGCAGAGAAATCAGAAGAGTCACGAGAAAGAGATCAGCTCAGGCAAGAACGACACAAGGACCGGGCTCGAGAACGGAATTTGGCGCGCGCTGCACCTGATAAACGTTCCAGATTGCAACGCGAACGAGAGCGAGACATCAGTGAACAGATCGCACTTGGTTTGCCAGCGAAGAGCATTCCTAATAGTGGAGAAGCACAATTTGATCAGAGATTGTTTAACACCAGCAAAGGAATGGATAGTGGTTATGGACACGATGACGAATATAACGTTTACGACAAGCCTTGGAAAGATTCTAATTCCATTGGCTCTCATATATACCGTCCCAGTAAAAATATTGATAAAGATACTTACGGAGATGATTTGGAGAAGCTAGTTAAAACGAACAGGTACTTGCTTGTCGATACGATTAAGTTTAACTTTAATTTTTTAAAGACAAGAAGAAGAGAAGAAAGTTACTGAATGAAAATGTTCTCCTATTAAAATTTTTCTCCCGTGATTTTAGGTTTGTTCCGGATAAGGAATTCAGTGGAACCGATAGATCAACAACACGCTCAGGACCGGTACAGTTCGAGAAAGATGAAGAAGATCCTTTCGGTTTAGATCAGTTCTTGAAACAAGCCAAGCGCGCGAGCAGTTCTACCACCACGACGACAAAACGCAAAGACGAACGGGAGCAACGCAGAGACGATCGTGACAAACGAAGGAAGCATTAATTTTCTTTATTGTTTAATACTTCTATCAAAGTTTTAGAACAAAATTTCATTTTTTTTTTCTAACTTTTCTTAAATTAATTTTAGAATTAAGCTTAACTAAAGCTTAAAGCTCATTGTTTCAATCATTCAATTGAATATTCTAATCAACGGGATTTACAAATTTGATGTAGATATAAGATGCCTTATACAATTTTCAAGAATATTTCTTTTCGATTCTCCATGCCACGCGACAGAAGCATAACTTTACAAGAAAATGAAGGGATGTATAAAAACTATCTAAAATCGCTAAATATATCGATTATTTAGTACAACTTCCTGGGTAATTATTTACGTTATATTTCATTTCAGAAGGGCAAGCACGTTGGTTAGATTTACGTTTCAGACTCTTTATTAACACAATGTGCATACAGCGTTCGTTAGATTAACAAAGGAGGCGATACTTTCGTACGGGGAGCGATTGTTATTTCTTAATTAATAACGTAGTTATTTACTTTCTCATCAAATTTTTTTTTTTCATCAAATGCGCTAAAGTTTATCAACACTTTTTTTTTTACATGTCGGTTTTCGAAGATCGCGTCAAATTGAAATCGAATCTAGTCACCATGGATTCGCGAATAATTCATGTTAATGATGTAATTCGTGTTAATGTCCCAACGTTATATTGCTTCGATGTTGTATGATCACTATTCACTACCTTTTCTCATTTTCGTGATTCCCAAGCTGCTCTTCTTTTAAGTAAGTAAATCATTCTAATGAAAATTATAGTATCATGTCTACTTTGGTACTCACTAATTTTACTAATATCCGACTGAAATTTATATCTCGTTTCGCCTATTATATAGATATACGTATACATATGAGATCGTGCGAGAAAACTTTCATATGATAACAGTCATTAAACTGCTTAAAACTGCTTAAAGATAAAGGGATAAACTGTACATATGAGATTGGGCTTGAAGAACGTCGAAGTGCAACTCAACGATCGATGGATCTTCGTCCACGAAGCGGATGTTGACGGATGTCTTCATCGTTTTTAAATGAAAATTCACAAGATTTACAGAAATAATTGTGACAATGGACGAGTTTGTGAGAGCGTTCGTCTTTTTTTTTTTCTAATTTTCTTTTTCTTTCTCATGAGCTTCCCTCTAAATACGACGACATAGAAGATGGTCTTTCTAATCAGTCTTTTTTCATTGTTTTTTTTTTTCGTTCATAAGAAGTTTATCACAGAAAAATTTCCGCATATTGATTCCTTTCTTTCTTTTTAACTCTGGGAACCTGAACGAGCAATTTGTTTCATCGTTCATGCAAATTGACGCGATCCTTTATAAGTTAATGTTAGACTGACCTCACACTCTTTATTGTAAACCACAATTCTTAAAAGCTACATTAAAGTTTTCCTGACAAAGTTTTATGGAATTCTCTCTTTCTCACTCTCACTCTCTCACTCATTCTCTCTCGCGCGCGAACATTACAGCGTAACCGGAGAACTCTCCTGATGAGAAAGACTAGAATTAATAACGCTGAAGACTACAGACTCGTTACGGATCCATGGGAGCCTATGTACAATTAGGATGAACACTTTGCCAACTGTACCAAGTTGCGTTCGAGTTCTCTCGGTTTTGCTTCCTTCAGCTGCGAACGATACGTGTGTATTCGATGGAAGAGATACAGTTTGAGGTTGCAATTGAAATTATTAATCAGCAATATCGATTGATGTAACCATGTCGTGTCCAAGGACTGTATGCATCTCACAGAAGAATCTTGAATTTTAGACCGTAAGAGTTACTACTGGACTGTGAATTTTCGTTCGAAATGTAATCTTGTCACTTTTAATCCGGAGGACGCGAATGTGTACCTCTGAAATCGCTTGATGAGAAAAACAAGCTGATTCTCCGACGAGGATACTTCTTCCGACAGCTGAAGTATTCGAATTACGCGCGAATAAGAAGATGTAATGTTTCAAACAGACGTTAAGAGTGCTTATCGATCAGCAGTGCAAAAATGTTAGTCACTTAAACCCTCCCAAGATCATCGTTAAAGAGAACTACGAAAATAAATTCTTGAAGTTTATACAAGAATCGGTATAATGCGTGCGCAAGTTATCACAACAACGTTAATTACAAAGAAACTCCCAAAGTCCGGAACGAATTACAATAATGTACAGTGTATCAAATTTCACTGATTAGTCATTGAAATCAATGGACATCCCATTTTTTTTTCTTTTTTTTTTTTTTAATTATTGGTATTGCTATCGAATAATGTATATATGTACAAGCTCAATTTCACTTTTCCAAATGTAATTCTGCAACTTTCTATCTCCCTAATAATCTTTAAGACGATTAGTCAGTTTCTCATCTCCTGGATGATAAGTTGTGGCAGTATATAAGGCATACAAGTTGTCCTCTTCGTGATTCCTTATAACGTTTGTTTAAGATGACACTGTGAGTTAGCTACGCGCGCGCTATCGGACGAGAAACCAACTAATTTGGTTAATTGATTCTTCTCGTTAGTACGCTGCTTTAAATACACACAAAAAAAAAAAAAAAAAAAAAATAGAAAAATGCTCAACTCTGAACACACAAGCAGAACTACAATTTGTAGAAGATGTATGAGAATGTACCGTGACAGGAAAACGCCTCTCTTCAATTTCCTTTCCTTCCTTTTTTTTCAAGTGTTAATATTTATAAAGACTGCTACCTTCAAACGATTTATTATTATTATTATTTTTTTTTTCACTGATGTGATATTAAAAATTTGTTAGACATCGACATGCATCTAATATTGAAAGGGGGATTGCTTATCGGTTTCTTAGGCTATGATGCATTTTTTTTTTTCTGTTACAGAATTATTATCATTATCATCATCATTGTAGTCATACAATTGTCATTATATATCTATTATATATCTATTATGTACAATTCTTCAAGTATAACTATATCGATACTTGCAAAAAACACGATATTACACTAGAACCACTCTTTCTCCATAAACCGTTAAGTTTTCTTTTTTCTCTGTCTTTTCTTTTTTTTTTTCTTTAGCTTGTAAAGTGTGAAGAAGATACTTTGTACCGAGTCACATGGTTTTTTTTTTCGTTGAAAATCGGTTTACGGAATCTAAGCAACCAACAGAACGATTATCTACATGCGTTGAGGGAGTTACGTCACCCTCTGCTGGAGATTATTATAAATACCGTAAGAAAAAAATGAATCGAAGTTTCTTTTCTTCGACGTTTTTGGATTGAATAAATACTATATATGCGCGTTAATAGAGGCTACTTCAATTCGCTATCTTGCCAAATCTGTTTCTTGTCCTTTTTTTTTTTGCCTCGAGTGATCGCGATTGGATCCTGCCCAACCCAATAAATTTACACTGCCTATTCTATTTTATCCTCTTACTCTCCTCTTGTTACTTTTCCATTTTTCGTCTTCTTCGCATTTCTAGGCTCCATCTGGCTGTGGGATAACAACGTGTCTTTCATTTCTTTGTCTTCGAGATGCATTGGCCTCTTTAATCACGCATAAAGTCGGCGTCCCTTTTGTTTCCTTAAAAGCCGCAGGGAAGCGAAAGGGTTCACGTATTCCATCTGACAAAGAGCATCCACAGTATTCGATTCGCTTTATATTTTGGCAGTATCAAACACAGGATACAACGTTCAAATTTTCACGAGGGAACGTTTGGTATCTCTCAACGTTTGGATCTATACGTAATGTTATAACTGTAATGGAAGTTATGACGACAAATCCGTACGTAATACACGAAGGATACGTAACTTTGAAGAACAGTTTCTCATGAAAATTTGAATAGCATATCCTGTGTGCTTGATACTGTTGCTATAATGGATGTGTTTCCTCGTGGGAGTTCCATTTGGCCTGTTATCTCTTAGGTAGCACCGGAAGGCTATATTACACTTCCGTGGTGCGACTGTACGGGCCGGACTCCTCCGATTGTGAAAGCTTTCGTTCCCGTTTGGCGAACAGACCTCCTAAAAAAGATGGCTGCTGAGCCAGTCCTTTAGCACCGCCAGGGATCGTAGCCCCTGGATGTATAGGATGAACTTGTCCAGGGTGTTTAATGCCTTGGCTCATTGAGCTGGCAGATGTGGATTGAAAAGAAATCGACATACCGCTATCGAGTGAGCCCACGCTTCCACGTCGTTGCGGTTTTTCACCAGCAACTGTAAGAAACAAAACAAAACGAGAATATTCAAACTTCAAACATTTTAATACATTTTAATTTGTACATTACAGACTGAAAGTCTAGAATACTAATATTCTACAGAAGTGAAGAATTTGAACAAAAGTTCACTTAGAATTGTTAGAAAATGAGATGAAAAGAAAGAAATTGTTATTGACATTTGTGATATGAATAATTACTAAATGTCTATCCATCTTTAGAATTAGCAGTTTTCGTTTGACACAGAGAGAAATTACGAAAATTGGACCGCTAGTGTATTTTAGTGTGTGTCAGTGAACGTGTTGACACGTAAAATACAGAATAATTTCACTTACATTGTTCGTGTATGTCCAGAAGGGAATTACTAAGTGCAGAACGCTTTAATTGGGTGTCCATGTCAGTGGTTTCTGATCTTTCGGAGCAGGGCCCCGGGCAAGGACATATCTCGACGTCTGCCACTCCAGAGTCTCTGTTTTCAGCGCCACCCCTGGCGCTTCTGCTGCTCTTCTGCCGTTCCAGTTCCGTCTCAATCCGTAAGGTTTCCATCTCGTCCATTTCGCTAATGGACTCTCTGAGATCCTCCACGAACTTGCACCTGTCGTGTGCGTTCCTCGCGTTGAACGTGACCAACACCTTTCCATCCACGCGCTGGGAGAGCCTAATCCCATATGGATAATCTGAAAGGCAAAGGTTCTAATTGGAGCAAAAGGATAAGGTAACAAATCTTTAGTAACTCTATATGCTAAAGAGGAATAAGATCGTTTTCAGGATAAAAACTGAAACTCACGAGGAACTTCAAACAGCGTGACCACCATCCCGCATAATGGGAAGCTCTGCCTGAACGTGTAAGTGACACTGTTCTTCTTCTTGCTGAGAATCTTCGTCACGACGAGGAGATCGTTGAAGAGGAATACTTCTCGTTGGTGTACACCCGGCCTCTCCTTCTTGTGGATATCTGGGATCTCGTACAGTCGGCAATAGCAAACTAATCTTCTATGAGGCAGAGCCATGTTGGGCTTCTTGCCAACGATCGTCGCCTGAACCTTCATCACTTGAGAAACGTGATCCGAGCCAGGTTTGAACTCGTTCTCCTTCACCCTCTCGTAAATTCCAACCAATATGTCTCTGTCGATGTCGCCGCAGTCGTCTATGCCTCTCAGATTTTTGACAAAGTCGTCCAGCCTCATTCTACGCTCTGGTTTCAGGTTTGGCGTGTGCAGATCGGTGTTCAACATGATTATCGCGAAGGCCAGTACAAAGACGGTGTCCGCCGAGCGTAACCTGGACACCACGTCCGGGTTGCAGTGACAATAACGCTGGCTGAACACCTCCATCAGTCGTTCTATCTTCTGTGCTTCGCCTGGCATCCGGAAGTACGCCTGGAACTTCCTCAAGGCGACGTCCACTTGCATTCCTGACAAATCCAGTTCGTGGGAGAAGCATCTGGAAATCATAGGAACATTCACTGCAATCAACTTGTCCGTTTTCTGAGGTATTTCGAGGTATTTCACGTCTTTTTTTTTATTCCACACTCTCTGAAACCGTTAGAATGTTGAAACAAAAATGTAATATTCGAGCTTCTTCGCATTCCATTGTTTTCCGACATCTGAAGCGCGTTAAATTTTATTTTTGACCTCGATGATTTCCGAAGTATACTCTTGATCATTCCGAACTCATTCTCAATTATCCTGTTCCGCCAACGCGTGTTTCTTTTTCTGTCTACGGTGTGGCCCAGTTGCACTGGCTCACGTTACACGCTGCACCTAAAGAGGGTTCTTTGGAATTCGAATTTAGATTTATTTTACGGCGGACCACCCACTGTGGTCTTGCAAATTTTAGAAATACCAGCTTCATAAACTAAGAGAGCAAAATTTGTAAATGTTACCTGTCAGTATATTTCTGTACTGTTTAAATTGTTTAACAAAAAAAAAAAAAAAATCTTTCGTATTTTTTCAACTATTATTATATTAATATACTAATTATTATTATACAGAACGTTGGTAATTGCGCGACAACCGCGACTGAGGCGTTGCTTGCTACCAATCCTCCTTGATCTAAATTTTTCTCGAAACTACTTGAACGACCGGCAAACGGATCAATGCCGTTTCTAATAGCTCCTTTCACGGGCGGTTCGCGGTAAATTACCCTTTGCACCGCTGGCAAAGAACTGAAAGACGTAGCTACTGAAACGAAACAATCGCGTCCTTAAACAGCGACGCGAAGAGAAAACGGCTTTCCATAATAAACAACGAGCAACGAACCCGAACGTGCGTGTTTCCGCTACGTCGATCGACGATCACCGTGATAAACAAATAGATTAACTTTCTCTGACTGACGCTGTTCCTATCTTCACTTTCCTTTTCTCTTCTTTGAAGAAGAAATAACAGAACGACGTGGAACTGTACAGAACAAGATGCTTACTCAAGCACAGCCATGTTGAAAGGGTTTTGAAGGTTTCCAAGGTATTCCCCAATCATCTGTTTCGACAGGCCTTTCCTACTGATCAGAAATCTCGCCACACCCTGAGGACTGTTCTCCAAGAATCCTCGCCTGATCAAGTAACTGATCCCCCTTTCTGGTTTCTTGTTGAACAAATTTAGGCCAACTCGGTACTGACGTTTCCTCACTGTCTCTGACACTTTGTAGCTCGTTTGCGGCATACTTTCCGGGTGGTCCATCAGAGGAAGCTGGTATCCGGAACTGGCGTGAGAGTGACCAAGATCTTTCACGCTGTTCATCATGGTGCTTGAGTCTGTCGCGTGGTTGGCGCATTCCTGGTGTTCCGGTGAACTTGACTGTAGAGACGTAAAAATAAAAATGTGAGGAGTCGCTTACTTTTGCAAGTTCGACTAATCTTTTTTTCTTTTATAATACAGGATTTAAAAGTATGCAATTTTTTTTTTTATTGCGAGTAATAATTATAAATTCAAGTTAAGTTGAATTTCATTGCAAGGATTTCCCTTAATTTGCGACGCTTGCCTCCGGGCATTGTGAATGGCAGATTCATCAGAGTTGATTTAAAATTGTGATGACGTGTTTGCAATCTTACAATTAAATTAATCATTATGGCACGATGATTCGACATGATTCATCAAAACAAGAAGAGACAGAGACTGGAAGAAGAGGAGCAATAATTACTCCAAATAGAAATGACCTATATCTAACGCACGTGACAGAGATTATTTCATCATTTCCTCTTCTTTAGTAAATTTGCGCGTAAAGGGATAGATGTTTCGCAGCAACAGAGGAACAGCAACAAACAAATCAGTTTTCGTCTTTGAATAACCGTCTAGCCGAAAGTGTCTGAGAAGAAACAAAAGGAAGAGGCAAAACAAAGGGGGTGGGAGGAAAACACAGACACAGAGAAAAGGAACTCACGATTCCTTTATGCTTCCACACAGGTGATCCTCTTTGGGCGTCTCCCTCGGAGCTCTCGCAATTAGTGGAATCGCTGCCAGAACTCTGCACCGAGCTTAGGCTACCGTTCTCGACGCTTTTGCTGAGGCCGTTGTGACGCGGCTCCATTGATCTGGACGTAATGGAAGACGTTCTTTTTGGCACTTCCGGCGGCACCTTTTTCGCCGATCCCCTCGTTCTGCCGGCAGAGCCAAAATGGCCGGCGTTACTCCAGTTCTGGACCGCCTGTGTCTGAAGGTTGTGGGGCGTCGACGGTGACGTGCACGGCGTCCGTAGCAGATCTCGCGGTGGCGTCTCTTGCCTGATGCTGCACAATGTCTCCTAGAACAATAACCGCGACTTTCTTTTACCGTTGTTTAGTCCAGGCCCGCTTTCTCAGTAGGAAATTTTTATTAAAAAAATTGACGAGTACTTGAGAGATAGTTTTAGAAAGAGCACTTGATCTGCTCCTTTACTGCTTCCCGAACCAAGGAGATTCTTTGAATTCTTGTTCTATTGGAATGACAGTGTGCTCGAACACACAGTGAAGCTTTGAATATACTTGCGTAAGTGTAAGAAGTGCGTACTCGCATGAGATTTTTTTTTTATATCGATTTACTTTCTTTCCCCAATTTTCAATTTTTTTTTCCAAACCACAGTTTTGCTTTTCGCTTTTTATCTATAAATTACATTTTAACGTACAAGAACAAAATCGAATTTTAACTTTTAATATTTCAACTTGCCTCTCTTTCTCCAGCGTTAACTACCAGGGATCTATTGGATAGTGTCCTATCTCTTATCGGCCGATTAATAAATTGCACGATAATTAATTTAAAGCACAAACAGATTGAATTTTATTTTCGTTTACGTCTTCGTTTTATCTTCTACCTGTTGTCAATAAATTACACGCTGCCATAATAATCGATTCGAGTTGTATAATGGAGAACATACAAATAGGAAAATCCTTGCCTATAAATTCAACCAATTCAACTACACTGTGAGAAGCTTCAAAGAAATATGTACAATGAATCTCCTCAGAATGCCTACCAAAATTCCCTCCTAAAGAAGGAGGTGGTAACGTAAAGTTCTTTACTTCTCAAAATTGAAACTTTCTGACCAAAGAAGTACAATGAACCAACGGGCGATGGATTCACAATCACCTGTGGATTGTAATAGTGCATGCTGGACCCACTTTCCTGGGAGCTAGACTCCCAGCACGGGCTCGGCGGTAACTGTTGGTGTCTGTTGCAGGGACTCGGCGCCAGAGAGGGCGTGTGCCTGCCACTTTGGTGCACGTTGTGGTTGGCGTGCTGATGGCCAGCGACCTGGGCCTCGCACCTGCCGCTCTGGCTCCTCGGTATCGGCGACTGCGAGTTCTCCACGTGCCTCCTCTCCCTCAGGGACATGCTCCTGATCGGCATCGGCCTGTTCGCCGTCTGCGGCTGTTGTATGTAAATCTGGCTATGGTACACCATCCTCTCGTGCTCGTTCACGCTGGCGGCTCTTTCCGTCGTTTCCTGGAGCTTCCTGCTGAGACGTTTCTCAGCCTTGGCCATCGCGGTGATCGCCGCGAATTTCTTCAGCAGCGTGTATCTCCTGAAGGCTCGCTGAATCGTCAGCGCCGCGTTCCTCGCCTTCACGCCGCCGTATTTCCGTTCCAGCATCTCGATCTGCTTGTCCAGCAGGTCTTGGGATAATTCGTATCTGTTCAGGGAGTAAAGATCGGTTAGCGATCGATGCTGGAAGGCGTTTAATCAAGGGAAGTTTACCCATCGTTAACCCATCGACGACTTTTAATTTTGCTTCCAAACGAACTGTGCAAAAGTTAAGCAACTTTCCATCTCGCTGTTTCCATTTTCGCATCGGAGTTCGAAATGGGTTAACGCGAGGAATGAAATGGTAAAGTGGATTTTGAATGGAACTGAACTGGCAACGAAGACGTGCGTTATACTGGGAAAGACATTTCGAGAAGACAACGCGATTATTTCGAACGTGGCAAACGAAAGTTCGCGGAACGGACTGTCTCGTCAATTCAACCCTTCGTTGAAAATTCGTTTAAATTTTCAAGGGAAATCCAAAACGACGACGAGATTCCAACGGAATTCCCAACTTCAAAGTTTCGACAAAATTCTAAACTCGCGGCCCGTCGATGAAAAAAATCTTCGAGAACGAAATCCCAAAGAGAAAAGTTTCCGAAAGGTTTCAAAATCCAAAAAGAAATTTCTCAAACTCCGATCGTGAAAGGAATCTAAAATTTTGAAAGCCGGAGGAACTCGAGGATCAGCAACTTATCCTCGAATAAAGCAAGAAGAAAAAAAAAAAAAAGAAAGAAAGAAAGAAAGAAATATAATAAAAAAATGAGAGAAAAAAAAAAGAAGTGCGATTAAGTCAATTAATCTTACGCATTCTGCAGCCGGCATCTCTTCAGCACGTCTCCGTTACGTACAGGTCCTTTTTTAAGATGATTCTGTTGATACCCTGAGGCCTGCGCCTGGCTACCGTAGCCCTGCACTATGGTGCCGTAACTCTGGGACTGATTGTAACCGGCGTGAGGGTACACTCTCACGTTCGGCGTGGAGTTGTACGGGCCGTGCGCGTAGTTCTGGTTCTGAACGTACGACTGGCCTGTGATGTAGGACGTCGTCAGGGACGTTTGGCTGCCCGACGAGTACACGCCGTGCATGCCGCTTCCGTGCACCTGGTTCACGCTCGCCGCGTGCTGCGACGGCCTCTCCATCTTCTGCGGGAAACTGCAACAGAAATTCGGTGATTTTAGTTACACGAGCCGGGACGGTAGACACCCAGTTTGAGACGTCTAGTTTCTGAAACAGAACTTCAGAACTTCGAGAGTTCGAAATTTCTGGAACTCTGGGATTCTAGAGTTTTTGGAAGTCAAGGTCTTTGGGATTCTGAAGGCCTGAAAGCCCGAAACTTTAGAGCTCTAGAAAATTCTAGAACTTGAGGGCACTGAGATTTAGGATTTTAGGATTTTAGGATTTTAGAGTTCTAAGAGTTTAGGACTCTGGCATTCTAGGATCTTGGAGCTCTAAAAATTTTAGAAATCTATGAAACGTAGAGCTTCGAAACTAGCAACTTTGGGACTACAGGACTTCAAGACTTTGGAATTTTAGCACTCTAGAATTTGGGAGCTTTAAAAATCTCACAAGTCTACGATAGAAATTTACAGTTCTAAGTTTAGGAATAGAGGACTCTAAGAGTTTACAATCCTAAGACTTCAGGTTCCTGGAACTTTAGAATTCAAAGACTTTGGGATTCTAAAGCCATGATATTTTAAGACTCTAGAACTTCAGACTTTTTGGAACTCTAGCACTCTAGGATTTCAGGAATTCTAAAAAGCTTAAAAGTCTAGTGTATTGAAATTCAGAGCTTTACGACTTAGGTCTCTCTAGGATTCTAAGATTTTAGAATTCTAAAACTTTAGGTTTCTAGAATTCAAAGACTCTAGGATCTCTAAAATCTTACAAGCCTGTTGTAGAAATTCCAGAACTTTGAATTCTTCATGATTCTGAAACGTTATCACGCTCAGAGTTACAGGTACACGCAATACCCAAAATTACTAATAAAGTGCAAAAGCACAGATGCAGACCGTGGTCCAGTGAGACGTACCTTGTATAGAATTACGTAGTTTGGGGAACGTATGGAATCTGACAGTTAGGCATGGAGTTCGAGGAATGCTCTAATTTCGGGGGGCTCTGGATCGTTTAATAGAATCTCACGCAGAATCTTAAAAATGATATAAAATGATATAAATCATGCGTAACAATTCAGTTTAACCCCCAAGTTTTAAGGTATTCGTATTTACATAATAATGACTCTAATAGTCATCAACTCCTAAAATAATACACTGTTTCTCCAATTGCTGTTACTATTACTATTACGTAATTAATCTGCGTTATCACGTTCGTGCGAAAGTCACGTCCCTTCGAGGGATCAATCCGCGGGAACGATGATGCGCAGCTGTCGCTATGCAATATGCAACCGAGGGAAATTGATACCAGACGTGTCCGATAGATTTTGGGCTCGATTCGCAGGTGTTACAGGGAAATTGGATGCAGGTAGAACGGTGCGCGATTAGGGTGCAACCGGTCGTTATAGAGATATCGCTGACGTATTGTGTCAATGGGACATTTATTGTTTGCAGCTGCCCCTTCGTGTTTCCAACGATGTCTGCACATACTTTCTATGAAACTACAAGGGCCTATGTACTTTATTAATAGTGCACTATAACAATAAGTTTTTTCATCCGCGCACGCACACACCGATCCAGTTACTCCTCGTTTCCACTGATTGAAATTTTACATCTTCGTTTGAATTTGAAATGTTGCACAGTGGAATCTTTGTAACGTCTTAATCTTACATAATCTTTTGGCGCGCTAAGAGCACACACCGATCCAGTTATTCCTCGTTTACACTGATTGAAATTTTACATCTTCATTTGAATTTGAAATATCGCACTTTTGTAATATTTGCGATAAACATAACATAATGCAATGCAATATAATTCATTTTATTGGAATATTTGTAGGAAAAAGAAACCGGGAATTTCAGAGAAGAAGGGCCAAATTTTCAATCTTTTTCAAAGAGCAGTGAACTCTTCGATACAGTTACACCCAACTCTTGTGTTGAGTTACAAGTAACTACGTTTACCTTACATTTTACATTCTCTCTAGCAAAAATTTAGCGAAAATCTAAATTTTCGTGGCTCCCGGCTACTTAATCTGATTATCGATAGTGAAAAATATTGCGAATGCAAAAGTATTTGTTATGCACTTTTTCTTCGTGGAAGAATAAAAAAAAAAACAAATTTTCGTGGTT
This sequence comes from Melipona beecheii, assembly GCA_032399605.1. Classification (NCBI taxonomy): domain Eukaryota; kingdom Metazoa; phylum Arthropoda; class Insecta; order Hymenoptera; family Apidae; genus Melipona; species Melipona beecheii. The sequence continues at coordinate 2,188,601 of JAUCMO010000447.1, forward strand.
GGATCACGATGGGGAAAGCAAGTGGTAACAACGTTATCGCGAGCAATTTGCAAGTTAATCTCGCAGGCTCATCTTGTTCTTGATCGCGTACGTGTCCGCACCGGCATTGGTTTATTCAATATCCGCTCGCCATGTGATTGCCAAACGTGATTTCCGGAGATCTCGCTTGTCGGCCGGTAGATAAGCCGACGATTTCCACCCGGAATGCGTTTCCAACTCTTGCGAAGCGACCGTTCATTGCAATAATCGTCGAACCGTGATCTTTATTAACAGGTAAACAAGAAACTTTTCTCGATTTTATATACTTCTTACGTACTGTTGTCTTTAAGTCTTTTTACAAACAAACAAACAAAATACGTCGACTGAATATTTCCCACCTCGAGTAAATAATTTGACGATCATTAAATAATGAATCAACGCTAGAACCGACGAGAATTTTCATCAGAGACTTTAAATAACATACACATTAATTTTCATTTATATGACTTGACTTAATTTGAAGATTCTTAAATATACTGCATTCACATTTATTTCTAAATAAATTCTACTACATTCCGATTTGAAATATTATTTTATTAAATTTTTATAAATCTAAAATAACAAAATGTAAGTATATCTTATCATGGATTATCAAGTTAAACAAAAAATTTTATTAAAATAATTTTATTTTAATGATTTTACAATAATAAAAATATCTTCTAATATCTTATATAATAGGGTATCTAATCTTAATTTGAATATATCATTAACTATAAATTTACATGCATTGTTCATATAAGATTCATTTAATATTTCTAGAAATACAGAATTTCTAAGAGATTATAAATTGGTCATTTCGATGACCAATTTTGATGGTTCTAGTGTCGAATCACTATGTGTTCAAAATGATCAAAATAGTGGAATTTCGTAAAAAGTTTCTCTTTCAAACAATCGATAACCATTGAAAATGATTCGAATTTTGTGTACCAAAGAGCTCACTGCTCTCTCTGAAAAGTTAAACGATTTAACATAACGCGTCTTTCCACATTCCGAAATTAAAAATCTTGCCTCTCTCTTGATTCTTCGATCTCTCTTTCTTTCATACAGAGAATAAATTGCAATCGATTCCAAAGATTTAAAGGATACCACTCTGTGTTTTCAAATACGAATGAAAAGATCTCCAACTTCTTTCGCGCGAAAGTAAATAGAGTTTCGGGGAGAATTTGCCGGAGGTAAGCCTGCCCCCGTTAACCGCAATTACGACGAAACTGAAACGTTTTCGCGGCGAAAAACCTCACTTTTGTCAAACAGCTGCCGGCAATTACCATTCAGGGGACCGTTTCGCGCTCGTGAATCACACACGATGAATCATCCCTCGAAAACTCACCCCCGCGAACGTTGAATACGATTGTTGAATAACCACCTACCCCGTGAGAAATCCCGCCACGCAGACCACCATCTTGGATTCTTCCTTTTATCACCTCGGTCTCCAATGACTTCCTCTTTAACTTATTATTATTAACAACTGAAACAGTCGGCACAAACTTTCTTTCCACAACACCGAATTTTTTTAGCTTTAACGACTGCACTTCATTTTCAGTGCTTCACTGTGAGGAGATGAGGAGAACGCGAGGGGGCTTGACGAGAGGGATGAAATTACTGATTTTAGGTTTTTTCCAAGTTTTTTTCAATTTTCAGATTTGCAAAGATTTTGGAACGTAAGTCTTAAATTTTAGATTTTTTCAAACTTTGCAGATGATAAAAATTTAGTAAAATTCGAAGGGTTGATTTCTTTCGAATCTTTGAGAATTAAATTTAGGTCCGTCAAGTTTAAAAAACAAAACGCCACGAATAAGCGTGGAAATATCAACGCGATTGAAATGAAATTTAGATCACGATCACGATCACGTGAAATTTAATAGATCTACCAAATACTCCGAAACTTTTTGAACGATTTTCTAACGCTTGACGCATTGATTTTTAGATTTCCCTCCGCGAGGGAAACTGCTAGTTTCTCAGAACAACAAACACAGGGAGAGTTCACGAATTCTTCGAACTGGTTGGATCAAGGAGAAGGTTCGATGCGAACTGGAGAAAGGATCGTGATGGTCTGACGATCGCAGGGTGAACCGAGGTGATCCTCGAGGATCGAGAGAGCAGCTGGCAGCCACGGGCATTCTTCGTCCTCGAGGATCGGAAATCAGTGACAGTCAAGGGGTACGAGGGGCACAATGTACAAGAGCACGTGCACACCGGCCTCGTCAGTGGTTTCCAACCTTCTGCTCGATCTTGATTGGATTGTTCCCTCTTATAATTCATTTTTTTCAACTATCTCTCGGATACAACGTGGAGATTACTTCAAAGGATGTCACCTTTGCAAAGAAATTATTCGGTAATGAAGAGCAAGTAAATTTTCCTTTTTTCTTAAATACGTATATTTATGTATCATTTCATGTTTCGTCGTCTCTGAAACTTCGTTTCGATATTTTGAATATTACAGGTCTATGTACAATTTATACAAATTATTTAGATTAATGTATTTTAAGCTCTCTCGAAATTAAAGATATCTTAGATTTGTACTTGTCTTTCCAGTAAGTTCCACTTTTTCATCGAGTCGTGCCAACTTGACAGCAAAAAAGTTGAAAAATTACAGTGGTAAGTAAGTTGAAATAGGTGTATATATATTTCGTGCAAATTATTCAGACTAAAATATTTGTTTTATATATATAGATAGATCACTAGATTTAGAGTGTACTAATTTTAAGCTTACTTATACGTAAAACTTTAAGAAAATCTTAAACTTGTAAGTTATTTATCTTTCCAATATGTTCCAGTGCTTCATCAAATCGTACCGACTTGACAATAAAAATTGAACAACTAGCGAGTAAGCTAGTGAGAAATTGATGAAATTTTCTACGAAAAGGGAAGGGAAAGGGTGACTCTCCTTTCTCCAGATTAATCATTGGAACACGGGAAATATATTGCCCTGAAATGGGTTAAGAGACACTCCAAGATAAATGGTGCGTGTACTTTGGCGTAGCTTCGTTATTTCGTCAGAAGTGCGCGCAGATGGGTAAAAGGGGGTGACTGCCTTTTCAAGCAGCCCTCGAGAGAACACGTATCGGCTTTCGCATATGTGTCAGCAGGTACACGAGAGTGAACCGATGATAACGATGACGACGATGATGACCGTGACACTCAACCTTCCACACGCCTTATGCAATACGCGTTCAATTAAACGAAACTTACGTAAGGGTCCAAGACGGTGGTGGAAGGATAAGTGTTTACGGTTTATGCTCGTACGTACGTGTATGTACGTGAGAAGTCTGAAAAGTTCTCTCGTTGATTGGATTTCGCGAAGGACTGAATGAGTCACGAGTAATCGGACGGCCTACGTTTTTCCTTTGTTTCATTGGAAAGTTGAGGAAGCGGAGGTGTTGTGTGATTTTGTACGTGCAAGTGGTTTCCAACCGCGACTTTTAATTCGTAAGATTTTTTCTTCTTCTTTACGGAAAAGTTGATGTTTTTAGAAAATTCTCTCGTTCCCTTTCTTTTCCTTCAATTGCAAATTTCTACGTTCTCCGTTCTTCTAGATAATGGTATGGTATAGTATAAGTATAGTATTATAGTATAACATAGTACAGCTTCCTTTTTCACTATACATAAATCTCTTCAATTCCCTGCCGTTCAATTTCTCCCCTTGCTCACTTTGTTCTTTTCACTTTTCAATTTTTCCAATTATTTTCCCATTTTTCTACTTTTACTGTTATTCCAAGATGATGGGAGGAATTCATTTTCCCGCGAGACGCCACCGCCGTCACTTTCACATTATTCTTTTCCACCAAAGGGAATTTTTCCTTTCCTCGTCGGCCGTTTCCCCACTCGCGATTGTCTTAAATGAAACGTAATTGCAGGAAAAGCTACCCGAGGGATTGTATTTAAAAACGTGCACGCTCACGGTCACGTGTGCCCCGGCCAGCGTGCACATCCTGGGAAAATAGCTGAATGTTTTTCAAATTCAACTGCTAATTGCCTTGCCGCCAGCGTATTTCAACAAGAGCTGCGTTAAGAAACGTAACTGTTTCCAGCTGAAGTTAACAACGATTTAATTCGGCACATTACCAGAAAGAAGAACAAAAGAAATTCAGTCGATGAAGAGCAAAAGATCGGGAAGATCGCTCGATTTGATCGAGCTTTCGAAAATATTCTGTAACAATCTTTACCAACTACTGACTAGATTCAATGTAGTGACACTTCCCCCAGATTTTCACCATTCGTAAATGAAACAATTGCACCGTAACGCTAGAAGTGAACTGAACATTTTCAAAAACATCTCTGGATTAAACAATTCGAAATCTGCTTTAAATTGAAATTCCACGTGACCAAAAAATAATATTTACTTGCCGTTTTAATTGCGTAAACTTAACAAGGATAATTTTTACAAATAAATACTTATAAATACTTGCAAATAAAATTAATAAAAATTGATGAAACAATTCGCGGATTAATAATTCCTACTCGATTGAACCGCTCGACCGAAAGGGTTAATGAAACATTGCAGATTTCATCAAAATTTCTCAATGTTCACGATCCAATACACAAACGAATATCAATCAAATATTTTAAATTGTCGTTGGAAATCTAAAATCTATGAATAATCTGAAATCTAATCCTTTCCTCTGAAAAGGAAGGATCACCCGGTAGATTCCTCCGCGAATTAACTCGAGTTGCTCGAAACGTGTTTCACTTTTGCGCGTTCACCGAGGCACCGGTCATAAAAGGACGAGCAATGGGCCACGTAAACGCCTCGTTTTCGCTGCGTATTCTCGCAAGATGCTCTCTATTGAAGAGGAGGAACGAGAGAAAGAGCCGGTGGAATCGCAGAGAGAACGCACGGGCACGCTGTTACTTTGCTTAAAAAACACGAAGCCAGGTGCACGTTTCGTGCCACTTTGCTGTGTGCTGACACACACGCACGCACGCACGCACGCACACACGCACACACACACACATACACACTGTGTATGGGACGAAACAGCACGCGTGCACGGTGGCACGAGCTCCGGAACAGCCGACAGGCAGATGTTTCGACTCTTGGGAGGCTTTAATGCCACCCTGCCTCCAATTTATTTCTCTACGTAGAGCGAGCGAGAAAGACCGCCCTCTAACGCACCGTAGACCCTGTTTCTACAAGGGAACTCGTTTCGTTCTCCTTTTACCGGTCTCGTTGAATTTCTGTTTCAGTTACGTGCCTGAGACGCATGTGCCTTGCAGCGTGTGTGTCGGGCGCCAGAGAGGGTGAACTTTGGTTCGCAGCAAATGCACGACAATATGCATGAAATTTTTATTCGAACATGTATATGTATGTATGTAAAGTAGTTGTTGATCACTTTCTCGAAGAACGTATTACAATAACGCAGTGATTGCACTTTGTTGTTTGAATAATAGTGGCTTATCTGTATTCAGATAACATATATCTACATTTAAATTCGAGTGTGAGATTTAGCGCAGCTTTTAAACTCTCAATTCTGCGCTATATCGAGCAATTTGATTGTTTGGGTAAAATTAAAAAAAGAAAAGGAAATCAATTTGACGAGTCGATTTCTCTTGTACGTAAGCAGCTTCAATTTTCAGCGACGAGAATAAAGATCCATCCCTTCGAAGATTATTATTATTATTATTAAATTATTTACATCATTTTTATGGCGGAAGAACAACGACTGAAACGACTGAAACTCTAGTAATAATTGCGACAGCTTAATTACCCTAGCGACGACCGACAAACTTAAACCTATTCGATAATTTCCAAAAAGGAAAGAAAAGAAGAGACAATTCTAGCCTGCGAGAAGCGCGAAAATAGCGGCGACACAATGGGAAATGTTGCATTCACCAGCGTGGAAACAGTCTCGATGGAAAATGAATGCGTCGCGGGAAACAAACGGCCATTCATCGCGGGGGGGTTGCTCGCAGTTTGCGCCCTCGATAAACCCTCAGAGGCGACTTCTCTATTGTTTTAGCGCGCCGTTTGACTTCGACGCTGTCTAGCGTCGGTGGTAGGGACTGAATGGACAATGAAGACAAAAAGAGAGAAAGGGGGGGTGGAGGAGGGAGGGTTGAAAAAGATAGTCTAGCACCGAGGCCACTCGTGCGTTTGTACGAAGACAAAACCCTCAGACGCGTAGGCTTCAGGTGGAGTGCATCAGCTGCCACTTGGACACGCGCCATAGAAGCCTCTACTGGTGTGTTTCCTCCTCCTCCTCCACCTCCATTTTTTTTTTCTCTCCTCGTAGCTGTTTCTTTCTTTTTTCCTTTCTTCCTCTTTTTAACTTCTAGTCGACCACCCTCGCTCACGGTGGATGGACACTTCGTCTCAGTTCAATTTAGAGGCGGAGGGTGCAGCGTCGTGGTGCTTAGTTTCGAAGTTCGAGATATGCTCGGACCGCGACTTTCCTTTTGGAGACTCGTCTTCCTTTTGGAGGCTTGGGGAATTTTGACTTTGACGTTCTAATTTTTATTTTCATTATTTATAGTCGCATCACCCACACTTGTGTGGCTATATTAGCGAGTTGGAACTAAATCTTGCAATTTATTGCAAGAGTTGGACTGTCTCAGAGAGTATATTAATCTTAAGACCGCTTCTTAGAGCATATTAATCTTCATAGAGTATATTAATCTTAGGATCGTTCAGGTTGTCAGTTAGGGAAAGATTTATGTTTAGTTAATGTCTATTTCTGTTTTTGCAGACAATAATATGTCCCACTGTCAATTGAACTTGTGCACAAATCACGAGTAGAAACGATCTTCTTCGTGAGTCATGTTTATGATTCTTAAGATTACAACTTGGTCGTGTCTCGGTAGAAACTTTTCTTTATCTTCAGCGAGTATCTTAAATTATTCGTTTAACGTCGGCAAATTTTCAACTGAAAGAACGAACAGAACGTCGGATGAATTGGGAAAAAAGTACGGCTATACGGAAGGAAGATTCAACTTAAATTTACTGGAGGAATTCGAGAGGAAGACGCCAGATTTCTGCGTCAGAAATTAAAAACAAAAATATACCAGAAACCACAGAGTCACTAGCAACTTAATATTAACGAATACTAATTCGCGCGACTTTCAATTTCGATTGAAAAAAAAAAAAAAGAGAAAGCTACAAAGGAACAAAGTTACGATAGAAAACAGCGAGAACGCGCTGCGTTGTCTGGCTGTGTTTAATACCTCGAGGAAGGCTCGAGAGATCCAGCGAGGTTTGACGAACCGGTGCTCGTTGAAGGCCGGTGGAAAAGCCGCTAGACGAGCCAGCAATTTTTCGCGAAATCGCGCGGCTCGTTACGCGCATCGCGAGATTAACGTCACGTAATTAAACGGCGCCGCGTGCAGAGATGTGCAGTCGTGCGCGCTCTCGCCGAGAATTCTCCTCTCTTTCGTTCCGTTCCCACTGTGTATTTCTCCGAGGAAATCTAACGCGGATTTTAATAAAGAGAGAAGAGAAAAAAAAAACAAGAAAAAGAAAAAATAGGAGAGGACGAGTCTTGCGTTTGAAGAGAGAAACGTTTATGGCAGTGCTCCTTAACAGTAAAGAAATCGCCTTTCTTTTTTAAAGTGCCATATAATTCAAAATATTTATTAAATGAACTGCAGACACGCATAATTATAGACGAAAGACGATTTGCTTTAACACGGACTCAACACTCCCGACTGACAATGGGTTTTTTACTACGATGTTTACGAGCGTTATGGCTTTAACTAATTAAGGAGAATCATGCCTCGCAAATTTCCCAGCCAGTGGGGCTTCAGTTCGAAATTGTTTCGTTAAACGCAAATGTTTTGTTTAATATCCATTGTGTTACACTTTTTTTTGGACATCCTAGACGAGCCACCAAAATTTTTAGAGATATAATATAAATAATGTTTATTTAATCACAACGATGATAATAAGACAACAACAAATAATTAAACAAGACAAATAACACAAACTAACGATCGACAATATGTCAAAAAGACATTCAACTTACTTTGAAACTTGCGCCAAGATCCACGTTCTCAGCGAGCATGTGGAACTTTATTTATTTCGAACGTAAATGCAAGATTCGTTCGAAATAAATAAATATTCAAACGAAACTCCCACTGTGAAAATTCAGAAATTTCCTAAATTTCCCGAAACTCTTTAAGTTTCACATTCTAAGTTAATTCTATTTCCCCAAATTTCTCAGTTTCTCAATCTTCTTTTTCTCCATTTCTTATTTGTATATTTTTTAAATTTGAGAGTATCGAAATATCACTCCCGTAAATTCCCCAAAATTCCCCAAACTTTTTAAAAAATTTCTTCCATTTCTACCTACTATTTTAACCTGCTCCATTTCTCAAACTTAAATCTTGTTCCCTATACTTTGCACTTATATCTTAAATAAATCATACAGTCTCTCTCTCTCTCTCTCTCTCTCTCTCTCTCTCTCTCTCTCTCTCTACTCGAAAATCTTGGCAAAGGAAGGAAGAGATTGCGTTTACCTACGCGGCTTCTAAGGAAGCTTTGGATGTCGAAGGAAGGAACGGTGGTTCGTTGGCTTCCATCGCGCGGAAGAAGCCACGCACGGTGTCTCGGATTCATTAAAGGAATTATTAAGGCGTGCTCTCCATTACTGCAGTACCCGCTCCTACTAATTATCATCGAGCAATTAACAACCGTTGATTGCCATTAACGGTGCAAACGCGTATTAGATTCGAATTACGTTCTCTCCCCACCATATGTATGCACGGAATAATTTCCTCTCGCAGCACGCGAGCTGCCTGCTGCTGCTCCTTCGAGCAAAACCGAGAGGAAAATAAGGTGAAAATCTTGGGAAACTTTCGAACATTTTCCATTGACGCGAGAATATTCCAAAATTTTATAACGTTTTACAGCGTTTTTGTGAAATTTCCTAGCCACGAGGCATTTTGTCAAACAATGGCAAACGAAACGACTTAAAGAGAGAGAGAGATAAAGAAATCTAGGGACGTTAGGAAAGACAATCACTGCAATTAGGCACATTTGAAAAATTGAAAGTAACGATAAAAAAATATCACACCGGTGAAACGAGAACTAAACCAAAAAGTCTAAAAGAAATCGCTAGTTTCATAGAGTAGTAGACGATTTTATATTTTACAAGCACAGAACATAGATAACATAGAATAAATAATTTTATGAAATACACGATTTTTAAACTACAAAACTCTTATAAATCACAAAATTTCAGTTTACACTATAGAGTATATACCAAAATATAGAATTTTTAAATATACTAAATATTAAAGATTACTGAATTATATTTAATATAATAATATTTAATGTTTAGTATATTTGAAAATTCTATGTTATACTACATATTAAATATTAAATTCGTCAACAATTCCATCCTCGGAATGGATCAAGTTGAAACTTAACGCGATACCGGTGCCTGTTTTGCTCGAATATACACGTTCTGCCAACCGCGATAGCTCTGTTCGACAACGATCTTTCTCTCTCGACACAGTACTCCCACTACGTCGTATAACAGTAGGTAGAGCTCGTAGGAGATAAAATTTCTCGGAATATTTCATCGAGAGAGGAATTTACGCGGGTGAAGAACGCCGCGTGGGAACACGATCCTTGCTCGACAGAGATATACTCTGTTCCCTTTTATGCATATAATTAACGCGAATAAGCTCCACGGCGGCGACGGCGGCGGAGCTCTCGTAAGGTCTGGCAAGGGTTTTCCAGATGAAAAATTTCCATAAAATAGCCGGAAACTGTTACTGCGTAACTGGGAGCCGTATATACCGAGCGCAGCACAAAACGAGCCATCGTCCGGAAGTGAACCGTGAATTAGGACACGCTCCTACCAGCCAGATAATTAGAAATTATAAAATCTATTTACGGTTGTACAACATAGTGCTCGATTATCGGGCTGCATCTCTTTTTTATTTGCAGTCTCATCGGGGCTTTGTTTACGAGGATACGCTTTGTATCATAGTTACTTTTCTAGTAAAATTTTAAACTTTGACGCTGGCAACGATGGACGATCAATCTCGATACAGGTCGATCGACGTGAAATTAATGCGTTTACGTAGATGATCGACAAGTAGCTCCTAAGTTAGATTAATAAATTTTAATTTAATTCAAGAGAGATAGAGACACTGATGATTCAAGATTAGAATGATAAGAATACAGGATAATGAAAATTCAAAATTGTTCGATGACGTATTTATATCAAAAGATGTATGATAAGTACCGGTTGATGAAGTTGGTAGGCGTGGAATAGCCCAACTGTAGCCGCGATCTGATCACCTTCTCCTGAACGGTGACCATCCTCGAGCTTCTGGAACTTTGGTGCACCCTAGTGGTCCTGATCACTTGGTAACAGTGATGTTTCGCCTGGGTGTTGGGCACCCTGTCACTCCTCGGTTCGATCATCGTAAACATGATTGGCTTTCACTGGTCACTACTAACCAATTCGATCACCAGGAACACGTGGTCTTGCTGTTTTCACTCCCGGTCTCATTTTTCCCCTCTCAGCCCCTTTGGATTACCCCAAAAAAAGTTCGCTCAGTCACTGACTATCACAAATAATCTCTTTGGTTTGTCTCGCGAATGTCGGAAGCGTCTTAATTATCCAAGATACATTTCGGTATCCAACAGACCTGCATTTTTGGGGGGGAAAAATAAAGGGAAATGCTTTGAAATTTTTTAAATAGAAAGTTCCTGAAATCTCTCCTTTATTAAAAAAAAAAAAAAAAAAATGTTGCGACTTCTTGGAACTTTTTTAGCTACTTAGGTTTTTAAATGAAGGATTCTGGAACTTTCTAAATAAAAAATTCGTGGAGTCTTTGTAAATAAAAAAAAAAACCATGAAGATCCTTAGAATTTTTCGTTCGAAAGAATTAAGGAAAATCTTCGGAGGAGGAAGAAGCGCGTATAAAGCGAACGAAACGTCTGGCAACTTTGAAATAAATGCTCGAGAAGGAGCTCGTGATTAAAGTTGGCAAGACTTTTAGCGTGGTTCTAGGTTCTTCCAAAGTTCGACTCTGACTATCTTGAGGAGCAGCTTGGTATAGCTTGAAATTTTAATCGCGGTGAGTATCTTGGTTAGTTGGTTAGCAGCCACGAGCTGATTAATTGAGTACCTAGGAACTTCTTACGCGTGCAGGTTCTTTAATTGGGAGCAAGATGAATCGAGGAGCGTCTTATACCAACTTACAATTGACGAGGATGAAAATTGTTCGTTAGACAAATTAATATTCCGAGTATGCCAAGATGTGATACAATAACGTAGTAATATTTTATTTCCAAAAATAACGACATGTTTCGCAGATCAAGTTTCATTCGTAAATACTTTATTACAGATCAGCCGCTTGATCCACATTAATCACAAAAATCCCTGGTTAAAGCGCAAACAACGAAAGAAGGAAAAACTCCCTATCACCGTGTGTGACTGATGACCATCGTGATAAAAGCAACGCATTAGATTTATAAAAGCATAGTGCTGTTTTTCTCTATTAAAGGGAACTCTATTTTATCATCTTAATGGAACACTGAAACACTGACGCGATTCATGATAAAATACGGCGTCCACAGAACGATATCCATCTCGGATTTATTCGTTCGTTCGTGGTTTAATCGAGAAAAGTCGATCGTATGTCTCTCTATTTGAAATCTAATATTTCCCATAATCGATACCCTTGCCTACGTCCGTTTCCTTTCTTTTTTTCTCCATTTTCACGTTTCACGCAGAGTACACCGAATCCTCTGTGTCTAATTTTAACATAATCTATATTTTTTCAGGTGTCCAACATCAACATAACCTCAAACCTTTTCCAGAAATTAAAAAATTCGAATGAAATCAGATTCATTGGAAAAATTCAATTTCAGTTGTCGTTGTTTCCATTTCCTCTTGTCTCGTCGTTCCTCTTTTCGGAGGGAAGTGCTTAATATGGATACGAGACGCTCGGTCGTTTTCACTTAGCGACTGTTTCCGGTTGATCGATAACCAATCGCGACTTTCTATCGACGATTGCAATTAATATACCTGGGCACGCATATATCGTGGACCGGATGCCGGAGGAAATGAAATTTTTGTTTTTCTCGTCTCGAAATCGACTCTCACGGTCCTGTTTACCGAGTATGATGAAAAACGTTCAAGCAAACGCGGCTTAATGATTATTTAATGCGAGTGGCTTTTAGTATCTTATCGAACTGCCAGCGTTATTCTTCGTTTCGTTAAAAGATGCTCCTTTAACGCGATTCTTGAATATGGAAATTTATCTTTATTTACGAAATACCACGCTTCTTTTCGGATATTACCATGTTAATGACACTGAACTACTTCGACTGAACATTATGGATCAATAAACTCTTCAATTCTTAAATTGAACCTCTTCGTTCTCTTTTTGTTCGTTCGTTTCATTCATCAAATTGATCGAGAAAGTAAGTGAGAGAAGAGAAGTGAAAAGAAGATGGATCATTTTTCGAGTATCATCGACCAAGACACCTTTCGAATTTTGACGAAGAAAACGTCAAGATCAACCGAGCGTGGAATTAAACGAAAGGGCAAACAAAAAACACGTCCGACGGTGGCGCGATGACAAATTTTGCGGTGCAAAGCGTAACTATACGTTCTATAATAATTTTTTAAATCAAACAATAATTTCGATTTCATTGTGAGTGACTCAACGACCGACCATCAACTTATACGAAAAACAATTTTCCGTCACTGCGCTACGTTCACTGCAATTAATCGCGTTTCGCGGGCCGGCATAACGCGCGAATTAAATCTCGGTAATCTGCCGCGAACGCGCTTTAAACATGCCCGCTACAACACTGTGAAAGCACCCTACCTACCTCTTGTAATTAGTGTACCGGTTATGATACTTAATTGTGTTCGATAATTACGATCTCTTTATTGTATTCGTCGTATCTGGCGCCGTAATTACCCATTACATTATATTTGATCGCCGAAGTGAGTTGCACGCTCTTTTGTTATTTTCCACTTTAATCGTTTCTCGAGGAAAAAGTCGATTTGACGTTTTAGAAATCGAACGTCCGCGGAAAAATTGGCCGATGTTACTTACTACGAAATAATAAAATGGAGATAACTTTAATAATAAGAAAATTTCGTTTCTAAAATTCAGTAATAAAATAATAATAAATCAATAATAAAACAAAGTCCTTTTGCTATTGAGAGAGGACAGTTTCGTTTCAACACAAACAGTTCAGTTTCCGTCAGAGACACTGAATGAAATAAATAAAAAGAAAAAAGCAAGCGAGAAAATACACGTTTATGAAATTTCTAACAGACAACTAACTTCACATTTTATGAAATTTCTACCAAAAATTATAGATTGGTCATTTTGAGTACTTTGGTGGTTCCAGAAGGTTGCTTCTTTTTTTTGCAATTATTTCGAGGATCTTCGAGAAAGAGAGAGAGAGAGAGAAAATATGGATACTCCAATATTTCATAATATTAATTCTGAACCCCAATTTATCTCACTTTAACCTTAATTTCATTTCGCGTTTCACGATAAATTCATGAATCTGCATTTGGCGCAGAGTGCACCAAATTGAAATTAACTAACCAACGCGTTGTTATTTGTAGTCCGATGCTAATTGAGAATTATCGAACCAGTGAAACAAAAAACTGAAGCGGCTTCTAAACAATATCAAGCAACTGCTGCTAGACCGCGAACGTTTACAGTAAATTCGTAAACTGAATCAAAGTATAAATTTTAAATTAAATTTTAAATGCCGATCTGACGTGAACAAAATGTACAAAATATCCAAAATACAGTGCTTTCTAGGATATTTGGATATCTGGATTTAGGGTATTTAGGTTTCGAATGAAAATCCACGGTCTGATTATTACTCTCACGAAAAATGACAACGATCTAATATAATCCCTTTTCGCGAAGCAACGAATTGAGTTTTAATATCATTCGGTGTTCTTTCACATCAAACAATATCGCCCAGAGTGGAAGGGAAGAAACGAAATTAAAAATTAAGCTGCCACTCTGCTCCGCGAAATTACAATTTGCGTTGATGTCACGATATCGGCGTTCGCAAATATGTTTCTCCTTTCGATTTGAAATGAATTCTTTTCGCGAGAAATATCGAAGGAATCTGCTTCCCCCCCTCCCTCTCTCTCTCTCTTGGCTAACGCTTTAAAGATGGACGACCGTGGTTCATTGCTATTCCGACGTATTTTTCGTACGTGAGTCCTCGATCCGGCTGCACTAAAGAGAAGAACAAACGGTATCCACTGACACGTTCTAGTTACACGAGCGTAAACTAATTGCATGCGAATGATTCTTTTTTTTTTTTTCTATAACCGTGTCAACGACGCCGTGAACCAGACTTGATATCTTCCAGTTCTTGGAAACTTGGATCTCCGGCTACGCTCGAGTGATCCAAGAATGGTTCGAAGTCGATTACTCGTTCCAAAATTTATTCTACTCTACTGACGCAAGTTTGATTGAAATTCAGACTTCAATTTCATTCTCAGTCATTTCGAGATTAATTCTTTCTTTGAAAAGTTTTAATTTAAAAAAAAAAAAAAAAAAAAAAAGGGTTAATATCGTAGAGTTTGTGTCGACACCTAATCTCGAGAAAGAGGAGGCAAGCTCGTACAAGACTCCGGGTAAATAAGGTGTGGATTTAGGGTTGATGAATGTACAAGGTGCCTCGAAATAATCCGTAGGAAACTACTTCTCTTGGTACGCTCGATAACATCGAATAATTCCTCCTTTTAGATCCTCTATTTCAGTCTTTTCTAAGAATCTTTTTTCCTTTTTTATCAAATTGCAATATCTGTCAGTATGCTTGACAGTTTAATTTACAAGACATTAAAAGATACGATATCAATTTACGAGATGTTTGTTTCGTTTTTATGATATCGTTATACGTTGAAAATGGATGTCTTTCAATTTGGTGAATACTTGGTAGCTGTTTGTCGTCGCGAAGAAAATTAGGTTAATGGATTATTTCAGTAGCTGTTTGCTATTCCGAACGTCACGTTTTTGGAATTTATTGCTTGTGTCTTTTACTTTCAGCCGTTTTAACTTTAGCGACGAGTGATTTTTCAGCGAAACGGGAATGCAACGACAAACGTCTCCAATTTCTCCTGTTATCTTCCATTTAAAATGTTATCTAAATTCGTCGGGCGTTCAGCAACGCGTTCCACCGGAAGTCCATTAGCGGAGATAGCCGACAACGATCGCGCGGTAACCTAGACTAAAGTTGAAAGACTCTCGAAATATTCGTCATATTTATCAGTACCATCTTCGTTCAAAAAGTGAAAACCTTTCGACAAATATTTTAAAGTGCAGAAAACTGAGAAACTAAGAAATTGGACACAATTTTTCCAAGGATAACTCGAAGAGTTTCGTAGTTAGGCTCTAGAAAGATAAAACGGGGGAAAAACGGAAGAATCTAGGGAATTTCGTGACTCCAACGGACAACACTTTGAACTCGAAACTCGGAACTTTGTCGATTTTAGGGAAATTTTGCAACAACAAGCGGCAAAGTTACCAGAATTCAGACTGCCTAGAAAGAAAATTTTTAACGACAGCTTGAAACCTTTTCTTTCGACCGTTTCGACTTGCTTACTCTCGACGAAAGCGTTATATTCCCCCGCAGTAGAACGAAGCGCAACGAAGGTCAATTAATATTCATGGAAACTGTAGCAGAGGCTACAGTTTCAGTCGCGAGTTAATTGACTGAAATCTCCGCTTATTTTCGAGCAAATAAAATCCCAAAACGAAATATGTAGATCGACAGTTCCAGTTGCTTAATAGGTTAATAGGCGCCAAATGACGAGAACTGACCGCATGCCGCGTTCTTAACGATCGATGTCTGAGAAAAGAATCAGACTGCGTCTAAATTTAGAAGATCGGTCTTCCAGAGACTCTGGACGAACGATTCAAAGACCCTTTAACCCGGCCCGCGAGTGGTTCGTCTCTGAATTCCGTAAAAGGCGCGCTGAAATATCGCTGGAGTGTTCTCGTTTTCCGGTCGCGCGGGAATTAATCGACCTCGAAGCTGAATACAGTTGGAAAATTGCTAGGAATTTCTTTTTTTTTCCATCTTTTACGCGTTCATTATTCTCTCTCCAAATTTTTAGAAATCGTGGGTAGCATTCCACGGGTAAGAGAAATTTAGAGCCATTAATTCAGATTAATTGCGGTCTCGCGTGTGACCGATTCAGTGCGTCGTAAAATTTACATGAAGAATTTTTCTTCGATTTACATATTTATGCATTTGGTTGAAAAGATATTTTTAGAAGTAGAAATTTCCTTTTCGGAAATTGTTAACTTTTTTTCTATGTATCATTGTATCTTATGAAACTAATCGACTGTTGAACCCGATTGTTATATCGAATTATGGTAAAGAACTTGTTAGAAAAACTTCAAAAAGATTTCAAAATTTTTTTAAAACGAACTCTTCGTCAAATTCGAACACTCTCTTCCTCCACCTTCCACAAATAATTTGACACAAGAAGACACATTGTGAGATCACGAAAACCACACCAAATAGTTCTTCACTATCACCAAAGATTCTCCTCCAACGACTCGAAACAGATCTCCGGCAAAATTTCTCTGGCCAATGAAAAAAAAAAGAAGTAAAATACTACAACAGCGACGAGCATCGATTTAATTAGTTATCAAAAGCTTAAGCTCGAGCTTCGAAGAATAATTGACGAAACGACGGACAGAGTGTACATCGCGAGAACACGATTATTGGTTCAATAACGTTTATCGAGGACGACGACGGCCGACAGGGTAACAACGATAGAAATACCTCGACATATCGGCGTGCACGTTGATTCACTAGCGTCAAGTACGGTACTGTTTGCCGTTAGCTTCGATACCATAATGGACACTGTCAAAGTCAAATGAAAGGTGGAGCGCGGCGCGCCTCCCACCGGTGATTTCAACGCGCGTACACGCCGTCACTGGCAAGGAGCAACGATATTCGTTCCGGAATATGGAGGTCGACATTTACGCCGAGACCGATCCCTACGTTCACCGTCGAAAAACATTCGAGGACGATGGGGATTCTTTTTACGACGCCAAAAGATATCAGTCGAAAAGTATTCTCATATTTTTCTCCCTTTTTTTGCATACGTTATTTATTTCTCTATGCACAATATTTCCCCCTTTTTCCATATTGTACATATTCTATAGTTTTTTTTCTAGACCTTTTCTAGCGGTTCCGTTTTTCTCATTTTGGAAAGTCTCAGTCAGTTTCCAGTTTTTATTTCAGACTGTTGCCACAGTAATAACTTTGTTTATTTTAATTTTCGAAATTTTTTCGTATTTCCCAGTTCACCTTCGTTTTGAAAAGTTTCAGTCTGCTTTCAGATTTTAGAAAATCTTTCGGAATGTTGCACTACAGTAACAACATTTTTAGTTTGTTTTAATTTTCCGTTAATTCTTAATTTTCTAATTTTTCTTAAAATCTTTTCTAATTTCTTTATCGCTTTGAAAAGTAATTCCGCAGTATTAATTCTCGTCAACAGCATTCTCAATTTCATAGCTCGTCGATTTTTTGATTCCAATTTCACGTCGTTCGATTTTCTCCCTATCCATACATTAGTACTATTATCCTATTAGTGCACCTTACTTGATACTCACTACTTTACAGAAACATGTAATAATGTGCATAGATCACGCGCTCACGTTCGATGCAGATTCACGATCTTCGATACTCTGCCCGCGGCAAAAGTAAAAGTCAGTCATCATGGAGAAAGCTCCAGTTGTCATTGTACGCGCGACCTAGACATCCTAGTCGAGAGAGGTTACTCACCGGTTCTCGCCGAAGGTTAACCCATTTCGAATTGCACTTCCGGCGGTGTGGCAATCAGGCCGTGTAAATCTATCTCGAAACGAATTTACGAGATGCAGGAACCTCCGGGAATTTTTAATTTAATTCAGGAATTTTTGAGATTAAACCGATGGCGAGGAGAATCGAGTTCTAGAGAAGTTTCATCAACGATTAATCATAAAAACTTCACGACTTGTACCCCAGTACGATTCGTCTCACTGAAAGGCCCAGAAGCAACTGTTCTGACTGGGAAATGAAGACGACTTTCTTGCCATAAAATTTTACTGATATGCAAACATATGATTTGAATTGATACAAAATTACAGGCGCGATCGCTCAGTACTAGACAACGCCGCTCCTACTCGAGGTACACCCCACGCCCCCCTCACGTGACCCAAATCAACCAACCGCTAATTTTCGTTGCATTAGCGTTGCACCTGAAGAGGCCCGATTTTCTGGCTTATCCCCGCTAAAATCACTTCCAGTGATAATAAAATCGAATGTTGAGCGTTATTTTGAGTTTTATTTTGATTATTTCATTGATACAAGACAGCCATCTTAGAAAGATCTCGAGTTCTAGGAATGTTTTCATCAACGATTAATCATAAAATCGTGAATATTCTAGAGAATGAGTTACAAAAAATAATAATTTTCAATATACAAGGCAGCCATCTTAGAAAACTCTCTTGTAATCATCAGATAATTCATCCTCCATACCAATTAAAAATTAAAAAAAGAAACTAATAGTACGTTTGGTTTATTCTACGTCAAATTTACGAAATCTTCACCAAAGGGAACGAAGCCTTTACGACGATGTTATGCTGCCAGTCGAAAAAGCATCGGAAGAAAATTAAGCTTGAAGACGCGATACAAAAGATGGACAAATTAAGCGTAATTTCCTACCGTAATTTCCTTCAACATTTGAAAGATATAATAATTTCCAAAACGTGATAAAAGAAAAATCATGTTTGAACTTAAATTTAATTTGAAATTAACAAAATTAGTTGTTTCTTATATTTTGTTGAAATTAATAAAATTTCTTGTTTTGTTATAAAAAAAAGAAAAGATAGGTGGAAAGAAACTTTTGGCCCACTCTGTATTTAATAATGCGTGTAATGTTCTTAATCGCGACGGGGTGGAGGGGGCGAGTGCAGCGTCGATTCCCATCGAGATATTTCGTCGGTCATCCCAGTTAACCTTCTCGGCGTCGCGACGATCGCGTTCGCCGATTCGCGCCGCGAATACTTCATACGCTACGGCCCCGGTGGAATCCAGATTAATTTGATTGGTATTGCTATTTCCTCGTCAGCATCGGTCATATATTAACGCAAATGTAATCTCGCGACCGCTAACAAGCATCTCGGCTCGTATACATATAATTCGGCTACCTTGATCGGCGTGCCAAACGGTAACATCGTTTTCCCTAGAATTCCCTAGGCGCGTTGCACATTGGAAATCCTATTACCCTGATGACTCTTGCGAATAGTTTCACCGAAACGCAGCCTCTGCCCTCTCAAACAAAAAGAAATGTGGAATAACATCACCAAGAACTGGATGTAAAGATCGTCGCTCAAGGGACAGATGTGGAAATTGAGAGCAAAGAGGCGTAAATGCAGCTTAAATCATTGTGAATGCCACACGTGGGATGGTGAATACTTATCAAGGCTCAAGTTTTGCGAAATCTTCGTTAACGATAATCTTTCAAGAAACCACTCAAATTGAATTAAATTTATGTCTAATTTATTACAAATTTATTATACGATTTGATTAATAGTATTAATTAATTTATTCGTAAAATCAATAGAAGAAATCTTATATTCCGCTTCGTCAAAATTGAACTCTTCTAAGTTTCAAATCGAACGAAAATTATTGCGAACAATTTGAACGAAGGGTGTAACGTACATATCACCGATTATAAATTATAAAATCTTCGATCTGACGATCAACAGTACCAACGAGAAATAAATCTTCAACGAAAAAGAAGAAAATCTTCTCGGAGAGATCCTTCCATCTCATCGAAATCGAACAAAATCGGATTAACGTGAGGCGAAGGATGTCAGAGGTTTCCCTCGTTCATCGTGATGAATCGTCGTCGTTCAAGTTCACTTGAACGATACGTCACACTCTAATAAGAAGTCGAAGCCGCTGGTTAGCTTCGATGTAGGCTAATAAGAGAGGAGCACGCGATCCAAGAAAGCTCGGAGGCACAACGCCCTCCTCCCCTGCGCTGGTTTTTGCTCCTTTTAACCACCGGCTCGATCGTAATGAGCAACGACACCACCCACCAGACAAGCCTTTTCCAACTGTACCTGGGTATACTAGCATCAGCCACGGGTACCAAGCTGCCAACCTAACGAGTCATGGTAATGCGATCCAGTGACCAAAGAATTTTCGATTATAATCGCGTTGACGTTTCAACAGCGTGGAAACGAATTACTTTAGGATAGGATTTTAATTAATTTGTATTTTGGGGTTTGAGAAAGTTATTTTTTTTTATAGTTAAGTTTTGTTGTTACTGAAGAGTAATAATTTAGAACTCTACGGTCTGGGGAAATTTTTGGCACGGTGAGATTTTTGGTAATTTCGAGGATGAGGCAGAAGTTTGAAAAGGGAACATAGACCGTGAAGTTTGTATTCTCCGTAAAGTGAAATTTATGTTCTCTGTAAATACGTCGATTTCCAGTTACTTACGCGCTCAAGAAACGACTTTTACAATTCTACGAATAATCGCTACGATTCAAATTCCTCAAGACCAAATTATTTTTGTATCTAACACTTTCTAAAATAATACTCAACAGTATTATGCTTCACCAATGAAACTAAAAATTTCCGAAATCTCGATACACTTTTATTCCGAGAAAATCGACAAATCGCATATAAATCGCAAATTTCTCAAATGAAAAAGAAAACACAAAAAAACAAAGACAAATAACGCAAGCGAATTTATATTTCTCTATTATTTATGGTAACGACACGGGAGAATTTCTATTTCTCCAATTTCCATACTCGTTTTCAGAATTCCAAACAATCCTCTTTTGTTAGAACGAGTTGAATTCAAACGAGGCTACTTCGCCGGAGGGATCTTCTGAATATGAAAATATTCTAATTGAATCGTCATCTGGAGCGCCAAGATCAAAATGCTGTTCGCTCGCGCGTTCACGAGAAGAAAGAAGTCGGTTCGTTTGCGTAAGTTGCTGCGCGCGTCCTCGTTCGACGCGCCAGATACATGAAGAAGCAACTCGTAGGAAGACAAACCTCCTTTTATCGCCGTTTACATTAACAACATTAACTTTAACAACAAATGTCCATCCACGAAATCACTGTGCAGGACGAAGCAATCACCTAAAAAGGCTAGTCTGGTAGATTAATTTGAAGATAGGAATTTTAGTGACTGCATAAAGCGACAAATATGGAGACACGAAGATCATTTCTCGCTGTTCTTGGAGTTTTCACGGAATCAAGATGAACTTGGGTCAGAGAGCTTTGCTCTTGGCTTGGACGATCGTTTGCATCGAGGATTGTAAAAGGACGATTCGTCTCACTGAAAGGTCCAGAAGTAACTGTTCTGACTAGGAAATGAAGACGATTTTTTTGCCATAAAATTTTATTGATACGCAAACATTTGAATACGCAGCACCAGACAATGCCACTCCTACTCGAGGTCTACCCCACGCTCCCTCGCGAATCACGTGACCCAAATCAACCAATCGCTAATTTTCGTTGCATAAGCGTCGTCGCACCTGCAGAGGCCTGATTTTCTGGGTTACCCGCGTTAAAATCACTTTCAGTGATAAAAAGATGAATCGATTTTCGTAATGAAAGTCTGTTGTATGACATTTCATTTTTGTGAAAAAAATCACAGAGTGAACAATCACCAGAAGATTAAAATGTGAAATAAATTGCTCTCCAACTGGACTCTGATTAGAAAATTACATTGAAAATAATATGTACGACATGTCAGTTTGAGAATTTTTCAAACATGTAAAATTTGTGATAGAACCAACAAACAGTCGAGAGAGCAACGAGAGAGCAAAAGACACATCACGTTTGACAAAAAGTTTTCGCGACTTTGGGGTTCTCCGATGGAACGCGGGATATAGAAAATTTTAGAAAGTCGACGTGCGACCAGATTCAACGGGAAGCTTTCGGAAGCTTTAATCACCGAATGTCATTCCTCGGTGTTACTTCGACGTGCCCGCGAGGCTAAAACCCGCCTTTTCCAGCGGTTTTCCAACAACGATGCCTTGCGAAAGTCAGAATGAGTCATCGACTCATTTGTCTAAACGTTTCTGCAACTCGACTCTGAAATGAACACGCTTTGAAATCCTACAGCTCGTTATATTATCTTTTATACTTAATGTCATTTTTTTTGCTGTGTCTTACGTCTTTAAAAGTATCCAGTCTCGTGTTGCTGACAGTGTCTTTGGATCTTTAAATTTTTGCTCCGATATTTGTGTAATTTATACTTGAATACAGCAGACAGACATACTATGTAGTATAATTTTTTGTTTTTTTTGAACAAAGTATTTCATCGTGGCGTAGATTTTATTAATTAGATCAACGTAGACTTTCTTTGTAGAAATTTAGAAATATTTCATTTATCTTGATTTTATACGTAGATATTTGGAATTAAATTTAATTAAATTTTATAGAAGTCAGAGTGTTGAATATTGTAATATTCATCTTTTCATGGATAATTATTTTTCCATTAAGGCTTTCCATTTAATGTTTGGGTTCTCATAAGCAAAAATTGGGCCAACAGGAAACATTGGGGATAAACGATCGCGTGTAACAACGTTTAAAACGAAAGCAACGGATCGTTGCATTGTGTCCGAGGTTGTTCTCAAGGAAAAACGAGCAGATCGCGTCATCGATGCTCGCTGTACAGTCGTATGCGCAACTTGGTTAACTGTTCTACCGTCTTCTTCACGAATGGTGGACCATTTTTCTACGCGGGTCGTCTTTATCGTTCAAATTTCACGAAACTTCTCTTTCTAGAAATTTCGAACATCATCGTGCCTGAATTAAAATATATCAGGGTTGATTTAAACTCTGACCACAACTCTGTAAATAAATGCTATCTAAATATTTAAGTGCATATTAGTAATATTTGATACCTAACCTCCAAAATTTGTACAAACTTAACATTATCGAGCTTGTTATTAACAGACATTTAATTTAAAGTTTACAATCAAAAATCTAATTTTTAATATTCGATTAAAAATCTTGCGCTTGATTCAAATCTAACCTCAAATTTGCAAGGTATATTTCCCCAACCTTAACTTGAATCAACCATTAATAATTAGACTTAGCTTGAAGAAAGCCTAAAACCTCAACAATTAGTTCAAATTAATTTTTTAATTAAAAAATATTTATAGTAATAATCCGAGACTCCGAGACCAGAAGTTATGATGTTATCGGTCCATTGTTTAATCTCTATTTGAAACGATAAATGTTTCACGATTTCCACTACTTTAAAACAAATTTATTGCGTCAGCTAATAAACGAGATATTCCGTTTTGCCTCCCTACTTCATTTTCCGCTCATATCCAGTATTCCTCGATGACAAAGTTAACCGGTTATTGAAAGCGATAGTTTTTTTTTATCGATGTTGTTTTAATTCTTTGCAAACGAGGAAGCGAAGCGATTGCTCAACGTGCCTATAAATAAGCTACTTCAGTCGTACTTTAATCCATCCGGCGATAAATCTACCAAGGTAAAATCCGGTTGAAACACCTTCCGTTTAAAATCCTCATCGATCGGACCTACCAGCGAATTAATTAAGACCGTGGCGAATCCTCCTTTTAATTGAAATATCGCTTGACCATTTTCACCAAGAAAACGTATGTACGTTAATTCGTTATTTTGTAATAACAATGGTATTTATCAAGAACAACAGTAACAAATGGAAACAGAATATTCTATTTTATTAAGGAGATTATAATTCGACATTGATACACATGCAAATTATTAATTTCATTTGATCTTTGCGTGATTTCAACAAAGTACAATTCTACAATTTAAATGAGAATCTTAATGCAGTTAAAATTCTAGCGCAATTCCAACGCAGTTCACTTCTAGATAACAAAATTCTTACTTAGTTATGTTATAGATGAAATTCCAACACAATCGAATTACGCCAATACAGTCGAATTGTAATTTCAACCAAGTCAAATTGCGTTTGCTACAATTTCAATAGAAATCAAACTTTAAGCACTGGAGTTTCAACCAAGACAAACTGTGTTTTTTGTAATTCCAATAGAATCGAATTTTATTTAAGCACTGCAGTTTTGACCAAGTCAAACTGTACGCGCTGCAATTTCAATACGATCAAATTTTAAGCACTGCAGTCTCAACGCAATCGAATTCCAGGCACGGCGATTCCAGCCAAGTCAAGCTTGTACGAGTTGAAATTTCAACGCAGTCGAATTCTACGCGCTGTAATTTCAACGCGGTCAAATTGCACGCGCCGCGATTTTAGAGTCAAATTCTACGAGCCGCAGTTGCAACGCACTCAAACTCAAACTCAACGACTCCAACAAGTTGAAGCAATCTAAACCAATACCAAGCGATATAAATCTACATAATTCCACCATATTTAAATTCTCGCTCTCTAAAGAAAAAAAAGAAAAAAAAAAGAAGAACAGAATCTGTAGAAATTTTCAGTCGAAAATAAAAGCCTGCAAACCGCGGAAAAACGATCGTGCGGCGGAAATCGAAATGTGATCGACAGAATCGATCAAGGATCGTTAACTTTCACTAGCCGGAGCGAATTTCATGGTGGAGAGACGTGGCTGACACGAATCTAGACGCATCGACGGATCGACACCTATTTCATGAACGGTACTGTACACGCGGAGTGAGCGCTAACGGTACCAGCAATGTTATCTACACTACTACGCTTGCTTCGTTTGCTTGCCACGTGTCCCGATGCCTGTTAACATAGTTATCGCATTCGGTTATCGATAACGCTTCCTCGTTCGCTGTCGTCGTCCTATTGTCCGTAATGTAACCTGTTGTTTTTGATCGACAGCTAGTCAATAACAATATCGAAAAAGATATATATATACATATATATATGTATATATACACATCTGTACATCGGTGCATTCTATTGATATTCGAATGAAAGAACACGCATGGAAACGACGATCCGAGTGATTTAGCAGGTTTGAACATTTCGAGTGTTGGATACTTCGAGAGAAACGGCTCGAGGAGAACTCTAAAATTGGCGCGAGCTTCGAAACGTCGAGAATTCACAGGTTTCTCGGAAAGCTAGAGAACCGAGAAGTCTAGAGTTTGAAACACCGAAAGTCCAAAAAGAACTACAAAGGCTTGAGAAGCTAAAAATCAGTTCCATATTATTATTAAGCAGCTGCGAAACGAGTGAAAATCGAGGACTTTGGTACTTGGAATTCCAAAATCGAGAACATTGCAATTAGGAACTGTAGGATCCAGAACAGTTATAATTCCAAACTTGGAATTCTAAATCTTCGAAATCTAAAAAATCCTGAAAGTTAAGAATCCTAAAATCCTCGAGCTCTTGGACAAGACAAGGTTGGAATTTCGAGCTCTAAAATTAATTCCTAGAATCCTAGAATTGTTGGGACGTTCGAGTGACACACAGCTGTTACCACCAAGATCCACACGTCGCGGTGCGAATTTTTCGACCCAGTTCATACGACATTGGACGGGTTACATCATCCGGGGAAACTATTTTGCAATTCAGCTCGATGCAATTAAAACAACACGTACGGGCACGTTGCAAAAGAAACAGGTCAATGAATGCAGAACAGATTGTAAGTTGACGATTTCAACGAGTCTGTCACGTATGTCGCATATCGTCAATCAGAAATTTAATCCTAGTTTAACAAACAAACAAACACATTTTTCAATCCGGCAACGCGTTTAGTCGCGTCTATAAATATAATTTTGTCGCAAACAAAACACGTGGAATTCAAGAAGCGATACGTTTAACTCGTTAAATGTATATAGTGTGTAATAGTAAAATATAATATGATATTATTTTAATAGAATAATTATATATAATTATATATAATTGTTATATTAATATTACATCCACTCTTTGAACGTTTTGTATATTTTATACATTATTGTATTTGAATTTTCCATTAATGCATACAAAATTCGCCGTCTATTTATAAACGATCGATCCCAACCGAAAGATTTATTCTCAATTGTAAAACAGATGTAAGAGTCAATTAAAAAAAAAGTGTTTGTTCGGCTGCTTTCTAATCCTAAACTACAACCGTCGATTGGAAAACAAGAACAAGAGGAATGGATCACCAAGTGTGAGACTTACATTACAACCTAACTGGGAAGAACAAGTTCGACTCTCGTTCTCGCGTTTCTGCGTTTCACGCCAGATTTCGCGCGATTAATTCAATTCCTGCTCGCAGGGAAAGAAAACTGATAAACTTTGCACGTGATACGAACGAGATTTCTTTATTTAAACGGGCCGCCATTTTCATCGATCTCGCAGCAAGCATTTTTTTTACAACTGCATTAAAGTTAATTAGAAAGCGTGATTTTTATATTATGCGAGGATAGATCCTTATCTCAGAGAGATCTTCCATGATTTTCACTCAATTTTCACTGACTGCGAGATTCTTCGTTTAACTGTGAGGTTAGGTTAGGCTGCTCACTTACACGAAACGTTAGGTTAGGTATTCTTTTTTTAATAAAAGACGAAGCTTTTTTAAATGATTTCTCTGGTATATAAGGATTGTAGATTCTAAAATTTAAATATCCATTTTTGAAACGAATCGTCCGATTTCTTTCAAATATTTCTAGTAACTTCTGGTGACTCTCAGAAAACATTTCTTCAAATTTAAATCTCAGTATAGTCTTTCGATTTTCTTCCATGAGATTGAATTTAAAAAAGAAAAACGAAAAGCCTTTGAAAATTATCAGAGAGACAAATATGCACGTATGTGACTATAATAAATGGATAAATAAATTTGTCAAGCGAGTGATATTGATTCGCCAAATGCAAACTGCAAATAAACGTACTACGCTATCTTCATATATATTTTTTCCAAAACGAACGAAATAAATTCGAAAATTAATATTTTTTTTTTAATCGAACAATTGAAACAACGCCAGTACAAATAAAAACCTGAAAATTCCTAGTTTTTGACGAGGACGAGTAATTTGTTTTCGGTCGCGCGCGCCACGACGCAATTAAACGATATTAAATATTGGATGAGTAAGCGAAATGTCAAACTGACATTTGCGTAATAAAAAGAAGACGGAAGGTTCCGTCCGTGTGTAAAATCGTCGTGAAACGATAGGTTAGGAAGCAGAAGTGGGAGACAAAGGAATCGTCCAACTGTGAGACCTTCAAATGTCGACTTTGATATCGAATCTCTCTCTGAGCGATCGCCTTCGTTTGCGTTGTATTTATTAATATTTCAGTCACGTGTTCGATGAACCGTAACGCGTCAGTTCTTTGTTTCAATCTAAAATAAAATACGTCTTATTATATCTTTAATTCAGAAGTGCTTATCATCTTTCTAGAAGAACGACTCCGAGATAATTTCGATAGCTTTGTCCGTGTTTGACCTTATCCCTTCGTTCAAGAATGGTTAGAGTGGCAAGTGATTACAAGACAATTATTTTGAATATAAATATCAATAAATGTAAAGATTTAAAAAGCTTGATCTGGATCGTTCGAGTTTGAGAAACAGTGAAAAAATATTTTGAAGTACATCGCAATCGCAAATCGAAATTCAAACGTATGTACGATTGTTTTTACAATTTGAGTTGCAGTTTAATTAGCACTGTGTTCGCAATCCGACTACAATTTAAACATCTGGCTGGATGTTTGTTCGAGTTTCTGACTTGCTCGATCAATTATCAACCCGCAAGGTGAATTAGATCAGTCTGGACAAGGCCACGAAGGATAACGTAGCAGACAAACGAAGATAAAACGCCTAATGAATCGACGATTTTTAACTGCTCAATACCTCAGCTAAAACTCGGCGTTAAGAGACGTTAAATCTCAACGTCGGTCAAAGCAAGCGATTTCAAATTATCGTACCATAATTTTCCTCGAGATTCTACGAATTGTACAATATATTTCAGAATCTCGTTTGATTCAGTTCTATACCTGTTTTATACCTGTCATCGATCACTCTCAAGGAAACGAACAAAAATCCAAACACTCCAAAAATCTCTTCTTCGAGAACTCGTAAAAGTCACCAGACACTCGTCGCACTATTCCCTCTATTTCTCTCCCCCGGGAAACTCTCCCATATATACCTGGCGTGCGTTTCCAAGAACACAAAGGCAGTATAAAACTGTCAAACACCACCGATATGCACTAACGATACACTGCACTAAACGGTCGATAGCCGTGGGAACGACAGAGGAGGAACACACGCTCGGTAGCAGTCGCCTTCTTCCACACGATTTCGCGTACGCGCTCGAGGCGCATTACGGCCAGCGGCTCGTTAAATAATTAGATTTAGTTGCGTTGGACAGTCTCTAAATTGATGTCACCGCCGCCGTCTACAGTCGAAGCCTTATGACGCACGGGCCGCGAATATAATGCGCGTCATTATCGCGTAGTTATGGCCGTCAGAGCCAATAAACACGTCTATCCGGCTATCGATCCAATTTTCCGCTGCCGATTATCGAAAAAAAGTTTAGTCGACTCTTTCCACGTTTCTGTTCTCTTTCGCGGTTACTAATCTATAATCTAATTGCATCGTGCGTTCAACTAACCCGCGATATTTTACAATTTTGACTTTCGTCGATATTCTCGAAGACGATCGCGGACTCTGCGCACGCGCGGTTTCCAGGGAGCAGATTCCACGCGCTGCAAGTTCAACGCCGGTAAATTCAATCCACCGTAGTTGCAGCGTGGTCAATTACAAGCGCAAACTCTGTGCGCAGTAATTTCTGCGCATCCCAATTCCAATGTAATCCAATTCTAAGAGAGCCGTAATTCTATGTGCAGTTATTTCAAAGTATCCAAATTCTATGCACCGTAAATACGATAAAACAGATTCCTAGAATAATTCCAGTGCTGGGTAATTTTATGCGTTGTAATTTCAACGCGTTCCAACTCCGTGCGCAGTAACTTCTGCGCATCCCAATTCCATGCGCGGCAATTTCAGCGCATTCTAATTCTACGTGCAGATATTTGAAAATATCCAAATTCTACGCATAGTAAATACAACGAAACAAATTCCTAGAAACGACTTCTTCCACGACGCTTCGCTTTATTCGGTGGAACTCTTAGGCAGTTATTTAGCAACAATTGGTTTTTGATTTCGTTGAAACTTCTTCACTTTTTCATTTTCTTTCTTTTTTACTCTCTTCCCCTCTTGGGGAACGCTGGGAGCATTAATTGGTAATCGGTTTACCCGTCGTTGCTGCGGAAGATTCGATTAGAGGCTGGGGAGACTGGCAAAGTCTACGAGGTAAGCGACATCGTGGCTCGTCGGATCGATAATTCCAACCAACTTTCGAGCTGTTTAAAATTTGCTACTTAACCTTTATAGTCTCTCGTTACAAAGACTTTCACGGTAATTAAATATCTCCTAGCTTTGGCTCTGACCTTTTTATCTTCGAAGAATCTCGCACGCAATAAGAAACATTCTTCCTTCTTGACCGTCTTCAACAGCTGACTTCCACTTTCTATCATAATGTATATCTCGGTCGTCGCATATATAAAATATGTATATATTTTTTTTTTACCGTTATTGGCTGTTCATTTCAGATATCGATATTTATATTCCATCAGGTATCCATTGCAGGATTCGCAATCAGCGCGCGAACACTTTCTCGAAATCGGGAGCAACGGGACGATCGGCGACGATTTCACTGAAAAAATGCTCTCCGCTCCGAACAAACCTTATATTTGTACCTTCTTAAACATCAAATAAATTTCACGATCGTATTACACGCGCGATTGAACAAAAATTCCAAACGTGCCTCGCTGTTTCACTATTTTGTTCCCTTCGACTCTCGTGCAACAGCACAAATGTGTTTCACAACACACACCCGTATCTACGTACGTGATCGTGATCGAGAACGCGATCGAGTTTTTCCGAGCGATGCTCGAACAACGATCGCAGCAGCGATTTTCGTAACGCGATCGAGAAGAAACACAACACAGTCGACGTGAAAGTCTGTTAAACCGTACGACGTCCTTCCCTTCTCTCCTCCTTCCCTATCCACTCGTGCAGGCCTCTCTTGCATCAGTCTCTCTCGCTCCTTTTCCCGCGATCCGTTTGACTTTCCACGGGCGTAAACGCGAGAGCAAAACCGTTTAATGGCAAAGCCTACAGGCCGTCTATCTATCGTTCGAACTTACGTTGGCCGAACCGAGCTTTCGCCGCGCGTCTTCGATTTCACCGGCTGGCCGCCATAGCGGTTGCCCCGGCCGCGATTTTTCAAACGCTCGATCGTTTCCTTCCATCCGGCACGTTTTTGCAAAAAACGTTTTCGCGACGAATCGCGAGGCTCGCCTTGAGGTGCAACATGCCGAGGATATTATATACATCGGGGATTTCGGTCACGATGCGATTTCCTTGACTCGAGCTCAACTCGAGGAGGAGAGGCTTGGTCGAGTTTCAGGTCGAGAGCAACGTTGTCTCGTCAACGTGGGGATTCTGGGGATTTTCTGGTGTCGTTGAGATTGATACGTCGGGACACAGACGCGGCTGGAGAGTATCGAAAGCAGAACAGGTCTGGCCGAGGCGAAATTATTTCGATGTTAGTACCGGCTAAGATACGAGATTCAATTCCCGTGGAATTTAGCCTCGACCGCTGACATAATTCCGTTTGCGAGTGATTTTAACGTGTGACAATTCCTTTCTGAGGAAGATATACGACAATTTCTGTCATTTTCTTTTTTTTTTTTTTTTGTAATATAAATTCAAAGCAAGGTGAACTCGTACGTAGAATTTTTTTCGAGTAAGCGAAGAAATTCGCAGGGGAAATCGAACGCGTTCCGATTTTGACGCAAACGATCGCGGCGTGACACCGATTCCCGACGTGACCAACTTTGGAACCGATGAAATTCTAATGCAGGCGGTCCCAAAATTCGCAGCGAAATTAAATTCTACGCGCTGCGGGAGTTCCAGAGCCAACTTTAAAGCGATCGGCTCAGTTACAGTTACAGTGTCTCGTTGTCACGATTCCAGCCAAAGCCAAATTCCACGCGTTGCACCTCCAGAATATCCAAATGGCATTCGAAATTCTAAATTCCCAAGTCGAATCAATCTACGCTGTGCAATTTTAACGAAACCAAAATCAACACTCTGGAATTCCCATCGCGAAATTTCCTCAATTTCTTAATTTTTTAAAATTCCAAATGCAATTCCACGAATTGCTTTGAAATTCCAAATTCCAACCCAACCCAAATCAATCCACGCGATGCAATTTTAACGAAACCAAGATCTCAACTCTTTGAAATTTTCATCCCGCCAATTTCTCCAATTTCTCAAATCCTCCAACTCTCCAAAAAAAATTACCTTGAAATTCCAAATTCCAAAACTCAACCGAAATCAATCCACGCGGTGCAATTTTAACGAAACCAAGATCAACTCTTTGAAATTTCCATCGCGCCAATTTCTCCAGTTTTTTAGTTCCTTTACGCTTCAAAAATTCCGATGCTTACAATTGTATACTTGCAAAGTATCCAAATCAAAAATGTGTTGAAATTTCAAATTCCCAAGCCAGATCAATCCACGCTGTTCTTGCAATTTTAACGAATTTCAACAAAGTCGACATTTTGGAATTCCCAGTTTCTTAACTCCTTCCTAAAAAAATTCCCATCTTCGCGACTTCAAACGACACCCTCTTTGACGATTCTTCCTTACCGATCCCGCTCAATCGCCTCAAATTAATCACTTAAATCACCGTTCAATTCACACTCGATCTAAATTACCGCGTGACAGTAATCCAATTGTACGCGCAGGCGCGAACCAATTGCAACTGCGCGGCGGATACTCGCGCGGTTTCCACCGGCCGATTCGAGATCCCGCGCGTAATTCGTAATTTTCGCGCGGCGTAATCGCGACGTTTATTTAAAATCAGCGATGGCCTGGCGCCACGGAGAGCGCACACGCTGTCGCGTTTGTTTCGCGGTTTCAGGTTGACTGGCTGGGTTCGCTCGCCGCGACTCGCTCGGATGTTCGCCGGGAAACCGACGAACTGGGGTGCACCCCACCTCTTTCTCGATAGACACGACGCGGTGACGGGTCTCTCGTTGTCTCTCGCCGTTCTATCGTTGTCTCTCTAGCCACCTATGCATCTCACTAGATGTTTTCATTCGGGTTTTTCTTCTTTTAATTGAACGCGCTTGTACGACTGGCAACCAAAAGCCAAGTTTCTTTTGTGCGTGAAATTTTCTTTCCTTTTCATTTTCCCTCGCGAATGTATTTGATCTATTTTGTACTTGCAAAATATTCACATATTTCTCTAGGTCATGGTCTTGATCTAACTAAATGAAAGGAAAAATTCTTTTTCACTTAAAATATTAATTCTTATAATAAATTAATTTGATTAATTGAAATTTCTAAAATTAATAATAAATTTTGAATAATTACAGTAAAAGTGGTAAAATTGAAATTCAATTTATTATAAAATTTATTTTAAAATTTCTTAATAAAATAGCAGTGGTCAATCTTGGGGATTTCGACGTAATTATTCGACGATCCCATCGAAGTGTGCAAATGAAAGGCGAAGTTTGGTAAGAAACAAACTTTGTTAAATGTACTTTCATGTAATACGTTGTCATTGCACTTTTGCATTGTAAATTGACATTTTTTAGAACATAAATATTTCATCGTTCCATTCGGAAAAATTTCGCGTGGCAGACAACGTATGTTGAAACTTCAGTTTTCTTTTTGCATGTTAGTGCACTTAAGTCGCACGTGTTCGCGTGTATTGCAATTTATCAAAGTCAATTTAAATATTTAGCATTCTCTATTGACACTAATTAATTACAAAATGACACATCAGGATACGAGACAGAGTACATGGTAGTGTATAATCTAAGGTAAGTGCAAATTATTTTTAATCAAGAACAATTTGTGCTACGGAGATGGTACTCTTTTTTTTTAAATAAAACTTTCAGTCAACAGAACAAAAGTTTAGCCATTATTATACGGTCTCTACTGTGACACAATTTTTAAAACTATTAAAATAACCTGATTATGTAAAACGTTATTAAAAATCGTAACCAAACTGTTTTATCGATTGATAGTTTTAGTATGAAAGGATATTTGTATACGATACAAGTAGTTTTCAATGAAAAGCCAATTAAAGACTCGTGCTATGCGAATGTTCTTTGATTAAAATTATCAATTGCTAAAACAGTTTAGTTGTCATTTTTACCAAGTCTCTGATCGACTTTTCATTAAAAAATTATTAAAATTGAAAACCGATAAATATTACAAAACATTTGCACTTTTGCAAGAGCAGATTTTCTTAATGAAAAGTCACCAACTGACTTCGTACAGCCTTTCGTCGTACATTAACAAAATACGAGATTCTCGAATTATTCCCCGTTTACTGATACTACTCGCGACACTAATATTTCACGATGCAAACGAGTGAATTTTATACTCGTTTCGTGGCTTTCCCACGTAGACGAAATTCGTAGAAGACGAAACACGACTCGGTTAATCGAGTTCCACGCGTCGGAGTCGCGCTCGCCGAGCGCATCAAAGCGGCCAACTAATCGGATAACTCATTTCGTTATAATAACGGTATACTCGCCGCCTTGTACACCGAGAGACGAGATTCCGGTAAATTCGTTTTGCACCGGTGTTTACCGGCGTGGAAATGATCGATGCCTCGCGCTCTCCTCGGGGCTTCTCTCTTGCGAAACGAAAGAGCCCCATCCCCCCCCTCCCTCCTCTCCCTCTCGGCTCTTCACGCGCGATTGTCGTTCGAGACCGAACGAGACGTCCACACGAAGATGTGAATTCGAGCGTGAAGAAGCAAGCACAGCTCCGACAATGAGTGAAAGTCCCGACTCGCCGCAAAGCGAAAGCAAATGGGAAAACGAGCGACGACGCCTCGCGTCCTCTTGTCGTGGCGTGTAACCTACCTGCACCGTCGAAACAACGAAACGCTTCCCTCTTGTTCCCTCTTATCATATTCATCGTTTACCACCGTATCACGCGCCAACCACCACTCGCTCTACGCCTTTCCGACAGGAGATCGTCATTTCGGAAGATTCACGTCGCGTTTCCGTGACTCTATATATATATATATATATATATATAGAGTGTGGTTCGTCACTTTGAATGTTGCGGAGCAAATTGTCACGTTTATCTCTTACATTTTAGTCGATTCGTGTGACAGTAGTGATGGTAGATCCCTTCGCGATCCTATATACATAACTGGACGACAATTTTGTCAAGTTTTATAATGTTTTGTGTTAAGCTTATTTTTCACTTTTATGAAAAGAAATTCCCTCGATTTCTTCTGATTGTTAATTCTCAAACGGAAAAAATTCACAATTTAAATGTGCAGTATTAAAATACAAAAGATAATTAAATGCTACAATCTTAAATGCTAAGATTATTAAATGTTAAATCTAAACCTAACCTAAATCTCGAGAAACATTGACACGTTACGTGTACGCTTTCATTCTTTCTTTGCAATAAATTAAAATTACTCTACGTGAAAAAGAAATCAAACTCTGTCTCTGATGAGCTAACCACTATGGAATCCCTCGACTATGAAAGCAAATAGCTTGCAAATAGTCGATGTAATCAGGCAAAAAATTAAATCACTGTTCCTTTATTTCAATAAGTTCGTCCCAAAAGAATTTAGAAGCTAACCTAAAATGAATGTTCCATGTATACTCTTGCGTACTCCGCGTTTTCAAATTTCCCGCAATTTTATCCATAAATGTACAAACAATTCGCAGCCATAGTTAATACTAACTATCACAGGAGTGTTTTCGATATATTAATAATTAATAAAGTATAATAAATTCAAATAGTATAATAATACTTATAATAATACTTATAAGTATTATATAATATTATTATATATACTATAATAATGATATTACTTACAAGTATAAATAATATATCAATATAGTAACTGTTATTATATTATATAAGTATAATAATAGTATAATAAATATTATATAATATAACAAGTATAATAATACCTACACGTACTATATAAATATATAGTAATACTTGTGATATACGATATAATGTATATTATTATTATTAAAATATACAATACATATTATACACAACATAAAACAGTATAATAATTAATAATTAG
The DNA here is from genome assembly GCA_032399605.1 of Melipona beecheii. Classification (NCBI taxonomy): domain Eukaryota; kingdom Metazoa; phylum Arthropoda; class Insecta; order Hymenoptera; family Apidae; genus Melipona; species Melipona beecheii. Next base: position 2,223,702 of record JAUCMO010000447.1, read on the forward strand.
CATAACAAAGAGGTACAATAAACAAGGGAGAATAGCTGAACGGTTTGGTGGCAAGTTTTCGGTAAACATACGTGGAGAGCACGTGTTTATCGTTGTTGGGGAGGGGAGAGCGTGGTGTGCCCCGAGGGGCCCGTTCGTTGCAGTTTACCGAGTCTGCGAGTGGAAAATCAAGCACGTCAGAGCCCGTCTCTCCGCGTGTCTTTACGTAACGAGTTCTGATTAACTCGTACCAGGCGGAGACGGTTCGTCTCGCGGTAGAAGAAATGCCAACGAGCGTTTCGCGAACTTAACTGCACAGAGGAGGCTGACGAGATCGAGGGTCACGCGTACGGCGCACACCATCGGCACGCACAATCGTAGCAGGCTAAGACGCGTACGCAGTCGATCGTGAAATCCTTCGTAACACGAAAAAACAGTTCTACGAAAAGACTGTTTCGGAATTTTGAAATTTTCGTCCCGTTCTGTTTCACGTACATTTCGTGTGACTTTCTTCTAGAATTTTCTTCTAAAATAGTTTTCTCGGAATTTTTATTCTATTCGGTTTTGTGTATTTTACGAGAAGCAACTGTCTCTGCAAAAAAAGCAATCTTGATACTTTTGTTTTACTTTGCCTTGAGTATTTGGAGCAGTTGTTTTTGTAAAAGTTGAGATTTTTATGTTATTTTGTCCTGTTTATTTTGAGAAGAGGCCCTTTTTGTCAAAAGGATATTTCAGAATTTTTATCTCATTTTATTTTGTTTTGTGTATTTTAGGAGTGGCTTTTTTTCGTAAAAAGGCTACTTTGGAATTTTGGAATTTTTATTTTATTTTATGTATCCAGAATAGCTTTTTTCATTAAAAAAAAGGATATCTAGGTATTTGTAAGTTCTTATTTCATTTTATTTTGTATTCTAGATGTATCGCGTAAATAGTAGCTCCGTTTGCAAAAAGGCTATTTTAGTCTATATATTTCAAGGTTAATTTAACTGGACGAAATTTCGATATTTCCCAACTTCACGACTTGCTTTGAAACTCAATGCTAGATTTGCAAATTTGCCACAAGCGATCAAGCTTAATTTCGATTAATGATCGAGCTATTTGTAATTGAATTCGTCGCGATTTTAACGATTTTTGATCGATTTGTAACTAAAAGCTAAAAGTCGCCTCTGCAAAGCGTACGAAGAGTTTCGCGAGTAACCGTGGAGCACAGCAAGGACATATTACGCAGCCAAGGTCTAAATCTCCTTGGAGAGAATTACGCTCTTTATTTTGACTTATTCCAGAAACTTTGCGAATGAAACATTCCGAGGACTTTAGCTTGAATTTTTCCAGACACTTTGTTAAGCTCGAAAAGAGTACAAAATAAATTTGATTCTCATTTTTCAGTAGCTGTTCATCAAAAGATAAACTAAACTAGTTCATTTGTAAGTGGAAATTATTACTTCACGATGTACCAATAATAAATGTTACAAGAGATGTCATAGCATTACGTAATAACAAATACAATTTGCGATCTCAAAGATCAGTTCTTCTCCGACTGACAATCTGAAGGATAAAGAAACAGTTCTAAAATTAATACACTTTCTAAGATGGTCGAACCTTTGTAATAAATTATAAGATTTAGTTCCAAGTCGCTAATAACCCACACGAGTGGTTATAAATAAATAATGAAGATATATTTTCACAGTCTTCGATTTGTTAGTCGTCCAAAATGACAAAATTTCTCTAAAAACGATAACTTTATTATGGACTTCCGTTGCTCCTACCCCCTCCCCCCCAGAAAAGATAAATATTTTCATAAAAATCTTTCTTCTTCGACTAGTCGTTTGTCCAATCAAACGACAATTCATCTTGTACCTCCCTCCAAAAAATAATTTTCTTTCGGAGGCTCGAAAAGACGGATCGAAGTCACAGACATACGATTAAATATATTCCGCGTGGCAAACTTCGAGGAGAATCGACTTTCGCCCGAGATTAGAATGTCTCGGAGAGCTTGGCCTTTGCTCGCCGACCATTTACATTCGTGGAGGTTAATGGATCAGAAAAAGGAACTCGAGTCTGTCCTTTCGACTTGTACGCGACGACGGCTGCACGTATGTATATAACGCCTGTTCGTTCTTTCGAATTACTTCGCTCGAAATTTTACTTCTCTCTTTCCCACTTTTTCGAGCCAAGCACGATGTTTTCTAAACACGATCTATGCTGCGCAATAATTTCTATTAGTCAATTCGTTAGTACAAAAAGCACTCGCTGATTTTCACGATTTTCTTTCCCGCATTTTGCCATTTAATTCTAACGTTCAAAGTTCAATAAAACGGCGAAAAAAAATTCGTCGGTGCAAAGAGGAGAAGACTTCGATCTTCAAGACCGCGATAGATTCAGTCGGGAAAAAATTTTTTGACTTTTTGAATTTTAACAAAACACAAGCCTGCCAAAGCGGAGCTTTAATTCGCAACATCTAAAACAAAACTAATTGGATCGTAACGCGACTTTTTTTTTTTTTTTTTTTTTTGAGAAGTTGTAACAGTTGAAAATATAGAAAATTCCCAAAACCACCTCTGTCTTGTAAGAGAGTGAAAATTGAAAACTCATTGACAGTCGGATATTTCTGGCGAACGATCGCGTCAACGAGCAAGATTGGCGCGATATCGCGCGTAGTTAAAACTGGCGTAATCTCGATCCAACCGGTCGGTGGCGCCGCCTGAAAATCACACACAGTCTCTGCACCAATTTCAGCGAATAAAATAGTCTCCTCTTAATTGATCTCATTGAGCCTGCTCGAGAAACCGAGTTAATTCAATTCTTGGACATCGTGTTGTTTTCGTCAGGGAGAAAAATCTCGCCGACGAACAACATCGTAATAAGTTCGTTTAGCCTTTCGTCAGATTGCCGAATTTTAAGGGTCAAATGTTTGAAGAGTCTCGAGGACATTTAACGCTTCGTTACTTTATGCGATTTTCGTATCCAAGACTTTCGAAATTCGAACGAGACTTGACTCTACAACGACAGACTTTCGGGAATTTTGTTAATATTAATTGTCCAATTCATAATTTTTGTTAGAAATGTTCTGGAGACGAAACGGTGCATTTTTAGAGATTCGAGTGATTTTCCGTAAAACGTATAAATAAAAGTTTTTGCGCGAGTTATTGCCAAAGCTTTTCTACTTTATCATTTTAGTGTCTCCTGTGAAAATTTTGTGCCTCAGTCGTCGGTAATTCTAGTGCTAACAATTTGCAAAACAACTGTGAAATCGCTGATCGTCAAGGTTTAGTAGTTGTGAAACTATTAAAATTATAAGAATCTCTATTTGAAAAAGAAAAAGAAATTTTTGCAGGTAAATTATACGAATCGTGTCTGTAAAATTCTCAAGAAGAATTAAACATCGTTCTTCCGTTTCTTTCGAAAATTTAGAATTACGAAATTAAAAAACTGCACGACTTGTACCCCAGTACGATTCGTCTCACTGAAAGGTCCAAAAGCAACTGTTCTGACTAGGAAATGAAGACGACTTTTTTGCCATAAAATTTTATTAATGTGCAAACATTTGAATCGACACAAAACAAATTACAGGCGCGATTGCTCAGTACCACAACACCACTCCTACGCGAAGTCTACCCCACGCCCTCTCGCGAATCACGTGACCGAAATCAACCAATCGCTAATTTTCGTTGCATTAGCGTTGCACCTGAAGAAGCCTGATTTCCTGGGTTATCCCCGCTAAAGTCATTTTCAGTGATAATATACAGAACGAAATCTGTAGAAATCTAAAACCTCCAAACTCGAAGCATGAAACTTCAAATTCCGTGAAATTCCTAAAACTCCTAAAATTCCCGAATCGCGAATTTTTGCGCGTATATGGGAGGTACAGAGATGCAAAATTGCACAGAGTGCACGCGGTACGAAAAAACGCGCGAAACATTCAAAGCAGGTAGGTAAAACAGTTTTTTACCCAGAAAACTGTTCTGTTTTGTTAAACTGTATTCTCAAGATAATGACTTTGCACGAAAACCTGCAAAGGTGTGCTTCCTGAAAAAAAAGAAGAAAAAAAAACTAGGCTTTTGTAAAGTGAACGCTTAGTGCACGTTAAAAAAGACGAGAAACGAGGAAGTTGGCTCGTTCGAGTGTAATGGAATCGTGGCCCATTGTAGTACCCGAGCTGTGAAACGAGCTTTAAGGCGTGTCGCACGTCTGTTCGCCCGTGATAATTGAGAAAAACCGGGGCACGAGAGGTGTGCCTATCGTCGAATGAACGCGATATCGCAGACACGCGAGAGAAGGTGGTAGATCGAACGTGGTTTCGCCCGAGAAGGGAAGAAAGAAAGAAAAAAAAAAGAAGAAGAGAGTGAATGAACGGATGAATGAAATCCCCCGACGGTGATATCCACGTCTTTGCGAACAGACGCCTGCAGCTCTTTCTTTCTAGAGCGACGTGGAATCACGTGAAATCGATTGCTCGAACAGTTGGCTCGAAAGATTGATTTCCTTTGGAAATTGCCTTTTGATAATGTGGGTAGCGTAGAGAAGAAGAAAGTTTAAGAAGCGAATACGAAGTGATGGTACGTGTGTATGTTTAACAAGATTCAGATTTAGGATTTATTCAAATGTTACATTTAATGAAAGTATGTTTAACGAGTATAAAAAACAAATAATTAGTCAACATTAAATACGAATAGTATATAGAATAAATATTGATAATTATATAATTACGCAAATACATTATATTGTGAATAATTATATAAATTATATGACTGTAATAATTACATTGTAATGCTACGTAATTAAATAAATTACATTTGTAAGTATATAGGTAATCGTAAGTATTGATAAAAAAATGTCTAATACAAAAGATTTCATGTACATACTATCGTATTACGCAGATATATATTCATCTGCTGTTGCTATATTTGGAATTTCGGGTATTTATTGATTCATAATACTGAATAGAACTGATGTTGAAAGTGTCTTAAAAACTGCTGATCCCAGAATTTCTAGAACATCGACGGATTTATGCACACTTGTCTCGAAGTTACGTTGCGAAGATAAAGCCCTACGTATTGAATCGATGCAACAGTGGCTACGAAACGAAGTTTCGTTCGTATCGTGGAAACTCGCCTCTTTATCCGCGTTCTTTCGTCGTTTTAGTTCGTAAGGTTCTTTATCGTCTCGAGCGACTTAACTCAGATATTCTTCGCTGTCTAAACTCTCTAGTTTACTTTAAGTGCCTTAAGTCTAAACGCCGTGTGGATTTAGCCAGTTATGAGGTCGTTAGATTCTTCTCGTCCTCTACATTCACGATATCTAATTTTTCATTGGTCGAATGTAGAGTATTTTATTCGTTTCACGGAAATATGAAAGATATTGCAAAATTGGAACTATCGAATTTTTCAGCGTTGAATTTCGTCATAAAAATTGTATTTTGTTTATAAAAATACAAAGGGGACCTAGAATACGTTTTAATGTTAAAAAAATCTTCAAATCTAAGCATCTATCTTCACGTTACATCAAATAAAAAAAAAAAAAATAAAATAAAATAAAATAAAATAAAATAAAATAAAATTTATCTCAAAAATCAAAGATACGAAATATATTTGGAAATCACCGAAATATTCGCCGCGTTTGTCCAAATTTCCCCGACAGCCGCGGTGCATCGTTGTTGGAGAGGCGACGTCGTGATATTCCCTCCCTCCCCCCGAAGTTGGCGCGAAGTCAACTTTCGACAATTTTAGCCGCGACTCCAGCCACGGTCCCCCTTCACTTATTCTCTTTTCATATGAAAATAGAGAGAGCCACGAACCGCTGGTCAACAATGATCGCTCGTACGACCGATTCGCATCGCGCGAACGACATTAATCGTCGTCTGAGAATCCCCGGACTTCAGACTTTTCTTGTCTGAGCATCTCTCGACCGACGATCACCTCCCCTCCACGAACAGAGAAAAGAAAAGAGAGAGAGAGAGAAGAAGAGCGAGTAGAAAACACAGTTAATGCAGCAGGCGAGGAAGCAGTTTCGTGTTATGCATAATACATTTGTTTACTGAACCCTTTGTAGGCCGCTCTTTCTACCCAGCGGCTGTTGGAAAACGCGATACCAAAACGAAATTCATGTTACATTAACTTTTTAGAACGAGAAGAAATGCTTTGTTTACCGTTTCGTGGTGTAAACGTCTTTTTTTTTTTTTTTTTTTTTTTAAGGAGCTAGTTGGGATTACATCGAGGTTAGACAAATGCACGCTCTTCTCGTTTAATCGGTGAATACTACTCGGTGAAATTTGCGCTCGAAAAGTGGGTTGAAGGAAGTATAGGGAATTCGATACAGCCACACTTGGTCCTGGGAGTGGGAGAATATAGGGAATTTACAGATGCAATAGGGAATTTTGAAATGCAATAAATTTCTTAGAAAAGAATTCGCTAAAGAATTTTCAGAAAACACTTCACAGTCCTAAAATTACCAATAAAATAATCAATCGACTGATTCCAAGATTTTTAGGAAAATTCAGATCTGGTGATTTTTTGGAAAACGTGAAATAACTAGCTAACTAGCTTGCCTAACCTCCAAGTATTCGAAACGAACTTTATTTAGATATAATTCGCTTCTTTAAAGGAAGGAAAGAAACTAAGTATTCTTAACACAACCTAACATATTTTCTTGAATATTCACCGAGATTAAAATCGATCGATCGTAAAACCACACACTTTGCATGCATACATATGTGCATATAGCGCTATCACTCCTCTTACATTTCCCTATATTCCCCTAGATTTTCCCTTTCGAATTGATACGATATTATTACACTAATAATTATTCGTGTCTATCGAAATAGACATTGTTCGAAGGCCAATGAATTGTTTCGTAATGCGAGTTAATTACGTAGAATCACCAGATGTCTGGCGGATTCAGTGAAACGTAACAAAGCACTTTCACTTCCTGTTCCACATAACGATTAAAACTGTAACTGCTCTTTTTCTCTTTCTCTCTTTCTTTCTGTTTTTCGCTGATTGCTACGATACACGAATATTTTTCGTGAAGACGAGCATCACGAGTTCGAATTAACGAAGGTAAAGGAGGAGCGCAATGAAAGGGTAATTGATTGCACGGCTGTGAATCAAACCGGAAGTGCCATTAACCGCGTCGAGCTTCGTGGTGTTAACTTAATTTTTCCTCGTCTTTACGATCGTAGCGATAGCGAGAGACGATTATAATACGATTATAATACGAAACGGGAGAATAAATATTAATAAAATTAATATTCCACGAAACGAGAATTTTGTTATCAGCCAGTGTGACTGAGGCTGGCTGGAAAAATTACAAACAAACTTTTATAAATGTTATAAATTTTAAGGACTTTTGAGTGGAAAATTGTAAATTTACTTTCTTAAAATTCATTGAAGTTAAAATAGTAGCTGTCCCTTTCTTGGAATTAATATTTCAATTCGAAGGAAATTCGCACCCAGATGTTCTCGTAATCCTCGTAATCAGAGGCTTTTAGCGGAACGGCTGTGCAATTGTACGGTCTCTTTTACAGTTAAGTATTATGCAACGATGACGTCAGTCGGACGGGAATGACAAAAGCTTTCAAAGCCTTGACGCTATCTGTATCGGTGATAAAACTTCAGTAAAAATTTAGATTAAATCTCGGAAAAGTTGTAACGGTATTACGTGTGCCTCCGGGAATAGCCGAATGATCTAAAAGTTCGAGCGAAAGAAAGTAAAGATAAAAAAGCGAAGAGGACGAGAAAGAAAGTGCAAAAAAAGAGACAGCATCGTACCGAGCTCGAATGAGAAACGAATTTGACTTTTGAACTAATTCACAGACCGCGAACTTTTATACGCAGTTCAGAATATAAATTTTTAGCGTGTGTCAAATTACTGTCCCTCTCAAAACAGAAAAAGATGCATTTGAGATATTTTTTAAATGGCGAATAGTTTTGTACATAATTGCACTTGTAGATTAAAATGAGACACCCTGTATACATATATGTTTGGAAAACATGAAGTAACTAGCTTTTCTAACCTCTAAATATTCCAAACGAACTTTGTTTAAATATTTATAATATTTATAAATTTTGTTCAAAAATTTGTAATATTTAAATAAAGATCGTTTAGAATATTTATTTAATATATATATAAATAAACAATATATATAAATATATACGTGACATCTATATAAAAAAACCAGCAGTTACTTTTTGGTCAACCTAACAAATACTACTTAAACATTGTAGTATCTGCAATATTATTTATCGCTCAGCTTTGTGCTCTCAGCTTGTGTGAGTGCGAATGGGAGGATAGAATGATCGATATCCGTGTTTCGCTAGAAAGTGGCACGTACGATTGTTCCTCTCGAGCGTATCCTTCCGGTAAACGGGCATAGCCGGAGGATCGATGAGGAGCCGAGTTTAAAATTATATTCGTACATATCGTACGTATGTACGATCGTTCCGTATGTATAGTTCGCCATCCGGGATCGAGTTACCGGGTGAAAATCGTCGTGTAGGAACCGTTTTACTCGAGGCGTGTGTAACGTGGAAACCGGCGTGATCCGATTGTCTGCAACTTCTGTCACGGGAGGGTAAAGTGAATCGAGGCTTGTTAGCGTCATTATACTCGTGGGAGTACAGTAGATCGCGCGAGTTCATCGAGTTATGAGCTTCAATGGGAGTATCATTAAACAAAGTTGCTCCGTCGTAAAATTAGCATCGTTCGTTTTGTGTAGGCTCGAACGACGACGTTCAATTTCGTATTTTTATGAACAATGCAAAGTTACTCGCGCTGCAAAATAATTGCACGAGCTAGTTGGACAGTTTACTCTTGATATTTTATATCAAGAGATATATCATCTCTTCGTCTCATTTTAATCTCTTAGCTGTGAATGGCATTTTAATTAAATTTTTTGTGGGAAATAAAACGTTCGTGAATTTCAAACATTTTGAAATATTTTGAGACTAGACTCGACCGGTTCTTTTTACATCGTTTCTAATTTTATATTTTCTTGCTATTAATATTATTATTAATTAAATTAAACAATCATTGATTTTTCAAAAAATTATTTACACACTCTTAAAAGGGGTACTACAGCTGAGAGGTCGAAACGCAAAACTATTCTTTTTTTCTTAATCACTGAAAATGATTTTATAGCGGGGGTAACCCAGAAAATCTGGCCTCTTCAGGTGCAACGCTAATGCAACGAAAATTAGCGATTGGTTGATTTGGGAAGTGGCGTGATTCGTGAAGGGGCGTGGGGTAAACCTCGAGTAGGAGTGGCGTCTGGTACTGAGCGATCACGCCTGTAATTTGTTTTGTATCGATTCAAATGTGTGCATATCAATAAAGGTCGTCTCCATTTCCTAGTCAAAACAGTTGCTTCTGGACCTTTCAGTGAGACGAATCGTACCGGGGTACAAGTCGTGCAGTTTTTTCTTTTTAAAGATATTTTTGTAGATATCCTGCAATGAGGGGAAATTTTGAAAATTCAGAAACTATTTCAGCGATTAAAACACAAGCTTATGTTCTTTATTGTATTATAAACTTCTTGTTTTTCCTTGCACTTGAATTTCATTGATGACAAATTTGAGTTACTTAATTCTAGAGTTACCTAACTACAGTCGTTTTTCGAATTAAACAGCTTTTAATAGCCATCCGTCTCACTAGATAGCTCTTAAATAGCTGTCTGTTTATTTTCACTGAAGCTCGGTCTCAAATTCCAGAGGGTTATGCCTTCTTAGAAACGTTCTTCAATCTGCTGATTCACCGAATCTACTGATCTACCAAAGTAAACTTTCTCGTATCAGGGATGCTTGGAGTGCGTCTATTACACCTCCGAACGCGATCCAATAACGATACCGAACGCAGGAAACAAAGTTACGACATATCTGTCGACGAGACGGAATCCAGTAGCGTGTAAACGCCCGTGAGAATCGTTGTTTTACCGTTGTCGCGGATCAGCATCGCGCCGCTCGCTAGGATAGCGGATAACAGGACAGAAAGTAAGACGATTCTCGCGAAACGATCGCGAAACTTGGTATATCGCCCTATTAAAATGTATCTCGCTACTTGGTATTCAATTGCTGCCTCGTATCTGTGCAATATTTCGCGAGATTACGTAAACAGACGTTTTAAGAGCTGCTGCGAATACAGGGTGTCCCGCAAGTCGTGGCCAAGCGACTGGGAGGTGATTCTATGTGTAAAACGGAAACGTCGAAAAGAAAGGACGAAACAATTGTTTATTAAAGCCTTCGTTTTCGAAAAAAAATCGAGTACAGTTTAATTTAGTTAATTATAGACGTGACAGAAAAGGATAATTAAATCGTATATCACAATACGTTAGACCGTGTTTTTACGTGTTATTACGTTAAATCGACAAACACATGGCAATGTTTTACAATAAATTTTTCTTTCTTTCTTTTTTCGCAATTTTCTCCAAAATGTTCCCTAAAAAAAAAAAAAAAAAAAAAAAAATGTCTTTTCTCAGTTTATCGATTTCCTACACACTCCCGAAGATTAACAATTAAATTCGGGACACCCTGTACGATGAGCGTGTTGAAAAGAAATCGTAAGCCGAGCGGTTAAAAATTTTGGCAACAATTTACTCGTTTACCACGAACGAACCGCTTCAAACAAATCCAATCAACCATTACCACCATCTTCCTCCCAAGCTATCGGACTCGAAACTCCTCAAAACTCGACACCCATTCGCCGCCCCCTAGATGAAATTCCCTAGGGAGGCGATCGCGGGTCCTCGAAACTCGACAGGATTCATGGAAACTCGAGTACGCCCGAGGAATCGAGTTTCGATTCCATCGGCGAAATCGTGTTACTCCGTCGAATCGATCGCGGCAACGTGGCCGCGTTGTGACACGAATAAACTATCGCGCGCTGCCGTTTCCAGCGAATTCCCCGTCGCTTTCTAGGACGTTCAGCCATGTCTGTTGGCTTCAACTCGCCCGATAAAATGTACATTTCTATCGCTTCCCTTTATTTCATTCCGATTTCAGGGATTTTATAATATATTGAAAATATTCTTCCAGTTGTCGTTACTGTTCATTGGATGTGGAAATTATTATTTTGCATCGTTATTTGGATTAAAAGTTAACGTCAATGTACGTATGTGTATATTATTATATATTCGTTAAAGAAAAATGATTGGCTCTACTATTGTTCCTCAGAATAAGAAATTAAAAAAAAATATATTCACGACAATAATAATTATTAATAACGTATTTATTAATAAATTTGTTTCTGTTATTAATAGCTGAACAAACTATTAATAATATTTCTATTATTATCCATTTTTGTATACACTACTATTAATAATTAATTCTTGTATATGTGTATTTCTATTACTTAAACGTTATATTTAATATTAATAAACTATAAATATTTATGCATTTACAAGAATGAGGAGAAATGAGAAGAAATGCATAATAAATAACTAGATAACTAATTAAATAAAATAAATAAGTAGAAGATTAACATAAATTTCCCTAAATATTCGCAAATACAACAAAAATCTTCTCCCAATTTATTACGTTTCGTGCGAGATCGATATATATCTTAAATCAATATAATTTAAAACATCAATTAATGACAATGTCAATCATAAGTATCATTAACGGATTTTTACGCATTTTTAAACATTCACGCGTTCATGAACGAAAAGAAACGGAATCTAAACAGAATCATAATTAATACTATTCTTTGAATATTCTACACATATTCGCATCCTCGAATTTTCCAAACAAATGCATGAAAAAAATGAACCAAAAATCGCGCGACGACCATTTCGAAGTACAGTTCAAAAAATCAAAAATATTCTCGTCACTTTTACAATGAAAAGAAAAAATCGTCCCGCGTTGAACGTTCGATCGGTTCCAATTAATACACAAATATTAACGTTAAGTGTTTCCCGCAGTTCTGAAGGAAGCACTAAATTTAATTGCGAAAGGACTATCTTCTGGGGCACAGAAGATTTCACATTCCCCGCGCGAAATAAGAATGCAGCAAATAAGAATGCAGCGAGAGGATGTAAAAACCGGGGACAACAGGCACTGTCCCTGTAATTAAATTCTCCCGTCCCTCTCCCCGCTTCACCCTCTCAAAGTCTAAACTAAGTCGGCCCACCCTCACGAAATTATAACACGTAACGCGGCTAGTGTTCGTACTCGGCTCGTTCCGTTTCCGTACGTCGGAATCGTAACGCGGCACACACCGGGAACCTAGTTAAATTGTAATTTTCCCTCTTACTCGCGCGTCCTCCTCCTCAAGCGCGATTCGCAATTTCCAGCTAAATACGCTCCGCCATCTAATCTCATTGGTTAAAATAGCTCTGATGTCTTTTATGGGAATTAAAAGGGTGGCTTGTATACCCACTCGCGAGGTTAATGAACCGCGAAATGAATCTCTCTTCCTTTGAACAGATACTCTTTTCTCTTGTTGTTATAGCTATTCTTTTAACTCGAACGCGATTTTGGATTCTGCGTCCGAAGGGCAGAAGTCGATTTCGAAATGAATTTTGAATTTTCCCCGGAGAAATCTCGAGATTTTGAGACAGTGGATTTTTATACAGGGTGGCCACTGAAAAATTTAAGGGTTTGAAAAAGTCACACTTGTTCATTTTATCAGTGAAAGTGATTTTACTTCAGGTGCAACGCTAATGCAACGAAAATTAGCGATTGGTTGATTTGGGTCACGTGATTCGTGAGGGGGGTATCGAGCGATCGCGCCTGTAATTTGTTTCGTATCGATTCAAATGTTTGCATATCAATAAAATTTTATGGCAAAAAAGTCGTCTTCATTTCCTAGTCGAAACAGTTGCTTTTGGGCCTTTCAACGAGACGAATCGTACTGGGGTACAAGTCGTGCAGTTTTTTCTTTTCCTTTTTTTGTAGGTTTAGGTTACAGAAAAAATCCATTAATCATATTTCCAAATAAAATAATAAAAAATTTAAAAAACATGTGCTTATTTTTAAGGTTATTTTTATTTTATATCATTTAATCTTTCAGTGACCACCCTATGTTAAATCGTGTATTTGTTTGAGAAGGCAAGTTACGAAGTAATTTACTCTTGAATATTCGATGCATTTCTTTCAATCGAAAATTCTCTAAAAATGTGCAAAAATCCGCGGTTCAATTATTGTTACAGATTTCTTTCTGGCCATCTTGGATTATAATTCTTCTCAATTTTCGTCGTTTCATACTGTCTATCTTTTTCAGCTTCTTGAATTATTATTTTCTAACTTAAATTGTGATATTACTTTCACAGCTGCGTGATGATATGAAAGATTAAAGGGGGGAGAAAGAAAATATATCGATTGGAAGGGAATTATACTTTCTAGAAAACTATGAGAAGAATTCGACACCATTAATGACTGAGAGATCCCTTCAATGGGGGTGACTATAAGCAGATATAGCCTTTGCCATTTAGAGAACCTCTAGATTAAAGACTTCGCTATTCTAGCGCTGAATGAAATATTTCTAACATCAATGAAGAATTTAAAATGTCTATAGAAAATTCTTCCTATTACAATCCATTTTGAGCAGATTTCATTGATCCTCTCATTCCAATTTCCAATTTAAAAAAACTGATTATGCTATCTTTTTGAATATACTACTGATTATGCTATCTTTTTACAGTTAATCATACCGCAGCCATTCAATTCTTAAAAATATTGAACATTTAAAATTATTTATTAAAAAGACATGTTTTTGATAACGGATGAATTTTCTAAATTTCTCACACACACACACACACACATATATATATATATATAATATTTATATTACCAAATTAATTTTAAAATCATAAAATTTTGATTAATATATATATATGTATATAAAAATTTTTATAAAGTTTTCATTAATATATATATATGTATGTATAATTAAATTTATGGTTTACTCCATAAATTATTTACACGATAAAAATTAATTTAACAGTAAATATCAAATCATTTAATATTTATTTAGTAAATATCATTACACACGTTAAATTTGTTTCTTATCCACTATAATATTTTCGTTATATATACATATACATCGTTTATTTTCGAGACAAAAGGGAAGATTTTTCCAAAAGGCAAAAAAAGAGGAGGAAAGAATTTTATAAACGACAGGGACAAACTCGGGCCAAGACGACGGAACAAGGAAATCTCGCGTGAAAATACGACTACAGGGCTACAGTTCGCGGGAAATAAACGTGTCTCTCGAGGCTAGTGGAAAACCAGTTTCCCCATCGCGTCGACTATGCAGTTTCTTTCACGGTAATACTCACTCTACATGCCAGGTATCTCCCCGGTCTAGCCGTGATTGAACCATGAATTGAATCTTTTATCGAACTCGGGCTTACCTGCAACAAAATAAAGAAGAAAACGTTCGCGTGAAAACGGTCCATTTGTCGTAGAAACGCTTTCGATCTCGAACTTCTTTCTTATATTACCAAACTCGCTCTAACACGAATTGATACCGGCGGTATCGTTCTAATGTAACAAATGTATCAAAGTATCGTCGTTTATTTCTCAACGATTTACAACCATTTCCCCCCCCCCGATTCTTCCACTCCCTCGCGACGCAATCGTCTCGGTTCAGCGACGAGAGATAAGGTTGTTCGAAGAATCGACGATCGCGTCGTGCTCGTTACCTGTAGCTGCTGCATTTCCGTTGGAACACGTCCGGGAAGCACACGATCGGCAGAAGGTGGCCGACACACGGAAATCCGTCGGTCGAACGGAAGCACGGCATGCAAACGATCGAGTAGAAAGTACGAAAAGAGCGAAGGACAAAGGAGAAGGGGAGAAGAGGGAAGAGAAAGGAGAAGAAGGAGAGAGACGAGACGAGACGCGCGACGACTCTGTTCGCGGGAATCTGTTGGTCGCCGAGACTCCGTGTCGCGTGGTTGAGGAGAAAGAATCACACACACGCACGCACACATGTACACACGGTGGGGAAAAGAAGAAATGTTTCGTCACGTTATCTTATCTTACGCTCTATCAACAGCGATATTATTCATACGTTCCGCCGAGAAAAGCGCCGTTTCAACTTCCGCGTTTCATGAAAATGAAGGTCGCGCGCAGTTTGATTCAATACTAAACTATAACAAAAAAAAAGTTACTACAAAGTGGTTAAAATGGCCAATTTATAACTTTTTATGGAAATTTTATATATTTTTTTCAACAGTGTGTTTTTAAAAACATGCATATTTATTTTAGTTTATAGCGTTATAGTTTTATAGTTTATTTTAGTTTATAATTTATAGTGATTTTCAATCAAAGAAGCTTATGCTCTTTATTGTATCATATTCTATTTTAATCGTTGTTCTAATGTTAAGGCGGATTTTTAGGGGGAAATTTCATGTTTCAGGTTAGGTTAGGTTAGGTTAGGTTTAGGTTAGGTTACGTCAAGTGATATTTGTACCATGCGAATGTCGGCGTGTTTTTGTATTTTTAGTGCAATTAAAAAAACGGAAGTTAGCTAGTTAGTTAGAAATAAAAGTTTGACTGGAAGTTTTATCTGATGTACATTATAGTGCACAGTGTTGCAGTTTGAATATTTACGTATTGCTTTCAATTTCACAGTTTACGTATAATCGTATTAACAAATTACATTGTTATAATTGTAAATTATATTCAATACTAGATATACAATAATATATTTCCTATTATATCATATTAACACACATCACATGTACTTGATCTATTTATATACTTATGTCACATATAACAAATGAATATATACTCGTATTTATACGTTCATAGTTTCTCCACCAAAGAAAAAAAAATAGTTAGATAACAATTTTATTAAAAATTTATCATTGTAAATTTACAATTCAAAAAAAAGGAAAAAAAATGTAGAATGATCTACTACTAAATAAAACTTAAGGTGCAAACTCAGAAGATCTCAAGAGAATTGCGATATCGAATTTGCATAAAAACACGCGGTCTGCTAATGAGGATTTCAAGAGAATTGGTGTCCGTGCGATGAAAGGGGAGGGAGAGAGAAGATGGAACACGTGATAGAATTACGGAGGCCGGAGGTTATGAGATGAATGAAAAGGATTAATGAGAATGGGCGAGAATCATCCACGTTCTCTCGACGATGAGAATGGTCTTTTTGATATATCGTCGCGATTCTGTATCCAACGCCTCCCGCGAGCACGTCAACGATTTATCGTCTTAGCGAACGACAATATCGTATTGATTCTGGTATCATTGACAGGCGTCGGATCACGCCCCCTGCACTAACCGATTCTCCTCTCTCCATTTCTGACGCAAATTCTCTGATCAATAATTCGTGGAAATTTTGTTATCCGACTCCACGCTGTGTTTTCGTCGAAATTTCAATCAGAGAATCTCAATCTGGTTCTAATCGTCAACGATTGGAATATTCTTTATTTGTGTACTTTATTATTCCTCGCGTTCTACCGCTGTGTTAAATAATCGAGTCATTAACCAGTGATAAAATTTTATTATTGCAACATGAGAAGATTAAAAAATAGTAAATTTTAAAATTAAGAACATAGAAAAATCACTTGCTGCTAGACACCCAATATTAGTTATGTATTTCATGTGTTGATATATATTAATATCAAATCAAATTTTTTATCTTTAATGAACTTCGCACATTCTATTTTAGAAAGTATTTAGAAAGTATTTAGAAAGTATAGTTCGTGTCGATTTAATATAAATTAAACTTAAAATTTAATAAATGTATACTAAAATTTAAATCTTCTGCGTTTCAATTTTCCTTTAAAATCGGCACGAACTTTCCGGACGACCCAATAATAAAAAATTAACAGAAGAGTTTAGAAGTGAGATCAGTGCGGATCATTTTTATGTCAGTTATGTCAGTTTAAATTACAATTTCTCATCGTCACGCTCTTTACTGGATCTCAAGAAACTTTCGTTTATCCCTTATTTCTAAAAAGAAAATCATCTGAACCCATAAAAAATGCAAAGCCACCAATCTCATTCCTCGTAGTTTCTTCCCCGCCAAAAGTAGGGAGAATCGTTATCGAAATTAGAGATAGATGGCGGAATACGAATAACTGCCAAGGGGTGGAAACAAAAACCGTAATGGCGGTGAATAATTGCCGAGCAGGTAGGACGTGGACGTGGAACAAGAGATACGTAAGTTTGTGCGTTTGACAGGAAACACGTTGTGTAGCAGTCTCATGAAAATTACACGCTGCACCCTAACGGCGCGAGGGAGGTACGCACGTTATAAACCACCCTCCCCCCCTCTCTCTCTCTCCCTTTCTCTTTCCCTTTCTCTTGTCGATCAATATATACACCACCCATAGTGTGTTCCTCCGTCTGTCGATTTGTTTCCCATGAGTCTCTCGCGTGTTGCTTCTGCCCGTTTTTCCCCCTCGACTCGTATAAAACGCAAAATCGTCGCGCGTTTTACCCGTTACTACCCGCGAACCGACGTTTACGCGTTCCCTTGATTTCTCCCGTGGCGAAATTTGTCTCGTTTGGATTTGTCGGAATTTCTGGCATGTCATTTTCATAGCAACGTAGCTACATCGAACTCTCATCTACCACTATTGGTCTGTGGATTTTTTCCCGATTTTTTCCATGGGAAATTAGTCTCGTTCGAACACACTATAGAGATTTTCACACTTTTTTTTTTCACCAAAATGTGGAAAAAGTGATCAGATCATTACGTTTCCGTGGATTTAGAGAAATTTTTGAATTAATATTGCCGCGGAATTTTCTGCATTTCCACTTTTAATAGAAATTATTTTTACTATCTCTAGGGAAATCATCGCCAATTGCAGGTGGTCATTTTATTGGAAATATTTTTTACGGAATTTTCTCTTCCGGCGATAGATGTGCGTCGTATTTGGCGAATTAATTTTTGAAATTAAACTAAATGTTCATAGTTTTAACTTTAACAAGAAGCAGTTGTCAAATTTAGGAGTGACAGGTTTTTTGGAAACACCCAGTATGAGATTAAAAATTAATTCACGCGCTCTTTTTGAAACAATATGCGTGTACCAGGTTGTTACGTTACATTCAAATTACAATGTTGGATGTATTATAATTTTCATGATCAGGCGGAGCATACTTATGCAATTTCGATGTATGTTATTGAAGAGATATAACCTAAACGGAGATCTCATCCGAACGAGACTTGTTTCGCGCGTTAAATTTTATAACCAGCATTTTACTTCGAATATTTCACGCGTTTTCACTAAGTGCGGTCCTTTACATTTTTTAATTTCCCATAAATTACTAAATATCCGTAGTTAACGACGACGCTGGTATGTACGTACTGGTAATTACGTTAATTAAAAATGTAATTACAAATAAAGTATACAGCGAAAAACAAGTGCATTTTGCCGAGAATTAAAATCCCATTCGCCTAGACTTCAAAGGCTGTTGTTACGAAACCTCGTGACTCTGTGGTTTTTGCTTAAACGAGTTTTTAAATTTCAAGAATAACACGAATTTTCTACTTGAAATTTTAATCAAGATTTTCTACTGAAGTATATCAAACTTCTCTTCATATTTTTTAAACGGAAATTCGAATTTTGATAAAGTTGTAACAAACTGTGATACGGTTGGTAATATTTTGGTGAATTTTCCATTGACGATCTAGTGAATTTCTTTTGCGAACATTGAACAAATAAAATAAATGCAGTAAAAATTTTTAATTAAAATTTTATTATAAAATCTGCAACATATTTGTAGACCTTAATAAAGTGTAATGAAGTTGGTATAATATTTTGGTGAGTTTTCCGTTGATAATCTAGTGAATTTCTCTCGTGAACACTAAACAAATAAAATAAATACAGTAAAAATCTTTTAATGTTTTATTACAGAAATTGCAAAGTGTAATAATAAGGTTGGCAATATTTTACTGAATTTTCTATGAAAAATTCTAGTGACTTTTTCTGCCATTTTGCTTCACGAACACGCGAAAGATAAAAAATTATTACGACTGTTCTCTTCGAACGAGAGTAGTTCACGTAATTTGACCAGCCAAGTTTTTATTTTCCCCTCGAGCCCCTCGAGTGGATTTTCAATTAAACCAGCGTTGTTTTAACATGAAGCGCGTATTGAAAAAGGGACAGTAGTTATAAAATAATTTTTGTTCGATGAGGTCGTAGCTGGCGGCGTTAGCTCGATCAAAATCTCACTCTCGCCAGGGCGCCCCAACAGTCGAGTCAGCGTTAATTGAAACTTTTCAAATCTCTGTCTTCGCGTTGGATCGTGAATTTCGCTAATGAAAACTTCCAATCGTGCATGACAATCGCGTAAATTTGTATTATGAAATTTAAAAGATGTTAAATCCAATTTCCTGGTCGCATTCGAAACGCAGGTTGATAGATCTCTGTCGTGAAACAGGCAACGACTGTCAATTTTACAAAATTATTAAATTGATTATTAAAAAATTATCAGTTACACGGTTTAGAGTAACTGAACTAATAAGAATGAAAATTTTCAGATATTATAAACTTATATTACTTATATATTATATTATAAACTTGTTGCAATTTCGCAAAAAAAAAATTTGTATAACAGTCTACTTGGTCTTTTAAAGGATAAAATCTCGATTTGAGTTGATTTTTATATCGTACAGCGGGTGAGAAAATATGAAGATACTTTTATTCTCAAAATAAATTATTCCCAAAAAAATTTGTTCAAATTTAAACAAAAAAATTTTTTTCGCGACTAGATTCAGAGCATTGAAGCTCTTTTTTTTACGACGATCCCCTTAAAACTTGCTGCACGATTTTTCTTCGCCGTCTTATCGAACTCTGAACATTAAGACGAAACAACAGAAGTTCAAGAAATCGTCCTAACGTCTGAAATTCGATGAAATGGTAGAAAAACTTACTTTTCTCCTCAACGTTGCACGTCAAATATCTTTGAATATAAAACGCCATACCATATTGTACAAAGAGACAAACGAGATAAATACGTGTCAGAAATACCTTCAATACAATAATACCTCAAACTAACCAGAGGAAAATGAAGAACGCAAATAGCAAAATTTGAAAGAGACAGACGAGATACACGCATATCAGTCATGCCGACGCAGTTTCGACGCGGAGACAGGGAAATGGCTCGCGAGCAAAAATGAAAAAAAAAGAAAAAACGCGCGTTCGTCTTTTTAATTAAATTTTTCAACATGTGACGTTGCAGGGAGTGCAATTAGAAGGCGGGGCGGTTCTTTCCAAGCCACTTATTTCGTGGGCAAACGTGACGGTAGAGAGCACACGGCGTTGAATAAAATGCACGTATCGAGAGGGGTTGGGGTTGGGGTTGGGGTTGGAGTTGGAGGTGGAGTAGGAGGGTTGCAGTCGAAGCAATGGCGAATGATTCGAGGGGACAGAATCGCAGACGGATGGGGTCGGAAAAGGAGCAGCCGAAAATCAATAGTACCATTCCTGCAACTTGTTCGAGCGTTTCCTGCCCACCCCAATGACGAAACAACAGCCCTCAGCTTTGAGTTCTTTTTTTAAATAATCGTTACGCCGGCACCGTGACGCGAAATTAGACGGCGTCGTGAACCGCCGAAGACGCGGAAAATAGAACGTAGATTTGTGTTAAACTTCAACTTTGGCATTCGACGTTCTTCTTATATATATATATTCGGTAGGCTTATTGAGGTTAAGTCTGGTTTGGTATTTTGGGGGTGATTTTTTAATTATGAGAAAAGAATTTTGGTTTCTATCGAGACATTTTTCATTAAATGGTTCTATTAAAAATCTTCTTGAATATTTATATACATATATTAACTTTCGACTGTTGTGTTTGGTAGCCTTATTGAGGTTATGTCTGGGGGGTGATTTTTTAATTGTCACGAGAGAATTTTGGTTTCTATGGAAGTTTTTCATTAAAAACTTCTTAAATACATATTACTTTTGAGCGTAATTTTGAGGTTAAGAATATTAATAAGAATAAGAAATTTTCAACGAAGAAACAAAAAGGATTTCCGCCAATTCTCCAATATCCTTTTCATTGAGAAACAAAATCCTAAGACCTAACCTAAAAAAAATCATCAAAAAATAATGAATCCACCAAAATACCGGTAAAATTCTTTCGCGTTGTCGTCTTGATCGTTCAGAATCTTTACGATTCATTAGTGTTCTAACTTTTTCTACGCAAAAAAAAAAAAAATTTTATTTTCATTCCCCCTCTTCCGCGAATTCCAACGGGAAAACACGCGCGGCTCGATTGTCTTTTGAGGTTTTTGTTCGCGTCGAGAGGGTTGCAAAACGCTTGGAACGCGGTTGAATGAGCCCACGCGCATTCCCAAGCGTGGTGCGCGATCCAAGATATTGACATTGGCCCTTTTCCACCGGGATCTCTGATCGTTTTATTATGCAGCCGGCGGAACTCGGTTTCGAGGATTGGCACAGTTTCAAGTGCACGACGATGCTCCCGAGACGTTTCACGACCCAGTGTGCTAGCCTCTTCCTCGGTTTTTATATATATATATATATAACGGCCCTAAACACATCGATATATATCCCAGAAGAAATTGAAAGGAATAACCTGGTATAAGTTAGATTCGATCGACGATTCGAAACAGGCATCTTTTAACAATGTAATAGAATTTGTTTCGGAAAATATTGAACTTCGAACTGTCGTTCTTTCTCCTTGAATCTAAAGAAGAGAGAAAAGCCCTCTTCTCCAATTTTATCATTGAATTGGCGAAGTTTTACTTTTAAGTAACAAAATTTTATTTTAATATATATATTATTATTTATACATGTTAAATTTTATATAAATTTGTATACAGTAAATTTTACTTTTATATGTATTAAAAAATATATATATTATATTTTGCCTGCCAGAGTGAAAAACACACATTTTGCGAGTGTCAAACATCAAATTTTTGAAGAAGGAGAAAAATGGCGCCGTTCGTTTAAATTTTTAAACACTTTAGGCGCCAATTCTGTCGACTCTTGGATCGTTCGTACATATAAAAGCAAAAACATGTTTTTTAAATATATTATTAATAATAATATTAATAATAAATAACATTATTAATAAAATTTCAAATAGAATATAGTCACGATTGAAAATTCGATGTTTGGCAATCAATCCTGCAAGGATTCTTTGATTTGTGATCTATATTCTGAACTTTGTACGTGTAACTCGTTATCAATGCTTTTATTAATTCATAAATCACCGCATGCATCTGTACTCATCATTTACGATTGAACACCAAGGACGTATAGTAAAAATAATTAACACCTTTTCTTCATGTCACCCGTTGCACGCAGCAGAGAAAATCGGCTCGCATAAAATGAGGTTGGCGCGTGGGTGTGTTTATCGTTGCCCACACGAGCATTTATCAATCGTACGGTATCCTGATATTTCACCTTTAACGATTACTCCTCATTGCCATTTAAATTACGATCGTGCCTCCGTCGTCGTCTTCATCGAACACAAACACACGTGAGCGCGCGCGCGCGGTGGCTTTCGTGCGGAGGAAAGTTTAAGAAAACGCCGAGAAAACGAGAACGAGTGAATTAGATGATTGCTACCCAGCGTGGCACGAAACATCTATCTATTAACTCTCTAAAACAACCAGAGTTTTATACACTCGAAGGAGAAGAAGATTACCACTCCATTATTAATTGTCCCATTTTAAAAACGATTGTTGCAAACAATTATTTTTTTGTACTTGATGTTATGGCGAAACGGTAAATATACACAGAATTAACACGACGTTACTAAAGATTTCAACATCCGCACGCGCGAGTATCAATTCGAAATTATCTCCACCGCGCCAATTCTGCAATCGCGTTAATTGAAAACTCGATCGCAATTTCCCGTTACGCCACTACCTTACCGTACTTTCGCGAGCCACTATACACACACACACACACACACACACACGCGACGTATACAAGTACCTGTCGTATAAAAAAAATATCTCGCACTGATTCGCATGACCGACACACGCGTAGAAAAGTATCTTTCTACTTTCGATGAAAGCAAGAATGCAAGAATTCGCGCCGAGTGCTCGAACGAAAGGCGTGTGTGTTCGGGCGTTTGAACGGCCTTGAGGAACGACGCTGCTCGGAGGAGCATTCCTTTTTAACTAAGGGCAACGTGTAGCCTGCCTGTCGGTGATCGCACGTGCGACCGCTCGCTATCGATTACGAGAGAGAGGCCGCCCCGAGAGCCCTTGGGGGTTGGTCCGGGGGACTCTCTGGCGTTTTATTGCCTAGCCCTTGTCAACCCTCTTTTCTCGAACTTTCCGCGTCGCGAAAATATCACGGCGCACGCCGTGAAAAATAGCAACGTGAACGGTGACGAAGCAGCCCCCCCCCATCCTTCGACTTTGTTACGCGTCAACCCTTTGCTATATATCGCGAAAGGTGTATACAGAAAGGGTGAAAGGGATGTGTAATTCGTCCATTATCTTTATAACGATAGAGTTTTTAATGATAGAGACGTAACTCGTAGAGTTTTTCTTCTTTCTTTCTTTCTTTCTTTCTTTTGTAGGGATTCTTTTTGTTCGACTCTTCGATTTGGGTTTACATGATTCATGGATATTATGTTTTGTTGTTAGCCCTCTTTGGGAAAGAAATATGTAATTAGCGGATCACGAGGTTTTCTTCTTCCTCCTGAGAGAACTCTTTTTATTTTTTATAGAAACTCTCCGATTTGGGCTTGGTTTCCATTCGATTTGGAAACAGGGTTTGTTTTATGGACATTTTATTACTCCTCCGAGGGTGCGATTTGAGAGATTTGGATTTTTCCTGTACATTTCCAGGATTCTTTTTCTTTTTGGATAAACTGAAAATTCTATTGATCTTGAAAAAGATGGTGGTATTGTTTTTAGACTTATCTATGTGTTAGAGTTTTTAAAATCTTCCCCTTTGTTTCACTCTTCTATTTATATAATTGAGAATAGATATAATATTCTATTTACATAATAAATTGGAAAATTAAATAAAATATCTAGTTTAATTACTATGGCTATCCGTACACTCACATTCACTTTTTAATGTTGTTCACTCATAATTTTTGTTACTTAGTTTCATTACTTAAAACGACAGAGAGAAGCTTTCAGTAGTCTTTTTATTTTCTTCGTCTCCTCGAATTTCAAAATTCTCATTGCGAAAAGAACACACTGCGAGAGAAAATTTGAATTTCAATCTTCGCGAGACAGGATACTCAGTACATCTTTTCTATAGACAAGATTGTGCAATTATGTAAATAAAAATTTGACAAAAAAGAAAAGTCTTGCTCACCGATTTGTCGAATCTCCATGCTATGGAATACGCGTCGAGTAATACCTCGGAAATTGTGAAACGAGAAGTTTACACAAGAGAATTAATCGATTAAGTTAGCTCACGTAAGTTTTCGATTCTCCGACCTATCATACTTTACATCCTACATGTGGAGTTACTCTGACATTAAGCGACTCTCGACTAGTTGCAATTAACATTTAATTAAAAGGAAGTTTACGTCGCGTAATAAGACGTGGAATTTCATAACGAAGTTCAGTTTGCATAGTTACCTAATGCGATTCTCGTGTTATTGTAACAAAGATACACTTAATTAGATATGCATTTGGTAAAACTAACGTACGACGATCATGTCGCAGGCGCGTGAATTAAATTAAATCACAGAAATTTTATCTTCTTGCAAACATTTTGTAACATGTGAAAGCAACATAAGCAAAATTTGAAGACTCGTACTCGATAAAGAAAGTTCTCTCTTCTACGTAGACTCGTCTATCGAAGTAAAATTTTTAAAATTCCTCTTTATTTCAGTCTTCTATTTATGTAACTGAGAATACATATAATATTCAGTTATATAATTGGAAAGTTAAATTAAAGATCTAGCTTTTTACGCTTAATTTTTTTCGTTTTCAAACGCACGAACACACGCGCGTGTCGACCATGAAATTGACACTCTGTACATTTGTAACAGTTACATCGAGCAAATGAAACGAAAAAAAATCGATGAAAGAAAAAAAGTTGAAGTGATAGAAATAAACAAACAAACAAAAATCGAAGAAAGAAGGAAAGTTATTTTAACAAAAACAAAAGAAAGAATCGAAGAAAAAAAAAAAGTAATTTCGAAGTAACAGAAACAAACAAAAAACGAAAAAAGAAGAAAAGTTACTTCATCGAAATAACAGAAACGGAAGAAAGAATCGAAAAAAGAGGAATTTCGTCGAAGTAACAAAGAGGAAAGAAGAAAAGTTCTTTCGTCGAAGTGTAACAAAAAATAAAAAAAAAAAAAAAAAAAAGAAAAAAGAAAAGAAAGAAACGACGAAAGAAAAAGGAAAAGTTATTTGGTCGAAGAGGTGAACGTGTTCGTTGCACGAGCGATGGTGGGTGATGCGAGTCGGCCCACGTAGAGTCGCCTTGTTCGGTCAATCCTATGGCCGCAAGACTGCCACACACCGCACGCGTGCTCTCTAAAGCTGTTCTCTAAACACGCGTGTGGTAGCCGACCATGGAAAAAACTCGGGCTCGGGCGCTGTTCACCGAGTCGATTTCTGCCACCGCCATGTTATAAAACCAGCGTGGTAAGAACTCTCTCTCTCTCTCTCTCTCTCTCTCTCGAGCAACCGCAGCTTTCCTATCCTTATCGCTTGTTGTTACGTTAGACCGTGACAGTCTATGAAATGAGTAATGAAACTCGTGTGAATATGGTTCGTTACGTTGTGTGCATCGAGCAAGATGTCGGGAGACTACGAGTTCTCCCGTAGGTGGCGACTTTTTGATACAGCGAAGAAGAGAATCGATACACATGGCGTAAGTAGGTGAAACAGGTGTAAAAGAATTTAGTGGTTCTCAGCCACGGTGATTTTCCATTGGCGACGATTTCATCGCGGAGAATTGATATTTCTTTTAGAAATCGAGATGGTACGTGGTACCACGCCCGCTCACGTGATCCAAATCAACCAATCGCTAATTTTCGTTGCATTAGCGTTGCACCCGATTTTCTGGGTTAACCCCGCTAAAATCACTTCAAAATTTTAAATTCCCAATATCATATAGAATACTCAAAAATTTTCAATTCTCAATTTCCCACTTCTACCTTCGCTCGAAATCAAAATCTAAAAATCGCCATTTGATTGAAATTTTCTCTTCGCTTTTAAGATGAGACAAATACCTACTTTATCGTCTCGCACCTAGAGAAGGGAGGAAGAGGAGAGAGTCTACAATTTGAAATTTTCGTCAACGATAGGAAAGCGAATAGAAAGGGTGTAAATTAGTTCCTTGGTTGGTTAGCCTCTGGCTCGAGAATCGAGGCGGAAGCCCAGCTAGAAGGCAGAGAGGTAATTGATCGATACTTTTTCTATACGGCGATGAAAAATTGAAAGGCCTTGCAGACAGGGTTGAAAAGGTTGCTATAGGAACCACGGGCATACCTGTGAACTCTCGCCATCGCGTTCCCTCGTCGATATTCAATCTCTGTCTTTGAAAAGTTATCATATCGATGAATGTTCTCTCCTCCTATCGAGATCACTCCTCACCGCCAGACTATCCATAGTTGCAATATCGAATGTTAGCTACACGTTAGGTACAGTGCCCGCGATCTTTCCAAATTAACAACAGGTGAAAATATAAAATAAAATGAAGGATTTCGTTCTTTCTGTTATCATTTTTATTTAATTTTTCGTCAACACTAAACGAAATATATTGTAAAAAATTTGATTCTCTTTGTCGTTGTAGGATTTGATCCTTTTTGTTATTACTTTTGTTTTGCTCGTTTAATGGAAATTTTAATTTTTTATCGTTTTTATTCATTTTTGTTCAATTTTTATTTTATTTCTCGTGAACAACAGATGAAAACACTGTTTAAACATTGTACGCTGAAACAGAAGAATTTGAGTCCTTTTTTGAAATTTTAATTTTAAAAATGTGCGAGAAATTGAGAAAGGAAGATCGAGCGGATGTAATCAGAGAGAAATATTATTCCGTCAATTTATGTAACGGAAACATCAACTCTCGTAAGAGTACGAAAGATATTTTGATAACGTTCGAGTCACAAACTCCACAGACAGAAAAAGGTGAAGATCCTTGAGTTTCAGAGGAAAATAATGGGAATTTCGAATTGCTCAAACAAACTCGATGTTCGCTGTGAGAATGAAACGACACAATGTAAAATGACAAAAGCCGAGGTATTAATAGACGTTTCAACATGGACACTGGCGCTTTTAAACACGCGATAGAGATGTTTAACGCAAATTGGGCCGCGCCCGTTTATTATTCCCAGAAAAAGCGCGGACAATGGCGTGGATCGATAGGGCTGCACGGAGACAGGATGCAGGAAATGAAGCAAACAATCATCGAGAACAATCACTGTATTCCACGGAGTGTCGTCCCGTTGAGAAGAAAGATGCCTATGAAACTACCTTCGATCGTGGAGGAAAAGTGACAGAGGAGAAGAGAAACGATAAAAATTGCTAAAAAGTTTAAAGATCTTTTACAACCTTGACGTTTTAACATGGTATTTTTAGAAATAAATTTATAAAAAATTGTCAGGTTACAAACTTGAAAATCTAGCAAAAATATATTTGAAACTTGGTTTTTGGATGTTGACATAATAGAAGAATAATAAAAATTATTAAGCTTGCAAAAAATCAAGTTTTTGTAAATGTTTGTAGTTGTGTGAAGGATAAAGTTTGAAGATCGTGGTCTTCAGACATAATAGAAAATTTGTGGGAAATATTGTATTTTTATGTCCACGAGCTTGTATTTATTTTTGATTCCCACTTGTACTTCAATTTATTTTCTAAATTCACATGAAGATATTTTTTTTTAAATATACTCGTCACTTTTACAATGAGATCTTTCATATTTCTAATTTTTAAAATTCATGTAAAAATATTTTTTAAAATACCAAACTTCTATAATTCAAGTCCTTGTATTAATTCCTAAAATCTCACGTACGATTGATTTTCTATATCTCTCTAATCCCTGAAATATTTCTAATTCCCACTATTGAATATTCTGCACCTCTACGCTCTATTTGATCTTTCATATCTAGATTAATTACATAATAACTTCACATGAAAATACAGATGGAAATATTTTTTGAAAATAATAATGATCTAGATCCGTGGTTCCCAACGTGGGAACACACAAGAGGGCAATTTGAGAATCAGTTATCAATAGCGAGTCTTTTGCATTTCTTTAAATGAAAATTTAACTTTTTAATTTTTTTCAACTTAGACTAAGTTAATAGTCTTTTAGTCAAAAATTCAGTTTTTGAGCACTAAAGAAGATGTGCCACAGAGGTGGAACATCATTGTAGATTTCAGAGATGCTTAGAGCATGGGCAAAAAAAGATTGAGAACCATCTGATTTAGATAAATAACAATCTAAATCAATTGACAATTTAAATGTTCCTAATTGTTATTAGAAAATATATTCCTCGAGCAATCTATATCTAGATTGATTAACAATTCCTAAAAATAGTCTATTATAGATTAAATATACATAATAAATATAATATATGTATAAATTAATAAATAAATATAATATCGTAGATTAAATATATATAATAAATATAATATAATAATATTACAACATATAATATATAGATTAACATCTATCCAAACGAGAGTAACAAACAAGTCAACTCAAAGCTTCCAATACACAAAATAAATACACGCGAGTGATACGTGTACGAACGAGCGTACAAACACAAACAGAAACAAACGTGCGTAAGTCGCAAGGAATTGCTCGCTCGATCAAAAGCGAATACTTTTAACAGCCAACATTTCACTGTCCGTTCGTTGTCTGACGTTCGGTTCTTTCGATTCCCGCAAGTGGAAACGGGGCGAGATCCTTTTACCCGGCCGTGCAACGGCAACCCACGTCGGATTAAATGGCAACTCGTGTAATCACACCGAATAAACCAGTTCCCCGCGTAGCTAGCTCCGGCTGGTTCGACACCGTGCGTCAGATAGCGGTAATGCGTGCGCTATCAGGATCGGCGGATCGTGCTGCAACGAAATTTCATTGCGGGGCAGAGGGTGGTTGCCTGGGTTTCAGCATACACAGTTTACCTTCACGACGGTGAACACATACGGACGAACACATGCAAGAATGTGCATCGTCAAGTATCAAGAAAGATGTTGCAAGATTGAACACGTTTCGTACGTAACAAGGTTTCTTCTATATTTTATCGCTGAAAGTCATTTTAGCGAGGGTAACCCAGAAAATCGGGCCTCTTCGGGTGCAACGCTAATGCAACGAAAATTAGCGATTGGTTGATTTGGGTCACGTGATTCGCGAGAGGGCGTGGGGTAGACCTCGAGTAGGAGTGGCGTTGTCTGGTACTGAGCGATCGCGCCTGTAATTTGTTTTCTATCGATTCAAATGTTTGAATATCAATAAAATTTTGTGGCAAAAAGTCGCCTTCATTTCCTAGTCAGAACAGTTGCTTCTGGGCCTTTCAGTGAGACGAATCGTACTGAGGTACAAGTCGTGCAGTATTGTTAATACTCCAATGCACCTTCGTCGGAGAGAAAATTTCACGCAGGATCGGAGGATCTGCTTCAATTTTTGAAAAGGGAACGCGCCTCGTATTAACGAAGGCACGATCGGAAATGAAAGGCGGGATGGAAACAACGATTCGAGCGATGTAAAAGAGAGTTTCTCGATCGATTCGTTGCTTCCAGGAGGAGAAAGGGGTGTACGAGCACCGGGGAAAACAGTACGTCGCGGTTAAACCGAACAAAATGGAGTGGATTCGACGAGTTTCTGCCGATTTTTCTCTTCAACGATTTGAATTTATAAATCTGACCCGAACGACTAAAGAATTTATTCTGCCTAACGAGTTCTTCGATTTTTTACTTATTTTTTTTTTTTTTTCTTTAAAAATAATCGTTCGAGATCGATCGTATTGATACTGTACAAAATTTTATTTTACTCGAGAGTTAATACAGTTTTCATCTATAATAGTTATTGACAATCTTCGCCCAATTTTCTTTGCCAAATTTTTGAAATGAGTGTCTTCGAAGTAAAATAAAGTAATTAAAATGTTTATTAAATTTGAAAGAAACAACATTACTTATGGCTATATCTAATAGATAAAAATCTAGTGATATATTGTCAGACTCAGAGAATTTACGATTGTCAATGAAAGCGCGAAACGAAGAGAACAAGAGAAGCAAAAAGATGAAAAAAGAGGGGAGAGAGAGAGAGAGAGAGAGAGAGAGAGAGAAGGAGAACTTGCCTCCTCGAAGTGAAACTCATTAGGCATTCGCCTTAACGCGTTGTTCGACTTTTCTGCAGCACCTCGTTAAGCCGGCAATTGGCCAACAACAATCGCCTGTTTCTTCTTTATCCCCTAATTTAGCGCTGGTCCGGCCAACAGAGAGCCTAATTCAGCGAAATCGTTGCTCTCGTTTCGCCATAGAACGACAAACATCGCGAGTTATCTCCGTTTGCACTGATTTTACAGGCCAATCACATTCTCCCAACTTACGATTAATCTATAACTCGCTACATTGCGAGCGTTCGCGTATAAATATAGGATCGGCCGAAAGTTTAGCTTCTCAATATTTAAATATCTGAATATCAACGTGTAATCATCGCACATTCATAGATATTGAAACAATCTGATAATATAATTTTTATATTTCTTTTACAATACCGGATTTGTGCATTTTTCAGTTTTTAGAAGCACAACCAAAGAAACACAATTTGAATGCAAAATTTGTTTCATTTATTGTAATAAATACTTTAGATATTTTATATCTTTTTCTCTATTACATGGTGCATTTCTTCAATTCTCCATAAAAATCCACGGTCGAACAAATGAAATCTTAAAAAGTCACTTAAAAAATAACCATTCGAAGGTTTATTCAATTACTTAAAAATTTCGTTAGTTGCTAATAATTTTTGACCTTTCTCTTCCTGCTATTTAGAATTTCCTGTTAATGTAAATCAAGTCAGAGACAGAAAATATTGCAAAAATTACACGTGCAAAGCAATCGGACTTCTTGTTTTAATTTTATTCTATTTTGTTTGTTCGAAGTGTGTCGTTCACGCCGAAAGGACTAGACGACAATCGGTGCAAAACGGCGTTAAAATTTCATATTCGTCGGTTGTACCGTTGCACCATTCTAGGCAGATTTATACTTCTAATAACATAACGCGATGCACGGATATTGGAAATACGCACACCAGTCCAGAGCTATTTCACAGTGTTGAAGCTTAGCAATTCGAATGCTATTGTATTTTCAATAATGGAATCGCTCGCGCGCACTGTACCATTAAAACTATCGGGTTGTGTAATAAATTCGTTCGCCTCTTGCGATTTTTTGACGTTATGTTTCTTAATTGCCATATTAACATTAGAACATTTTTAAGGTTATGTTTCTTAATTGCGATATTAACACTACACAACTTTTTTGAGGTTATGCTTCTTAATTACGACGACCAAAGCATAAAATTTTCCATCAGAGAAGAACGAAAAAGTAATTTATGACAAATTACACATTTAAACTTTTAAAAATACACTGTTTCGGGTCTATAAAATTTCTGACAAAGATTGTAAATTGATCATTTTGACTTCTTTGGTAGTTTTGGTGTTAAAAGTACGTATTACAGAAAATTCAGTGGATAATATATACAGGATGTCCTCTAACTAGTGATGCTGCTTCGAGTAGGTGATTCTACGTAAAAAAATAAGTCGAAAATTTTTTCATTGTGGTCCTCGTTTTCGAGAAAATCGAGTTCGAAAATTTCGCACTTGAATTTAGCTAATTCTAGACGTGACAAAAAAGAATAAAAGGGCAAGAGTTTCAAACTCCATTCATTTGTAAAGACCTGTTCATCTCATAAATTAATTATAAACTTAATTGATTTATAAATTGTACAATGCGTGTCAACCTCACCATTGATGATACGAACGAACTTATCGCGCAACCTAACGTACATAAATCTATTATACAACGAGCAATGAGCTTCCAGTTTTTCCAGTAACATATAAAAATGAAAAGAAAAGAAAATCTCAGACTTGGAAGACCCATCTGGACTCGACAACAAAGGGTCAACGAAAAAAAAAAAGAAAAAAAGATAACGATCAAAGCAAACACTCGCGTTTCGTCGTCTCTGCGAGAAATTCGCGTGAGTAGCTTAATTTCAAGCAAAGAGCTATTGCACACATATCGATTGCGTATACACAGACACAAACAACGACAAAGAGTGACGGATCTTACCAGCAGCGAGAAGCAAGGAATCGTTGGGAGAGCAACACCTATGTCTGTCCGCACGTGTACGCGCGTGTAAAAGGCACGCAGGTGTGCCTCGTGTGTGCACAGGTGTGACAATGTCTACGAGACCGTGTGTATACGTGTGCGTTCAGACGTAAAGACAGAGGAGACAGACCGAGAGTCAGACACTATACACGGTGGTTTCGAAGTTTAATGTTCGAGCCTTGCCAGTGTATTCTACAGGTAAAAATATGATCACCGAGATGCATATACAGGATGTGAATGGAAGAAAGGGAAGATGGTACTCGCCGAAACGTGAGAAAAAGTTCGAACGTGGGTCAAAAAATTAATAGTTTCAAAGTTTATAAACTTTTTTAAACCTAAAAGTTATGAATCATCCTGTATATACAGTTGTACAGTTATATAGTTATACGCTTTTTTAAATCTAGAAGTTATGAACCTTTTTTTGAATCACCCTATATGCATGTTTGTTCTTTTTTTTAATTAAAATTATTACAAATGAAAGAAAAATTAAAATCTGTCGGAGATTTGCCACAAAATCCCTTAACTTACTGTCGACATAAAATGAATAGAACAGAAAATTAAATTACTTTTTTAAAAATTCGTCGCCGAAAAGGTTAGAATATGGTCATGTGGAAAAAATCCTAGAAATGTTTCGTGAAATTTACCAAAAATACCAAATGTAACAAAGACGATTTCAACGATAGATTTGTCAAGATAAATCAATTCGTTGGTTTCCTAAAGTATCAGATTTCTACCGATGGAAAAAATATTCGTTATCTTTAAGAGCAAAGATTTATAGCACCTACTATTTAGCACCTACCACGAGGTGTTTACCATTTGCACGAAGTGAATTGATTACAAGAATCAAGACTGCGAGGAAAGTCGATACGAAATTCGGTCGATGGTAAATTCAATGTTATTTCGACATCAATTTTGCTTTTGATAAAGCAACGCGTCTGTAGAGCTTTTATATTATATTATAATACATTATATTACTTTGTATTTTATATCATATTCACGTTCACGTTTCCAATATAAAGTCTTATTTCTACCTATAGAACACACTGGCAAAGTTTGAACACCAAACTTCGGGACACCCTGTATAACTACACATTTTAAATGTTATCAAGTGCTTTTTATGTATGTATAAATATGTGCGTGTGTGTCTATTTCTGCACGTATGTCGATAATTACGAAAGTGGTCGAACTTAATTTCACGTATTTAATTGTAAAATGAAAATTCCAAGTTTCTCGTTTGATATCGTATCGATTTATATTGCCACCATAACGAATTGGAGCAAAATTTCCCACCGGTTTTCACTCCCCTTCGTGTGAAATTCCCTACTTTCTGTATTTTACGTGCACCTCCTTTTCCGAAACCGAGAACACATTTATCTGTTCGTCGATTAAAATCCTCACGCACGCGACACTGGTGTAGCGGCCATGTTAAAACAATCTCTATAAAACTGGTTGTAAAACCGGGCAAAAATCACTCGTCGTATTTAAAAATTTCACAGACATTTCTTCTACGTACGTAACATTTATACGTGTATCTATGTGATATTTACATAAATGTAAAAAAAAAAAAAAAGAGACGGTACGAAATTACTTCCCTACATACATATAACAAAACGAAATGCAAAATACACGGAGTTACTTGCCACTTTCGTAACAACCGTCGTCACGTACATGCGTGTGATACGTGTTGTGCACGTATACGCGCGTGTTTCTTTATGTATGTACACATGCAAGTGTGTGTGTGTATGTGTGTGTAACTAAGTATGGAAACAGAGAGAAGAGGAGAGAAGAAGAGTACAGAAGAGAAGAGAGTTCGAGGCTAGTATTTCGCGGTGAATGGCGCAAGCACGACTCGTGAATCGTTAGAGCGGCACTGGCAAGGGGACGAGGAAGCGTCGCGACGCCCATACCCCGAGTCTGCGCCGTCGTCGCGACGCGTCCCTTTGTCTACCGCGAGTTTCTCACGGGCACAACACGTCCACGTTACACAACAACCTTCGTGCCGCATTATCCATCGTCGGCTCGCCAAAGTATATCTCGACACATGTATCTCCTTACTTGCTTCCATTCTTACTATAGGCACGTACATGTACGTATGACGAGCAAAACACGCAACGTGGAGTTTCAACGTAAATAATATTTTCGTCGAGTAGAATTGAGACGAGAAAAGCGAGATGCGTAGCGTTTTGGCTTTTGTCAAAAAAATTTTACTATTCAGGTGCGACGCTAATGCAACGAAAATTAGCGATTGGTTGATTTGGGTCACGTGATTCGCGAGGGGGCGTGGGGTAGACCTCGAGTAGGAGTGGCGTTATCTGGTACCAAAAGATCGCGCCTGCAATTTGTTTTGTGTCGATGTTCGCATATCAATAAAATTTTATGGCAAAAAAGTCGTCTAGTCAGAACAGTTTTGGGCCTTTCAATGAGACGAATCGTACTGGGGTACAAGTCGTGCAGTTTCCAACACATCGTCCTTTAACATAGTGTAGCTAATGGAAAAGGTGTTCTTCATTTTTTAAAAAGAATTATAACATTTACTCGGAAACTATTTAATTTCTAGTTGATTTATGACGTGATCGCAAATTTGAGTCTTCTAGATCTGGATTTGTTTTCCAATTTGGACAATCGACGTTCTACTGTATTCCATTTTATTTCTATAATTTATGAACAATGCTTTCACGGCTGTATGTTCACACGACATTTTTTTTCTTGTTTCGACCTATAAAACACACAGTCATTGTTTGTCTGGAAAAACCTAGGACACTGTATATAATCCAACAATACGATGCAAAGCAGAAAATATTGCGCATACTTTATTCACTTTTGGGACAACTTAATATTTTTCAAAAAATCCGATTTTTTTCCTCCTCCCGTTTTCTTGCTTTAACAATTATACACAATTATTCCATTTGTCCGGAAAAACACTCTGAGACACTCTGTATAATTAAATAATATGACATAAAATATAAAATATTGTGCATAGATTGTTCATTTATAAAACGAAAGAAACTTTTAGGACAATCTGATATTTTTCAAAACATCCGATTTGTGTATCTTTTTTTGTTTCGACTTATAAAATACACAGTCATCGTTTCTGCGAAAAATCAGAAACATCCTGTATAACTCAATAATATGATTTAAAATATAAAATATCGTGCATCGATTATTCGTATTATATAATGTTGATAAAACGGAAGAAATTTTTCGGAACGTAATATTTTTCCTAATATTTTTTAAAATATCCGATCAACTGCGTAGCTTCTCTCTCTCTCTCTCTTTCTCTCTCTCTCTCTACAGTGAAACTGAATTTCAATTCCGTGTGCAAGAGCTGACACTCGAGATAAGGATGGCCAATGGAACCCTTTCTGGCTGCACTCGAATAAAAGGGTTAAAGCCGACGTGTACACGAGGCCTTGTAAATATTTGCGCGATCGCTCCCGCGGGAATTGCCCCACGCTGAAGAGAGAGAAGAAAGACCGTTTTGCCAAGGTCTACTCTGTATATCTGGCGAAGAGATCGCATTGCTACGCTCTCTAGAACTCTAGGACGCTGATGTCCCTCCGGGTGTCCAGGCGAATCTCCTTCAGGCTATACGGGGTATTCACGGGGATTTCACTGTGAGCAGTGTTTTTTTTTTCTCGTAATAATTTACAATGCTATTATCATTATTATAATTTAATTTAGTCAGTTGAAAACTACTTACTGTTAAAAACTAAATATCACCATTATTATTAAATATTACTATTAAAAGCTAAATATCACTACAGTTCACTACAGTTTCTTTTAATGAATATAAAATTCGGAAACGAGAAAAAAAAGTAGCGATCGATTCCAATTTATTTTTATCACTGAAAGTGATTTTAGCGGGGAAACCCAGAAAATCGGGTTTCTTCAGGTGCAACGCTAATGCAACGAAAATTAGCGATTTGGGTGTGTGATTCGTGAAAGGGCGTGGGGTAGACCTCGAGTAGGAGTGGCGTTGTCTGGTACTGTAATTTTTTTTGTATCGATTTAAATGTTTGCGTATCAATGAAATTTTATGGCAAAAAAGTCGTCTTCGTTTCCTAGTCAGAACAGTTGCTTTTGGGCTTTTCAGTGAGACGAATCGTACTGAGGTACAAGTCGTGCAGTTTTTTTTCTTTCTTTTGTTTAATTTAGCGACACCACTATATATTAAACACCACGTCGATAGTTCGTTTCTTTTTCTACTTCGCCACATTAAGAAATTTACATACGTTCGAATCGTATTGTTACCCAATGTTACCTTCTTCTTTTTCTTCTCAAAGAACAGTGATGACTAGATAAAATTTCTACACACCATTACGCAGTACAACCCTCTGTCCCCTTTCTTTTCCCTATTTTTCCACAGCATCTGCATCTTCGTTTGCGAGAAAAAAAAATTCTGGACAACGTAAATCCTACGAACACCCCGTAGAATCAGTTACACAACGCCGCGCCGATAATCGTTTGCGCGGTATATTTCTTTGTACGAATAGAATCGAGATTTTATTGATGGGAGTGTGTATGTGTGTATGTGTGTATGTGTGTATGTGTGTGTAAAATTGCACAACAGTTGCCAGCGCTGGATTACAGGGATTATCGTCGCGCGAGGGCGTCTGTTTTAGAAGTTACTGCCAGCTTTCGAGTTTTCCTCCGGAGCATGGTGCAAAAGGAGCTTGGGAACCTCGTCGAATATCCGTAGGCTCTTGTTTCTATGAAAAAGAACGAACGCGCCTTTCCGCGTGATCGCGGGATTATTGCAGGAATCCCTCTTATCGCTCGTTAATCTCGTTTCAAATTCGACAGCCCGAGCATCCGCGTTACGTTTATCGCGGCGACTTCAAAATCTTTATCGTCTATCAGCAATATGTTTACGAAATAGGGAATAAAATATCACTTCGAGTAACATTTTTTTGTATAATCATTTACGGAACAGCGAATTAGCGTTGGAAATCATCCTGTTCAAGTGGTATTTACCGTGAAATTTTGGTTAAATTATTTCAAATTAAGTTGAATTTTAAATTTTTAAATAATAATTTTAAATTGTTATTTACAAAAATATAATTTGAAATTATAATTAATTTACCAACGTGCGAGTGTGATTTAGTCGTTTGGAGTTTAGAGTAATCACCAATGTGCAGTGCAGACCACTTGCTAGACCAAGTATAGTGTATAGAAGTTAAATGACACATACTTTCGCGATAAATATTCGATAAATTATTACAAACTACGCGAACTACCGACGAATTTTTCTATTCTCAAGAGTAATTTCTTCTTACGCCCTTGTCATATAACATTTAGGTCAGGTATTATACTGTCAAACTATATCATACAACAGCAAATGTACGTCCACGTTCATTATGATTATCAGCAATTATGAAAAAGAATCTAAGTATATTGCAATTATAACATAATGAAATAAAATTAATGTAATATAATAAAATTATAATGTTATATTTTATAATATTTATAATAGAATGAAAGGATTAATAGCAACAGATGTTGGATTTCCTAGTACTCTGTGCTAATCACTGAGTGCTTTATTAACATCGCATCAGTCACCTACTCGCACGCGTGAAATTTTCATTCGTACGTGACTCCAACGATAATTACGATAGTGTTCCCGTAACGTTTCATTATCAACGCCATTACTCTGCAAGATTAATAAGTGGATACTTTCGCAAATTCATTTTTACATATTTCTTCTGCTTAACTCGACTGCATGATTCATTTTAATCCACCGATTCGTCGGAATTAAATTTTCCTTGCTAACCATCTTGTTTCTGGCAATCTCCTCCTCCCCACGACAACTTTAACAATAATTTAAAGAACGATTCACTCGCTTCGGAACGTCTCGAAGTGATTCCCAAAAAAAAAAAAAAAAAAAAAAAGAAAAAAAATCTAATTCCATCTCAAACGAGTTCAATCCCCGTTTTTCCGTCACCTCGCTTCGCTGCGTCTTTGAAATTTCACTTTAAAAAATTCTGTCATTATTTAGGAAAGAGAGAGGGGGAGAGAGAGGGGTTCATTCACCAACCTGTTGCCCCAGCACAACTCTAACCTCTATAGGCCCACCATCCGCGAATTAAACTCAAAATCAAGCCACGTCATCCACGTTCCTCGCAGTTTCACAATCGTCGCCAGCGTAACCATTATATGGGCTGTATTGTACGCTGTATATACAGGGTGTCTCAAAAGAAGAACAAAGTGCCATTTCAAGTGAAATAGCATTAGCGTTGGAAATCATCCTGTTCAAGTGGTGTGTTTACCGTGAAAATTTTATTTATTTAGTTAAATTAATCGAAATATTACTTTTAAATATTTAAATAATAATTTTAAATTGTAAAAATATAATTTTGAAATTATACAAATGTACAGACATCCATAAGTGAATACACGTTAGACGAGAAATTAAATTGAAACGAAAATTCGAAAATTCCAAAGAAATCTTATCGTTACTGTTCTAAAATCAAAAATTCAACAAAAAGCTGACAGCGCAATAGAGATATTTTAACATATAACGTTAATTTTTTATTAGTGACGTTCTGTATTTGTTGAAGAATTTTGTTAAATTACTGAAATGTTTAAACTATGTATTTTACGACACGATTATTAACGCGTCAATAGTTACATTACGTATAATTTTTCCAATTTATATATGTATTATATATTACATAATTTACATGTAATGATATTTGCATCTACGTAATATTTGAATTTATATGATTGCTTAATCTTTTCCAATTTTAAAATATCTTTGCCAACGTCGAAACAAACGCTCAAACAAAATTAATATGCAAACGCTCAATCGGTCCGAATTTTAAAACAAGCGCGACATTCGTCTCAAGAAACATGCGCGAGAAACATTCAGCGCCATCTAACCGGCCCAAAACTCGATACATATATATTTCTGGGACATTCCGTACAACCGAAGGTGTCGAGTTAATCGGATTACCAGCAGGCAACACGCCTTCCAATTCGTTTTGTTTACCAAATGACCCGAAACGGGCGTGTGTGCACAAAGGATTCGTGGCCGAACGTTGTTCGCGATAGCTGATTCAACGAACGAAAGAGAAAAGGAGCGGAGAAAACGCAGCGACGAGAAGAGAGAGAGCGAGAACGAGAGCGAGAGCGAGAGAGAGAGAGAGAGAGAGAAAAGGTCAGAGACCCCGTGCACTCGCGTGGCCAAAGGCATTTAAGTGCGCGCGTAATTACGCGCCACGGCGGAGGGCACCGCTTCGCTTTTCTCACGACTTATGCCAAGGCACCTCCCCCTCTCTCCATGCACCCCTTGGACGTATCAGGCACCCCTGAGCGACCGGTCGAATCCGACTACGTTCAATTCTATACCTTTATTACGTGCGGCTGCTGTAAGTTTATTATTTTTAATAGACAAATAATGAGCAAACTTTGATAAAAGTTCGCAGATGTAAAGTAAGACTTTTTTCAACAATGAAACTATTCTTCTAAGCAAGTAATTTATTGTTATTCTTATTATTATTATTTATTTATTTTAACATTATTATATTATTATCATATTATATAATATTAATATTACAATATTATTTATTTATTTTAATATTAATAATATTTTATTATTATTAATATTTATTTTTTGTTTGCTTTTAACAGGAAGAAGTTTGAACAAAAATTTATTAGAATTCGTTGTTCAAACAAGGAGAGATTAAATATTTGTAGGTCGAATTACTAGCTTTGTAAAGTGATATTGTGGAATAATGGATAAAAAAAGATGGAAAGTGGAAACTCTATTTTCTCTTTGAATTCTAACAAAAATTTTTTCACTCTTTGATCGTGTGCTTTTGTTGGAATTTATTGGAAATTGTTCACTGAATTTCCAACGCGGTACGATGGTTTTTGGTTAAGAATATGTATCACGTACTGTATTTAGAATAAATAAAACGATAAATTAATTATACAATTTATTGCAATATTATAATATAGTAATATTATATATATATTATTATAATAAATTATGTAATATAGACTAAAACAACAAATGGTAATATCTTTATTCATTACTGTCATTATTATTTACATATCTTTCCTGCTGTCTACATTTCTTTTCAGAGGAATAAGTTCTACTTGATAATTCCGAACAAATAAGCACTGAATTCTCCCTTGGCAAAGAAACAAACTTGAAATTAACTTGCAAAGTGAGAAAAAAAGCAGGTGTTTCAACAACACGTGCACGACAAATAAGATCAGAAAAGATGGAAATATTTTTCCAACAATGCAACAAAGTAATATTTTGCTTGAGATAAAATTACAGTTCGTCCAGCGTGCACTATAACTTGGATGCAAATACGTAAGAGCGACTTACGTAAAACTGGTATCGCAACCCTTTGCGAACTTTCTTTCTTTCCAAGGTTCCAGAGCTTGACCCCTTGACGGTACGAGAATAATTCCTTCGGCCGAATGTTAGATGGGGTGAGGTTATTTGCAACGATTCGTTCGCCGGGGGGATGTTGTGGTAAGTTTTCATTTCGAAAATTGTACGGCGCGACAGGGAGCGTCTAAATATACACATATGTACACACGCGTGCGTGCGTGCGTGCACGAATAAAGGCTGCAGAAATAAAACTGCAGACTGAAGGGAGGCTCGAGCTGGTTATCGAACGTCTATTAAACTGGTTTGTTTTTTTCAAGTGTCGCAACGAGTAGCGCAACTGTACCAATGACAATGAAAAATTGTCGATGATACATAGAGCTTCGTACGTATACACTTGGTCTCACTTTAAAGTTGCTCTGCTTTGACAGAGCTCGTGAATTCGATATTTTTTTTTTTTTTTTTTTTCTTAAGATGGAGAATTGTCGAAATTCCAACTCGTGTAGAAACGTAGAAAAAATTTTTTTTTATGACTAAAAAAAGATTAATCATGACTTTTCCAAAATAATTCCATAATTTATTACATTATTATCACTGAAAGTGACTTTAGCGGGGGTAACCCAGAAATCGGGCCTCTTCAGGTGCAACGCTAATGCAAAATTAGCAATTGGTTGATTTGGGTCACGTGATTCGCGATGGGACGTGGGGTAGACCTCGAGTAGGAGTGGCGTTGTCTGTAATTTGTTTTGTTTTCGATTCAAATGTTTGCGTATCAATAAAATTTTAGAACAGTTGCTTCTGGACCTTTCAGTGAAACAAATCGAGGAGTACAAGTGCAGTTTTTATTATTAGCTGTCATTCGACAATTTAATTCGAAATCTCGTTGGTTTAAAAATAATTTTTAAATAAATGAATGACCAAATGTCATTTTTCTATTAAATTTTATCATTATCTTTTTCTTTCAATTTAAAAACATTTAAAAATAAAACAGGATAAATTTAAATTTGTTCGAAGTTTGACAAAATGACACAAATTGCACATAACTTTTCAATTGCACTGCGTCTGATAAACGAGGCAAGTTGCGACAATCAATACTTTAATCTGAAAGAAAGATTAAAGAGATAAGAATACCGAAAACTTTTCGTTAGACGACGGAAGTGGAGCACTAGAAGCGAAATGTTCATAAAAGAACGTAACTAAGCCTGATGTTACGAGCATCCTCAACCTCGTAAAAATCGTGCACGCTCGTTCCAGATGTGTCCACTTACAGATTAAACCGAGACTTCCTTCACCCTACATCGGTCAAAAGAAATGGAACACCCGAAGACACACCAGGGGAATAAAGCCCAAGAGAGCTCAAACCGCGAGTAATGACTCACCACATACCTTTTTTCCAATTTCATCGAGGCTACTCGTCGGAGCCGTGTCGTTGCGGATTTACAAACGACTTTCGTTATTTTCTCGTGTAACAATGATGAAGAAAGAACACAAACACAAACTGGACACATTCGCCTATCTAATCGCAAATACAGAACCAAATATACTGTGACACATGCAATCTACCTAACTCCACTGAGAACATATATTAACTCTTTGCACTCCAGCGGTGAATGTCACTCGCCGTCCTAATTTACATTAATATGAAAAAATAGGATGTGAGGAGTGCTGTTTGAAATACCATACCAGAACAGAATTATAGAGCACTAAATATTATATATCTAAAATGTAGTAATATACATAACGTGTAAATAAAAAAGTTATTTTCAATTTGATACTCAAGTATACGTAATCTTATTTCATTTTTTCTTTAAAAATACGGAGTTGGTGATAGCCCCGTAGAAAAAAATTTTGAAGTGCAAAGGATTAAGTTGCTCTAAATACGAAGGTAAAAGCTTACAGAAAAAGCTCACTCGCACAAAAATGTTTCAAAAAGAAAATCCCTGGGGAAAAGAAAGAATTTTATCGTGGTCACTAATGACCTGAAAAGGTGGATATGACCCTAAAGACTAAATTATAATAATGATGATTAAGTGACCCTAAACACTCAATTATAATAATAATAATGATGATGATGATGATGATGATGATGAAAAGAAATCGAGTTTCAAGAGATCGCTGTGAAGAAAAGATTGTAATCTTCGAGACCACAGGCTTTCAAACAAAATTTTGTTCCGTGACGTGTTCGTAAGAAAGTACATAAAATTCACATTGGAGGAAAATCATAAAACAGAGGCAAAGGATTCTAGGATCCCTAGATAAGGATCAAGGAACAAGGGTGCCACTTGAAGACTATAAATGACACTCGAAAGTAAAAGCGGAAGTCGGACGAACTGCAGGTGCTTCCAAACAAACGTTCGAATCGTATAATTGTTCATTCTTTGTACGTTTGAATTTTTACCTGCTACACGACGTCAAAGTAAAGAAAATCTTTAAGAAAGAAAAAAAGAAAGAACGAACACACGACTTTGTGATTTTCACAAAGTCACATTGCTTCAAATAATTTTTCACTGTCTATGAGACAATATCTTTAATGTGAAGAGTAAAAATTTTTCACTGCCTTGTACTCTTCACGTTAAATACAACTATTCTAATAATTATATATAATATTAGCAACCGGAAATTCAGCACATTATTAAATGCACACAATGTAATTTAATATTCTTCCGCCTTATGATGAAAAAGATATATGGTTCAATTAAAAAAAAAAAAAGGAAAAGATAAAGATGACCTTGGAAACTCACAAAAAATTGATACGCCATATTTTAAGCCTTACTTAAAACGATATAACTTTTTGTATTAAACAATTTCTCATTAAACGCATTATAAATTTAAAAGTTATTTCAAGTGTGCAAGTCACGTGAATCACCCTGTATATATATGTATATATCTTTTTCTGATTTGT
This sequence comes from Melipona beecheii, assembly GCA_032399605.1. Lineage (NCBI taxonomy): Eukaryota > Metazoa > Arthropoda > Insecta > Hymenoptera > Apidae > Melipona > Melipona beecheii. Next base: position 2,267,129 of record JAUCMO010000447.1, read on the forward strand.
ACTTTGGTCCTTAATCCTTTCGTGACGACGAAACTAGCCATCAGTACGCCACTAACGAACGAGTCGTCGTGCCTTCAGTGCACACCGTACCACATTATGAGTGCCTCGCGTTTTGGAATTTCCAGTGGTGTATACGGAATAGGAAAGTGTTTTCCAGTGAATGTTAGTTCATTGTTATTACCACAGTTTGTAAAATTGTCTCGTCAATTAATTAATGCGTGCTGTCAATTCGCGTATCGTTACTGTCGCTAGCCAATGCGACGCGCTTAGCGAATGCCTACGTGATGCATTTAACCTCTTGCGCTAGTAACTAGGTTCACGGACCATAACGAGTGACCGAACCGTATAAAATAATTCGCCTTCTTTTTTGAATTCATCGGTATATTATTGGAGAGAAATTACTAAGAGGTAATAAATTTACTATTTGTTTTACCTGGGTTATACTTAAAATATAGTTAAAATTGAGAAAATATTGCAATTTTGGGCCAAATATTCTCGACGCGCGTGGCACGTCATTCCAGTGGAAAAGGTTAATGGTTGTCGGATATAACCGGCAAAAGGGTTAAAATGACTCATAGCGCCGACGAATTTTTAACAATGTAACAACGAAAATGTTACACGTTGGAGAATTGCGGCCCATTGACCGGCGAAGCAGTAATATCGATCATCGATGATTCCAGCCGCGCCATCGCGCTCTCGCTCTCAACCAGAGGGGAGCACAGCCCTTCGAACGATTGCGCCAGGTACGAGTGCACTCACGGGCTTTTCCACCTGTGAAAAGTCACCAGAAGAGGGAGGAAAAGAGGGGGGAAGGGCTCGACTAATCCAGAAACCGGATAATCCGTGCAGGAATAATCAAATCTCGCGCAGATTGCGGCGAGAGCCAACCTATTTATTCGGAAATCTCGTCGTTCCCGAGAGAGAGAGAGGGAGAGGAAAAAAAGAGGAAAGAAATATTCGATTAAAGCGCGAGCGACTCGAGTGCTTGGCTATCGAAGCGCAAGCTTAATTTTAGATGCACCCTCGCAGCCCTCCGCGAGAGAGAGAGAGAGAGAGAGAGAGAGAGAGAGTTGCCTTGTTTTCGAACTCAACGATACGCCACACGCCTCACAACTTTTATATCGGCTTTTCCTTTTTTTTCTTTCCCGATTTTTCAGACTCTTTTCTCTACTCTACTCTACAGGATGGGCCAAAAATCACTTTCTACCAAAATAAATCCAACATTTTTTTTAAATTTTCAATACATTTTAAATTGATTAATATAATTTTAAATATATTTCTTTTCTACGTGATCGAAAGGAATAGTTTTTAAAACACAATGAAACAAATCACGTTTGAACTAAAATTTAATTTAAAATGAATGAAACTGGTTTTCTCTTATAGTCTGACGTTTTGTTAAACAAAAATAGGCCTCTGTTGAAGAAAAATAAGGTTCGGCCCGTGAAAAATTCGACCCGACAATTGAAACTCATAATAAACACCTGGATTTTTATGCGTATTTTTAAAATTCTTAATCTTCTTCGTAAATAAATTGCTGGCTAGATGACGCGAGAAAAGTTTTCGAGGGCAAACATAGGGTGAACATAGGTTTATTGACTTATTGATTTTCGAGTCGCGGGAAGATTACGCAGGTGAAGGATCATTCGCGAAGAATCTTGAGGAAACTTGGTGCAAAGTTCGAAACTTCATCGTCAAAGCTGCGAAGTGACTTGAGAAATTCTTGAAAAACCCAGAGAAAGCCGAAAAACCAAGTGTCACGTCGTTGCTTTGTTGTTCATATCTGTTCTGTGTCTACGTAGATAAGACGTTCGAAAGTTTGACGACCCATCGATACCAAGACACTCGCTTCGAACATTCGATAATCCAGATAACATCATACTTGTTCTGCTATTTAAAAAAAAAAGAACTTTGACGTATCCTCTATTTCTCCGTTTGAACGAAATTCGAAAAGTCAACGAGATATTGCAGGAGCGCAGAGAGCAAGTTCGCTCTCTGGTAAATTGAGTGGATAAAAAGAAATGTGAAACCGCATTTTTCTGGAAATGTGTCAAGTGCACGGCAACTCTATCAATTTTCGATATTTTTTTTTTTTCTTTTTCGTGAAACTTGATACGTGTGTAAACCATAAGGTTATTTTTAAATTATACTAAACAACATGTATGTTGATTTTTTTTTTTCAGTTTTTCAAGTTACTCGCGGTATAGCATCGTTTTGCCAATTTTGCACGATTCGAGCTGGGAATTTTATCTGTCAATATTTTTCCAATATCAAATATCTCTGCGAGAAATACATATCTTCAATCTAACTCGAAAACTCCGAACCTAAATTTCACGCAAATTCTGACAAAAAAATTCTCAAAAATTCTGGTCCTCCGTTATAGCAAATCCTTTCAAGTAAAAATGAATACAATGTAATAACTTCAAATATTACAAAACGAAATATGTGTCTGTAGATACACAGAATATTTCCAACTTAATTCCGAAATTTCAATCCTAACATGAATATAAACATAAACTAAAACATGATCGTAAAATCATGGACCAATTATCTGTCTATTTTCAATCTAATTCCGGAACTTTTAACTACCAAATTCTATGCAAACAAAAATTATCAAAAATTTTAAGCTCCCTCGGTGTAACAAAAATTAATAATTTAATATATTGCATCTTAAATACTATAGAATACTTTAATTCCGAAATTCTAACGCTTTGATACAAACATGAACTAATTGCAAGTGAGAAAATCATGTACTAATTATCTATTATTTTCAGTCCAACTCTAAAATTTCAATCCTATATTCCACCAATACGAAAATTTGATCAAAAATTCTGGCTTTTCGTATCCCTTTCCATCATTTTCCGTCGACGTCGCATTCCTCCAAAAAAAAAGCAGTCAGAATAACTGAAAAGTGATGCCCAAAATAAAAACGGTGTTGGAAAAATGAAAAATTTCTCAAAATTTCAGTCCTATTTCACCGATGTGAAAATTATCAAATATTCAAGCTTTGCATATCTCTCTCTATCTTTCTTTCCCTCGATATCGCATTCTATCCCCCCCCCCCCAAAAAGAGGAAAACAAAATAGCGTCAGAAAAGCAGTTGGAAAAATGAAAAATTTCGAAATTCCAGCGCAAGAATTATGAAAAATTCTCTTTCCATGTTCCACTCTCTCAATATCACATTCTTCCTTGAAGAAAGTGAAACACGACAGCAGTCGGAATAACTCGCCATACTGCTATCTGGGGTAGGAGGAAAAATTTCGAAATTCCAGCCGACAGAAAAATTAGCAAAAATTCTGCCCTTCCATATCCCGTGTCTCTTAACATCGCATTCTCCCTTGGAGAAAGAAAAACGCGACGGCAGTCGGAATAACTCGTCGGTGTCCGGGAGTGGGAGGACGTCGGAAAAATGAAAAATTCACGAAGCGCTGGCTTTTAAAACGCGAGACAGCCAGAGGAGAGGAGGAATAAAAGAGCAGAGAAAGAGGAGAGGAGAAGAAACGGAAGCAGCACTCCGGCGTTTGAAAAAAATCCAAAGCTCTCTCTCTCCCTCTCTTTCTCTTTCTCTTTGCAGTGGTCCACCGGAGAGACCAACTATTTTTATCCAGCTTCGAAAAGCACTGGGTAACCAGGGTCTTTTCCTCCAAAGAAAACGACAGCGGGAGGGAAGAAGAAAAAGAAGAAGAAAAAGCGAGGAGAGACCTCGAGAAGCGTGTTTCGCTGTAAATGAAAATTGCATCCGACGTCGTTTCTAATTAATTTCAAAACGGTTCGCCGGGTCCGGCCGGCCGCCTCTGACGAGTTCACCCGTGGTTTCATCGTTCTTTGAGAAAGAATCAAGGCGAAGGATCGATCTCGAACGTTCTGGAAGAATTTTCGAGTCGTTAAACCGGAAGTTACCGGCTTTTCCCTCTGTGGAAAAATCTCCCTCGTTATTTTCTTCGAGTTTTATCAGTTTTTTGTAATTTCATCGATTCGTTAAAAAGTTCTTTGTAACTTTATTAATTGTTTGTAATTTAATTTAACAGATATTTTCTTTGGAGCAAAGAATCTAGATACACAGAAGAATTTAATAATTTAATTTCAGCGAGACAAAAGTTCGAAAAAAACTGAAGAGTCACAAGCCATAATTGTCGGAAGGCTGTATCTAGTTATTCCTCGAAGCTTCACTCTCGCTTCGAATAACAAAAAATTCTCGAAACTTTCTCGAACGAGAAGTATCGAATATCTCAGGTCCCAAATAAAGAAAGATATACGAGGACGCTAACTGGCAAGCGAAAATTCCCCGAAAGGACAAAGAAACCGTCCTTAAAACGCCAATGAATTCGAATGTTATCCTGTCCGGGTAAACAAAGGCAGAGACACATCTGTCAGACGCGTGTAGGTTGTCGACCGTGCGAAACGGCAATTACTCCGGCCATTTCTCGTCGAGACAAATCTTCCAAGCAACGTCGAAGACGCAACGACACGTTCCTTCCAGATGAAAGGCTGGGATACAGCCTGAAACTTATGTAGGACACTGTTCGTGTATACGGCACTTTTGCGCTTCCGAGAAACGTAAACCTCGCTTTGGCCACGTGCAACATCAGCACACACGTGGACCTTTGTCTCGCGGAATGCTCTCAGATTTTTCTTGTTTCTGTATTTTTTTTTTTTCTTCGTTTTCTTTCTTTCCTTTTCAAGAATCAGCTTTCATTGTCTTGAGCGTGGTGGTCTATGACGTGCATGTTAACATGATGGATACTATCTTAAAATAAATAGGTTAGGATGAATTCTTTTCCTTTCTTTTCTTTTTGTAATCATAAAATAAAAAGCTTCGATTTTTTTTGGAGGTGTACAAATGTGTTAGGCTCATTTCGCAAAACATCGGAACATTTGGCGGAGTAGCCGCCATCTTTGCAACAGGATTGAAAACGTTTGAAGTAAAAATTCCTTATTTGCAATTCGATATTTGCAAGTATCATTATCTGCAATTTTTGTTACGTCATTTATTATATTTATATCATATTATATTTCTAAATTAGTATTTTTACAATATCTCGACTATCTAATTACTCGTAGAAATTAATTTAAAACTGATCTTTTCAATAAACGACGAACATTTTGTCAAACACGATTTATAATATACTACATTTGTAAATCGATAGGAGCTCCCGATTCCGACCAAGTGTTCCAGGTGAATGAAAAAGATAGTAACGACACGATACCAACTGAATTTGTATTTAGACTTCTATACTAATTTTAATTGGTAGGACAGAAAGCCAGAAGGAACATAGTAAAAGTTAAATGAAATTATATTTCGCTCTCTCTCTCGAGCTGAGTTTTCTCGCGTTGTAATTTCCCTATTCGTGATCGCGGATGCTTCAAACTCTAATTAAGACTCGGACTCTTGCTTGTTTCTCCTCTTGGTTTTCGTTCCCAGCGACTGGAATAAAGAAAAATCCAAGATACTTGGATCAAGAGATCCTCGAAAAAGACAGAAAGTTCGAAGAGACAGAAAGTTGCGCGGTGACCCATGATATTTGTAGTTGGAAGCAAGTTTCCAAGTTCTCGGAAAGCATCGAGGAAAAATTTCACGAAAATTATGTTGGACTCCGCGTCTAAGGAATAACACATACCTTCGTGTTTTAACCGTGGTCAAGGATGACGTTAGGCCTTTTTGGTGGAAAACAGTGTTCTTTTCGTCTTGGCACTTATAATTTGCCCTATGATAGCTTCGTCGATCTTTCAAAGTGGCAAAATTTTACAAATCAACTGAAATCGAACTAATCGGATAGAAAAATTTTCTAGAAATATAATAATTATATAATCCTATTTTCCAAGTTGATATTTTAAATTTCACACAAATTCAATGCTCGTGTAAATCGCGAATTCTCGAGTTTAAACAAAAATTGTCACTTCGGATCTCATTTGAAAGAATTTGAAAATTTTCATTTCAAAAGTTCCAAAAGTTTTAAAACCAAACAGACGACGTTTCTCCAGGAAGAAACTAAAGGGTTGAAGAGAACGTGCCACTTTAGAGAATAACAGGGGCGGTTTCACGCGTGACCTTGCCATTCTCTCGATCGAACGATCAGTGCGGGCAGGGTTCCAAAAATGTGAAGAAAGTGTGCAGTTGCATCTTTATCGAGCAGAGAGGGGTCACGTAGGCGAGACCTACTCCAGAACTGGGCCATGCACGCATCTGATTAGTATTTCTGGCGCAGTTTCCTATTCCCTGGCAACCCTTTGCCACTCTCCCTTCAATTTATCTTTCTGCGACAGATAACTTGGTCATCAAAGAAAAAAAAGAAGGAACACTGCTCCACACATTCGATTTCTCAGTTATTATTTTTTTATCACTAAAAGTGATTTTAGCGGAGATTTTAACCCAGAAAATCTGGCCTCTTCGGGTGCAACGCCAATGCAACGAAAATTCGTGATTGGTTGATTTGGGTCACGTGATTCGCGAGGGGGCGTGGGGTAGACCTCGAGTAGTTTTGTATCGTTCCAAATGTTTGCATATCGATAAAATTTTATAGCAAAAATCATTCATTTTCTAGTCAGAACAGTTGCTTCTGGGTCTTTCAGAGACGAATCGTAGTGGGGTACAAGTCGTGCAGTTTTTTCTTTCTCGTTAAAGAATCAAGCAAAATTTTAACTCCTCCGACAGTCGATAAATATTGTTAAATAATTATTATTCAAATTATTGAATAAACTTTAATATTTAATGATAATTGAAACATTTAAAATCAGTTTTATATTTATCAAATAGTAATAATTTGAGAATTATAATTAACGAATGCTTTTGCGACTGATTGCAGAAAGTATGAGGTAGAGGATTACGTAGTTCATTGTCAGTCGAACAGAGAACTGACGCACACAAATGGAAGAAATCTGTGTCCTGTTATACGTATGCCTGCACACTGCTAAGAGCCTCGATGCAGTTGATCAATTGAGACATGTCCTGGACATGTGAAAGGAGCGCATTTCGTATACGCGATTCGAGATGCATCGAGATTGAACCACATTTGGATCTGCAAAATGGAGTTACATTGAAATACCCGCGAAAAGGATCAATTTCCATCCGACATTTCTTCCACGTCGCGGAGCATACGTTTACCCGATAAATCTGTCATTCAATTTCTGCATTAACGTGAACATTTCGACCGTTATCTAATACAATATAAATTTGTCATCAATATATGTATATATATTATTTATTGATTTTATCCTCAAATGTGCAATATAAATAATACGACATAAATTATTCCATGTAACACGAAATATTATATTGTGTAATATAAATTTATAAAATGATTTTGCTATTAATTTGATATTTTCAACTGGTTCAATCTTTGAACCATTAAAGACACCACAATTGTATAATTTGGAAACTTTTGAAATTCTGCATCTGCATCTGCAGTCTGCAGTCTGCATCACGAAACAGTAAAAATTCAGTGTCTCCTCTCAGTGTCCTTGTTTAAATCTTTCACGCCTGAACGAACTTCGTCAAATGAGACATTCAAATTGAAATTTCGATATTATCTTTCAACTGCCAATCTCCAAAATTTCTATCGCAAGTAACTGATGTTAATTCAATTAATTCAATTACCAGCAGAGCTAAAGGAAAGGAGAAAATATCAAAATTCGATCGAGAGATTCTTCGTAGGGGCAGCTCATTTCGAGAATCGCTGGATTCTGGACACTGTACAACTTCGCGTGACTAATGCCACGATGCTTTTAATTAACTTCGAACTTTCCAAGAATTAATGAACAGCCTGCCAAGCCAATAACCGTGGCAGCTGGTCGATCGTTCCCGATGACGCATCGGAACGTTATCGAATGCGATCGAACTCGCGATAGCATTTTGATCGAGCTACTTGTTTGCGCAGCTGTGACACGAATTGATATTCCAGAGAAGATCCACGTAAAAATCCGAGGTGCTCTCAAGTCTCACGAATTCGCAAAATTTTTCAGTGATCGAAGATTTCTAACTAATTGTAAGATTTTTTTTAGAATCTATTTCCATCTATTTCTTCAATTCCGTCGAGAAGAAGGAATTGAAGAAATAGTTCCACGCGCGATTCTGACAAACTTTAGAAACAAATTGCAAATTAAACAAATTTAATCTGTTCAAAAATTGAGAAATATTTATATTTCTGCTATATATTCGTGATTTCACAATTTTAATAATCTTGCTAGTCAAATGAATTACTAGACAAATTCGTTATTCGGTATTTTAAACCTGATTTAATTGAAATTGTAGAAATTTAGGAGAATCAACTTGAAACTTAATAAACTGATTAACCTAACCAAATACAACTGATCAACTTGAAACCAAACCTGATAAAAACATTCAGAATTTTATTCATAATCAGACAAATGACGTTAACAATCAACTAACCTAAAACCAAACCTAAAAATTCGCAATTATACCGTCAATTAAGTGAATGATATTAGAAACAAATAGAATTACAACTATTTAACTAACCTAACCCAATAAAAATTGTGAAAATTCACAACTGTATCGCAGAATATCAAATAAACATAAAACTAACGAAATATCAATAGAACTACAACGAATCGATCAACATCGAACCTAACCTAACAAAAATTGCAAAAATTCACGATTATATCATTAATTAGATGAATGACGTGAAAAATCAACCAAAACTCAATCCAATAAAAATTGTAAAAATTCACAATTATATCAGAATCAGAACTAACGAAGAAGATCATAACGTCGTAATCAACTAATCTAACAAAACCCAACCTAACAAAAATTGTAAAAATTCGCAATTACAGCATAGAATCAGACAAACGTAAAACCGACGAAGAATCGACAGAATTACAACGACTAATCGACGAATCTAATCAAACTTGTCATTATATTACTCATGAATTAGATAAACACGTATGTAAGTACATATATAACGGGAAGAGAGAAGATAGAATTGCAGAGTGGAAATAGATAAGAGCAGAGTGAAAGAGAGCACACATGTACGGGCGCAGACAGACTGGAATAGGAGTGTATCGATTTTAGCGGCGACATGCTCGCACTCTGTTGAAAGAATTACACGCTTTCGGTTGCAATATTGTGCAAGTTACACGGAGGTTAACCGGTCACGCCAAATATATCCGCACCTGGTAATTGGCCTGCCACGATTGGAAACTCGGAGAAATTTGACACACATTCGCCACTCGTTTGCGCGCATTTATTTATTTTTCCACTCCAGTTCTCTGACATGTCCAATGTCAGCCGACGTTCGATCGTCCTTCGTTTTATTAACCCTTTACCGCCGAGTCGCATCGCTCTCGAGACACAAAGACCGTGGTGCAGTCTTCGTGACAAAAAAAAAAAAAAAAAAAAAAGAAAAAAACTGCACGATTTGTACCCTAATACGATTCGTCGCACTGAAGGGCCCAGACTAGGAAATGAAGACGACTTTTTTGCCATAAAATTTTATTAATATGCAAACATTTGAATCGAAAGAAAACAAATCGCAGGCGCGGTCGCTCAGTACCAGACAACGCCACTCCTACTCGAGGTCTGTCCCACGCCCCTCGCGAATCACGTGACCCAAATCAACCAATCGTTAATTTTCGTTGCATTAGCGTTGCACTTGAAGAGGCCCGATTTTCTGGGTTACCCCTGCTAAAATCACTTTCAGTAATAAAATGCGTGGTGTACATGCTGAACGTAGAACACTCTGTGGCTGCGAAGCCTTACGTCTTTACTTGTTTTTTCTCATCCCTACTCTATTAGCTTTTGTATCATTTGCTCTGTAAAAGTAAAGAGTATAAACTATCTTCGACAACTTTAATATTTATATTTAATATTTAATATTCATGTTTCTCACGTGCAAGAGTAAGAACACTTTTATTCTTGAAAATTGTGGAATTCCGATAAATTTTTTTTTGTAACTAAATCCATCCTATGTGCTTAAAATCGAAGTCCTCCCGATCGTTGCAACGATCCCTTGAAACTTGTACGATCTTTTTCCACGACGTTATGAGAATTTAAAACGAGATTGAGAATCTTCGTTACTTGCTATATCCATTACAGAAATTACTAAATCATCCTATGAATATTTATATACAGTAAGATAATAATTGTAAATTTCTGAGCATATTTGAATATTTTAGGTGTCCATTTCAGAAATTACCATGTCATTTTCTGAGCATGTTTGAATATTTTAAAGTGTTCATGAAAGAGTCAAGTTTCTACGATGAAAATACAGTCTGTATTCGCTCCAAACATTATGTTTGATAGATCAATCAATTTTTTGGTACATATTTGAGTATTTCGCGAGGTGTTCAAGAAAAAGTAGAATTTCTACGATTTTCTAGAACTACGCTACGATTTGGTAATTGTTCTGTATTAAGACGGATGATTAATTAGTTTTTAGCAATAGCGAGCGCAGCTAGGGACACGAATTGCAGTCGCATCCGTCTGACTCAACCTGTGGGAACGATTCGGTTCTTTGCCATTTTTTTCCTTCAGATGGACGATACGGGACTGGAAGCGTGCTTAACCTTGCGAGTTCGCACATCCACAACATCCGAGCCCCTTTGTGAGAAATCGCACGGTGTGAGCCCTCGTATGCACACAACCGTGAACCGGGTCTTATTTAGGACCTTTCCACCGACTACGTTTCGCGTCTCCCGCGTGTAAATTTGAATTTTTGTAGTAGTGTTTAAATCAAATAAATTAGGAAAGGGGGCAGTCGCACTCTCGGCCAATAAAAAAGAATCGAGAGCGATCGGCAAGAGGGGTTTCATAAATGCAAGCTTGAAAATAACATTCTGCGGCTATTACACAGATTCGGAGATTCAAAGACTCGGAAATTCCAAGATACAAGGATTCAAGAATTCAACAATTTAAAGATACAAAAATTCAAAGATTCAAAAATTTGAAGATTCACAAACTCAAAAATCCGAAAACTTAAAGATTCAAAAATTTAAAGAATCAAAGATTTAAAGATCCAAAAGAAATTGAAAGATCCAAAGATCCGAACACTGACTCAGAAGATGCAAGAAGATTTGAAGTTGACGCGATAAAAAGCCAAAAATCTCCCCAAAACCATTTTCACCCTTCACGAATATACCAGTTACCCAATAGTAAAATAGGTAAATTATTAGACAGACACTTTCATTAGACCTGATCTAACCGAACCAACGAGGTATCATCTCGAAGAGGAATGAAACACGATCATTTCCCACAACCTGAGGACGGTACTTAACGAAATCGATAGATAACAAATTACAGGTGTGATCGCTCAGTACCACTCCTACTCGAGGTCTACCCCACGCCCCCTCGCGAATCACGTGACCCAAATCAACCAATCACTAATTTTCGTTGCATTAGCGTTGCACCTGAGGCCCGATTTTCTGGGTTAGGCCCGCTAAAATCACTTTCAGTAATAAAATTTCGCACGTTACGTGAAATCGATCGTCTAATGTACAATTAGTTTTTCCGATGTGTATTACGAAGCATCGATTGTGTTTGACTAGTGATTTTGGACAACATGAAGCGATTTTACGATCGACCCAATTTCACCGCGAAACAACAACGTAATCTGGGAGAGGTTTTCTCTGTTCGCTTCTGAATAATCAATAAAATGCGGCTGTATCAAAGTTAATTGTCCGTTTATGAATCTCCGTTATCCGTAAAAAAGAAGGGAAAAAATCTCTATGCTTCTCCATTTATCGCAACTTTTAGATAACGTTGCCAGTGTTATCAATCGACTACCTATATTTTCGTGATACCACGAGACATCGGGGCTTAATGATTGTATGCACTGTACGTATTGTACGTATTGTATGATTATATGTACTGTATGTATTGTATGTATCGTATGATTGTATGTATTGTATGATTGTATGCATTGTATGATTGTATGCATTGTATGATTGTATGCATTGTATGATTGTATGCATTGTATGTATCGTATGATTGTATGTATTGTGTGTACTGTATGATTGTGCGGGATATGAACTTATTGTTAACGCGATCGTTGTTTGAGGAACAGCGTTCCATAGTTCAAGCTCGTATTCTGTGTTTTATAGTTAAGTTTAAGATTAGTTTTAAATGTGAGATTGAACTATGGAACGTCTGTCTCCTTTTTTACGTAACCCCGGGCCAAGTAGAACAAAAACTCGGCATTCATTAAGTTGAATGCCGAGTTGCTTATTTGTAATGGTGGGTGGTTGGGATTAGGGCCCGGGGCGGGTCTCGTGCGTAGTCACCTCCTCGTGGTGAGACCTGGTAATTGATATCGTTTCACAAATACATTATAGTTTGTAAAACGATATCAAGCTAAGAACTACGCAACCTACAGTTCAGTTTAGATCGTGAAAACTTTTATCCATTCTTTATTTCACGATCTAAACTGAACTGTAGGCACAAATTAGTTGATAAGTAAATTATTAGCCCCCCCCGGGCACCGTGGGACGACGAGGGATCTCGCAGGGACGTCGGGGGATGCGTGCGTCTTAGCTTTAAGTTGCGTGCGTTTAGTTTTAATTAATTATAAGATAGTTGATATTTGTAAATTCACTGTGAGCGCATTCTGTACAAAGACACGTTTATTTAACTTGAAACGAAATTAGGGACTCCTCCTCTCCTCTCTTCTTTCGTTCGTTGTTACTGTTGTTACTATCATTGCACTAGAGTAGAGTTTCCAACTTTCGTTGTCAGTGTGTCAAATCGGGGGACTGCAGCCTCGTCCGAAAGGACGAGGTGAGGTTCTGGTAGTCCAGCGTCCTTTGTAATCCGACTCAGCGGTTCTTCGAAACCCCACTGTGTCGTTGAGGGTAGCGCCGGGCTACTTGCCTCTAAGTGCTCGAACCCCGATTTGGCACACTGACAAATCGCGACTTCATTTCGCGTTATAACCCTTGCATGGCACGATATTGAAGCGTGTCGATAGATTCTTTTCCCTAATTTTGTTCCAAGTTCGATAAACGTGTCTTTGATACAGAATGCGCAGTTAGGGTTGCGATTGATTGTGACATATCGTATGATTGTATGCACTGTATGTATTGTACGTATTGTATGTATTGTATGATTATATGTACTGTATGTATTGTATGATTGTATGCATTGTATGTATCGTATGACTGTATGTACTGTATGTATTGTATGATTGTATGCATTGTATGCATTGTATGTATCGTATGATTGTATGTATTGTATGTATTGTATGATTGTGCGGGATATGAACTTATTGTTAACGCGATCGTTGTTTGAGGAACAGCGTTCCATAGTTCAAGCTCGTATTTTGTGTTTTATAGTTAAGATTAAGATTAGTTTTAAATGTGAGATTGAACTATGGAACGTCTGTCTCCTTTTTACGTAACCCCGGGCCAAGTAGAACAAAAACTCGGCATTCATTAAGTTGAATGCCGAGTTGCTTATTTGTAATGGTGGGTGGTTGGGATTAGGGCCCGGGGCGGGTCTCGTGCATAGTCACCTCCTCGTGGTGAGACCTGGTAATTGATATCGTTTCGCAAATACATTCGTCGACGACGAAAAATTTAAAGATACAAAAATTCAAAGATTCAAAAATTTGAAGATTCACAAACTCAAAAATCCGAAAACTTAAAGATTCAAAAATTTAAAGAATCAAAGGTTTAAAGATCCAAAAGAAATTGAAAGATCCAAAGATCCAAACATTGACTCACAAGATGCAAGAAGATTTGAAGTTGACGCGATAAAAAGCCTAAATCTCCCCAAAACCATTTTCACCCTTCACGAATATACCAGTTACCCAATAGTAAAATAGGTAAATTATTAGACACTTTCATTAGACCTGATCTAACCGAACCAACGAGGTATCATCTCGAAGAGGAATGAAACACGATCATTTCCCACAACCTGAGTACGGTACTTAACGAAATCGATAGATAACAAATTACAGGTGTGATCGCTCAGTACCACTCCTACTCGAGGTCTACCCCACGCCCCCTCGCGAATCACGTGACCCAAATCAACCAATCACTAATTTTCGTTGCATTAGCGTTGCACCTGAGGCCCGATTTTCTGGGTTAGCCCCGCTAAAATCACTTTCAGTGATAAAATTTCGCACGTTACGTGAAATCGATTGTCTAATGTACAGTTAGTTTTTCCGATGTGTATTACGAAGCATCGATTGTGTTTGACTAGTGATTTTGGACAACATGAAGCGATTTTACGATCAACCCAATTTCACCGCGAAACCACAACGTAATCTGGGAGAGGTTTTCTCTGTTCGCTTCTGAATAATCAATAAAATGCGGCTGTATCAAGGTTAATTGTCCGTTTATGAATCTCCGTTATCCGTAAAAAAGAAGGGAAAAAATCTCTATGCTTCTCCATTTATCGCAACTTTTAGATAACGTTGCCAGTGTTATCAATCGACTACCTATATTTCCGTGATACTACGAGACATCGGAGCTGTTCTTATTTTGTTCTTGTAATTCCATTCTTGTAATTTGTCGATATCTTTTTAATGCGTATATTGAAAAGAAGCTTACAAAGTTGGAAATATTCAATTTTCTATAATGTCAATTAAAAAAAGAAAAAAAAAATATTATTAATTGGAGCACTTGGAAATAATATTAGAAATGTACAATTTTTGTTAAAATTTCGGATTTCATTTTAGTAATTATTAATTGCGAAATTCGCGAAAGTGGATATTACTTTGATCATCATTCTGTTACAATCTCAGTGAAATAACATTAAAAGCTATTTATTATTATCGGAGGATAGCGTGGGCATTCCGTATTGTTGAAACGTTAAAATGTTCGCTGACAAAGTTATTCGCTTTTAAGCACGTAGTTATGCGATATGCAACTGCGACAAAATAATAAGGAAAATTATAACGCGTAACATTCCACCGGCAGAAACTCGCGATGATGCAACTTTTGCTAATTATATTATGTCATAAAAATCGCGCGAAAGCAACAACAAAGCTTAAATAAGCTACAAAAACTTCCTCGACAATTTCCGTCCTGTCAATTTTAATTGCTCGATATTGGCATAACTTTCATAGGCAAAAGCAAAGTTTTCTTCATTTATATTATCGCATATTTAATATGTGCAACGCGTGTAACGAAACGATAACGCGCTGTACGGAACCGATAAACAACTCCGCTTGATCAAAAGTTTGACAGGGAAATTCCATTAGACCGTGCGTCTACTCGTCGATTATTTCGTCGCGAAAATACCAGACGCGGTTAATTAAAAAGATCATCGTAAAAGCGAGGTGCGAGGAGCGAGAATATCAAGAGGAGTGAGAATTTCGAACTTTTGAATAATCGTTAAGGTTGTCGATTAAGTTATCGATAGATGGACGTAATCGTTCGAAATTTCATTTGAAAAACATTCGTCGACTGCAGCGCCATTCATTCAAGTAATTTCGATTACGATTTACGATACATCCCGATCACAAACAATCCGCAATGTAATTATACCGCGTTTGAAATGAATTTTGTTCAGTTTCGTACACGAAATACTTTTCGGAAATCTATATATTTTGTTAGATAATTTCGAGAAATATCAACGATCCAAAATCTGAACGTAACCTCTCTTTAATTAAATTTTCTTTTTTTGTTTTCTTCTCAAGACTACAAATAATTCATGGATTCTGCAACGTTGTGTTATTGTAACGTGAAATAATAATAATGATTATTAATAACACCTTTCCGAACAAAATTCCCAGATTTAACAATATTACGTAATGTAAAATAATAATTGAATAATTATCAATGATTTAAGAGCGTAACGTTGATAATGTTTTATTGTTAAAAAATTTATGATTCTGGTAAAATTACGAATCTGAGAAAAGAAACTTAATGGAAACTTATTCCTTATATACACCTTTAATTAATGATGTAAATAACAAAATGGCGCATAATACTACAACGAAACAAAGTTGAATGCGTTTGAAACCTTCGCGTTCGGCGAACGATTCGCGTACACGCGGGAGGCGTTAATTTCAAGTGTCGATAAGTATCGCGAGAAAAGCATGGTAAACGAAAAGCAAAGAGCCGCCGATCCATTATTTATACGCCACTGCGTTTCCACGTTCCGCTGATACGCGAATGCTTTTACCCGCTGAATTATAACTACGAAACCTTCACCTATGTACATGTCTGTCCAACGTAACCGCGTCAACGTAACCGGCGTCAATAATTTTTCCGCTAGAAAACGCTAGACGTCATTGCATCAATCTCGATCGCGTATGCTCTTCTGCACCGTATGATTTCAAACGGTATTTTACATTTCTGATCTAATATAATCTGATATCTCGCTGCGTATTATCACTTTATAGCAACGATACGTGTCATTTTCGATCGACAAACATTTCGAGATATAAAAGATATTAATTACTCCAAGTCAACAACTAGAAAGATATGAATATTTCTATGACTCACTGTATATCGCGATCTACGAGTTTTATCGCAATTTTTCTGCATTCAATGGACCGATTACATCCGATCAAGAAAACGAATTGAGAAAGATATAATGTTTTCAATATGTTTTCAAGAACACCTAACTAAGCTAAGTGTTGCTTCAACGAATTTATGGACTTACAACGTACATTCTACAAACAGCGTTTTCCACGTTACAGGGAGCATAAATCGCGTTCCGTAAATCGAATAAATCGAAAAGACAAATGCAGATAAATTGAAAAGAACGTAATTCGAAAAGAACGTACCTGTCGTCCAATAGACGTGTGAGATCGGTCATCTCGCGCTCGAACTTGAATTTTGACACCTCGCATAGCAAGGCGTCACGCTCGCCGATGACCTCCGACAGTTCACGCTGCAGCCTCTCGATCTCCGCATATTGCCGGCTGATCAACTGATTCTTCTCTTCGAGGATGCTCTCGACGTCGGGGTCCAGGAGACCGGCCGGGTCACCGACACTTCCCAGTACCGCACTCATTACCGTTTGTTTACTTTCACTGAGCCCCGCGCGCACACACGTTTTCGTCCTGCAACTCGTTCGGTACTGGTGCTCTGCCAACGTTTCCCCCAACGATAAGATAAACCAACGACGATCACGAATGGCACGCGCGTCCACTATCAACACGCGCCACGCCAAGCAACGCCCCCGTCCCCATAACCAACGCGAGTATCACGCAGGATAGATGCTCTGCTCCTCGCAGAAAAAAAAAAATTGTCGAACGATCAACCGCGGCGCGACACTCCGTTTTACCGCGTACTCGCCATCTTGCGTCTATTGCCACCTCTCAGCCGAGTGCCAGTCCTGATTCACGAACGTTCTTGCGTTCCAATTCCGCCGAATCGTTTGTCCAGAGCCGCGCATGCGCACGCCGCTGGAACCGGAGTGCCCTTATCGTTCACCACAAGGACTGGCAGAAATGCGTCTGACATCTGACGGCGGAATTGAGAATTTTATAAATTCAAATTGATCTCGTGTAGCGAGACAAGTTAATACTTTTTTTTTTTTAGAAATGAATTCCTATTTTTATTAGAAATGAACCATTCAAATAATCTCCTGTTCGGATAGATTCTTGTTCGACATTTGCAATGAAATTTTGCCTAGCGCTGGGCCGAAGTCAATTTATCAAGCAGTTTTTTTATTGAAAATGATTTTTGAATTTATTAGGCATTTCAAATAATCTTATTTAGATATTGAAGGATCAGTTTGATATAATTCGCAGAAAAATTGTATAAGCTTAGAATTTGAAAATTTAAACATGTATAATCTATCGATTGTCAAATATAAACAGAGAATTCTCGGTTACGTTTTTATGTAGATACTTGGTGGTATTTACATTTTTTTCTTCGCTCGGCGAGAAATAATATAAAACGATATTTCAAATTCAATACATACAATGAAAATGTTTCTATTCATATAAATTTAAATGAATTCATTTTTCGAATATTGACTTTTCAAACTTTTGGATAGTTAGAATCAGAAAAAAAGGCGGAAATTTGTACAATATAATTTGCAAATTTTATATAAATTTTTATACAGAACGAATGAATTCAATTGATGACTGAACGGATACGAAACTCGAAGATGAACTACTGCATAAATAATTATGGAACTATTTGCATAAATGAATGTGTAACAAACAGAATTCCTCGATGTAAAGTGAAATTAACAAATTTTGAAATTTAAAAGTACCGTAATATTTGAGACTGAGAAAATACCAACATCTGAAAAAATCTATGTCATGTTATGTCTGCGTTATTAATTTTCAAAACAACATGTTTCATAACATTCATTAAAATAATACAAATTCATATATATATATTTCCGAAAATTTTACAAAATTTATGAAATATGAAAAGCCTAATATTTTCTGATATTGTATCTTTTACTCTAATTTTTCTGATAAAAAAATTCTACACTTTATATTCATTGGTAGCGACTGTATCAAATTTTATAAGCATAAAATTGGCAATAGTATAAGCAGTAAAAGCACGCGTTCTCCACATTGCCGAAATAGGTTATCTTTCTACGCCTTCGCCTCGTGCTCTCGGCTCACCGGGCAGCCAGTTTTCACACTGCTGGTGTAACGCGTGAGGAAAAAGAGACATTTTCGTTCCATGTAAAATCCGAGATTATTTTTCCCGTGTTTATTACCGCGTGGGTGAAAGGACAAGAAATCAAGGTCGATGTACTGTGCTACGTTATAGCCAGATCGACAGGCAAAGAGGAAAAGAGACACGCTCTCTTGTCGTTTGAATAACTATTTTTTTTTAATGCGACGCGTGAACAGTAAAAGATAAGAAGATAAGAGATTTTTTGGTGTAGAGCCGAGAGAACAAACAAAGCGGAAAAGGATGACAGTGCATTCGGGACAGATTCAAATCAACGCGTGTAACGTGAAACATATTTTCTCGGGTGTGATGTTTAGGTTATCTCATCGAATTCCCATCAAGATCGGAAGACAATGAGATACCATGGATATTACCCGTGACGGACTTTTTATTTTCACGTTCGAGCTACCATTTGGATGGACGTTTATTTTCTTCCTTATGAAGTTTGTCCAGACAACCGATGAAATGTATTCGTTGCGATGAAGACAGCGTGCACGATATGAAGGTTAAGTCGCTCTAACGAAAGCGTTCTCTATATCCGTTGTTACGATTATTGTTGCTCAAATCTCTGCTTAACGATTCTTTTTGTAAACGGAACAGACCGCCTCTGTTTGGTTTCCGCTGTGTCATCAAATAAAAAGGGGAAAAATTTTTGCGGCACGACGGGTTCGAAATTCGAATTTAACGGTTGAAGATGTAGAAGAAGAGGAAGAAGAAGAAGAGGAAGAAGAAAAAAAAAATAATAATAATAAAAGGAAACAATAGAAGAGTCAAATTTGCGGGAACTAATGAGATGTAACATATGATGTTCAAATACTGATGATTGAGATGTTATCGAATTTTCTTCATTACTTTAATTTGTATATGAAAAGTAAAACTTGTTAAACGACACTTTATAAATTTAAGACTATTTTATTTATTATGATACGCGTGTCAAAGAAAAAAAATATATATATATGTTTCTGTTCGATCTAAGGACTGTAAATTTAATTTTTCAAAAAAAAAAAAAGAGAAATAATAGTGCTGTTAATATATAAGGTGCAATTGTATATTATTTATTTAACAATATTGATCACTTATATTTATTTGAAAATAATACAAATATTAAAACATTAAAACGTTTTTTGAGGTGAAGATTCATGCTTTCTTCTGTAATTTTATTACTTTTTACTTTTCTGAAATCAGCACGAGTTTATTTTATAAACAATATTTTATTTTATAATAAATAAAATTGCCAACGTATTGTGAAGCTAAAGTTTTTGCATTTTATAACTGAAACAATGCTCTCGTAGACCTTAGAATCTCATTATATTTACATCGGAAGTGATGTCCTTTAAACTTAAGGAGAAATCATGACAAATAGAAAAAATACCTATAAATTGTGATGTGGTATATTTTAAATACAGTATTTGCGCCATTTCTCTCACGTGCAAGACATTGGTTAACTGTTCACAAGCATCCTTAAGAAAATTATAGAAACTTAGGAAACTCACCTTAAAAATTAAAATTTAATTTATTTAAAAGTATGGATACCAGAATCTATGAAATCATGTCTCCAATGAAGCCAGCAAAAATTATGATTCCAGAATTAAAACAACTTATCATATATTTCGCGAAAAACACTTATAAAGCCAAAGAAGCAGACAGTATGGTAAATTTTTTTTTTTATTTGAACATTCCTATGAATTAATCTTTTTCCTTTAGGATTTTAAATATTTTTTTTTTTGTTTCTAGAGTCAAGATGTCATGCAAAAATGTCTGAGTCTCATTGATGTAGATTATAAATATTCTATCATATATAATACTACAGGTGATATTTGTCCACAGTATCCTAGCCATCTTATCGTTTTAGAGAAGGAGAAAATCCACAAATATAAGGATCCAAATGTTTCTGATGTCTCGCTGTCACCGTCACGCACAGAAGAAGATATAGTAGATAAATATGTAAAAATAAATAAACTGAAGGATTTGATAAAAAAGGCTAGATTTGCCAGATGTCGTTTCAGATTTCCACTGCCGGTAATAGTGTATAAAGGTAGATATATATGCAGATCGGCTACTTTATCTGGTGGAATAGAACTTTATAGTAGAAGTGGGCTAAATTATATGTTAGCTAATAGCGATACTGAGCAAGAAGTAGATAAAACTAAGCAGAAAGTAGATGAAACTAAACAAAAAGTAGGAACTGTGAGTAGTACTGTTCGTGAGTGGAGATTGTTTCATGAAGTTAGAAACAAGGACATCAAACTTCTGAATACTTTTAATGTAGGAATTATTATTGATTTTATGGTTGAGAACAAGAAGGTCAAGTATGGAGTAAAGTAAGTAAATCAATTCTCATGGTTCTCCTTTTCATTTTTTACTTCAGCACTGCTTATAATATCAATGGAAATAAGATCAGTATTAACTACTTGAAATATCTTATGAGATAAATTTGAAATAATATTGTAGCTTAAACTGTTTTTATTGCTCAAATATAGTAGAAATGTCATCAATTTTACTGTGATCAAAAAAATCGTTTGGACACAGATAAGTTAAAAAAAAAAAAAAACTAAGAGATCTAGGATAGCAATATCCAATTCTTCTTATTCAATTCTTCACAGAGTCAATAAAGTTTCATAGCAGTTAATAGCATGATCAGTTTTTATTCTGTGAATCCACTTTTAGAGGACGTTAAACAGAGCTCTTTTGTTCGGTACTCAGAGTGACATCCTCGGAGAAAATAGACAAATATAGAAGATATTCCAACTTCTCCATAATTTCACTGCCGTACCCTGGATGTGAATTCTTTAAAGGGTTTAGAGAGAATGACTACGTCGCCAACAATTTGATGTTTGATTGGTCTCAGGCCTATATAGACGCGAAAATCAAGGTGCCTGAAGATACAATTTCTTCTCAGTTACAAATCGATTGGAATCATTATCAACAGTGGGATATACTCGTATTAACTCAAAATTATTTAAAACTCATATTAAGGTATTTGAGCGAGAGTAGTAATGGAATGTTAATTCATTGTATCTCAGGTATGTTTTTTCTTAATGAAGAACGATTTTTAATTTAACGGTTACGCAATATAATTAGAATTAAACTATTTATATTTACAGGATGGGATCGTACACCTTTATTTGTTTCATTGTTAAGACTCAGCTTGTGGGCTGACAAAGTAATTCACACATCATTGGACGCGCACCAGATGCTTTACTTTACCATAGCATATGATTGGATGCTGTTTGGCCATGATTTGGAGGATCGACTAAGCAAAGGAGAAGAAATATTCTTCTTTTGCTTTTATTTTTTAAAATACATTTGTGATGAAGACTTTAGCATCAAACAAAACTTTAACGAGCGTGACAGCAAGTCAAGCTCGTCTAATGATGACGAGGAGACAAAGCACCCCATATTTGATATGGAGGACCCAAGTGTGAGTAGTTCTGATAGTAACAGAAATTGCAGAGCTAGCAGAGATGACGAAGATAGCGAATATGATAGATATACACCACCGGAAATACTTGGACTTGATTCACCCCCAAAAACTGAAGAATTTGGTGATAGGTACATATACTTTCTTATCATATCCAACACTTTTGTGATGAAGACTTTAACATCAACTTTAACATTAAGCATGATAGCAAATCAAATTCGTCCGATAGTGATTTGCAGATAGTGGAACCCGCATTTGTTACGAAACTGGAAACAAAGGGCCCAAGTATTAGTGTGAGTAGTTCTAATAGTAACAAAAATTGCGGAGCTAGCAGAGATGACGAAGATAGCGAATATGATAGATATACACCACCGGAAATACTTGGACTTGATTCACCCCCAAAAACGGAAGAATTTGGTGATAGGTACATATACTTTCTTATCATATCCAACACTTTTATGATGAAGACTTTAACATCAACTTTAGCATTAAGCATGATAGCAAATCAAATTCGTCCGATAGTGGTTTGCAGATAGTGGAACCCGCATTTGTTATGAAACTGGAAACAAAGGGCCCAAGTATTAGTGTGAGTAGTTCTAATAGTAACAAAAGTTGCGGAGCTAGCAGAGATAAAGATGGCGAATATATTAGATATACACCACCGGAACTATTTGAACTTGATTCACTCCTAAAAACTGAAGAATTTGGTGATAGGTATATATACTTTCTTATCATATCTAATACTTTTGTGATGAAGACTTTAACATCAACTTTAGCATTAAGCATGATAGCAAATCAAATTCGTCCGATAGTGATTTGCAGTTTGACCAAGCCATATTCGATATGGAACTGGAGACAAAGCACCCAAGTGTGAGTAACAGAAATTACGGAGCTAGCAGAGATGACAAAGATAGCGAATATAATAGATATACACCACCGGAAATACTTGGAATTGATTCACCCCCAAAAACTGAAGAATTTGGTGATAGGTACATATATTTTCTTATCATGTCTAATACTATATATTTTTCTTCGATTAATTTAAGTGCTGGTTTTATAGAAAGACGCCATCATTGGCGTCTTCTCTGAACAAAGAAGAAACTGCTCACGAATCATTTGTACCACATGGTCAGACTTCTCCCGTCGTGGTACCTGGACGTCGACAAGAAACCAAATCCACCACGCCTGGCTCATGGCAGATAATTACTGAAACCGGAAGTTTCGAGGGTTCTACGACTATTAATGAACCGCTTGTGAAACAATCGACATCTAGTTCATTTAATCCGTTCTGCGATTCTATGACCGATTCAACCACAACGGTTATCGAGAGAAACACATTATCGTCAGAGTAAGTATCACAAGATGTTTTTGTGTTAACAGGAATTACAAAAGAATTCCATGTATAGTTGAAGTTTTTGTTCTAGATCCCGCAAAGACAGGTTATGTTTTTTAAGAAATGCATTTTACACCGCCTATAGTCAAACTGGATTTCGAATGAAAGAAAATTCCGAACCAAGTAATCTTAGCCAGATACTTGAAAGCATTAGCGGACTATTTTCACAAAACACATCCTTATGACTATAACATTATTAATTTCTCTTCCCTCTCCTTTTTCTTTCTTCCTATCTTTGCAATTATGAATTTATTGTTATCAATTCCTTGACTCAGTTTAGGATTTTATAAAAAGCTCTATACAATGAAAATAAAACAATTGTACATTGTCGTTTATGTGAATAATGCGTTGTTATACGGAAAAGAAAAAGAATAACGTGTATACGTATAATATGAATAAAGATTTGATATTTTTGTATATATATATATATATATATATATATAAAATATGTGTGTGTGTGTATATATATGTATATGTAAATGCAGCGCGTGCCTATTAGTTTTTTGTTTTACGATTTACTAACGATACATATATGTGTACTTATCACTACCATCTGTATAAAACTATTAGCACAGATGGATAGTGATTAATATTAAAAAAAAAAAACGAGAAACAAAATTATAAGAATGTTAAAATGCATAAAATAGTTCTAGTGTGGATCATTTATCCTTAATTATTTTAAAAAAAATGTTGCATGTTGTTTCAATTTATTAATTTCTCTTTATAAAATAGTCAAAAATATTTACAAATTCATTACATGTACTATTCTAGAAGGTATAACATGTTCTCTACATAGCGGACATTGTGGTTTAGTATTTAACCAATCAGTGAGACAAAACCAACAAAACAAATGACCACAAGGTGTGGTAGTTGTTGGCACATTTTCAAGGCACAACTGGCACATCAGCATACTTTGTCTCTCATCAATTGTTAAGTATTTATCAGAACAACTTTCATTATGGTTTGTTTGCCAGATTTTTAACATACACTGTACGAGAGTAGCAATTCCTAATAGCCTCAATCCCCAACTGATAGTATCAGTGGGCCTCTGACCATATACCTTCAAATTTAAAAAGAAATAGTACAAAGTACATCTCAGTCACTAGTGTAATATTATTTTACAAAAATTACCTTTGCATAATCTATTCGCGCTATTCTTCTACCTAAGCTATAATATCGACCGAACATATAAAACAATCCCTTGTGCACTAATATGAAAATAGGTATCATAGTATACATTTTTGTTATGAAAGGATTTAAAAATATTACAGCTGCAGGAGTTAATTCGCTATAAGGATGATTGATGGATAGTTCAAACTTTTTTAGCAATCTTATCAATCCTTTCTCTCCGAGACATTCTAAAATTACTGCTAGCAGTCTTGCCTAAATAGTAAGTAAATATTGTATGTTAATAAAATATAGTGCATTTATTTGATAGTATTTCAACATACATATATAGATGGAACTTTTTGAGCATTTAAATTGGCCTGCACAATGCCAGTGTATTCTTCTCCTAATGTTTGGTTTCCCATTCCCGTGGTAAAAAAGAAATAAATCAATTTGAATGGAATATCTGAGTGCATAAGAGGTTGCAATCCGATCCGTTTCTCGAGAATTTGCAGAACATCGGCAATTTTCTCTCGTAAATATTTTACAAAGTCACCGTCCCTTTGATGTGATCGTAGAATTTCGGCTTGACTCGCAATTTTTAACTCTCGACGTTTTTTCTTTGCTTCCATTTTTAACGAATAACTATTATACGAAAAATTGAAGGGCAGAATTGTTTCCTCTATTTAAACGCGAAGAACGAGATCACCAATATTAAAAATAACACGTACTGAATTAACGAATAATGACTAGTAAAATTAATTCAAAATAATCCGAACACAACCTCAAACGTTTAAGAAAATCTTGTATTGTTTTTTATTAATTTTAAACATTATGAAACAGAAGTATTTGTATTTATTATCTATTAAATATTAAAGAGAAATAATAAAAAAAAAACAGTATAAATACAAGATTGAAACATATTGTCGAAATTATATTACGCAAGTACGTGAAAGATGCCGTTCATGTATGTATATAGTTATGAAACAAAAAAAAAATATTTTTAAATAATGATTCTAGTTTTCTGCACTTTTTGTTTAAATCTTAATCAGTCAAATAAAAAATTTATTTAAATATTTTATTTTCGAGTAAGTCATATGTATGCACATATGCATGTACATTAACATGTATATAGTTAAATACGTGTATAGACGTATTAACAGTTATGATATTAAATGTAAAATATTTAACGTACGTAAAATAATTACAAATAATAAATATTTATATGTGAATTATATTTCGATTCATAAATAAAGCATTATAAACTTCTTTAACGCAAGACATAATGATAATGAAATTTGAAAATTGTAAGAACTCACCAAAATTGCAGCATTTCACAAAACGAAGTGCACTTATATTATAAATAAAGTAAAAAGTTAAAAAATAAAGCACGAAAAACGATTAAAAGATGGAAAGCTAAACGTTTAACGAAAAGAATTTGAATATGATTACGTGCGTTTCCCTAGACGAGAAATGTAATTAGCAGATAGTTACAAATTTATGGAAAACACAATGATGTTTTTCAATTCGAAATACAGATGCCATATTTAATTTATATTCTGCAATATGAAAAAATTGGTAATTTGTAAATTCTAATGTATATTATGATAATTATTCAGTGCGATAATTCACAATTAATTAATATTGTCATTTATTTTAAAACTGCTTTTTCTCTGGTATTGTAACTTTAGAATGTTTCGATTTACGTAACCTACGTATCATTAAATCTTGTTATTAATATAATATGATTCAAATTTCCCTCGAAATTTACAATGTCAAGTCAAATTTCGCGCGATAGCGAGACGCCATGTTTGAATTGTTACCGACGAAACATCTGCCGCCATTGGCCAGTAAAGTGGCCGCGTGTTGCGTATTCAGCATCGAGCACGACGTTCTTCGCAATCTATGTAGTGGTATAGTCCCAGACAGAGGGCAAAGCGGCGAGCAGCAGAGAGGCATCGCCCTAGATAACGGTAGAATCGTGGGCTGGTGTCGTGCTGCTTTTCGTGAAAGTGCTTTAGAAAACGGAGAGGAACCGCATCGAAATCGGTCGTGCGTATCTGGAAAAAGCGTCCGCCCGAACTGAAGTTGTGTACACGGTAGTGCGTGGAGAAGCCGCCTCGAGCCAGTGATTATATCGGCTCATCGAGGCGATCGAGTACGAGCCGAGGACCGTGCCCTGTGAGGAGCTTTGGTGCACTCGCGACCGCGTGAGACTTTTCTGAGTAGCGCGGAATATTCTCCAGCTACCAGTGTTTCTTGGCCACGTTTCGTTTCGTTCGTGGCGAACTGTATTATTCACCGGTGGCACCAGTCCACGGATTCTCCCCACAATCACTTTCGATGTGTTCGCTACGCGTACGGGACGACGAACCGAGCAGCACAGGAGTAGGAAGCGAGTAATCGCCAGAGAATCTCTCGTAGATTGGGATATATAGAGTGGGCTGTGAACAAGGACGGGAAACGCGAGAAGAGAGAGATAGAGAGAGAGAGAGAGCGAACAAGCGAGGAAAGAGACGAAGGCAGTGTGACGAAGGAGTGCGCGAGGAAGAAAGGAAAAAGAAAGAGATAGACAGACAGAGAGAGAGAGAGAGAGAGAGAGAGCAACGTATACGAGTGCAACGAGAGAGAGGGCCATTAGATCCGAGGGATACACGGGTATATACGTCGAACGGGATTCAACGAATATTTTTGAAGGCGCAAGGTAAGGGGGAAAGAAAAGACCAATGTCCCTCTATAGGGATAACGTAGTTCTCTAAAAAAAGAACAGCGTCCCCATACCCCCAGTGAGGTCGTCGTGGCGTGGCACGCCAGGCAAACGCCGCCGGAAATCGTACACGGTGGCCGCCCGCGCGTTTTCCGAGGCGGTGTCCCGCGACATGCCTCGTTAGATTTTCGAAAATCAGACGGCACCGTCCTCCTACCTCCTACCGTCTTTATCGTCTCCTCCATTTTCTTGCTCGACTTCTTTTCATAGTCGCGTCGATCTTTCGTCGATCTACGTACATGATTGTCGTTCTCGTGCGGGGACGTTTCATTCATGCGTACACGCCGGTTTTCTCGTGTCAAAGTCGCGATGTCGTTTGGATGGCTGGAAAGGGTCCAGGTCTCCCTTATAGGTTAGGTTCGGCTATCTTTTCCATCATTACGTCGACGTCTCGATCGTAGCGGCGATTCGCGGGAAAAATTGACGGTTTTGAATGCAGTTTTACGAAACACGAGAGGCAAGACAAAGCTGGATGCGCAAGGAGGGCTCGCGAATACTTTCGCCTGTTCGTTCGTCTTCTTTTTCTCCTTGACTGTTCGGTGATTCACGTGAGTCACCGGCGGCGCAGGAAGTGACTCGAGAAGAAAGAAACTCAGCAACGTGCAACGACAACGCTTTTGTTTCTCGTGTCTAGAGATATATATTTCTACAGTAGCAACTGCGTATTCGCGTATCACACGTACGTTCAACGAGGCGAGACTTTTATTTGCTTGTAAACGGCAACAAACCGTTTTACAGAGATCGATTGTATTTCTTGGAACTTTGGCGATAAGGTAACGAAGCGGCGTAGTTTATTGTATTTGGAAAATGACTCTACAAATTTTTTACTGAATTCTCTACTCACGTATTTTGTAAAATTTTCTATACAATAAAAGTAATATACGATTGTTTTCATTCTCTAAAAAACTCATTGTATTGATACGTACGCAAGATCGAGAAGTATGAATTCAATTCTGAACAGTAGAAAGTTCAAGTCGTAGAATGGCCTAATGTGACCCTAGTTTTTGGAAATAGAAACGTATTTGACGTGGGAAAAAATAATTTTTGAGGAAGGAATATATGAACATTTCGTGTATATCGATTTGATATTTGATTTCAATATTCTACGTCATTTGAAATTTGACAATAAACCATCCAGTGATAAATGGAAGGCAACGTTCGAAATATTTAGCAACAGAAACTAGAAACAACAACCTAATAAAATGAATAATTCATTATTTTGTATATAGTTATTCGAAGATTGATTCGAATGACTATAGACGTGAATCAGATTCAAAAATTTAAGAAACGTACGAATGAATTAGGAGAGAGAGAGAGCAAGAGCAAGAAACGAGCTAGATTACACCGTAACATTCAATTTATAAAAATCACTAGAATATTTATAAAAATTCTCGCTACTCATAAAATTTGCAGAAATTTTACAAAATGTACGTAGTATTTTGTAATCATTACATAGTGTCATATATTTTTCCGTGTAACATTTTCTTAACTTTTTTTTTAAGCATCTAGTAACTGAAAGTATATTAAAGAATGAATCATGGCCGACTTAAAAAACCCTAGTGTACCATTTGACGGTTCAGAGATACATATATATATATATATATATATATATGTATGTATGTATGTATGTATGTGTATTGTGTCATTCCATGGTTCAATTCAACACGCGCAATTTTGTGATTTTGTAGTTATGTTCAACGAATACTTTTTTCTGTCATTTAGATTTATTGTTAACACAAATCAGCAGCGTTGGAAACGCGGCTAATCGTTGACGGTGTCGACAAAAAGTGCAGTGCACTGTCACGTGACCGGTGAATTTAGTCTCTATGGTAGCGGCGGGCATTCGTTTTCGTGGAAACTGGCTATAACAGCGTTTCATGGTTGAAATCACATTTGCGGAAAATAATTATTTCAATAAACGGGCTCACTGCTAGCCGCTCGTATTTGTATTTAATTTAATTTGCGAGCGCCGGACTTCGCTTTATTCTTACAAAGCGGGGCGGGCGGGGGTCTCGCGTTAAAAATCCTCGTTTCAAACATTTATCCGGCGAATTAATGAATTTAACGTGGTCGAAATAATGAAACTCGCCAGCAACTCGCTGGAAACGGGACTGGCGAAGGTGGCGAGTTATCAGAGGCGAAGTAGATAACGAGTTTGAAAGCTACCGCGTGGCTAATTTAACGCGAGTTATTTTTAGCCGAGTTTTTGAAATTCGATACGTCAATTTATTTATCCGAGGGATTCAGCGTTCAACCGGTAGACCGGTTGAGGACCGAACCGTGCAAATTGCAGTCGTTTACTTTTATAAATAACATTAACAGAGTGAACCTGTTATTTAATTATTTCATCCACGTCGCATTCGAGACTATTCAAGAGATAAGAAATTTTTTAATTTCATTTTTTTTTTCTTTTAATGTAATTCGGTAAGTCGATATTCATTTTTTTGTTACTTAATTTCACAAAACGTTGTTGACCAAAAAATATATATATATATATATGAAAAAAAAGTAAATTCCGCCGATGCAATTAAATAAACTGAATATGTTTCACTGATTGATTTCTATTGTTGTTGACGTAAAAGCGAGATTTTTTTAATGCGATACGTCGATCATTCGGTGAAAGCTCTATATATATATATATATATATATATATATATATATGTATCTCTGATCAACTTTTTTTTATCTGTTATGAACGAGATAAATAAGAAAAGAACTATATATATTTATACATGTTATTTCATCACGTTCGTTTTAACTTAAATTATAACATGAATAAAGATGGTAGCCTGAACGATATTGGCAAACCCCCCCCCCCCCACCGCTCTTTTACGCTTTCTTTCTTTTTCCGTCTCCCTCTGTCTCTCTCGCTCACTCTGTTCTCCGATAAAAAGCGAATTCCAATCGGCGAGTGAACTAACTTACAAAGTCCTGGAAATTTCGTGCATATTTTCAGGCGTGACGCAATATCCGAGATATGAGATAACAGAAAGAGCTCCGGGTATGTTGGGGAAAAAAAAAATATTTTTCCCTCGAGGTAGATTCTGGGGGAAATATCACGTGCTACAAAAAAAAAAAAAAGTAAAAAGTTCGAACGGTGTAACAATGACGAACAATAAATAAGGAAACTCGACGTAACGAATGACAGCCTGTCGAACCATTCTCAGTATTTCGTTTGGTTATTTTCGCGCGGTCGAAGAAAGTTTTTTTTTGGTTAGTAATGTTCGTAACTTTTTTATTCGTAGAATTGTTAATGGGGGGCATTATTTTTAAAATTTATACTCAATACTTTTATCATTATTAAATTGTTCGGTAGAAACGTGCATCCTTTTTAGAATTTGTTAGATATTATAAAATATATTAAATATATTTAAATTAAATATTTTTTAAATATTATTAATAATTAAAATATATTTAATATTATTAAATGTTATTAAATGTATTTAAATATTATACCTGGGAAGTTCTCTGGTTAGAAATATTATTTTCAATAATTCGCGTTGATATTAGAAAATATGTTAAATGTATTTAAATATTGTACCTAGTTCTCTGGTTAGAAATATTATTTTTAATTCGCATACGATGGTCTGTCAGTATTTTTCAGCGTGTGTTTTGCGTTTCAAGCGAGTCAGCAAGTTGAGCAACTTTTGCAAGGACAGTAAAAATGTTTAGCTGTCGTCGAGTTTCATGATGGCGTCGCACGTCATCGGGGAATAGAGCCTGGCGGAGATGATTTCACTGCGTATCGTTTGGATGCACGCTGATTCAGATAAATATCGACCTTAGCATCTATAAATAGATAGAATGGTGCATTGTAGAGTCTTGGTTTAGCTTCCTTGGTTTAATTTCCTCCTTTACGCCATTATTCGAATTTATTAAAAGTTCTTTCTCCCAGGCTAGAAAATTCAAAGAGCTTCGAACAGTTTCTCTTCTTTGATCTTTACGATCTCAAAATCACTTCATTTTCTAAAGATTCCTCTTTTCCGCATTTTCCGAATTTTTCCAACGTTACAAGGATTGTAAAACATTCTCTAGCAAAAACGACTAGAAACATCTACCTCGATCTAAACGAATGAAATATTCGCGTACCGCGATGCGAACAATAGCAATGCCTACCTTGTTTCTTTAAATAAAACATTACATATCCTTAAAAACTACGTTCGGAGATGGTATCGTTATAATTACACGCGTATCGCACTCAAAGGTGTAGTGCATGCCCCACTCTAGTGTCTATAGAACCAGAGTTCCGTGCAAAATTACTATTACGCTCGCTCGGCGAGGCGAGAGTGACTCATGAACTAATGCAATCATTTGTAACGCTCGCTACGCGAGAAATGACGTAACGAAAGTGTATCACACGTCATATCCGCGTTGTTCTCAACTCGATATACTTTTCCACATTTTATCGCGTCATTGTTCAGCTCGCGTCGATTCGATCTCCTCTGCTCCACATTCTACCGTTCTCTGTCCCACACCACGTTCTCTGCACTTTCTCCCCTAACTAGACCGCGTGTATTCGTGCTAATTCATATTTTTGCAAAATAGAAGCGTTTCAGCTGTCAAATCCTTGCAGCGAGTTCTAAATTTTCAGATTTTAAGATTTGCAAGTTTGAACTACGTGGTTGAGGTTATGTACGCAGAAATTCTCTTTGCCCCACATTTTGCAGTCCCCTGCATTTTGTTCTACAAGTAGACTGCGTACGTTCGTGTCAGTTCGTATTTTTATGAAATAGAAACTCGTTTCAGCCACGAAATCTTACAATGAATTGTAAATCGTTTAATTTACGAGTTGAAAATCAGCCATGTTGAGGTTATGTATATAAAAATTCTTTCTAGTCCACGTTCTATGGTGTCTCTGCAGTTTGTCTCCTAACTAGACTGCATGTATTCGTGCCAATTCATATTTTTCGCGAAATAGAGTCGAAGCAGAACCTCGTTCCAGCTATCAAATCTTGCAAGATTTGTTAGTTGTATTTAAGATTTGTAAGTTTGAACTATGTTGAGGTTATGTGCGCAGAAATTCTCTTTGCCCCACATTTTGCAGTTCTCTGCACTTTGTTCTACAAGTAGACTGCGTACGTTCGTGTAAATTCGTATTTTTATGAAATAGAATCTAATCAGAAATCTGGTTCGTCCATTGAATCTTGCAACGAATTGCAAACTGTTTAATTTATACAAGTTTAAAATTAATCACGTCGAGGTTATGTATGTGAAATTTTGTATGGATTTCAATTTGAAGTTTATAACCCGCATCGTTCAGTCTCGCGGAATGTAGAATTTTCTTTAGAAAATTCCCTCGAATTTATCTACCCTTGATAACTCCGCGCTTATTTATAAGTTATCGGTTCTTTATTTATAGGGCAAACCGTGCTTAGTAGACTTTGACGAATAAATGTTTATCGATATTTATCGCTTGGTCCGGTGGAATGCGAATTTTCACTCCGGTTGAGAACCCCTTTCCTTTTCAGAAATTTCTCTTCTTCTCGATCCGCGCGTAGAACGTCTACAATCTGGATATTCCTTCGATCTTTGGGGGGCTTAGATCTTTTAATGTGTTTTTTCGTCAGTGACGTATGACAAATTTTTCCAGTGAATTTTCGAATATTTTGTACATTTGGAATTTACAAGGAAGTCTTCAAAAATTGTTGACTGCTCTGAATGACTCGGGATATTTCTCTCTCGAAAATATTTCGGAATTTAAAATCAGAATTCAAAATGAGAGTGAAAGAAAGATCGGCTACTCTGTGAATGGCGTTGCAGGAGCTCGATATCGAGGTAAAGAACGAGATAGGAAAGTTGAAAGCAGCTCGAAAGAGGATAGTAAATTAGCAATGGTCGTTTAAACGGTTACGGAAGCGTCGATATATCTTCGGTGGCACTTCTGGCTACGTACTATATTTCAAAGGGCGATACATCGCCGCTTGCCACTAAAAGGGTTGATATAGATGCACGCGTTATGCCTCTGTAATCGATAGTTTCGGACTAGCCTCGACTACGTACGTACTCGATTACCATAGCGCGATTATACTGTTACCTTCTAGTTCTACAGGAAAATCTATTGGGTGTTCCCCCAAGGATTTTTCTGGATTCATCCATGCTAGAAAATATCCTTCTTCGTTCGTTAAATTGTGTTTGCCAATTGTGTTGTGAGTAAGAAAGAAAGTAGAACACGATAATCTAAATTTGGTAGATTCCGCGAATTTTTTATCACTGAAAGTGATTTTAGCGGGGTTAACTCAGAAAATCGGGCCTCTTCAGGTGCAACGCTGATGCAACGAAAATTAGCGATTGCTTGATTTGGGTCACGTGATTCGCGAGGGGGCGTGGGGTAGACCTCGAGTAGGAGTGGCGTTGTCTGGTACTAAGCGATCGCACCTGTAATTTGCTTTCTATCGATTCAAATGTTTGCATATCAATAAAATTTTATGTCAGAACAGTTGCTTCTGGGCATTTCAGTGAGAAGAATCGTACTGGGGTGTAAGTCGTGCAGTTTTTTTATTATAGAATTGTAGGTTATGAAATCTCGTATCTTATGATAGGTACTAGATTCTAGTAAGTTTTTTGAATTTTCTGCTCCGAAATCCGGTTTGAAATGTGTTGCTAATTTTCTGGAGACTTTGCACTCCAGAATCTGGTATTTGCAGAAAGATCGTAAGAATTGCAAAATTTTCTGTTCCAAAGTGAGAAAGAAAGAAAGTAGAATATGGGAATTTTAGGTTATAAAATTTAGTATCTATAATAGTTACTGGATTATTATAGTTTTATTTAATTTTTATTTAATTACATGTTTATAGTTACTAGATATCTGCAATAATAGAAAAATGTAATCACAAATTTTTTTGCTCCAAAGTTTGACGTTAATGACAATTCCGCTTCAAAATAAAATCGGACACTTTGCGTCTTCGATAATTTTCGCGATTAAAAACAACTTAACAGCGAGATTTAAAAAAAAAGCGACGTGCACGGGATAACGGATACCGAAGATTTTTCTCTGCAATCACCATTCCTCGAGCACACGGTAACTAACTCGCGCAACAGGAAATGGGCTGATAACGAACCTTGGCACGATTATAAAATTGTAAAATCACAACGATTAAAATTGACCGTGCCTGCCTGTTTTAATCCGCGTCAAAACGCTTTTGCTAATTAACCGTGTCTACTAAAAAATTCACCGCCGAAACTCCGTTTCTCCGTTTCTTTCGATTAACCACTCGCGTTAATTTATACATTTGCCACAGAAGTACATATTTCTGGTCTTAAAAATCTCTAAAGCTTTCTTGCCGAATGAGAGAATTGATTTTTCAGAAAAAATTCTGAAAAAACTTTCGAAACTTTATAGAGTTACCTATTTCCGGGGTAGAAAATTTCTATTTACAGAATTCTTGATTGCACTCTAAAAGATAAAATAAAAAATAAAATTTGATATACTGTCGAGGTAAAATTTTATGTATTCGCAAAGTGTCACACGCAGATTTCAGAGAGTAGAAAATTTCTTTGCAAATTCGTCGATTCTTCAATTTTCCAAATGGCCACTTCGGGCCGTATGAAATTTCCCACCTTAGTGGAAGCTAAAAGTGCTCTGCTTCTCGCGATAAATAGATATACACGGCCCGAGCGCGGGCATAAAAATAAATCGTTGCGAAATCGGGCGAAGATCATCTTAGCAGAGATAAACGGACTTTATCGAGATCGGCTTGGATCACTTCGGTCCGATTCCATCGATGTTATCGTGTTTAACGCGCGCGGTTAATTTGATCGTTGCGGCTGGTAAGAAGGGTATTGCGCGCGGCCCCGTTCGATATGGAAATCGTTTGCAAACGAGCGCCTCCAACCCGAATGAATAATTCCGCTTTGGACGGATTCTTCTTCTTTTCTTTTTTTTTTCTCCTTTTTTTAACAGGACTTCGGACCGCTCGCGTAAATTCCTCTTTGCCAAGTTTGTTTCCAACCGGGGCGAAGAAAAAGGAGGAACGAAAGGATGTACGCGCGTTTAATTCCGCTCGTTCGCTTTCACCCGACTTTTATTTCCAGCTACTGGAATGTTCAATCGTATCAATTAACCGCGAATTATACTCGCTGCTCTCCTTGTGGAAACGAGAGTTTTTCTTTCGAACGAGAGATGGATTTGTTTGTTTGGTAAGACTGTTAATGTTAACGCGTTAAATTTACGAGAAAGTCGATAGTTGATTCGTCTTAATTAGTGCTTTGCGACTTGGGGTGGTTTCTCTAGCTTTCTTTATCGTGTTATTTATTAATAATTATAATAATAATAATTAATAATTCCTGCCATTTATCATATTATAACATCGTAATAAATTGTTTATTAATCGTACGATTAATATATTTATTTTCGATTTCTGTCCTTATTCGTAATAATTAGCAGCTTACAGTACTTTGTACTTTGCTCTAAGCAAGGATACCTCCACGCTCGAAGTTCGAACTACTTTCTAGAATTGTTTCTTCTAAACATTTTTTCCCGTGATTAGATTTATCACGATTTCGAAGATCGAAGTCTTAATTTAATTTGAAACAACCTTTCAAAAACTTGCTGTACTTGCTTTTTTTTTTCTTCTTTTTTGTTATTTTATCGAATAGAATCGAAGGACAAAAATTCAAGAAACTTTGTCGTTTAATCCTGATGTTCAGAGTTCAATAAAATGATGAAAAAATATCGTACAGCGAGTTCGAAGAGGAAATTTCAAACTTTTAAGGCCGTATGATGAACTTAATCATGGAAATAACTTTTTAACGTTTTTACACACGTTTGAATTTTCACAATTTTTGAAAAAAGAAAGTCGAATTTTCTTTTTTCCACCCGCTACAGGGTAAAATAATTTTCAAAAAAAAAAAAAAAAAAAAAAAAACGAACCAAGGTGGATTGTTGTATGATTTTCCTTTACAAACTCATGCCAATTTAAATTATCAAAAATTCTATATATATTACAAACATTAATATTTGTCCATCATAAACACTGTCCATTATAAACATTAATATTTGTTGCTTCTATCCCTGTGCTCGATATAAGATCATTAAAATCGGCATCGAATGTTTCTCGATTCCCCTAGAGAAAGAGAAAAAAAGTCCCTAGCAGTTAAATTCCATTGGCGCCGCCATTTTGTCCTCGACGAATCGATTCTCAATCCTCTCCTCCCCGGATCACTCTGGATGAAGAAAAAGAAAAAGAAAAACACCGTGGCAATTAAATCGATCGAAGATCGACGAGTACACGCGATATTGAATTTCCTCGGTCGAGACAAATCGATAGGCCGTCGCGGGAGACCATCAGGGAATCGTATAGATTTTAAACCTGCGGTATCTAGTTCTTCAGAGTCGCGCGCTATCGTGTATCGTTTTCAATGTTGAGTCACTACGATAACTGGTCAACAGCGTCGTTAACACGATGTTGCAGCGTCGTGTAACTTTGCTTAATCCATTCAGGGGACAAGTAACGATTTATCGCGATATTACGGACACTCCGATATTTTTTTTCTTGATATTTTTTTCGTAAAATCGTAGAATTAATCGTTAGTGTAAGACGAGAGAGAACACTGAATTCTTTCATAACCTGAATCTAATTTGACTTTTACATAACCTAAAAACAGCGACGTGAATTGCAAATATTGGAAACATTACGCTCTTTTCTCTGCATTTTCATACAAAAAAAAAAAAAATTCTAAAATTTAGTTACGATATCTGATAAAAATCTGAGATAAATGTTTTTTTTTAGATGAGAATGTATTGCACGTCTAACTATGGATACAGAGTGGTCACTGAAACACTGAATGATATAAAACAACTTTTAAAAATAACTTTTACAAACACATGTTCTTTTAATTTTTTATTATTTTATTTGGAAACATAATTAAGATTTGGATTTTTTTTCAGTATTTTGTGTGAAAAACAACATCCCTCAAACGACTATGCCACTTTCTTGCTCACAAATACGGGCTCTTTCAGCGGTCACCCTGTATATATAGGAAAAGAATATTGAAATAAAACAACGCCAGAGCAGAGGAAATATCGAAAGGGGGGAATTTGAGGGAACCTATTAGCTCGCCTATAAGGTTCACGAACCCATGAGTCATTTCGCGTCACGCAATGACATGGAGCATGTAAGCCCTACAATTTTCTTCGCTGACCGTGTAACGCATCGCTGGTGCTTCCAAGAATAGTCACGATATCGTCCAGCCTTTGCCTGGCGAGTCTCTCTCCTCTCCTCTCCTCTCTTTCTATGTTTTTCCACTCGAAGCTTTTCGACTCGCGATTACGATAACCTCGAGCAATCGTCCTCTTTCATGCTCCTCTTCCATGCCTTTTACACATTAATGTCGTTACAATTGTTGCTGCTGCTATGATTGACGTTGTTGTTTTTTTTCCCCTATCGTTGCGAAATTATTGAACGACCGATCTTTTTGAGGTAAGAAAATTTTTCGTAGATAGTGTTAACCTCTCGGGGATAACTTGCCATCGAAAAACGTAGAGGCATCTTCTCCGGAGTGTTAATTTGTTCTCTGAAACTTTGAAGATCCTCTAATTTTCTCGCTCTTTATTAATGTTTGTGGGACGTTGGGAACCATAAATGTTCCGTGCTTTATTATTCTGAAATTTTTAATTTGAGATTTAATTTCTAGACAATGTGTAGTACGAAATAAAAATAAAATAAAATACCTTGAGTTTTTGTAATATAATGCAAATTATTGCAGTCACGGGAGCAGCGGTTCTCAACCTTTCTTCTCTCCCGTACCTTCACCTATCTCTTAAAAACTTTCACATAAGTCTCTTTTTGTAAATCGAAACTTTCTAACTTCGTTTTTGTGATTTTTATTTCAACTCCATTTTTTTCTGCCCTTACCTATATTACTTTTGCTGTTACTCCCTGGTTGGGAACCGCCGCACCAGAGGATTGAGGTTACACTGTGTGAATGAATTATCAGTAATTTGGCAATCGGTATTGGTACAGAACTAAAATAATTAAACACTACTGTAATATCAAATGTACTAATTTATATACTAAAAATATACTAAAATTTGCAAATACTAAAATTAACGTAATTGCAAATGATATTAGGTGTATAAGTAAGCTCTCGCAGTCGAGTTTAACTTTCGTCAACGGCGGTATTTGTTTGTCTCTGTTTTGACAGTTAAAAATACGATTAGCCAGATTAGGAAGCTGCACAATATCTCGCAATTTCACGTTTTATCGCATTTCAAACGGGATTAAGAGACGGACGTTGACGAGCAGCGTGTAGGTACGTCACTGCGTATCGCGGATTGTTTTCATCGGGGGGGAAAAATGTCGTCGAAACTTGCGGGAGATAATTTGCGAAACGTAAGTGGATAATACCGTGTCAGAAAGTACGTGACAAGGGTGATTTAAAAAATTTCGAAATGAAAATTTTGACTTGAACGAGAAAATACGTAGTTGGTAGCAACGAGCACTGAAACTCTAGGGATTTCTACGGACTGTAGGGAATATATTAATTTCAAACACGGTTACAAATTAAATTAATATACAGTTTTGTTACTCTAGAGAAATTGTAAGATAATTTGTGAAACGTAGAAGGATAATGTCGCATCAGAAAGAAAGCGAGAAAAAACTGCACGACTTGTACTTCGGTACGATTCGTCTCACTGAAAGACCCAGAAGCAACTGTTTCGACTAGGAAATGAAGACTTTTTTGGCATAAAATTTTACTTGAATCGATAGAAAACAAATTACAACGCCACTCCTACTCGAGGTCTACGCCATGCCCCCTCACGAATCACGTGACCCAAATCAACCAATCGGTAATTTTCGTTGCATTAGCGTTGCAGCTGAAGAGGCCCGATTTTCTGGGTTATCCCTTTATCTCTAAAATCACTTTAGCGTCGAACACTGAAATTTTAGGGATTTATACGGACTGTAGGGAAAATATTTTAATTAAGTTACGATCAAATTAATGTATAATTTTCGAAAGGGGAGTTTCTTTTGAAAATATTCCTTGTAAACATGCTCCTTTTAAAGTGTCCATGCAGCACGATGGTTTTCTTGTCGGGTATCCGATCTTAAAATTCACTCGATAGAGTAGGCGAGATCCGTAGAGTAGCTTTCCTTATTTCGTTATTTATTCAGATCATTCATTCATGCAGTCCATCTTTATCCATTCATACGAGCGTTTGATTCCTGAAGGTGAATGTCCCGAACCTCTAGTTTCTCGAATAAAATATTCACATCATCTGCTGTCTCTCTTTTACAGAGACGAAGATTTTACAGAGACTACAGTGATTTCTACGAATCCTGATC
The DNA here is from genome assembly GCA_032399605.1 of Melipona beecheii. Taxonomy (NCBI): domain Eukaryota; kingdom Metazoa; phylum Arthropoda; class Insecta; order Hymenoptera; family Apidae; genus Melipona; species Melipona beecheii. The sequence continues at coordinate 2,306,644 of JAUCMO010000447.1, forward strand.
CAATTGTCAAATTAATAAAAATCAAAAAGAATGACTCCTCAGAGATATAACTGCTAGTCGTTCGATTATACTTTTTCTTCTTTTTTATTCCGAAGAAGATGCTTTGCATCTTCAAAGTGTTTTTCGCAAAATCGTAAAAATATTGCGATTTAAATCTATATCATTAAATAAATAAAATTTAATAATTCGAACGTTTAATAATAAAAACGAATAAAAAGCAATCAAATAAAATTTAAAGGTTCATTTTGGAAACCAAACTCGGAATCGGTCTCGCCAGCATCTTTCGGTTTCCAAGTGTCTCGTTTTAATTAGGAAAGTTTCGGGCACTGTGTGCGTATTATTATAAAGGAATGACTTGGATGCTATGTGCCGCGACAGTGTTAGTATTAAGCGAAGTACAGGGACGGGGTAATTTTGATAATGCAACAGCTTAATGCGGTTAGTAATTGGGCCTCATCGATTTTGTATCGCAGAAGCTATCCGCTTAGGGCAATCGCCTGCCAGACCACCGTTGATCAATTTAATTAATATTATCTTCGGTTTTTCCCCCGATCGATCGATCATTTGTAAATATTTCCTCGCGCCTGGAATACTTGGACGCCGCGACCCACGCGAAATGAAATTTTACGAACGAAGTTACGAATCTCGTTCTTTCCTTAAATCTTTAGGCTTAGGTGGATGTAAAATTGTCCCACATTTTTTTTTTTTTTTCGACAGTTAACGCACGACCGGATATTTCTTAATCCCACCTAAGGGTTGTGTTTCAGTGAATTTCATTTAAAACGTTAGTTGCATGGTGGGATCTATTTATTCCTCACTTTGTAACAAAGAATTTATTTAAATATTACTTTTTCTCATTTTAAGAAATATTTATCTTTAATAATTGAGATGAATGTTTTTTCCCTTTTTTATATTAAAAAAAATTCCGTGCAGGTGGAGTTTTTTTTTTTCTTTTTTTCATTAAAATTGCGTGCCTCTAAGGGTGGAGACACGCAGTTGTTTAGACTTTTCTAAACGAGATTTGATCTTTCCTGAAAAGTTCAAAGGAAGAACGAACCAGTAGTAATAGTTCCAATTACTCATCAATACGATGACTGAAATTTGATCATTTTTCCATTCAGAGTCCTCTTGTTCAAAGTCGCAATATTTTATTCAAAGGCGAGTTTTTTCGCTGATGTTTATTATTATTCGACGAATTATGACGCTGTCCAATTTCTCTCTGTTTTGTGTATAGTTATTATTAAGAGAGAGACATGTCCATAGCCCAGTAATTTGTAGTAATTTGTCATTTGCTAATTTACCAGTGTTACTAATTAATATATATATATATATATATAGAGAGAGAGAGAGATAAAGAGTTCTGTTTGTCACGTGAACGTAGAGAATATTATTCGAACATTGATTACAGTGTAAATATCGCACGACGTGTGTCAATATACACCGAAATAATTTAGCAAATTTCAAACTGTAACAACTTTTAACCTTTACACCGATGACATTTAACTGATGGCCGTTAACGCCATTGTATTATATATATTTACATATGTATACATTCACTGGCAACTCGAGATTGTACTTTAACTCGCGTATTGTTAAAATTTATTCCCATTTCCGTTGTTGCCAGTGAAAATATTTGTCGCGTGTAGCGTCACGTATTCAAAATTTCACTCTACATGTAGATAGTTACGATTCAAACCACGACGACTGAAACAAATTTGTTTAACAGTTAAAATAAATGGATTATGCTTCTGTAAAAAAAGAAAAAAAGAAAAAAAGAAAATCTGAAATCTGTTAATGATATTTCCCACTATTTCACTATTTAAGTAATACGTTATTCCAATGTGCAGATAGATCATTATAATTTAAACCACGATGATTAAAACAAATGAATTTGTTTAACAATTAAAATAAATGGATTATGCTTCTGTAAAAAAAGAGAAAAGAAGAAAGGAAAATCTGAAGTCTGTCAGTGATTAAAAAATTATCGAGACAAAAATATCCCTCGATGAGAAGACACGTGAAATGGGGTATTAATGTGTTTCGACGAATTTGGCGGCGTGCGACCGACTGATGGAGAAGAATTCATGTTGGTCGTCCGTGGAAGGAAAACTCGCGCTCGATATAAGTGACGTTTTATGTAACGAGGTATCGAAGTTCGTGCAAGATACCTGTTACGCTGTAGCTCATTTGTGTTACGAAATGAAACGTAAGAGAAGAGAAGAGAGAGGGGGGAGGGGACGGTCGTCGGTCGTGTTCCGAGGATGTGGAAAATCCCGGCGAGGAATTACCATTACCCAAAATGGTCCTCCTTGTATTCTCGAAAACTGTCGGGTCACGTAACGAGATTCGAGAGAGAATTTTCAAATCGCGAGGGGAAACTTTTAATTTACTCGTCCTGCGGACTTTGAACTATTTAACTTTCGGGAATTTGAGCGAAGGAGTTATCTAGTGAAAATTAATAATAATAATAATTAGTAATTTATAACAACAACAACAACAACAACAATAATAATTAGTAATTTTAATAGTTAATAATTATTAAAATTACCAACATATAATATTATTTATTATTATTCATTTATTATTTAATATGTGTATATTAAGATATATGTTATAATATTTATTATTATTTAATGATCTATTATTATTAAATAATAATAATTAGTAATTACACGTGGAAGTTTGTAGAGACTTGAGATGAAAAACAAACGAAAGACGTTAAAAATTGTCTATAATATTCTATAATGTTTCTCATTTGTATTTTTTGGGGGGAGATAGAGGGAATTTTCCTAATAGAGAGAGACTTATTTGGTGAAAATGAATAATTTAGGAAAAAATATGGCTGACAGAAACAGATCGAATTTTTATCTACGAAACAAGTGATTTTGTTATTTGGTAAATTGATGTTTACTTTGGAAATTAATATCACTCTTATCCCTGGAAATGCTCAACGGGGGACGTTAATTGAAAAATAAATCAAACGAGGCGAGAGAACGTCATAACGTTCGTTGCGGAGGTTATATCCGCCATGGTGCATCAGCTTTTATTGGCTGAATTAGAAATTATTAGAGGTTGAACTCGGCAGCATCGTTAAAAAAGAAAAACTCAATGGAACGCGAAAGAACATGCCCTCGTGCAAATAATAAAAATCCCATTCGACGATTCTTATTCTCGTTCTGATTTATCGACTCGTGAAAATAGAAAGAGTCATTAAATTGCTAGAAACTTATTCTAGAAAGACGAATATTCCCTATGTAATTGTATTCAAAGTCACCAGATCAGAATTACCAACAGCCTCCCAATTCATCACGAGACGAGATACGAAATGTAAATGAAAATTTGAAACTCAAACTTCATCGAATATTTACGTTGCTTCGTCATTTGTCATATTCCAGCTGGGTTATCAAAATCAAAAAATCTCCGATTTGTCGCGGAACACGAGATGATACAAATGAAAATTCATAAATTTTGGTACTCGCAAATTTTACTCGATGAATATTTCCGCGAGACCTTTTGCGTTATTATACCTATTTAAGCTCGATTATTAATTATTATCGAATTAGTTTCAGCAAATTGTATCACGATATTCCGATTTCGACGACTCGCGCAACCCGATCACGGGGATTTGCAGTTCGTAATTGAGATTTACTTTGGCCTGTTCAGGTTCGGCAATTACGTTGCAATGTTAATCAGACGTTAATTGTGGCCACTGATAGGAATTGTGGCGACCGAAGTAGAAATAACGCGGGTTTCGTCGCGGTGAAAAATCTCCGGCGTATCTTCAATCTGCGACAATGAGGCTTCTTGCTAATTAGCCTTGCTTGCTGTGTGTCTCTCCTGTCTACTTCTCTCTCTCTCTCTCTTTTTTCTTTTCTTATTTTTTTTCCTCTTTTCCTTTTTTGTTTGGGCTTGCTCTTATTTTTCGTGATTTTTCAGACGAGCTTGAGACGTCGAGGTTGGCTTCACGTTTAGGGGAAATTAGGGTCTTTCGATTCGAGGAAACAATTGCAATCGTTGTGTGTTAAAATGGAATTAAAGTGGCAGGGAATATATATATATATATATATATATATATATCAAATTTCTTTGTTTGATAATATGAGTCGAATTTATCAAAGTTTAAACACGCATATCGAGAGTTCCAACAAAAAGATCTCTCTTGTCATTTTTTACGTCTCTCGTCAAAACTATAAAAACCAGATTATTCGTCGAATTGTGAGAAAATTCGTGTGCGAGTGTATTTAAATACGCAAAGTATGTTTTCATCTATGTCTGTATAAAATTTTGTACTCTTCGTGTTGCCAAGCAATTGCAAATTCCATCGCCGATTCTCTGACAATAATTACCAGATCGATCGTGGTTCCACGATCATTAAAATGTTTCAAAAATATTCTCAATCTCGATTTCACGATCTCTAATTATTTCTCTTCGCTTGTGCTCGATGAATCGCAATATAATGGACAAAAATCGTTCGAGAATCGAATTCGTTCTCTTCCACCGGGGCAAGAAATAACCTGTTTCTTTTTTAATTACTTAGAAAATTAATGGGAAACAAAACGGAGAGGATAATGTCGAAGGGAAAAGAGAGTAGAGCGGACGATTCGTAGAGAGGTGTTTCAACGCACCGCGTTCGAATCATCGTTCATGAGGATGACGCTTAATGCGTGTGCCCTAGATGCAGACAGGCCGCACGGAGGCGACTCGCTTCCTGTGCAATCAGGTCCGATCGAATTAATGCTCGAATGCCTTCTTACACGAGGACGGTATAATGAACGTCGATCGACGATTAACAAGTCTTTCGAAAGTGTCTTGAAAAACGACCGATCGTAAAAAAAGGGGGGAGCACTCATTTGGTTGGCGCGAGACGATTAAACTAAAATAATTTTATTTAGAATACCTTTTATTTTATTTTCAGTGTCTGGTATTTAATCGTATTTAAAGCAAAATCTTTAAATTCTATCGTGTATTTTGCAGTCAACATTTTATGGATTTTTTGTTGCATTTTTTAATTTTATCTACCAGTTTCAACCTAACCTAAAATTTCTGAGCGAGGTCTATGTGTTTATGTTAGGTTATGTTAGGTTTTATGTTATTTAGTTATTTATTTTATTAGTTTATGATGTAGTTAGTTATAGTTATATGTTACTATATTAGGTTGGTATAATATCTTTGTCAAATGAAATAGGTTTGGAACTAATCTGAAGATGCTAATAGAAGTTGTTGGATGTTTATCATAAGGTCGGATCAAAAATATTGAAAATATAAAATAAAATATTAAAATATAAAATAAAATAATGTAACTTTAACACATGTTTCCCACAGACGTTTAATAAATCCGTAATTCGCAAAGTGCATTCGCGTTATGCTTGTTACGTGAAATCAATCGTGAATAGGTGTTTGTAAATAAAAATGAAAATCATCATTCTGTTCGATCAAACGAAGCCTCTAAATAGTCGCACTCTGAAAAATAACAAAAATCCTGTCAGAGAGGTAAGAATCCTGGTATAACAAAAAATCCCCTAGAAAATAGATAGTATGAAGGCATCCGTAAAGCAGGATGCCTTCACCGGTCGTCCATAAACTAGGAAAATCGTGGCTGTAAATTTCGAGAGGCCACGGCGGTGGTACTGTTCTGTGAAAAAAAGAAAAAAACAAAAAAGAAACGCGGGGGGGATTCACTCTGTCAACTGGAAATGGAATAAAATCGGGTGGCGATAAATTAAACCGGCTGGCTGCCAGCGAAACGTCAAAGAAACTCCGTAGCGGCGAGTGCGTTTTCGTTCGGATTCAGATATTCGTTGAGGGAGAGACAACTGGGTCAATCCGCGTCCCAGAAGCGGCTAGACGAACGACGTGACGCGGAGAGAATGCCGGAAACCGGCTGGCTGGAACCGGAAACCGCCGTTGCAACGTAAGATTATCCGCGCTCGCGCGCCATATAATCGATCGTTCTCTCTCTCTCTCTCTCTCTCTCTCTCTGTGTTTTTGCTTAGGTAATGGATATTGCAACGAAACGAAAAATTTTATTTTCTTACGTTTGGATTTATTCTTGTTAAACGCTGCCCTCGTATTATCTCGAATTATTATTAGGCTTTTATTCCTGAGCTTCGAATATAGTTGTGAAATTTAGATTGAATATACTAATGTTGAGTATTTGATTAAATACTCGCGTATTCGAATACTTTGTTTTTGAACATATGGACTCTGAAGTGTTTTATTCTTAAGCTTCGAATTGTTGTAAAATTTAGAGTGTAAATACTCATATACAATACATTTTGTTAAGTGTACTTTTCAGAAACGAACAAGATTTAAAACGTTCAAAGAATATACATACTTAAGTATATACATACTTTTCTGTGGAATTGTGGAATACTCAGAAAGCAGTAAAATTTATAGATACGTTGAATATTATCGTAAAAAAGATACAGCAGTTGAATTGGAAATTAGCCATTCTAGAACATTTTACTGTATTTTTAAAAAGATAGATTAATCGATGGATGGATTATACTCCTCTGAATCTTCAAACAAGATGGAGATCGAGAGATTCCAGCATCGGTCTGGAATTATTGAAATTTACTTTCAAGACTGTCATTAGTCAAACAAATAGTTTATCAAACTATATTTTAATCAACTTCTGTGATATTCAATTAATCATAAATTATAAATTATCCGATCTCAGAATACAGATCTATTATCTATCTAATACCTGAAACTTCTCTCCGCTCTTTTAAATCCCGTTCGCATAATGATCTGACCCGTTTGGAGTTTGAATGGCAAAAGCGTTCGTTATAGCTTGCAGCTCCCCTATACACACCGTGTATTATTCACTCCACTGATCAGCCTACTTACCCACTATTGCCACAGGTCATACTAGCTAATAACGATCATTCCTCTCGCAGTATTGTTTAGTAAAATTAATCGTTGCGTAATAATTAATTTTATTACGTCACGTGTTCCATAATTTTGACAAACGTACAGTTGGAGGAAGATGGAAAAAGAGGTGATCGCGAATGAAAATCGATCTCTTCGGTGTGTTTTATTAAAAATCAAACTAATTTTGAAATCTGATTTTCACGACCCGATTTGCATCCAAAAATATGGAAAGATAGTTTGGAGAAACAGAAAATCTTTATGATACAACAGAGTACACAAATTTTTATTATTCGTGCGTTTTACAAAGAACCTCAAGAACTCAAATTTCCGAAAACACAGGTTTCATTTTGACCATTTTGGTAGTTCCAGCGTTAATTTTCCAGCGACGTCGAAAGCAAAGTGCTTTCTAATCTTTCGAATGGCGGAAAGTTTTCGCTGTCGAGAATATCCTTTTCATTTCTGGTCTCCAAGGATAATACGATCGAGAGATAGTAGCGGAACGTAATGGAAAGTCGAGAGATCGAGTGCGTCTTTGGTCTTCGAGATAAATGGAAGAGAATCCAATCGCGACATTTGTCTCCTTCGTCCCGAATTTCGCTCGATGACGGCTCACGTCACTGAAAATAAAAGTGAGCGTACACGTGTGGGACGCGTGGAAGCGTGGATTCTTCAAATCTACCCACGTTTCGCACACGCACGCGTAGACCTGTGAATGGTTACTCATCTGAGTAACGTAGTAGATGAGAAATAAGAATTCCACATGCGCTGTATCGACGTAGAATCCAGTCGCAACGCTTTGTTAATTAATCAAATTAATTAGCACATTCGAAGCTGATCGACGATAATCGAATATATTCGAGTCATTGATAAAATTAAACCGTAACATTTCGTCTCGTCATCATTTTATCAATCGATTAAATCGCACGGATATGTACATTTGATTTCGTCGAATTTAATCCTCTTGCCACGAATGAATGAATTGTTCGTAAAATTGAGCCGTAACATTTTTGGTTGGTTTCGTTGGTTTATTAATTAATCGAGCAATGAAGTTAATTTTGCGCGTTCTCCTTCCGTTGAAAGTGGAATTACGTATTTTTGCACATTTTGGACGCGTGACGTCCACCGGATATCTGTCGGCGAGAGGATCACTAATTGTGATTTTCGTAATAGAGAGCCGCGACGTGGTGTTAGACGCTTCGTAGGCGCATCTGACGCGATCTAATTCAACTGTTCTCAAAATATCCGGCCAGAATCAGGTCGGAAATATACATTTGTCCGTGTAAAATATGATATAAGGCGTAATCCTCTGTCAGGATGATTCAAGGGATTCGAACCGAAATAAAACGGGACTTTCGGTTTGAAGAACAAAGAAAGAGTTTTCGAGATGATGTCGATCGTGCAGAGATCTACGGTGGTTGCGAAACAGGAACGCGTAGTTTATTTTATAAGAATTTACGTTCATGCAAAACAGAGTATTATAAATCAAAGTGCCAGATAAATCTATGAAAATTTAATAAACCGGAATTAGAATCTTTCATAATTTATTGCGACTCATATTCTGAAATGAATCAATGATTGAAATGTAAATTATTCAAAAGCACCAAGTATTAATATTACGGAATATTCAAACAGAATAGATCCACTGTTTTGAATAAAATTAAATAAATAAATAAATAAATTAAATAAAAATTCCTCCTAACAATTCGTAATATAATCCTCCAAATTGCCGATCATTTCACATTTCTACAATCGTGATTGTTATTTCACGTAAAGGGAGATGTGTCTGAAACGACGTTTGATCTCACTTGGAGTGAAAGAAATAAATTTAAACTAAGCCATTTTTCATTAAAGTTAAAATAGATGGGACGATTGACAACCATGGGAATTTTTTCACGCGTACGCCAATTTTTCTTGGCGCCACGTCTTCCATCGTCCGATAACCCATTGTAAAGAGGCCTTTCGTGGTTGTTAAAAGTCTTTCTAGACCAGGCTACGAAACTTGCCCCTTAAGCATCGTCAAAGCGGTCCATAATGCTTTAATGGACCACTGACAGCGTTCTTAATTACCGAGTGAACGAAAAAGTCAATAATAGTAACTGCTCTTCTGTAAAGATTGATCGAACGGTGGAACGTCAGATTAATTTATCTGTTTTCGTTTGAAAGAAAATTATTCCGTAACCGTAGAATGTATTATGTAAGTTTTAATCACTTTGGGAATTCAACTTTGAGATTTTTTTTTTTTATTAAATGTCGAAGCAAAGAAAATTATGAAAAATATAAGCAAGATTGACTGTAATCGAAACTTATTATAAATCGTGGGGGAAATTTTACTCCAGTTTTATTTCAATTTTTCAATGATCTCAAATAAATGTTTCGTTATATTGTTTGTTAATACTAATGAATTCACGCGTTGTAAAACTAAACCTGATCAATGATACTCTCGAATAATTAAACTTTACGTTATTCTGTGAGAGGTCATCTATTCTAAAGAAAGAAACTCTTTTATTCTAAAAGTCATCGAAATCTAACCTAACTTCACAAATCAACAGTTAAATTTAAATTATTTATTTTTTATTGAGAATTTAATTTCAGAATTTAATTTCTTTGTATCATCATCTATTCCGAGGGAAAAAAATCTTCTCTTTAAAAATCGTGGAAACCTAACCTAACCTAACCTAACCTAACTTAACAAATCAACGATTAAATTTAAATTATATTTTATTGAGAATTTAATTTCGAAATTCTCTCTAATAGATCATCATCTAAAAATCGTGGAAACCTAACCTAACCTAACAAATCAACAGTTGGACTTAAATTATTTCTTGAGAACTTTAATATTCGAGATTTCCAAGCAAGTTTCTTGATTCTGATGGTGTAACTAATACCAAGTTACAAAGTAGTTGAGCGTAATTACGCTGTAGCTAATAACCGGAAATCGAGGAGGGAACGCGTTGCAACAAAGAACGATGACGCGACGCAAGCGAAACGCATTAATCCTTCAGCTCGCACGATCGAAGGATAATTCTTCGCGAGTTGGAATCAGAGATGAGTCAACAAGAAGGGAGAGCCTGCGCCCTGACGTAAAAACACGCTGTTCTTTCTCTTCACCTCCCCTGACACTTCCCTTCTTTTACGTTTCGTTTAATTAAATTAGCTTCTAGAGGTTATTTATATAAGTTTTATAAAATATCAGATGTTTAACATTTGTTTCAACGATCCTTTCTGTTTCTACATCGTTGATCGAAATGAAGAAACAAACATTTTTACGAAAATCAGTTAGTATTAGTTTAATAGCGAGAACTTCTTTTGTTACGTTTTAATTTAATTTAATTTAATTAATTAAGCAAGCTAGCTTATTCAGAGGTTGCTAGCTTTTTTCTGTGTGAAATACCAAATATTTAACATTTGCTTAAACTTTTCCTTGTATTTTCTCGTTTTATTAGTCCTAAGCTGAAGCAGCTTTCAACGCTTTGAAAAAAAGTAATTATTAAGAATCGCGAAGTGCATTCACAGTTCGCGCTATTTAACGAACTTGTTGTCGATTCTGTTCTTTTCTAAAGTTGAGTTTAATTTCCTCTCAAGGTCGCACGTTCGCCGTAATGTATCTTTAGTAATGCGTGTTTCTTTAATAACCGCCATAAAAATATTGACGAAAGATATGTGTCGGCGTTTGAAACTGAAGTTTAAAGACCGATGACGCGTTCGTTCTGTCATGTACGATAAAAATTATTGTATTAAAATAGAAGATTATTCTTGATCTTCTTTTTTCTTTTTTATCATTATTAATTGCCAGTCGATCGTCTTGCAGACTCTGTTTCCGATGGAAATAATTAAACGCGTCGACTTCCGACGTAAGAGACGAAAGGCAGACCATGGTAGAATCTTAACGCGGAATAACCAGGCGTAGAAGGAACCTTGCAGCTTGTTCAGCAATGATTAAACACCGAGAGAATCAGCTTACTCCCGACGTCGCGTCATACTACGGAGAATATAATGCGTTTCGTAGATACACGTATAATCCTTGAATAACGTTCAACCTCCTGGATGAAGATTTATGTCCTCTATCTACTTTCATGCACGCAGAATTCCGTATATCAGAATTTTTCAGTCGAGCTGTGGTTCGTCTTCAAATAAAAGTCTTCTGCCTTTACATTGTAATGTAAATTCCACCGCATTTGAATTTCTACGAGAAACGAGTTGAGAAATTAACATCCTTTCGAGATGAAATTTTACAAAATAGGAATTAGAGATGTTGTAATCAATTCTGTCGTGATCTAAATGTTGCGAGAAATATTGTAATAATAATATCTGCAAATTTATGTACAATTTCAACGAAAAGTTCGTTCGTCATTATTGTCAGTAAGAAAATTTGGAAAATCCCTGAATCACTGAAAGTGATTTTAACGGGGGTAACTCAGAAAATCGGGCCTCTTCAGGTGCAACGCTGATGCAACGAAAATTAGCGATTGGTTGATTTGGGTCACGTGATTCGTGAGGGGGCGTGGGGTAGACCTCGAGTAGGAGCGTCTGGTACTGAGCGATCTGTAATTTGTTTTCTATCGATTTAAATGTTTGCATATCAATAAAATTTTATGTCAGAACAGTTGCTTCTGGGAACAGTGAGAAGAATCGTACTGGGGTGTAAGTCGTGCAGTTTTTTAAGTTCTATTTCGCTCATCTCTGCGAAGATTTCGGTCAATAGACGAAAAAATGACTCTTCGACAATTCGTCCGATGTATTTAAACATTTTGGTTATATCTGCGAAATAATTCTAAATTTGGGATTTATCTTGCTTGTTGATCGTGATCTGGAGAGTCTGAAGAATTGTTCAAAGTTTGTATGAAGCTCCGCTGGGAATATACAAGTACTGGAATTTATATATTTATATATTTTCTTATTCGAGTATTGTACTTTTGCAATATTCTTTTATTTTTAATCCTTAGTGGTATCAATCTGTTTTCATTTCAAGTAACTTGTGATTTTAATAATTATTGATGTCGAACGTTTTTGGTTTTTTGACTTAAATCGGCCTCCGATGGTTTTTTATTTCGATTCTGTTCATTTCGTTTCTATTTTCCAACGAGTGTTTAACAAGGAAAGAGGTTTCTCAGGTGTTTCTATTGTTTCCCTTTTTTTCAGAAAAGTGGCGTTGCGTGAATTAACAAGCAGAGGGTGCAAGGTTGAGCGGCGGTGCTCGACTCAAATATTCTCGTTGAGTGAGCTCATCGATTGCGTTTTCCTGGATTTCCTGACGGTGAGTCTTCCACCCCAAACTTTGTCACTCGTGTACCACCTGTTCAGTAATCTTCTGAAGATTAAGAGTTTGCTTTTTTTCAAACTGACAGCAATAGATTTACTCATTTCGTTAAACGTCCACCAACGAATAACAAGTATACGACATTTTACAAAATATTGTAGAATTCATTATAAAGCTGAAACGAATTTGAAAATTTGAGATTTCACAGAATTTGCACAAAATCTCAATCGTCCGCGATTTAACAATCGGGACGAGATGTGTGATTTTATCGTCTTTCACCGCTCGAAACAAATTCGGGTATAGAACTCGCATAAACGTCCGTGGTCTGACAATAAAAATAACCATCCTTTTCGACCTTTTAAGCGATAACCGTGTATGTGTGTGACGGCGAAAAGCTCGAAAGGAAAGAGTCGAAAAAAAAGGAGAGAGCCTAAATAATTAATCGCCAAGCACATCGACCATAAACCAATTAAAACCACCCCTTACGAGATCCCACCCCCTTTATCGGATCCTATTCCGAGCGACCATAATCTGTCTGCGCGTCAATATTTGCAAGAGTCTAGCAAGAGTGGCTGGCACAATGAACTCTCGGTAAAACTGGACCGTAGAGTATTTATGTTAATTAGAAGCGAGATATCGTCGCCGGGAAAACAGGATGAAACGCGCAGGGCCTTGAAGACACTCGAAGATGCAATTGGCCGCACTGCAGCGCGCGCTCCTCGGCAAAACAGAATTAATTCCACTGTTTCTCTCCTTCACGCACGCGTACATAACTCTCCCTCTCTCTCTTTTGCTCGCTTACTTCTATGATTCTCTCTTCAGTCTAGCACGCTCGAAGCAGTAACGAAGCGGAATTAATGGCGGAACTATCGGCTTTTCGCAACTTTCGCGTATCCTTTTACCCGGGGGCTAGTAAACCCCTTGTTAGGTAGCAGCTACGAGCCGATGCCCCGTTCTTTTTATAAGATTAATCGAGTTACATCGGTTACAACCCGCTTTTTTCTTCTTTTTTTTTTACGTTTCGACGACGTTCGACGTGGATAATGGAAGATTTCTTTTTTTTTTTTTATCACTGAAAGTGATTTTAGCGGACGTAACCCAGAAAATTGGATCTCTTCAGGTGCAACGCTAATGCAACGAAAATTAGCGATTGGTTGATTTGGGTCACGTGAGGGGGCGTGGGGTAGACCTCGAGTAGGCGTGGCGTTGTCTGGTACTGAGCGATCGCGCCTGTAATTTGTTTTCTATCGATTCAAATGTTTGCATATCAATAAAATTTGATGGCAAAAAGGTCGTCTTCATTTTCTAGTCAGAACAGTTGCTTCTGGGTCTTTCAGTGAGACGAATCGTACTGGGGTACGAGTCGTGCAGTTTTTTTTCTTTTTTTCTTCTTTCTGTTGGTAAAGAAGGGTGAAAGATCTAGAGTTTTTAGAGAAAATATTCGAGAGTTAACGTTTGAAATTGACTGTCAAGTTCGGTTTTGATTTATGTGGATAATTCGCTGATAGTTATTAACCTCTTGCGCTAGTAACTGGTTTACGCATGACCATAACGAGTGACCAAATCGTATACAATAATTCGTCTTCTTTTTGAGTTCATCGGAAATTGGATAGAAATTACTAAGAAGTAATAAATTTATTACTTGTTTATTGCCTGGGTTATATTTCAATATACTTAAAACTGGGAAAATATTGCAATTTTGAACCAAATATTCTCGACATTCCAGCGGAAGAAGTTAAGGAATTGAGTTGCTTTGAGTTGCTGAGAAATAAGTTAGTTTTTTCATCGCGCTTATTAAGAGACTAGATGGTTTTGAATTGTTGCGAGATAAATCAGATTCGCGCGAACCATTACAGGGATCATTACAATTCTGCACCCGTTTGCTATAACATCTTCTGACAGTACAGTTCATGTAGATAGGAATACGAATGCTTTTCAGTAAGAGCGATATAAGTACGAGGGAGACGCTGTCGAAAACTCGCGTGGACAGGTCAGGAGAAAATCTGGCGAGGCCTGTTAAATCTGGCAAAATCATATAATCCTCAAAGCAATTTCTATTACGCCGCGAAAATTGAATTACTATTCGCATTACAGGCGGGGCCCGACTTACTCGCTTAGAGCCCAGCCACCTGACATTTTCTTCCACCTCTATTTTTTCATCTTTCCTTCTTCTCTTCCACCTTCTTCTTCTTTTTTTCTTTTTTCTATCCGCTCGTCTCGCGTGTAATAAATTGCACTTACTAAGTGCTTTAGGAAGTAATTTTTCCGCTAATATATTGTACTGTTCTCGTGACGTATCCGCCGGATGAGTTACAAGTCTGATAAAAGTGGGATGAAATGGGGGTGAGAAGTGAGATACGGTTCTCGATTTACGAAGCGAAGTGGAATACGATGTCGGGAATTTTGAGAGAAAATTGCTGATTTCGTTATTAAAGAATATTTAATCATTCGCTCGAAAAAATTATCTCATTGTTCCTTTTTATTTTTTTTTTTAAAGTCATCATGAAATGTTAAAAATTTTGGAACTCGAGTGTCGGAAGATCCAACAATAAGAGTTTTTTTAACGATCGATTAAGTGGATCAAGAGGTTATCTCATCGAAGTTCCGAGCTCGTTCGAGTTACAGAAAGAAAGTCTCGGAACTTTTGCAAAAGAGAAACGTTGCTTCGTTGATCTGGTAATTTTTTAATGACCAATGAAACGGATTAAGAAGTTACCCGATCTTTTGTCTGGCTTTCCAAGTTTCTTCGTAAAGTCTTGACGATCGGAAGAATTATTGGAATTTTTCAGTTTGTAAGAACTTTCAATATAATTTGTGTAAAATAGCGACATGTATAGTAGAATTGTACAAAGAGGCGGATTTACGTTGGAAGAGAGTCAGGAACCAAGTAGAAAGAAGGATTTTTCATTTATCGCTCGTTCGCGAGGAATTGAAAAGCCGTGAAAAGTTATGAAACGCGAAAATCCTCCGATATATCCACAACGTATTCACTTTGGGTGTGAAAAAAGGCCATGAGAATCTTTCTGCCTACAAAAATAGCGAAACAACGCGCGTATTCCATAATTTTGTTTGACTTTCCCGCTTTTTTATATTTAAAAATGGCAGGCTATGCGCATCTAGTGATTTACCCTAGATATAGGGATATTCTGCTAATATATCATCAAATTTTTCGAGATTTTAATTGACATTAGAAAAATACGAGAGCGTAACTAATATTGGAATAATATTAGCAAATTGCATTTATGGGAAATTCAAAGTTTCAAGAATGCACTTAAAACGTGTAGAAATGCACAAATATTTGAAATGCAGTATTATAATATTTTGTGGGTGAGCTAGTTTCACTAGAATTCGAAAAAAATGAACAATGAAATAGGAATTTGTTCTAGTAAAAATCGCGAGTATCACCAAAGTTTAACTAATCAGCTAACGAGTCCGATGGTTATTTTCGAATCGATGAGCCATTTTCATGGTATATTAGAGACCTGTTTTATCGATTAATTGTCTTTTGCCAGCCTTTGAATCTGTAGTGTTAATAAAAAACGAAGAAAAAAAAAAGACGGCAGAAAAGGGAGAAGAATTAGATAATATTGATTTGACCCAGTGTAATCGGAGGTTTATATTAGAATAGGGGTTTGAGGTATCGTTCAAGGTCCCGTTTTCATCAAACCCTAGTGACACAGTTCGATGGAACTGTTTTGGTGCGCTTTTTATGAGCTCTAATTCGACATCTTCTGTGATTTTTAACAAGTTCACACGATCAAAAAAATTATTTTTCGACGAAGCATATCTTTTTCATCAGATTTTACATTTCATTCTCGTAATGTTTTTTTTTTGTGGTGTTGAATGATACAAAATTTATTGTACTTGAACTGTGTTAATGGATGTAATGTAAATAACCTTTGTGGTATTTTACAAAAGTTTACAAAAGTTTATAATTATTAAATAATCATAGAACCTTTTGCAATAGTTGAATTCACGAATTTACATGCCAGTAGCACCACGATAAGTGCAAAAGAGTTTTCTACGTTTCTCCGTATATCAATCATGAGTGCTTGATCCTCAGAAACTGCCATCAATATGCTTTCATCATCCCCCCTTTCCAACTCATCGCGTTAAAAAATCAAACGTGGCTCATGAAAAAAAAAAAAAAACGAACGAGCGAAAATTCAGGATAGTTGACGAATCGATAACGAGTAAGCAGGCCACGTGCTACAAAATGGGTGGAAAAAATGTGTGAAAAAAGTAAAAAGGAGAAAGAATTTTATGCGCAACGTTGTTTACTATGATAAACAGCAAACGATGTCATGGTTGCTTTTTTTTAAAACTTTTCCTTGCAGTGTTGTGGTATTTGCAGTAATATTTAACAACTTTACAACTTTTTTACAGTAGTATTTAATACTGAGTCGGGTATTCAAATTTAAATCAATTCAAGTACATAGAATTTAAAAATTCTCCTACGTTTTCAATTTTTTAGTTTGAGAAACTTTTTGAGATAAATCGAGAGCACGATACTCATATCAAAGAGCGAGAACCTTAGCAGAGGCGGTCGGATAAAATCCGATCACGCTTCTTTTTCTCATATTTGTAGCGTATTTTCATGAGGGGAAATAATTTCTTTACCTCTCCCGGAGACATTTTCTCTCCTCGCAGTCAATATTCCTTTTAAATATGAACTTTCAAATAAAATACTTTCCTCCCTTTCTTCTTTTTTTAAATTTTAAACTTTCTCTCCTCTCTTTTCTCAAACACTTTCCTTAAACGCAGTTTCAATTTCAAAATACCAACGTCAATTCCGTTTGAACACTCGCGTCAAAATCGGTCCAAATTACAGTTTAAAAGATAGAAAGAAAAGAAAGGAAAAGAAAACAAAGAAAACGAAGAAAAATCTAGTTAACCATTTGCGCTGGCAACTGATTGCGGACCATAACGAGTGACCAAACCGGATACAATAATTCGTCGCTTTCTTCTTGAACTCGTCGGTATGACATCACTAGATAGAAATTATTGAGAAGTAATAAATTTATTATTTATTTTGCCCGGGTTATACTTAAATATATTTAAAACTGAGAAAATATTGTAATTTTAAGACAAAATATTCTCGACGTGCGTGGCACGTCATTCCAGCGCAAGAGGTTAACAATGGTTCAGTTACTTTTGAAAAATTCCATGTCCAAATTTCTGATTTTCCACGAATCATCCGCCTCTCTCGTTTTCTCTTTCCCTCTCTGAGCACCAGAGAAGTGTTTCGTGCACAATAATACGACGCAGAAATCATTTGGAGATGAAAAATGGCGCGGCTCCTCTTCACTCTGCACTCTTGCCTCGGCGAGCTCGTAGGCCAGAGCCGGGGAGTCCCTGTGACACAGTTTCGCACAATAGAGCAGTCCACCGCTTTTTACCCCAATCTACACCCCCTCCCCCTTACGCCCGCTTTCGTTCTTTCTGTGCTTCTTAAAGGCCCACACGCTCCCACTCCCTCCCATCCACTTCCCGACGTTCATTTTTAATCGTCCTTGCCACCAACGCGTCGCGGCCAGCCCGATCTCGTCGATATTAAACGTGTAAGGGAGAGAGCGGCGAGTGAAACAAAAGTCACTTTGGAGGGAGAGTTAGCAGAGGCGAGACGTCTCTAATTGGATAACGTTTTCCACGGGGGATGAGAACAGCTGCGGAACTGTTCGGAAGGCCTTGTTCCCTGTTCGCGCGCGACACGGATTAGAAACGACTCGGAGCGAGACTCGGTGGAGAAGGTTCGACTAACGAACGTGGACGAGACATCCATCGGTCGTGATTTCTCCAGCGTTGACGAGCCGTTCGAGCTTCTTGCTCGTTTCATTACGTACTCGTTTCATTACGAATAACGTTGTTGGAAATTAGTCAGGCGTGAGTTGTCCTAAGGTACTTTTTGATTAGGAATCAAAGTACCAATAGGAAAGGATATGCGACCCAAGTCCATTTTCCAAAAAGAAATCAAGCTAGCTGTTTTAATATTTACATTATTTTTCCATTTTTAAACAAAATTGTAACTAATATATTTAAAATCACAGAAAATTAGCTGGTTAACAGAATGATAAAGATTTTTATTTTAGTGGCTTGAGAGTCCTGTTTTAAGAGTTTCAAACTGATGCAAAGTATCATTGTGCAGTAAAATTTTATGAGATAACAGCTATATTTCTTGTTGTTAAAGTACTAGCGTTCGATTAGTTCAGACAGGGATTTTTTAAATAATAATAATTTCATTAAATATAGAGGATTTCAACTCAACCTCTAGGAGGATTGTGGTTTCTAGAAGATTAAAAAATACAATTTACATCTATACAAGCAGTAAAGTATAATTCTTAATTACACTCTTCAACGAACGACGTTTGGATTCACTTCGACGAATTCTTCGAATTCGAGTGGATGGTTTTATCAAAAGATGGCGCTCCCGATGAACGAGAGAGAGAGAGAGAGAGAGAGAGAGAGAGAGAGAGAGAGACATGGTTTATCTTTTAATTGGGCTGAGGAAAGTAAAACGTCGAAGCAGAAAATAGATGACACGATGATAATAAAACACAAAAGCACGAAGATAAATAAAGAGACGATAAAGTAGCTTTCTCTCGCTGCGGAAACAGGTGACGGTGATGTTTCCAGAGGCTTTATCGTTTTACGTACCAGCGTACGAACGAAATGAGAGAGAGAGAAAACGATATTAACCGCGGGACTTTTGTTTAGACAGATACCGCTTGCTATTTTCAAATTCAATATTTCCCTGTCAGCTCCGCGGGTAATCGCAATTATTTGCATTTCGTATGATTCAAGCTTCAAGGGAAGAGTCTTCTTCAGTATATATATTTAAATATCAGTCTGCACGATAGGAGAACAGGAAAAAAAAAGGTACAAGCAATAATCTCGAAAAGATTCGATGGAAAAAAATCACTTTGCTAGTAGTCTTCTTTTTATTTTTAGATTAATCTATTATCTTCCTCAATGCAATTCTACACTACCAACAGATTCTACAACAGATTCAACAGAGTGAAAATACAAGGAAATGAAATGTCACGTGAATACTTAGAAATTCTTCGTTAAGTCGTTAAAGAACTATAACGAAGATTCGAAGTAAAAGTTGACGATATTTACTTAACAATAAGTTAGTTCCATTTCAAAGTGTCGTCCATTTTCATGAATACAGGCTTGACGTCTATCAGAAATTGAATCTATTTCGTTGTAAATTCTTGGCATTATTGAATTTTTCACGTGTTGCGAAATTAACGTCCTTTCGAGATGAAGTTTTGCAAAATAGGAATTAGAGATATTGTAATCAATTCTGTCATGATCCGGTCGATTAGTTCTAAATGTTGCGAGAAATATTGTAATAATAATATCTGCAAATTTATATACAATTTCAACGAAAATTTCGTTCGTCATTATTGTCAGTGAGATAGCGAAAAGAAAATTTGGAAAATCCCTGAATCATTGAATCACAGATGCAACGCTAATGCAACGAAAATTAGCGATTGGTTGATTTGGGTCACGTGATTCGCGAGGGGGCGTGGACCTCGAGTAGGAGTGGCGTTGTCTGGTACTAAGCGATCGCGCCTCTAATTTGTTTTATATCGATTCAAATGTTTGCATATCAACAAAATTTTATGGTAAAAAAAGGTCGTCTTCATTTCTTAGTCAGAACAATTGCTTCTGGGCCTTTCAGTGAGACGAATCTTACTGGGGTACAAGTCGTGCAGTTTTTCATTCCCATTTCGATCGAGTTGTTCCCCCGACCGAGCAGACAAATGAACTTGTTTCTGGCACAGTTTCACCGGAGGATCCTCCGGATTCTATTTTTCATATTCGTGCGCGTTGCTCGTGTCGTTTCCATTAGCTGCTCCCTGACGGAGGGTCGTTGAAGGAAAAAGAAGGTTCGATCATGTGAGGTCAGGTCAGGTCGCTGGCTCTATTATATCTACGTTTAGCTGTTTAAAAAAAAGAAAAAGGAAAAAAGAAGATGGAGAAAAGGAGATTGCATATTGCTTGATAAAAAATAAAAGGGGGGGCGTTGAAGACAGCATCACTTTTCATCAGCAACTGAAGACTGAAAAAGAAAGACCGTGCTTCGCTGATCGAGTCATCGTCGGAAATCTTTCTTTCTGTCGTTTCTAATTATCGAGATATCGATCTTTAATGAATCTCAGCAGCTCGTCCTACAATTATCAGACTGCGGTTATTCTTCGTTAACGTCAAATTTCAATCTAGAAAGTTCTGTTTTTGCAACTACAAATTTTCCCTAAATTTACAATCTTAATTAATTAATTTTCTGGAGTCAGTGAGATCGAACCAGAATTCTCTTCTTTGATACTTTCCAGGTTTTGTAAGCAAATTCTGACTTGATCTGAGTAAATAATCGCAGTGTTGATAAAATAAAAATTCGTCGTATTTTGACGCAAATATCTAAAGAATCTTGAAAGATCAAGGAAGAAAGACTAAGTTAAGATGTTAAGAATTATGAATTGAATTTATGAGATATTGTAGGACGAGGATCTCGAAAGATCAAACAGCAAGAATGTTAATAACTCTGTGTATTGGGCGAAACGAAAAGAGCGTAGAGTTTCTGCGATTTCGCAAAACGAGGACGTCGCAGCGGAGGGCGAAAAATAGCGACGGAAGCCTCGGACAAACGATAAAATTAGCTAAACTCTGATTTTCTTTTCACGCGAGAAAAAAAAAGTCGTGGAGTTAGTTGATTGCTCTGCTGACATATTTTCACATTTCAATTTTTGCGTTTTCTTTCCTACGACTGATGAGATTTAGAATTCGTTAGTATCCATAAATTCTCCAATGAGAAATTAAATTAATTTTCTAGTTTCTAATAATATAGTAATATACTATAATGTATTGTGTCTTAAAATAAATCGAACGAAAAGGTGTAAAAATATCGCAGATTCTAAGTGCAACAGAGGAGAAAATCCTCCGCCTTCAAAGAAAAAAAAAAAAAAAAAAAAACAGAAAAAAGTCAATAAAAATGAAATTTCGTCGCTCGGGTATTTCGAAATGTGTGTCAGTGTCGCGCGACGTATTTTCCGTCTAATAAAATCTCACCGTAGAGAAAGAGAGAAAAAAACAATAGTTGGCCGCGCAATTAGCGTTGCGCCTTTCCTTCGCGTTATTCTCGAAACCAATTAACGGTCCGTTGATTCGGGAACCGCGTGTATTATGAGCTTGAAAAGACCGATGAAGCGCCGAGTGCCGGCCTCGATACTCCCGATCACGCGAAAATTATCGGCCAGACCCTCCTCCAGCCCCTCGCTGGACCCTTGCTGCATTATTGCAGCAAAAAGTGGAATGCTTAAATATCCAGACGTACTTTAGAAATATCTTTCTGCTGGGGAAATTTCCGATTTGAAACTTTTCTCCTGCTCCTGGAACTCTTAGTTTCAAAATTAAAGGCGAAATTAAATAATATTTAAAGTGTAAAAAACTGCACTTGTACCCCAGTATGATTCGTTTCACTGAAAGGCCCAAAAGCAATTGTTCTGACTAGGAAACGAAGACGACATTTTTGCCATAAAATTTTATTGATACGCAAACATTTGAATCGATACAAAACAAATCACAGGCGCGATCGCTCAGTACCAGATAACGCCACTCCTACTCGAGGTCTACCCCACGCCTCCTTGCGAATCACGTGACCCAAATCAACCAATTGCTAATTTTCGTTGCATCAGCGTTGCACCTGAAGGGGCCCGATTTTCTGGGTTACCCCCGCTAAAATCACTTTCAGTAAAAATCTATAGAAATATATTAACAATCATAAGTGTTTGGAAATTAATTTCTTAAAACTATATTGTAAAATTTTAATGTAAACGAATTTAAGGTACTAAATGTTGAGAGTCAAAGAGAATTGGTGGGACATTTGAGCTGGCGTGTACGTATTTAGAATATTGCTCGCCGGCAAATAGGGGATTGACAAGGAATTCGGTTAATCGAATTAATCTTCTAATTTTGGTATGTCGAGGTTGCAGGAATCTGCAGCAACGCGTGTCTGTGGCGTTGGTTTATGACGAAATTGAATTTTAATACTTGGAATTTGCCGGGCTTTTGAGATTCGAGAATTGTCATTGCGAGTTTATAGTGGAAATATTGATAACAGGAGATTGATAAATAGAGGTGATGTAGGAAAAATGATTGCCAAATGATTGTTGATTTTGGAGCCCAATTATAGTTTGCAACTCGCAAGTTAATATTTCATTTCAATTTTGCAACATCGATTACAATGTCCAGACTGTAATTAAATTTTTATTTTTGGAATTCGCGTGAGATTTATTGCGAATTTGGCGGGAATTTTCGAAAGTTGATGTAAATTAACTTTGGAAATTTTAGTGTTAAAAGACAATGTTACGATTCAGTATTGCAACTTTATCTTACGGTCCATTGTTTCAATTTATGGAATTAAATCCTAAGACTTAACATTATAATTTCAGCTGCAACAGGATCTGTACACATGTATACCATTAACCTCAAAGTTGTCCATTGTCACAATTCATTCTTGCAACTTTGGCATTACAGTTCAAGATGGCAATTCAAGTTGTCTCTCTCTCTCTTACTCTTCAGAGTTCAACAACATTCAATTAACTCAACGTTATACCACAGGCGTGTTAACTCAAGAATCTCCCCGTTGTTTTCCCTCCATTTTCTTTCGTCCTCTCCTTTTTTGTCTGACTTTTCACGCCTTGTTATCGCACGACAACACCACGCTACCGCTTTCTCCACTCAATTAGCGTCTACGGGGCATCGTTTCAACCTAGCTCACGCGACATCCTGATCGCGTTAACTCGTGAAAATTAAACGCCCGCGGCGCGATCGATCTTCCAATTTTCACTCGGGAGGTGGGGGTGGAGGGAAAAAACCTCGGCTTTCCATTGAATATAGTACGGGGCTCTCCACTCGACCAGATCCACGATATACAACCGGGGCCCTCCTAAATTGAAAAATCAAGTAACCGGGCATCCATTGACGCAATTGACATCCACGTCTGCTGTACGTCCACGTTTTTTAATCCTCAACTCTCGATGATCGAACCAATCGTCGAGCGGTAGCGTGATTCGAATAATCTGGAATAAATTATTTGGAATTATTTTAGGTTATGTTTGCTAATTGCTAAGTTAATTTTAAACGATTGTTGTCGATTGTACTTTTCAATTGTGGGATTTAGCTTTAAGGTAGTTCTCAATTTCGATTTCAATTTCTGCGTGACGTTTTTTTTTTTTTTTTTTTTTTTTTATTTCTTAATTGGGTCAGTTGTGTTATTTAATTCATTTGGAGGTTAGGTTACTCAATTTCAGTTTTAGTGTTCGTTGTTTTTTTTAATCTTCAATTTATTACCGATGATCACATCAATTCCAATTAAATTTGACGCTCAAGTTAGGGGGAGCTAACATTGGTTTCAATAGTTTTTAATCATTAACTGAATGAGTAGTGTAGGAGAGATTGAAATTAATTATTCATATCGTGTTGTCAATTGTCTTCGAAAAAAATACATTATCGATTGTTACATCAAAATTTTCGTCACTTCCCTCCCGTTCCCGGAAACGGATGCTCGACTGAACGTTTCTAGAGCGTCTGGTCGACAGCGTCAGTTTCGTCACTCGACTTTGATGAACCCAGATCAACCTTCATCGCCTTTAATTAAACGCATCAGTGTCAAGATGTCCGCTGGAGACAATTGCGGTCTTTAAATGCGCAGGCACGCGACGTATAAATTTTTTCGATCGAAAAAAAGCAAGGAGAGAACGGGGATTTCACGTGTCACATTTAGCGCAAAAGAATTTGTCACTAGACTAGGGATATTGTTCCAAATTTTCGTATTTTTCACGAATTTCACTGAAGCATAGTTATAACGAGTCATTTTATTATGGATTATATATTTCTGTACATCATGCACGGTTGGCACAATACAATTTTAAATTAAAAATTTTTTAAGTTTCTAAATTTCGTTTCGAAGAAATTAAGTAAGTTATTCAGTAGGATACACTTGTGTGTATATTTAGTAGTACAAATTATAGTTCAATGTGCAATATATAGTATGATTGTGATTACAATTTATATTTATATTATATTATATTATATTAAATTTATATTATATTTTTACATACATTTCCAAGTTGATTTTAAATTTTATTAACAATGACAGTCGATAAGATTTCAAAATTTCTCGTCTAACACGAGACGAGATAGTCGCCAGCCACTGTGTACATAAAAATTTTTAAACGATGAGAGGACAGTTCGTTCATCGCTCTCCTCGACGCGCAAGTTAAAATAAAAATCGTTTCGTTTTCAAAGGATGATCGAAGAAGATTGAGCTCGATTAATTTGTCACTCGTGGAATTATATTTTTTCGCGGTGGATCAGTTGATATCGCGTAAATTGATTATCCGTCATCTTAATTAACATTTCCCTTCGGGCTACGCTGGAGAATTTCAATGGTCTGGGTATTAGTTTAATTAATTCCTTTGTTTCCCAATTATCGAGCAAATTTTCTACAACCCTTTCATCAGCCACGTTTGTTCACCAAAAGAGCGGTGTTTTATGAATTTTTGGCGTCTATAACCTCCGTCAAAGCGAATGAAAAGTGGCTGATTAATTGTATATCTCATTAATGAGAGATACAGACATGTATCAATTTTTGTTTGTATTTTAACTACTTGAAGCGAATGAATAAAGTTTCTTTCCAATCAACAAATTCGCAGAATAATCTTGAATAGCAAAACATCAATTTTGTAAGCATAAAATTTAAAGAAATAAATTAAAATTCTACCAAAGAACTTACTCGTCTATTATCAAGTTTCCAAAAGTCATCCAGAATTCCTGTAAAATTCCATTAGGAAGAGACACTCCCTCTCGAAAATCAATTTCGAAAAATCTGATGCTTGGTGTAGCAGAGGGACTCGTGGTATCAAAGCGAACGTTTTAATCGTCTTGGTTGAAAATTCGGCCGCGGGGGTGGATTGTAAATTAGGTCGCTGGTCGAACGTCCTCTGCGGACGTGTATGCGGATACCGATATATTTTTGCCGGCGCGGGGGAGGGGAAAGTTTTTTGGACGTTGGCCAAAGAGATAACTCCCGACATTCTCGTCGACTTGTTGCTGATGCACGACTCCGATCCAATTTGGCAATGATCGTTTCAATCACGCTATTTCAACTTTCCCTCCGGATTGTTAGTCCTTTCTTCGGCTCTTCGTTTTTAATAATGCTTTTTTTTTTTTTTCTTTTTCGTAATAGGGAAAGTTGTGGTGTTCAATTTTATATATATATATGTATGTATTTCGAATTATAGTTGAGTATAATTGGAGGAGTAAAGAGTCGAAGAGAAGTTAAACTAGATTTAACTTAAATTCAGGTTATACGCGGGATTGGAATTTTTTTTTGCAAAGTGCAAATGTGGAATTTTGTTTTTTATATAATTGCAAGGGAGAATCGTTTTAACCTAAGTTGATTCTTTCTTTCGAAAAATTGTGGTAATAGGATGGAGATTCTAGATCGTAATTTGGACGAAGTTGAATTCGAAAAGGTCAGAGCTAGTTTTGGTTGGTTTTTCACTTGGGGGAAATTTAAAGTGTCTGTCGGAAAACTCCAAGCTGTTCTTCCGATAACGAACTTTTCTTTAGTTTGACTTTTCTATTGGAAGAATATAAAATTTATACAGCTCGGACTAAAAATCACTTCTCAAAATAAATCCGTAATTTTTTTACTGTGTATCTTTTTCAACATTTTAAAGAAATAATTTTGAAAACACAGTCAAAAAAATTGTGTTTGAATTTGAATTTAATTTAAAATTAACAAAATTAGCTTTTTTCTTATATTTTGATGTTTTATTAAAAATAATAAATCCTATATATATATAACAGATGCATAGATATAATAATAAAAGTTCAACATTTTACCATTCTACTTTCAATCCAAAAGTAAACCTTTCAGATGATTCATGAGAGGAGAGAAAGACTTCCCCCCCCCCTTTTTTAAGTAAAAACTCGTGCCTTTATATCGCTCATCCTATATATCAACTTTGGACTAAAACAGGGTTAATCGCAGTCCTCGAGCCATCAAGTATACAGTCGTGAAATTCTTGACCCGCATGCATAAAATCGCTTTGATCAGGAATTCGAAGAAGCTGGACATCCTAGTCAGGAACTTCCGGTCGCTAACTACTCTTGCTTTCCTCCGACGCTTCCTCCACGTACCTCTGTCTCCGAAATTCGGTATTATTCATCGAATATCTGGATATGTTTAACTATTGCTCGAGTATTCCTACTATCTCAGGGACCAGCATGGAATCTTTGTGCAATTGTTCGTCTTGTTTTATTAATTGTGATTTTCATTGCGAGCCGAGTATTTTATCGAGATTCTAAATATTTCTAATTGAGAATATTTTAGTATTTCGATTCTTCTGTCACACTTCGAATATCAATAAATCAATTTCCATTGAATATTTGAATATTCGTGTCGTATCTATATATCGTGCGATATTAGTGTTTCAATCTCGTTGCGATTTCAAATTTTTTTTTTTTACAATTTAGATTCTGTTGTATTCGAACTCTCTTTTTAGAACGAATATTCTAAAAATCTCATTTTTAATTTCATGCAATTTTTGCTACCATACTTTGATATCTTTTTCCTTCCAAAATTTATTCACTATATTAGAACGAAATTTACAGTTTCAACCTCAGAGAGAAAGTGCATCTCGAATCTCTTATTATTTCGATGCTGGTACGCAATCGGGAATATTTTAATATTCCAGTTCTATTGCCTTCCCGATATTTTATCGTTTCCATCGCCATCACATTCCAACAATATTTCAATTCTATATCAATTCCAATATTTCATTTCAACCACCTCCGTCCCCACACACTTCACTTCCGCAACAACCAAAATCCTCCCCCATTAATACTCCAACTCTCCCTCTATTTCCTCGTGCCTCCTCGTGTCTCCACAGACCTTCCGCGCACATGCATACACCCATCATTCTCAATACAACTGTGCCGCCTAAAATTACCTAGGAAACCGTTTCGAATATTAAATTACTCTGCCAGTCTCCTCCCATTTCCATCATTCTCATTACCCATCCCTTACGTCCCTTAAATCCAAACTGAAGTAAGGAAATCGAACATATTCACATAAAGTTACTATCTTCGCGGAAAGACTTCTTCATTCGTTAAGATCTAAGAATTGATGTTTAATTTCAGATTAATTTCGAGGATTTACGACACGTACCATGTAATTTCTCTGTTTTTTTTATCACTGAAAGCGATTTTAGCGGGGGCAACCCAGAAAATCGGGCCTCTTCAGGTGCAATGCAACGAAAATTAGCGATTGGTTGATTTGGGTCACGAGATTCGTGAGGGGGCGTGGGGTAGACCTCGAGTAGGAGTGGCGTTGTCTGGTGAGCGATTACTGAGCGATCGCGCCTGTAATTTGTTTTGTGTTGATTCAAATGTTTGTGTATCAATAAAATTTTATGGCAAAAAGTGGTCTTCATTTCCTAGTGAGAACAGTTGCTTCTGGGCCTTTCAGTGAGACGAATCGTACTGGGATATAAGTCGTGCAGTTTTCAAGTTTTAAACTTTCAACTCTGTAGAGTTCTAGACTTCAGAGACGTCTTTACCGCATTTCGTTAATTCTTAGGATAATAGTTTCTTCTTGCACCCTAAAAGCAATTGCCCCGCCGTAAATTCGTGACTACTGTCATTTTCTCCAACTAAGCCAACTTTCGTGAATAAAATCGTTCACCTCACAGACTCATCCTTCGTCAGTGAAAAAAAAAAGAGCAGCCGCCGACACTTCGGATCTAAACTCTCTAAAATCAAGCCGGCATATGTTTGTAACCTCCTTTCGAGGGTTGTGCGTGCTTTCGTAGAGGGACAGATTTAACTAAAAATACGGTTGCATTTTCTCGGTGACACTCGAGTCTCGTTATACAAGCGAAAATATATATATATATATATATATATATATATATATATATATATATATATATATAGACATATTAGCGCTCGTTAACGTGCAAACATGGGGTGAAACGTGGTTAGGGGAGGCAATGTTTCGTAGTTTAATGACGGCTGGTGCTTTGATGTATGATGAATTTATTCGAGTGGACTTCCTGGAATTTCAACTGACGCGGATGGGGAATGTTTTTTTTTTTTTTTTTTTGTTTAATCCGATTCTACAGTTTGATGATGCATCGTGGTTCTGAAGCGTTGTATGTCGTTCGTTGGTTATTAGTTTTGGCAGTTAACTTGCATAGAGTGGTTTCAGGAGGAGCTGGAGTACGGGGGATGGGGGTGTTAGAGACCAAAAATTGAGGGGAATTTGCTGGTTGTTCCATCGTGGGAAATTGCGCGCAATGCTTTTTATAATTGAACAAGTTTTGATTGGTTGGAGACTTGGTCGAAATCGAAAATTATTTGTTTTTAACAAAATTATTATTTAGCGGATTTTTATATTCTAACCTCACTTTTGAAATGAGAAAGAGACTTTCTTTTTTTTTTACCGAGAAATAGAATCCTGCGAATAAACAATACTATATTAAAGTACGTTATTAAAGAACAAATTATAATTAAGGTAAACGAAACTAACGTTTTTGGTATAAGAGACTTTTGAATTTACACATGAACATCCGCATTGTGGTAGTTTTTAAACGGAAGATTGTGCACGTCGATCGAGCGTAACGGATTCTCTTGAAGTAGAGATGCTGTTCGCGAAACTCGTAGTATCTTGAAAGTGACGCGGGTAACGTAAGCGAGTCCCATTCATAAACCTAAAATCAATGACGCATTGGTAGAAAGAAATTCGTGGCCTGCGATTGGACGTGCACTGTCGCCATGATGGCATCGTTGGCCAATCCGCGCGTTCGCCTCGTTTTCCATAGCTTGTACACTCGTGGCTGACTATTTCCCTCTCTGTCCATTTCTCTTTTTCCTGGCTTCTTTGTCTTTCCTCTCCCCTTTCTCCTATCTCCTTGACTCGCTTTTTCCTCTCTTTCCTTTTACTCCCGTTTAGTGTTTTACCAGCATTCCTCTTTTCTTTTTTCCCCTTCTCGATTCTAAAGTGTGCGTTTCCACCAAATTTTCCCTCTTTGCGCGATTTCCCCTAGATTCGGTTACATCATCTCGCATTTTTCCTCGATTCTCTCGTTTTTGTCTTTGCATTTTCACTTATTTCAATTCTTTCTTTGCTTGATCTTTGTTTCCTTCGTTTGAGTTTCAGAGATTCTTAAACGTTTCATTCGTTGTCTAGTTACTTTTTACCCTTTTTCGATCCAGCTTCGATCCACAAAATTGGTCTAACAACGAGCTTGATCGAAATCTCGTTTAAGTCAGATCGTAATCTCGATCCAAGTTAATTAAAGCCTAATCCGGACTTAATCTAAGTCAATTCGAAGCTAACCCAAACATCCAGCGTAATTCACGTTGCCGAGGAGCAGACCTAACCTAAGTCGTTGCAAAGCCAACCTAAACATCGACTCTGTGTGTCTGAGTTTGCAAAGAGCCGACACGGTTTCCACGAGAATCGTTTCAACGAAACGAAAAAAAAAGAAGAAAGAAAAAAGAAAGAAATCCTCGTTTCCAAGACAGAGTATGAAACGCGTTCCAATTCTCATTATGGCGAGTTCCTAGTGCCGCAATCCGGCGAGTTTGTCTAGTTTTTAAGACAAATGGCGCATTGCGTGCACCAGGCAGGCGCAGTGCGCTAGTTAAACGACGAACCGAAGGAACTTCCGAAAGCGGACAATCAACTTCTACACTGTGAAAATCCCGTCTTATGAATCTCTTCGATCGAATCGTATTATGCTTTCAAGCCACATGATTCTCCGATTTCATCTCGTAACTCTTGTTGTTCTCTTTTTTAGGTTAGGGCAATATTCGTTCTTCGATCGGTGTATCGATCGACAGGCTGGATGATTACTCGATTACGAGTGAGATTAATCGACAATTATAGAGCTCACTTCCGACGGCTCGCTGGCAATCGGAAGCGAGAGGATTGGGGCGCGAAATTTGAATCACCCCAAGTATGAAATTGGGATATTACTAAAATTTGGTGGATTTAGGTACATTTTTTGAATCGATGGTATATTGAAAATATACATGAAATTAATGGTTTACAGTGGGAAGATGGCAATATTGGTATTTTGCAATTTTAGAATATACGAATTTTGAGGAATACAAAAAGAAAGAAATGATTGCTATTCTTATTGATGTCGCTAGAGGGAAAAAAAACCGGAGAAAAAGAGAGAGAATTAATTCTGGAGTGATTTACAATAACTATTACCATTCAATGTAGGAAGGGGAAACCGGAAATGCGACGTTATATTGTTCCGCGCGGCTCTGTGAAAAAAGTGGGTGAACCCTCGGGGCCAGGCCATCCTTCATTTACAAACAAAGGTCCAGGAAAAAGTTTTCGAAGCGAAGACAATGGAATCGTGGAAAAAGCACGCGGCATTCTCCATCCTCTTTTTTCACCTCTTTCTCTCACTCGCTCCGCTTGTCTTCCCTCTCTTTCTGCCTCCGTGCTTTACCCATCATCCGTCATGAATGAAATTTCGTAATTCCGTCCATGTGAAATTTTACGTCTCATGCAGGAATTCGAAATGCTTTATGGACCTAGTTCACCTAGTTTTATCCTTTTTTTTTTTTTTTTTGCCTTATCGTAGAATATTTTTTTCTCCCGCTTAATGATTGAATAGCGTACCGAAAGAAAGATCGAGAAGATATTTGTTTAATAAAAGAAAATGCATTTTTAAATAGGCAATTTTAACAATTCGGAGTAGATTTTGAGTAGACTTCAGATTTAGGCGTTTCGAGGATATTCCTTTCCTTAATTTTACGAAAATTATTTTTTACGTTAATTCAGTTGAGAATTTGTATCGTCGAAAGCGGGAAAAGAAATTTTATCTAGAAATTTTCATTTTTAGAAGATGTTGAGCTGAGAGAATGGGGAAGAGTGAAGTCGTGACAGAATTAAAAATTAGAGGAGAAAAGAGGGAGAGGATAATTTACATTTATGATAAACGCTAAATTTAAGAAAAAAGAAAAGGATCACGAGGGTGAAAGAGAAAAGAGAAATAAAAGTGGGCTTTTGTCATCAGCAGGTCTGGTTTAACTGAGAGCAAAGAGGAGCAAAACGTGGCGGATTCGGTGACCCCTCGGCTGTGACCAGAGGCGCACAGAGAATTAGGGCAAGGAAATGCGTGAATATAAAATAGTGGTGTTGGGCAGTGGAGGTGTAGGCAAGTCCGCCCTCACTGTCCAGTTCGTGCAAGGAATCTTCGTGGAGAAGTACGATCCAACGATCGAGGACAGCTACCGCAAACAGGTCGAGGTCGACGGTCAACAATGTATGTTAGAAATCCTAGACACAGCCGGAACGGTGAGTTCTCTTTCTTTTTTTTTTCTTTTTTCTTTCTTAAACTCTACTACGAGTACATATTACATCTCCTCTTCCTTGCTTTACTATTTCACTTGTACCGTTTGTTAAAGAACAAGATTTCAGACTAATCTTTTTTTAAAAAGATTTTTAAAAGGCTTTTTGTCTCTTATGCATAGTTTGAGAATCATTAAAATATTTATAAAAGAACAAGAATTTTCAAGATTCCTTTTCGTTGATTCTTTGTACGTATAATATTGTAATTTAATTTTATTAACTTTGTATGCCAATTTTTCGAATATATAATGCTAAGTATCACACTAAGAATTATGCGCGTCGCAAAAATTAATTTTTGAACCTGCAATATTCCAATTTATCCAAAAGAAATCAATTATTAAACCTGTAGTACTCTGCAAGAACCACTATTCGAGCCAAAATGTCCCCAGATCAATTGCCAGTTACCTCATACGCGATTTCTTCTCAATTAATTCTCTCAAGTGTTAATGCTCTTTTTATCCTCCTCTCTATCTTTGAAGAAAAAAAAACTTGTTTGAAGTTGCAATTTAGAGACGATAACGCTTGATCTGTTCTGAGACAAAAGGGCCATAAATTAACAGGGCACTCTTCTTTCCGCAGGAACAATTCACAGCCATGAGGGACCTTTACATGAAAAACGGCCAGGGATTCGTGTTAGTATATTCGATAACGGCACAGTCGACGTTCAACGACCTGCAGGACCTCAGGGAACAGATCCTGCGGGTGAAGGACACAGATGACGTACCGATGGTGCTGGTTGGCAACAAGTGCGACTTGGAGGACGAGAGGGTAGTGGGCAAAGACCAGGGCGTCAACCTTGCCCGGCAATTTAACTGTGCGTTCATGGAGACCTCTGCCAAAGCCAAAATTAATGTTAACGATGTGAGTAGTAGGTTTTTAATGGGTCAGCCTCACTGCGCTCAGCTTCTTTTACCTTATCTTCTGTTCCACGGATATTATTGACGAATGACATTGGTAGATCGTGGATTTTTATGTACAATTTGTTCCTCGTGAAGCAGCTATTCTGATGTTTTTGTTGGATTAGGTAAAAGAATATTAAGTTCTTGCCTTACAATTTCTTTTGATTTCTGATTATATTTCTTAAGATGTTTGTTAGTAGACGAGATATTTAAGTTTCTATTTAACAGTTAATCATCATAGTAGTAATATAAAATGCTATTGTGCATGTAAACCATAGGATAATACACACATGTGGAGAATAGTAATATAAAATATCATGATAATGATGTAATTTTTTATTCAGTAATTGATAGCTTTGAAATATGAAACTAAAATCAGGGATAAAATTAAACTTTGAGGCAACTATATCTCCCCTTTGTTGTCTATACTATAAGTGTAACTGGATATTATAAAGCAAGAGACGAAATCTGATTTTTATAATTATATTAAATTATATTAAAATATTTGATTGAACAGAGATTGATAGTTGGATCCCTTTTTTTTTTTTTTTGCATTTACTGTATGTTTGATCTGTCTCATTTTAATTTACATCAATCAAAAAGTGGAAATTTTTTGCTAAATATTTATTTTAGATTGACCCACATGGCATGGAACGTGTTAGTATCGTAGATTGTGTTTGAATAAATTATAGCTGAATAGAATCTGCATAATGCACGTTGAGTTCTAGATTCTAGTAGAAAGAGATGCGCTGTTATAAAATAACAGTAGTTGCCAGAGTGAAGGGGCTATTGTTGATTTTTAATTAAGTACAACTAGTGTGGGAGTTCAAGACCGTTACGAAGGTTGAGATATTCTAATTGAATGTGAGAATGTATCGCCTAGGTGTGAGAGTATGATTTGCACTTTGTTGTTGTTCACCACAGTCTGTATGATGTGACTTACAGTTCACGACTTGAAACGAAGAAAAGAAAAAAAATAAAGATCGCAAGAATCGTTTGAACTCGTCTGTTTCCATCATATGTTCTAATTAACCCATTAAAGCATTAACAATGAAATGAGGGATAGAAGTTGCGTGAACATAACGTCATTAAAAAAACATAAATGATACGACTTGCCTTATATATATATATATAATATATATTAGTATATAATATATAATATATATTATAATATATACGCCTTATATATATATCATTTTTTGAAGATCTTAATAGAAGAGTTATTTGTATAACTGTTGTATTATTCTAATAATGTATGATAATGCAATATTTATAATAGCTTTCTGATTTGTCTCCAATCCTGAAGTGAATGAACCATTAGTATAAGAAAATTTATTTTAAGAAATCAGCTACTTAGACTTTTGTAGTTACTGACATTTTTTACGAATGACATAGATAAATCTAATCGGGCTTGAAAATACATCTGTAAACAAGCTTCGAACACCAAAGCAGAAATTTGAGAAGACACAGAGGGAGATAAGGCTTTTGAACCTCAAAAAGCTACAAGCTGTCAGATTAGAACTATTTAAATACTTTTTCCTTTGTAATTGTGAGATTATTATGAATGAATAGAATACTATTATAAATAAGTTACTGTTTGAATGAATTTCAAGATGCTCCTATTTTAGAATTCTCTTAATTAATGCTTAAAAAAATTGCAAATAAACTTTTACGTTACAACAACGTTCATTCTCGATGGGTCAATTCTAATATATAATCTATACTGTATATTAATTGATATTTTATTGAAGAATTGCATGGAATTACTTTAGAACATTCCATGACACAGGAGTAGGAAACGCAGACACGTCCTCCCTTCGTCTCGTGAAAAGCTTGTCTCCGTTGAGACAGGTTTCTAAAGATTTCTAGTTGTGAATAACTTCTCTTCCCCGGAGGATTCATCTCTCTTCCTGTACTTTGATTACTTTTGTTATTTCGTTGGTCGCGCGCTGCAATTCGTTTGTGTAATTGAAGCCTCTCGGTTCTCTTGATTCTTTTGAATTCAAAACATTTTGTACGTCGTTTCCTTCTCAAAGCATGAAATAAATGATTAAACGACAGGACGAAGGTGAGATTGAAGATAGAGTTTGAAAGGGCGTAACATTTGTCCAAGGGACTAATTGAAACTCTTGCTGATTATTTTAAATAAATGTTTTATTTACACGTATCTGTATCAACTTAGAGAATTCCTTTCTCTGTGCGAACTTCCTTCACACCTAGGCACGCTTTGAAGCGTTTTCATTTTACTCCGGCCACCAATTAGACTTACAACTTCAGCTTAAATAGGAGTAAAAGTTTTTCTTCCATGGAAACGGCTAACTTTTTGTACTATCACAGCTAAAATGGAGATTATTTCTACCTCATTAGTAGATAGCGACTTTAGCGAGTTGCAAAGCTGTAATACAAATACTTTCTGCGAAATAATTGCTTTGGAGAAATCTCATTTGTACATGTGCCAGTTCCCCTTTTCCTTCCCTCCGAGATGTATGAAACTTTAACTTCTTTGAGTTGCTGGCTGTAAGGATTCCTCTCTTCTTTTTTACTTTCAAATTGCTTTCCCTCCCCGTGACGAATTAAATAGAGGTATTTTTTCCCCCATTTCACCTTGCAGAGCGCAATTTGTTCTGACT
Source organism: Melipona beecheii (assembly GCA_032399605.1). Taxonomy (NCBI): domain Eukaryota; kingdom Metazoa; phylum Arthropoda; class Insecta; order Hymenoptera; family Apidae; genus Melipona; species Melipona beecheii. The sequence continues at coordinate 2,341,750 of JAUCMO010000447.1, forward strand.
TTCAGAATTTAATTACAGAATTTTGAGAAATCTAAATTTTTGGAATTTGCAGATTTCTCGAAGTTCTTAGTTTTTGTTCCTAAATTTAGAGATCAGGAGTTTCTTTGAAAATTTGGAAATGTGAAATTTCTGAATCCAGGTCTCTTAAAATCTCTGAGCTTCTAAATTTAGGAATTAAGCGCTGTCGCTTTTAATAATTTTTGTTGTACCGTTGCTGTGGCAATCTCCCGTGACAAGATTCGTCAACTGATATCGATCCTGTTTCTGTTACAGATCTTCTACGACCTGGTGCGACAAATCAACAAAAAGTCGCCAGAGAAGAAGATGAAGCAGAAAAAGAAATCGCTGTGCCTACTTCTGTAAGGTAGATCTAGCAGAAGCCCGTATACTCCTGCATGAAACAAATTCACAAATAACCAAGGGGACAAAAAAAAAAAAATATATATATATATATATATATATATATATATATATATATATATCAACCGGCAACAACCAGCAACAAATCCGGACACAACCAGCGGATGATACAGGGGTTCAGATGATCACTGAGTAAAACTGAAGCTAGTTGACAAGGAGGAGGGGGGTCTGACAGAATTACAAATAGTGGAAAAGAGACACGAAATGGGGAACACGTGAGAAGAGGTCGTAGAACACCAGAAAGAAGAAGAGAAGGGAACGATGAAGGTGACAATGAAAGACAGGGGCAAGAAAAAAAAGTGTGAAAGAGGGAGAGAATGGAAAAGTTGGAGAGAATATTATACAAATAGAGAGAGAGAGAGAGAGAGAGAGAGAGAGAGAGAGAGAGAGAGAGAAAGAAAGATAGAAAGAGGGGGGAATATATGCAGCGAGTAAAATAATAATTAAAAAATAGAAAAGGAAAAAAAGAAAAAACTAATAATGTTGTACATATGTTGGTCCAGGGTGGTTCGTGTGCACGCGCAAACAAAGAGGCGCACAAAGAGTTTTTTTTTTTAGTGTTAACGAAACCCCGTGGCATCGGTTATCATTATAGTAGGAGTTTTTCATTAATGAATAAATAAAAGGAAGAAGAAGAAGAAACGAAGAGAGAAGAAAGAAGAATGCAAGTGAGGATAAATAAACAAAAAAAAAGTATGATTAATTAATGATAGTATATAAATATATATATATATATATATATATATATATATATATATATATATATATATATTTAGGAGAAAAGAATGAAAAAAGAAAAGGAAAAAAAAAGAAAAGAAAAGAAGAGAAAAGGAAAGCAAAAAGAAAAGAAAAATGTTTGAAAAAGCGCGTGCCACCAGCCCCCATGCATCGCCCGCCATGCATCTCTCTCTTATATATGTATATATATATATAAAATATAATAATTATACATAGACGATACATATACACACAATGAAGAGAAAAAAAAAACAGAGACAGACAGAGACACACACACGAATGATTATTATTACTATTATTATTATTATTAATTATTATCGAAGCATCAAAATATTCATAAGTTATATCAACCGTTTATTTCTCGAACAATATATGTTTTTTCTATATCTCTCCGTATTAAAGCAAATAATAAAAAATCTCTCAGTGAATGTTAAGAAAAAGATAAAAAAGACGAAAACAAAGTAAAAAAAAATATATATTATATATATTATATATATATATATATATATATATATATATTATATATATTATATATATATATATATATATACGCCCAGGCTCTCTGGTTCTCCTCCTCTTTGCCACAATCCCGAGACACCTTATCTCTGTTTCTCCCTTCTTTCTTTCTTTTCTTACGATCGTTTAAGTTTCACATATATATATTTATGCCGTTTAAAATTTTCATTTTTGTTTCACAATAAATATTGTTCGAAAATCGTACAGATCGTTAGACTGGAGAATTTCCTGTGAATATACACCACTTTGCCTTCTCAACCTCGTAATGTACATCTCCTACCCTTTCTTTCTAGGTGTCCTAAACGTTTTCGTTGTCTTCACGATCAAACTAATGCTCGTGATGCATCGACGTGTATTTAGGTCTTTTTTTATGCAGCCATCGCGTGCGTTTACGAAGACTCAAGCTGGCCGAGACTACTTTTATTAGAATATGGCCGATCGTGCGCAAAATGGAATTTTATCGAGCCGAGAATGGAAACTACATTAGACACGTCGTCTGGAGAAGAAAACACGAACCAGCACGCCCTAACAAAATTCGTCAACGTCCGCATCGAAGAGGCACCGCAATCGAGCGCGACCAAAAAAAAAAAAAAATCTGAACAACCTGTATCGTCGACTACAACTCTATCCACCAGAACATCGTGATAACAATCACGAAATTAGTGAAAGCAACCTCGTAAGAAGCTTTAGACTTACTCCACGCGTTAGAGCTACTGGTCATGTTACAACAATTATTCATCGCCTCTTCGAGAACCGTCGGATAATAGTCGTTCCAGAATGCCAGAGCTTTGTAATCGATGGCGTTTGGATCGTTCATGGCGATGTTCTTATCGATGATGCAGATACCAGGCTCTTCCTCGGTATACGGTTCCCACTTTGGCAGACCTGGATTGCCAGTCTTGGCGAAGCTAGCCACCATCGTCATCATCACATCGGCCATCCTCTTGTCAGAGTTGATCCACTGAACGGCGCTGCCAGCCGCTGGAAGCCCCCAGACGAACGGCAGCTCGAACATATGAGGGACTCCGGCCCATTCCGGCACATCCTTGATCACCAACGGCGTCTTTGGCCTGTAGTCGAATCTATAAACGTACGCCGGCTTCTCCTTGGACACCTTGCCAGCTAGCAATGTGAGCCCTGCTGCGAAATTCTTCTCCGTTTGCAGATTCAGGTACCTGTCTCGGAACACACCTTGATCCTTGCTCGGCGGATGAGGCTCGTAAAAGAACAGCACCGCCTTGGTCACAATTTCCGGCTTCAGCTCGCAGGTGCTGTTGTCCTCTAGGCTCTGGACCAACGAAACGAGCTCGTCAGTGATCAGCGTCTCGAAGTTGTTGTACGACAGCTTGCCATCCGGATTCTCCTTGCTCACGAAGGATTCCTTGTAAGCCAACGCCTGTTCGTTGTTGGTGTAGCCGACCATCAGAGGAACCGAGTTCAGAGTGCCGCTGTCCAACACGTCTCGCGGATGCGCGGGTAGAAACGGCTCTGTTGTGTTGCTTGTCTCGTAATCGACGATCGGGCCCCAGGTCTCGATGTCCGAGGACTCGCGTATCAGAATGTTCACGTCCACCCGGCGAAGACACTCCATCAACAACGACGTCGGATGCCGGTAACAGCCGAATTTCTCGGCGATGATGTCGATCACCGGCAGCTCGGTCTGAGGCGAGCCGACCGAGCTGATCGCGTCGCCGCTCATTGCGATCGCTTTGGAGAACTTGCCCCTGCTCAACGGGCTCGTCAGGTGCAGGCCGACGCTTATGGCGCCGGAGTTATGGCCAAAGATCACCACGTTGGACGGTGAACCGCCGAAATGATGGATCCTCTTCTGGATCCAATCCAACGACGCTATCTGGTCGAACATCCCGTAATTCCCTGGAGCCTCCCCGTCGGTGGTCGTGAAGAAACCAAGGATGTTTAGACGATACGCCACAGTAACCATTAAGATCTGAGGAGAATAATTAAAACGCGTTAGAGTTCGAGATTTTTCGAGGAGTCTGTTTTTTTTTGTCGAGAAATCGAGAGGCAATATTGTTAAACGGAGATAGGTTAAGAGTTTTTAAAGTTACATGTTCCTTCATAGAAGGGTTAGGATTGTTCAACTGCGAACGAGATTGCGATTTACATTTTCTGTCTGAGCCGGTGATTTTCTTTTTTCCTCTTCTTTCGCGTATCATTCGTTCGACTTTCTGTAGATTAGATTTTTGGAAAGAGAGAGTGAGTGAATGAGTGTGTGTGTGTGTGTGTGTGTAAGAGAGAGAAAGAGAGAAAAGAGAGAAAGAGAAGAAAAGGAGCTTCAAGAGAAGTTAGGAACACACGTGTGGATGTGTTACGAGTCAACCTATACGATTCATTCTGCTTTTGAAACAGTACGTTTAGATAGGGAAATGTTTATAAGGTAGATTATTAATATTGTCTATATAAGATTTTCTATTATAACGTCGTTTTTACATTGCTTTGTAAGACTATAAGAATGAATTAGTAGTGGTTAGATGAAGTTCTTAACAATATAGTTAGATTATACGAAGTCCCTTGTATTACTGTATAATACATCGTTGTACGTTTCTATAACAATTTTTAAGAGTCGTTAAACGTATCTTCCCCTCGTCGAATAACGAATTCCCCCCTGCCCCCGTTAAGAAAGTAATGTTTTTTTCGTGGCTGTTGTTCCTGGGATTAGCATTCGCAGCGTACACTTAAACGGTATGCATCATGAATGAACCCGTTGGCCGGCGCGATTCCAAAAGGTTGGATTTACCTTCGGTGTATCCGAAGCACGCAAAGAAACATCCTAATTTCGTTCGATTTCCTGTCGACTTCTAACGTTCAATCCTGATTGACTCGCAATCTGCAATTCCTTTCTACGATATATATGTACAGGACATAAGGTCAAGAGTTTTCGCTTACCAATCACAGAAACGTCCTTCCAATGTAAAATACTTAGGCTTGTTAAATTCTAATAATCTGAAAATTGTAAAAGAAAATATCACATACATACACACACACGCGCGCGCGCGCGCGCGCATTTGAATTTTTCTTCCTTTATTTTCGACTGGCTTTACTCTAGATTCCTATTCTTTATTATATATATATATACAGGTATATATATATATAGTAGATAATTGAAACACCCTGTACATGTAATTTCATAAGAATTGTTATAAAACGATGTGTGATCATTTTTTGAGATCCAGGTTACGTAGTAGAGTGGAATATTGTAATTTTTGGAGTTTTTTGTAGAATCTAATATATTTGTTGAGCAACTCACTTTATGTTTACTGACGAAAGTCGACGCATCCCATATGGCCGGTGTGCCAGTGTTGAAGTCACCACCGTGAAACCACACCATCACTGGCCACCCATCGTCTGGTTTGTTTCCTACGGGGAAAAAAATATCCAGTTCCATACAGTATAGACAGTATTTACATCGTTGAATTTACTTAAACGATACATCTGAACGACGATAATTCGTAATTTTCGAACATCTGTATAATTTCGAATTAAAAAAAAAAAAAAGAAAAATCGATACGTTTCCCGTTATCATTATCTCTTCGCTGTAGATGCTGGTTCACCATTGCAGTGGATTTAGAAAATTGTTGTTCAGAGAGGAAGAACGAGCAACGATTGTTGGAAATTTGATGACGTCACTTTACGGCTGAAATTCGAGGCTGCATCCGCGAATTCCAAAGATCGCGAAGAACGCGTACGTGCTTGCAAGTATGCACCCTCGTTTCCGGTCAGACTGGTGAATCGATCGTGACAGAATTTGCATACCGTCAGCCTACGCCGCTGATGAATCGTCTTGAATCACTTCGGAATAACCGAATCCTCAGAAATCAATGAAGATTCTTTGATGTTACGACTTAAACTGGTACTATTATTAAAAACTCTAACAATTTTTGGAAGATTGCAAATACTTGGAGATGTATACAAGAATACCAACGATCCAAAGATTTCAGAAGAAATCCCAATAGAAATAGATTGTTCTATCTTCAATTTTCCAAATTCATTGGCCAAATACACGATCAAAGTGGCTTCTGAATGTATCCTATATTGGTAGTTCAAAAAATCCAAGAAAAACGACCAGAATATGCGTCGCATGTCCATGCTTAAAAGTCCATTTGAACGTCATTCAGCTTTCAGGGAAAGTTGAAAAACTTTCATCAAACCAAACTTTCGTGAAACCAAAAGCGACAAGTACGAAGCCTCGTCTGCTACGGGGCTACGGGGCGTCGTTTGAATAATTAATTTCAGCGATTTCTTCCAAGGGTCTGTACGACGTGTGGCGTGTGGCCGGTTTTTGAAGCGTGCCAAGGTCGAGGAAAATTCAGGCCATTGCTCGGCGGGATGTTTCAGATGGCGCGATAACCGCTAGCAAGGACGATAGAGGTTCGGTAGCCGGAAGTTTGGCCTGGTCATCGTTATCGGTGGCCCCCCATACGATGGCGTCTGAATCGTCCAGGAATAGCCTCTCGCAGGACCGTCGTGACGACGATTCATTAAACGTGATTGCTTATCGTGATTGCATACGACACAAATCTTCTTTCAAGTCAGTGTCTGACTTGTTGGTTCAATGAAAGAATTGGTTTCTGATTTTTGGAACGTTTGGAACAGATCGGGTGAAGAGAAGCCGCACCTGGAACTGGTTTAAGTAGATTTGATCACTAAACTTTGATGTTTTATAGAGTTAAATAAGATTGAGATTTGAAGAGATTATTGCAAACTTAAATTTTGAATTTAATTTTGAGAAAGAGATTATTGCATATTTAAAATGAAGTCGGGTTTAATCGCTTTAAAGCTTGAAGGTTCACATTCTCTGCTTTTGAGCTTAAAAAGAATCTAGAAGATTCTGTAGACTCATTATATAGTCAGTTCTAAAAATACAGACTATATTTATATCATCCAACGCAACCTTAAAGGCATTTTCTTCTAAGTTCGTCTGAGCATGCGTTTACTATAGTTCTAAGTGCAATAAAACATAACTTGCCCCCCGTACAATTTGTTATCAATTCATAAAAAGATCTCAATAAGAACTAATAAATAATTATTCATTTCATTCAAGGTTAAACTTCAAAACTTCAAAAATTGCCTATATTAGAGATGCTCTTTCTTAAGTTCGTGAGATTTAAAAAAAATTTTTTTCAAAAAATTTAAATTTAAAAGAAAAAAAGAATACGACAAATGGAGAGATTCGGCGACGGTGGTGGGGCAAGGGGTAGTCAGGACAGAAAGCGACGAGGGTAGTTTCGTGACCGGCCTCAGCAGTATCTTAACATCTCGACCAACCCTAAAAGATCGCGTGCCACGACGTGCGCCAGTTACTGTTACTCTTGCTCCTTGTTGTTTCTATATTGACCGGGGTCGGCTTTGCGGGATCGACACGATTTCCCGATTCGTCGGCTGTCCCCTATCCTATTTTCCCCTTTTCGAATCGGCCACCGTGACACGCGTACCTTGCACACGTTCGTTTCTTCTTAGACCCGTATACAAGGTGATTCGTAACTTCTACAACATTCATACTGCTTCTTGGGTCAACGTGAGTCGAAGTGGATGATATACTTCAATAGATATAACATTTCATATACTCTTGTACACGTGAGATGTCCTAGAAAAGAAAGTTTTACCTGAGGAAATACAAAAGCGAAAAGAAAACTAGCAGGAGAGTTCTGTTCTTCCAAAGACCAGACCTGAAGGATCTACAGGATCCTATCGGTAAAAATCATCCTCCAGGAAATTTTTCATTAGGAGGTCCAGTTAAGATTTCCATTTTACATGCTACAGTTATATACGAATGCTGTAGATGGATTTTAAAAATTGTGTAGTATGATTATAGACATTAGTGTTTTGTAAAAGTTCCCAGGGGAATAAAATATTATTTAAACCTGTATAATGTCATGTAATTTGGAAGTTTCTTTTCAGCTAGATCTCAGATACGAGTTTCTCCTACTGTAAGAAAGCAAATAATTAATCTGTGTGACGGTTATGAATTTGTTTCCATAAATGAAATTTAGCATTTCACGGAGCCATGAATTACGTTTCTGAGATTAATGTACATTGTCGTAAACCTAAAATGGTTTTCTAAATTTATCCTCTGCCTGCTCAGAATTTCCAAACTAATCGGTCCCACGGATCTAGACGTGTTTCAGTACGTTTCTGACCTCTCCACCTCGTCGATGAAAAGAATGAAATATTTAGCAAATTGGCAGTGATTGCTGTCATAAACCCGTCCCGTGTGATTGATCATAGTTCTCCCACACGTGTTCCTTTTTCATTATTTATCTTTCACACCGATCATCGAATCCTTACTTTCTTCTACTCTGTTATGCAATCTCGTCCTTCATCATCTTCTTGCTATTGTGACAGCTTGTTTTACCTTGTTTCTAATACTTCATGAAACTTTCATACAGAGTTTCATGCAACTGTATGGACAAAAAGGAGCCATAATCCTCGACCTATATCGTTTGTAAAAAATTTCATAGCGAGCGGTTTATCAAGGATTTTCCTAAAGTACGCGAAATTATAGCGTTCAAGTTTTCCACTACTTGATAGCAGCTTGTTCTACCAGTGTACCGAACTAATCTCGTCCATCATTGCGCAAGAAGCATGTAATATGTCACCTAGACTGTAATCTATACCTGGTAAGTGCTATCAATGAAATCAGAAATATTACCCCCATCTGTATCATGCTCAATCGTGTACGCTCGTTGAAGTCTGAACTCTGAAAAGAGCAAAATAAAGTGCAACAAAATGTATCTGTGTCAAATGTTTGAATGTTACTTTTGCGAGAGACTTTATTTCATTTCAGCGGAGTAAACTTGATCGAACGATTGTAATCACGATTGAACATATTTCTGGTTAAAAGAGGGTTTGATTGATACTACCTTTGATAACGTTTGAAGAGAAAATACATGTTTTTTAAATGAATGTTGGCACGTTCTTTCAGTATCGACTAAGTGGGTGATTTCTTTTGCGATTTATGAGTCACAATGCACGAGACATCCGAAATTAGTTGAAAATGATGCGGCTCGTAATGCCGCTATTACCTTAGTCCTTAACCGACATCCAGAAACAACCAGATTTACGTACTACCGACACGCAGGTTTTCATATTTATTGTCAATTGAGAAATTGAAACGGAAAGTTGTTTGATAGGTCGCAGTCTCTGCTTTACACAAAATGTACAAACAAAAATTGCAACAATTATTCGATCAATATGTTGTGGATACATAGTTTTCGTTCTGAACGAATAGTAGGATAAAAGTGGGGGTATACCGACAACCTTGAATACTCGGCTCTTTTTGAACAAGCTATAGACGAACTTTTAGCAGCCGTTCTTTATCTTGGTATCTTCAACAATTCTTGTAACTTATAAAAATAAAAAGAACCTTTGCCTTCCCTCGGTTTTACCAATTAAAAAATTATTCTCCTTGGACCGTCCGCATACATAGTGTGCACAATAGGGACTGAAATCCTCTGTCGTTCCTAAATTAATTACAAAATTAAAATCAAAGAAACTATTATTGCGCACGCAGCGTTATGAATTTTCCACGCGAATCTGATGAGAAGAAGAGGAGGAAAAATTGTATACAATAGCAAGCATACATATGCAAGAGAAATAGACGTGTAATAGAAGAAATGAATTTTTTTCCTCAGTACTCGACGAAGTTCTAATCGATTTTTCTTCGAGACTTCTTCGACTGGATGGACTTCTTTACACAATGTCATCGAGGACGAGGAAACGTGCCAGTGATAATCGTCATTCGCGTGTTGCAGAAGTGTTGAGCTTCTGTTCAAGCGAGAGGGAACAACTCACGTGTCCGAGAGTGTTTCATCGAGCGTGTAATTATCAACTCCATCTGGAATTACGATTACATCGTTCACGTGGAACGAGTTGGTAAACGCGATTCCAACGTTTCCTCTCGAACTAATAGCGCGCGCGTCGTTAAAGTTAACGAGGATCGTGGAAACTGAAGTGCCTCGTTTTTCCAGAATTTTTGCATGTTGAAATTGCTTGTTCCTTATAATTCTTCGACTCCTTATAATTCTTGTAATTCTTATTAAAAATGAAAGCCGTAAGCAACATAAATTAAAGTGTTGTTTGGTCAAATTTTCTATAGCTTGAAATTATTCCAATTGATTGTAAATCCTGTTCACCTTTATATTCTTTTATTTCTTCTGTTCTTCATGCTAAAATCTCTCTAAAAGTTGTAAATGTTAAAGTAGCAAATTAAAAATACAAAAACAGATAAGGAGATAATTGACGACGATCTGTGATAGTGAGAAGGTAGGTTTCAAGCGAAATCGTTTTTCTAATTTGGGTAGTCAAATTTTTGCTTACCATCGGGTGTAAAGATGTTCAAGTACAGACAATCCTCGCTGACTACAGGCTTAGTCCGATCAAGCAACAGATTTTCATAATATTTCTCGTGAAGTTTCAAACGGTTTATTTGTTGGCAGGACGGTGCAAATTGTGTTGCATTTCGTATGCCTTTCCAAGATGGAAGGGGATCGGTAACAGGTGCAGAGAAACGCAATTTTCCTAGCGGTGGCTTGGCATAAGGTATTCCTAAATATTGTATTACTTTGGAATTAACTAACGTCTGTAACAAGAGAAAAGGATATTATTTTATTTTTTAATTATTTGTTCAAAGACAAAAATTAATACTATTTAAAAAGTAAGGATTTTTAGAAAAAGGATTAGTAGAACGACGCCGTTTTGTATTTTTCAGTTAAAAAATTAGAAAAGTTAAAATGTTGCTAAATATTGTATCCACTTTTATGGAATTAACAAGATGACCTGCAACGCGAGAGAAAATGACATTGTTCTTCTTAATTATTTGTTCAAAGACAGAAATTAATGCTGCTTAAGAAATATCAAGGATCAGCAAAAACTGGAAAAGCAAAAGCAGGAAAATTAAAGGGAAATTAATAAAAATTATAAGACTGTAAAATTAGAGAAATGTGAGAAATTGTAACACCACTACATTTAATCCATAGTTCTTGAGTTGAAAGTTTTTGACAAAAAAAGAAATACTTGCATCTTAGATGTTATATAATTTTATCAGAAATTTCGCGTTATTTACTGAGATTACGATTTCTAAGGAAAAAGTTGAATACCGTGGGGTTATTTCTCGACGAAACATGAATTTACGCGTGACAAATTACCCTTCTGTGTACAGTTAAGGATAATCATACAAGGTGGACGTCAATCAAACATTCGAGAGACTCTCGAACGTAACATTCAGTTCGAGCGTAATGTAACAATTGTACATTTGATTTTTTTCCACGGACAATTAAAGTTACATTACTCATAGTTCGCCTAACTTTCCTGATTTTTATCGACGTGGCCATTTGCCATTTTTCATCGCGCGAAGAATAATGGCGAGGAATGGAAGTTTTTTTCTTTTTTAAGAAAGTCCTTTTTTTTAACTTAATCTTGATATTTCGTGCTTAATAATTTATATTTACGATGCAATTTATCAAATTTTTTGTCGTTTAAAAAAATTGCAAACTCAGCGTAGAATTAATAAAAAAGGGCAAAGAGACTAATTGGAATATCCAGTTACTCGCAAGAAACACTAGTTTCCAAGAAACAAAGAAACACGTGAAACTGCATAACTATGCACGAGAACGAAGCATGTAACGCAAGTTCTTCGAACTTTTTCTTAAAAAAGTCGCACGGCAGTTTCACGAGAAAACGGAAAAAAGGAGGGAAAGAGAGGAGAAAGAAAAACTGACGTACAGTATTAAAATTCATAAATGTTGGCCCGGTTAAGTATTCGTCGTGCATATTATCTGCATATTTTTAGTTGGAACAATTGAAAGTTACGGTGCTTGCGTGTTATTGTTCGTCATAAGGTTAAAATATCATATTCAGATGCGGCTTTCTTGCTCTAGCGTACCCTTGCTGTGCGACAGTGATATATGCATTTCCGCATAGTTCTCATTCTTTATGCAAAGATGACGTTATTAAAAACAAACAAAAAAATCGGAAAAACTGGAGTAATGAAGTTCAAACGGTCAGAAACGTAGTAAAATGAACCATGAAGATTTATCAGATTTCGTTACGAATGATTTTTCTAATGAATATTTAAAACGAAGTAATTTTAAGGCGGGTGAAGGTGAATTTTTCACTATCGTTTTACGATGTCGTTAAGAAAAAAAACAAAAAATGAAAAAATGGGACGATAGTTCAAATGGTCGGAAACGCAGTAAAATGATTATACGAGATTTTTCTAACGAATATTTAAAAGTATGATTAGAAAAAATGAAGCAGATAATTTTAAGAGATTTTTCGACGCGAATTACACTTTGAACTTCTTACGATGGTTTTGATTTATTACTTGCTGACCAATCTAACACATTTATATAAAAATTATAGAATATAGATCTTATACGTTATATATCTTATCTACAGTCAAGTGTGACAGATTTTTTTTTTTAATTTTTTCATCTTTTTTAAATCATACGCACTCTACGTATCTTTATATCTCCAACTTTCCTATTCATAAAAATTCATAAAAATCTTCAATCTAATTCCAATATATTCATAAAGGATTTCTACAGGCGTTCGAATACTTTCATGAGCTTCTATATAGAATAAGAAAAAGAATTAGACGAAGATTAATATACAACATAACATACTGCCGCTCAAAAGTCTTGGGACATTTTTATTTTTAACATTCAATATTTATTCTAGACCGTGCATGTGGATGTTACTAATACATTAATATTTTACAAGTCCTCTGTTATATAAAGTATTATCTATTCAATTGTTTCCGTTCTGAAATGAGTATATTTCAAGATTTTGTTCCAAGACTTTTAAACATGGGTGTATAAATGGAAATAAAATCGTCGCACCTCCTTGCCAGCGACCGATCCTTGGTCGGGAATCTTGATGATTGGCTGTTCTCGACTTAGGCCCTGTCTGGCCGAGGTCCTCTGACCAACAATTTGTGAATTGGTGACCGGTAACACGGCGAAGAATCGCGGGAACAACGCGAAAAGCAGCCACGCAGAACACTTCATTTTGCAGACTGATTGCCACGGAAACAATCGGTGGCTTGGCTCTGGGGTCTCGGTTCAATCCTCGCGTGACTTGAGTCGACCACCCTCGCCTCGGCAAGTTTCTCCTCTGTATGTGTTTCGAGGCCTGCGCTCTTTCACCTGCGGCTTCCTTGCGTCGTCCAAAGTCTCCTGTTAGCCATGGGTGCACCCCCTTCTTGGTTAAAGCCAAAGGGTGTTTCGTATTTTAGTCACCGGAGGATAACTTTGATTTAACCGTGGTATTGCACAATCCTCACATTCCAACTTCTCATTTTGTTTAGCATGATATTAATATTTTAAGATGCATTATTATTTATTTTTATTTATTCGATACATCTATATTTTTACCTTGCTATAATCTTACATGTGTTATTTCTATGTTCTGTATTTCTATATTTTGTTCTGTTCTGTTCTGTTCTTTAAACGTTCTCTTTGTCATCACTGTATTCAGATGTATTTCAAATCTATAATAAATATAAGTGGATTTTAAGCGTTAAATTTGGCGAAGAGAAATGGAATTTGGTGAGGTGTTGCAAAGGACTGAAGAACCGATTTGAGATGTGCTATGAAATATTAAGTTCAATCTTAGAAGTAATTATTTTCAATAAATATAAGTACGTATTTTTTTACCTTTTTATAATATTCTTCTCTTTTGTGTATTCGTTATATAACAAATTATCTAACAAAGTAACAAATTATGTAACGATGTAATTCTACGTTTTATTTATTTTTTACGCGATGTAATATCAGTTAACTTAATTGTCACGCAAGTGCTACACTGACGTCAGATCTAAAATACCAAGATCGTGTCGATGTTTTTTACACTTACAATTCTCGAGCTACGCAATCTGCGCAAAATCCCACATACACGCAACCAATTTACGCACTGTATTCTAGAAAGAGCATCGTTAAAACTGAAATGTACCTAAAAATGAAATAAATATATAATCCTCGACATTTTTAACATTGGTGTATCAGTGTTAATTTTATCAAGATTTGTGAACGACTATCTCTTCAAAGTTTTATTAAAGTTGTTCTTCGCTAGAATAACTATTACGCTTACATTATTTAGCTTTTCTAAAACGTGCCATAAAATATTAGTTACAATATTCATAGTAATAAACCGTTGCACTTTTAAACAGTAAATCTATATTACCTTTTTCCCTCTTCTAATAAATATAATTCATTACATTTGCAATACTCTAAAAATGTGAGATCTATCGTTTCGACGTAATTCAAGAAAAACCAAAATAATCCCTAAACAAACAGCAAGTGTTCCTACTTTTCAATCGTTTGTCGCGCAATATCACCCATTTAATTTCGAATGGATTGATCCATACGTAGAAACGAGCATTTCCAATATCCTTCAATTTTCTTAAGTGAAACCTCAGCCGGATCAAATGTTATTTCCAGAACGTATAGATTCGCCGGGCGATAAAGGGTGGAAAAAGACAGAGAGCGAACGTGGAAAGGAACCGTGGAATAAACGAGTGATTGAAAAGGGTGGCGGTTAGCGTGACCGCAAAAATCGAACGAACGAAGAGATAATGACCGGGGGCATTAGATAATATGCGCGTCCAACATAGGTGAAAGGTGATATACTGTAGTTTGCAGGTTGATGGTGACCAATTAGGCCGACGAATTCAGGGTTGCGAACAGTCAAACCCGTGGGAAGAATAAACTATCGAACGTGACCCAAAATTTCCTTGTTAACCTTTTCTAACACCGTATGATTTTTAAGTTTCGTATCTTCGTACATTTTTCCTTGTATCCTTTCTTCTATGTATACATTTTACCAATAATTATTGGAAATAAATTATTTGATTTTATTATTATTAGAATATAGTTATTAGAATAATATAATAAAATACGCAATATAGCTATGAAGAAATAAAATAATCCTTAAAAATATAAGATACATACATGTATGTTAAAATATATTTATTTAAAATATATATATTTAAAAATACAAGGAGAAATACTTACATATATTTACAAAATACAAAATATTCCTCAATTTCTACCAAAACAACTTACACATTAGGAAGAAAGGAAGAAAAAATTAATTATGAAAATTTTATTCAAATTTAAATTTCCTGTGCTACGGCCAATTGTTCGACATCACGTACACGTAACCTAATTATGCCGCCACTTTTGCATTATTCAAAATCCTTGCTTATCTGAAAATGCAAACATAAATCAGAAATTTTTAATGTTATGATATGCTGATGCATTATATGATACATAACCTGTTTCTATCAAATCAGGTTAAATAAACTGAGACCAGAATAAGTGCTTTCGTTCGAACAGTAATTTTGTAGATATAGTAGGTATGTGTCCTTGAAAATCGATATCGAGGGTCTTTCGCCCCTGTGGCATGGTACACCTTCATTAAAGTACGCTTTCATTAAAATACGATCATGTTAATATCCCCAACTATCGTGACCTTGATCTTGAAGTTCATTAAAAGATAAAAAGTTGTTCTCTCGAACATTCTAATTTTTAAAAATGAAAAATCTTTATTAAGAACTTAATGAAATAATATTGTAGAGGAAGATTGTTGCTCTTAAGATGTAAACATTCATCGAAAAGAGATTCTTTATACACATATTCTCCAACTTTTGTCCAATATAATCATATACTTGTAATCATATACTTACCTCGCTTCAAGCAGATATTTATATCTGTAAAAAGATGCAGGTATCTTCATTATTAAAATATGAAATGAAAAATGAAAGAATTAAAAACACGTAGATTACTTAAAATTAATGCACAGGTTCGGCTTTTCCGTTTAGGAAAATTTAAATTCTATGCCTGAGATCGTCGCGCCACATGTTACCTCGAAGAAGTTTTTGTAAGTCCCTTATGGTAAAAAGATCTCTGCACAACCGGTAACGAAGGTGCATTCGTTAAAATCACAGATGGGATGCAATATATTTATGTACCTGTATCGATAGTATTAAATACTAAATTGTACGCGAATTCGATTTTATGATATTTCTAAATTACAAGCTTTTTTTAAAAACTTTTTTTTAAAATAATTTTTGTCGCGCATGCGTATTGAACGAAAACTGATGGTGGGGGAACAGAATTTAAATTATTAGTGGGGGAAAGTTACTGTTAGTCTGTGTACGTCTTTTATTCGAATGTTTTGTACCGCGATTCGAGTTTGCTCGCGATCAAGCGCAAGTACTTATTTAATCGGAAATAATGCAGATTACAGGTATACACATCTCTCTTAAACAATCATATACATGTTTTATGTTGAAATATACAATGTATTCAACGTTTTATTTTATATTATTTCGTCAGAAAAATAACAATAAAAATAATAAAAAAAATAATCATGATTAAAAGCGTTAGAAAATATAATTGTTTAGTTTCTTTATATAATAACCTTTTACTTTTATGTAATAATAAACTTTGTTTTCCTTTACTTGAAAGAAATATTCAAAAATTCGCGAGAAATCAAACTTTAACGGATTAGGCCGTCATATTGTGACGTCCGCGATTCCTAATTTTTGGCGGTTATTCTCTGCTTCCGCTTGTGGGTGTTAGAAAGTATTGTCTCGATATCGATTTCTTTTTATGATACAGTTCACAACAGTTTATAATACAGTGCAACCAGGTTAGTAACATTTTACAAATTAAAACTCATTCGATTATCCAGTCTTAAAAACGAGCCTCCGTAATGATGAATTGTTTGAAAAAATTTCCCTAACCTATAATGCATAACTTGTTCCATAACGTGTATTGTTAGTTGGCAAATGGTTGCACAGAAAGAAAGACCTGCTAGCTAAATTAAGAAACTAAGAAACTAAGAAATCAAGGAAACAGACGAATTTATTTTCTGAATGATTCAATTGAGTCGTCCGCCAAAAACGTCGCTTCCCCTTCTGAACCGCACAGTTCCCAAACAAACTTGAACCTGTTTCCCAATATTTCCAGTTACGTATCGTCCTGAAAGTCACGCGATCGGCGGCGCGGGAATACCGGAAAAAGGCACAATACGAAGCAACATTAACGATGCCAGGGCAGGCGGGCGGTAGCGCACTATGAAAGGTTAAAAATACATATTCGATGCTCCTAATTCAATGACCGGCCGGCGTACGGCGATTTACGTGGTAGTGCTTCGTTAACTGACCGTCGCCGTTTTATCTGGCCAATTATCAAGGCTGGTACGTGTACTTCTAAGAAATCTCAAGTATTTACTTTCTCTCCAGCGAGATACAAATATTTATGATATATGAATGTTACTTGTTTACTTTAACCGTACTTTAAAAGTACTAAGTATGCAGTCATCTATTAGAGTAGAAGTTACTAAGCTACTTATAATATACAGTGTATTGAATTTTCTGTAAATTCGATTTTAGTTATCGGTGGGGACACGGACGGCCAACAATGGAGACAAAATCGTGGCCAGTAAATGCGACACTGGTGCACACATGAACGGCACGGCGTTCTCTTCCATCGGAGAGGAGGACAGTCGTTGCATTGAGCGACTCGCAGACCAGCAGAGCGGAGGAACGCTTGAGCAGAGAGCGAACGGTTTAGTGTATGGGTTGGTGGCGGCTGTTTGCCGATTCGTTGACTTGCCGGCACAGTCGGTCGGCTCGGGTCGAAGGCTGCTGCTCTCTCAGTCCGTCTCGCGACTGCGTGCCAAAGGGATGTCGTTTCTCCTCTTTCCTCCGACATCTCGGTTAACTCATCTGAAATAACCGATCTATGTATTTTTTGTCCTTTCTCGCCGATCGGTTTATCTTCTGAGAGATCTCCGACGCGCCAAATAAATCGGTGGCGCGCACGCGAGACATGTGACGTGCGTTAGACGAGTCGATATTAAGAGGTAATATCGGTAAGGACGATTTTGTGGTTGTGCAAAATTCCATGGACAACGAGAGAACATCATCGTTGATTCTGTGACTGTTCGCTGGCAAAATCGAACGATTTGATGCGACGAGATGGGTAGCGAGGCGGACGCGGAGACGACGACTGCCAACGCCGTGGATTCGGATGGATCCGTTAGCTGGGAGGACTTTTTCGGTAAGTTTATCTCCTTTGATCTGTCTGCGTTTCGTACGTGCTTTGGTGATTGTGAAAATTGAGTCAGAAGTTTACAACAGTTAAACTTATCTTATAACTTATTGCGTGGATCTGCGATAGCACCAAAGTATTCAAAATATGTACTTCAATATGAGAGCATTTTTGTAAAATAGCCAAGTACGTAATTAGGTAGTAACTATAGTGATTTTGATACGTTTATGACTTGCTAAATAATAAATAATCATTCTGTTATGTATCGTCAGATAGTAGTAGATATAACTAAAGAAGAATATTCATGAATGAACGTTTCTTTCTAACTTGCTTCCGTAAATGAAATTCTTTTTATTCCGTTGCTGCAAGTCACTTGTAAGATGTACAATTAATTTCTAATATAATCTGAGACACTTGAGATTTCTTGGGAAAATTACTTGCAAAAATCTACAATCAGAGAAAAGATTCATAGTACAAGGCTATCGAAATAGTATTTAGTTACATACAAGACCGCATTCATAATCACCAGCACATGTTCCTAATTACAGTTTATATGCATACATATGTGTATTCATATGCGTATATATGCATGCGTAGTGTATTTCGTTTGGATTTTATATGACGACAAATACCTAATTGTTATCATTGTTAATACAATTTGAAAGATTGTAAAGATAGTCTTTGGATTGACAAACAATAGAAAATGTGAAAGATTGTAGAATTCTTTTAATTCTATGGCTATCATTCCTTAAAGTTATATATGGACGAGTAACAGTTTTCAGGTTTCTGCAATGTTGTTTGAAGTCGGCTGTGCGCCGGCATCTTTTTTTTATCGCCGGCACGTGCGTGGCTATTGTTAGGTTATACGTGGACGTTATTATGAAACGATAAACAATGCGAATGAGACGTGGGCTTCGCTAACAGGGAAATAACACTTCAAATTGAGTTTCATATAACAGAAGGCGTGAACGATTCTGTTGTTTCGTGTCGATAATAATTCACGAACGGTAGCGAAAAGGAACCGCCAATCATAACCGTCGTAATGTAAACGATCGTCGCGTGTTTATTGTCTCTAATGCAATCGCGCGTCCTCTTTCGAGTGGATAATTCGCCTCGTTGTCCGGACGAGGGTTAACGTGACACCAGATCAACGCCCGGAACAGAAAAAACAGACGATTTCAAATATGAGAAGTTGCGGGTAAGATTTCTGTTTTTATTTATTAGAATAGTTCAACATCGATTTTTGGGAATGTTAAATATGAGAAATCACGGTTAAGTGAATGAAATGATAATATAGCGGTCGGGTTAGGATATTTTTATAATAAAAGAATCGACTCAGAAATGATTCAGAAATTATCTTAAATTATCACTGGAGTTACAGATAGTATCAGATATAAAAATTGCAATGCAACAGACAGAGATACCTTGTATTATTATCTGCTGGAATTGTAGCTCATAAAACAATAAACTATTTGGTTTCAAGAAGATTAGTACATCCTCGTTGCGAAAATTAGAATTGTTCAGTTCTTGAAATTGTGCATCATTTTATAGCAGTTGCTGTACATAGAGATTGCCGTATAATTTGCTGTTCCATTCTCTGCATATTGTTTGAGATTGATAACGTGAGAAATTAGTAGAATTCATACGTATATTTTTCAATGTGCATTTAATTTAATATTTACTTTTTTCTTGCATCAGTTGAAAATGAAGTTTGCCATTCGCTACAGTCACTGCAAATTTGTATAAAAATTGTAAAAGAAAGAGTAAACAGGAAATTGTGTTCTTGGAACCATGAAATCAATGATCTGTATACGAAACTGATAACAGTTATTGCGGACATCGATATTATCAATCCAAACAAGTATATATTGGCAAATACTGTTTCCATAAAATTAACAGTCGTGCTTATTTGACGCGTTTTCTCTAAATACTTAAAACATAAAAGTTATATGCAATGCAAAGTTATATCCAAGGATGGTATAATATATGAAAACTCACAGTTAAAATCTATGATTTTATCGGAAATAGTCAGTCAATATGGAGGTTAAAAAACTTTATGATTATAAGTACTAGATAGATACAGATAGATATATAACAAGCGTGTAGAACTTCAGGTGCACTTTTATAGATCGATACATACATATCTAAGATTATCATTCGACGCAGAATCATTCGATTTTCTAATGATTTTTTCCAACTCAACACAAAGTCTTGTCTTAACAATCGCGATTTTTCTTTTTTTTTTTTTCAAGTCTTCATCCTTGGACCAGGTATTTTGAAATAATCTGTACTTCTTGCTTCGTACTTTGCTTATTTTTCATTTTGCTGATAAAATCGCGTACTAATTGCTTATTGCGCGAGTTGCATCGCGAGCAGATAAGAGAGAAATTATTAGAAAAAGAGCATATTGATACCAATTGAGAATTTCCCTAAAAGAAACAGAACGATAACAGAACACGTTGCACACTTTCTATTTGTAAAAACCGATAATAGATATCGCTTGTTCTCTTTTCTCGTTTCTTGCATTGCATACTTTTTTTTTTTAACGAAGAATCTCTATATTTAACTCTATATTTCAGCTTCCTTAAAAGTAACGAAAGTTTCTAAGAAGTAATACAGGTCTTTTCAAACGTCGTAGACAACAAAGATGGCAGACTTACCACAAGTTAACCTATTAACGAAACTGTGAGAAGTACATTCGATGAAACGTGCACATTCAAGTTAAATTCAATTATTAGTTTAGATCCCATAAAAAGTAAACATACATCGTGAGTTAAAATTTCTTGTTCGTTCCAAGATAATAAGACACTGCTTTATTTCAAATATAAAAGTGTACAAATTAAACGTCTTTAAACACTGAAATTTCCCGCTGTTTCTTTGAACTACACTGTAGTGATTGTACAAGTCTTTTCAAATGTCGTAGACAACAAAGATGGCGGACTTATCGCTACTACCACAAGTTAACCTATTAACGAAACTGTGAGAAATACATTCGATGAAATATCCACGTTCGAATTAAATTCAATTACCAATTTAGATTACACAAAAAGCAAAACATAGATTACGAGTGAAAATTTAGAATTTCTTGCCCTTTCTCTCGAATATTCGTTCCAAAATACAGCGTATATTATCCAAGATATTTCCCGTCGTTTCTTTGAACCATACTGTAGATGATCTCGCGATAGCTAGTACGGGGACAAGAAAAGAGTGCCTCGTGACTCTGTGATCTATCACCGCGCGGAAATTTCTGATTTTCATTTGCATGCCTGGACGAAGCGCGCCTCGTTGATGCGCCTGACTCGTCGAGCGCGCGCTTGCACGCTCTCGCGCACGATAGTCACGAAGAGGAGACGCGGCTACTCGCGAGTCAAGTGTGGCGAAGTTAAGGATGCGACACGATGCACAAAAAACCGCCGCTCTGCCGGATGCAGCGTAGAGACCGTCGCCGTTTTCCTCGATTCGCTCGCTTACGTGTATATGGGCGTCTGTCTCCTCAGCGCGCGCGTATGTGCGCGTGTGTCGTGCGTATTCCCGTCCGCGTGCATGCCCAAAACTCGAGAAACCGAGCCTCTCCCGTCCCGTCTGTATTTTTGTAGGAACCGAATTACTTGAAATTCGACCGAATGAACGAACCATCGTATTCGCTTGGTATTATCGAGTACTTATCAAAAATCTACAAAATTTGATTTTGCAAGAAATAATCAGTAACTGTGACTTATTATTTAAATTCATAATATACATTCTTCATTAACTGCTAATGTCGTTAGTTGCCAGCGCTGAGAATCGGTTGTCAAGTAGATTTCTATATTATTTCTTTCACGAATCTCTGACGTATTGTTGAACAGAGTTTCTTCGTGTTAGGGTAGTCGATTATCGAGATTTGGAATAGAAAGTTTTTATAATCGATGGATTCATAAGATAAATGGTATACTTATCATTTAGAATTACTAACCTTTCATGAACATCAGTCTGATAAATCTTTCAAGTAACTTACTTACGAAGGTGTTTAAAACAAAAGTTTAATGTTACAGTTGTAATGAACCCATCCTCTTGTCAGTTTTAAACTAAAAAGTTCAATATTGAACGTATCTTTGAATATTATACTCGTATCATTTCTTGATGTGATTTATTTTGATACATCAATTTGACACGACGTATTTTGATATATCATTCTCTTTGAATCGCCAATAAGTACGAATAACAGAAGCTCTAACAAGCAACAGATTATCATTAAATTTAAAGGAACGATTGTAATTATTCCACTCTTTGACGTGACTAAATATTATTTTTTAAAAACACGTGACTCTGTTACGTCTTTCTAATTCCATTCTTCCATTATTAAAGCCGAACATCGAGTTACTCTCGGTAAGGTCATCGTCATAGAATTCGCCATTGCCCTTCGTCGTCATCTACAGTCTTATTATACGCGTTTCAAGCTGGCGGTATCTGCCCGATTCGTTAACATTCCTGGCGAGGAGCGTCTCGTTGACAAATAACATTCCAGGATGTGACACTTGGGTCACAATACCTACGGCCCTGTGATCGTGTGGGCTTAGTAAAGGCGTAGGCGTGTCATGCTCCCCCGGCTGCATTTGTAACGCCAAGTGCTGCCCGTGCACGGGCGAATATACTCGTAGGTGCATCTACAGGCTGATTCACATCGTGTCCATTAATCCTGCGTTTCGAAGGTAGATGAAGATAAGGGGAAGTATTATCTCTAATGCTTATTGCCGGCTCATTTGTAACCTTAAGTCTCACGGAACAAGGAGACTTGTCCCTCTATTGTGTACGGACTGATTCGTACCGTGTCTCACAGATAATCGTTATCTTTCCCATTGAAGAAAATTTGTCGACTGATCGTCGGTTATTTGTTATTTACAATTTTCAATTTTCAATTTCCACACGAGCGTAGACGAATGAAAATTTCATTGTTTTCATTGATTTTACTAATTTTTTATGAGACTGCGTGGTGGATCCCTTCGAATTGTTATTCCAACCCACCCTCTAGATTTATAGCGCCTCCCTCCTAAACTTGTTTCTGAGAATCTGCGTATTTTTCCCTCGGTGAACATCTTCACGGAGATAAATGATAAATATGAATCTCGAGAGCTGCTTTATGATTTTTTCTATGAACTATAGCAAGGTCCGCAATCTTTTCCCAATTTAACAGTTAGGATCCATATCTGCAAACCGTGAAGATATCTTTTTCCACGTTCCTCCGCAGTAAAGTAAATCTATAAAATTTCACGCTCTCCTGCGTAGAACCGCGAGGAAAAAGATCGAAGTCGTAAAGTAACTCATCCGTGTGTGTACACAGCTCTTACTGCAAGACTTACGCTTTTACCGCTGCATACCTAATTCTTTCGTAGATCTCGTCACGCGTACGGTTTCGCGTAGGAAAATTCGTGTTCAAAGGAAAATTCGTTCGGAGAGAAAAAGGGAAAGAGAGATTTAGCGTGGATAGAGGCTTACACGGAAGAGGCAACCTGTATCACGCGACGTGGGAACAAGTGGGCGACATTACGAAGCGGAGGACGATGGTATTTGTGTGGCAATAAGGTTACAGTGGTAGAAAGCGTGTACTTGGTCTCGGGGAATAGTCTCGTTTATCTGTCTTCTTGACGAGCATTAACATTAAATGGATTTTCACTACGGTGCTTCGGCGCGGGGGCAATTTGTCAAGCGATTCGATGATGAATCGATCATCCAAGACTCGTGATTAGTAGACCACCCATTCGTAAGAAATTCGAAAGTAAAATATCAAAAAAAAAAAAAAAAAAAAAAAAAAAAAGTACGGTGCTCTTTATCGTACTTGAAACACAATTAATTCCATTTCTAAAAATATGATTTTTAACTAAAACTGTGACTAGACTTTTATTAGCAATTTTCGAATTTCGCGCTTAGAGTTGTCAGACTCTTGAAACACGAAATGTGTTCTCAGCCAATTTTTGGCCGCGTCCGTCCCGTCGAGGAATTGAGCATAAAGTTCGGTAATGCCGGTAATTGGATCTCGTTACACGCGGCGTTTTACACGACGCAAGAACGTGTTAAAGTTCGGAAACCTTAGATATGAATATTCCACGGCAGGAGGCACGGAGGTTTACTCTCTATCAGCAAAGGGTTACTTGAACCCTTAATGAGCCACCTGTATTATGTTTCTCTCAGGGATGCTTCGGTACGTGGGGTGTCTCGCGTGGCACTTCTTCCTCAGATTTAAAATGTCACTTCAAGTCAAGGTCGATCGATCTTGATAATATTATCACCGAAGAAACAATAACAAATAATGGAAATCTAGTTTTCACGAATCCACATTAAGCGAGTCTAAGATTAGGAGACTAATTTTTTGAACTTCTGTGAATAAAAGAAATAATAAATTTTCATTTCGTTCACGAGTATCAACTGCACTGTACGTGCAGCTTTAAGTTGAGTATTTTTCTAGATCGTAGGAAATTTAGAAACAAAGTTAAGCGTAGAACAAAATTTTGTTGGACTAAAAGCTGCAAAAGCCACAGAAAAAAAGAGAGAGGGCACGAGAGAGTTTGCACGATGAAAAATTTCCCTGTTTAATTCCCCGTATCTGTGTGAACGCCCGATGAAAGAAAGAAAGAAAGAAAGAGAGAGTCCTGTTGAACTTCGAGTTCCCTGGAATAGATTGTTCCGTCGCCGCGTTCACGAAAACGTGCTCGTATGCGCGGTGCAGCGAGGAATCGATGCTCTCGTCCAACGAGACGCCATTGAACTTGATTTCCCGACACCAGGTCTCCGTGGTTGCACGTGCAGAAACTCCAAAGGAGAACGGCGTTGCTGCACTCTCGGCGCTGTCTCACGTATTTCCAGGCCTGGGATTGCATATGGATCTCCTGGAGACCAGGTTGACTCCCCTTACGAATTTTCAGTCCTCTTTCCCTTCTTTCCTCTTTTTTTGTTTTTTTTTTTTTTTTTCTCACACGTGCTCGTCAAATCTCGCAGTGAAATGAACTTTCGAATTCACTTTGAATTCACTTAAAAACTCACTCGTGTGCTCGCACTTGCTTGGACGCATGAACTTGCTTCGGATTGAGTTGTAATTGTTTCTTGGGAAATTGAGACTCAGTAAGGAACTTTGAGAGTTACTTTTGGATTCTGATTTAATAATTCGGGATTGCTAGGAATTGCTACTTGTTACTAATGTACATTGTCACAATTTGACTCAGATTAGGAACATTTTTTTCGCGATTTATACGAATTTTGTTCATCATCTGAATCAGGAACTGCGACAATTAACAAGTTATCAATAATTGAGCGGTATGTAATTATGTAATATTCAGTAATTGGGATTTTGTAAATATAATTCTGCTTATTATCACTGAAAGTGATTTTAACGGGAGTAACCCAAAAAATTGGGCCTCTTCAGGTGCAACGCTGATGCAACGAAAATTAGCGATTGGTTGATTTGGATCACGTGATTCGTGAGGGGGTGTGGGATAGACTCCTCGAGTAGGAGTGGCGATCGCGCCTGTAATTTGTTTTCTATCGATTCAAATGTTTGCATATCAATAAAATTTTATGGCAAAAAAGTCGTCTTCATTTCCTAGTTAGAACAGCTGTTTCTGGCCTTTCAGTGAGACGAATCGTACCGTAGCGATTGAAATTCTTCAAACGAGAAATCGGTTCGAGGATTTCAGTCTCTCGAAGATGCAGTCGTAGTTGAATCGCACGTACTACGAGAGAGGGAGAGATAGTTTTTCGATGTCACGCTGTAAAGCCGTGATCTCGCCGGGTTTCATAGAGTCGATCGACTATAATCAACGTATTAGATTTCAGTGTAGAAATCTCGGTTACGTAAAATAATGAACATGCGAGAGAGCTATACAGCGACCGCAAAAACAATACAAGCAACGAAGTTCGAAGAACAAACTTTTCACGCGATTGATAACCCTGTTCGTTCGCCGTTCTCTGGATTTACGATCGAAACTCTCGCGCAAAATAGATTTCTCCGCACTGTAATTACACGGTTGGATTATCTTCTGTCCCTTTTGCCCCATTTTAATTGAATTCGATAAGAATCGCGATCGATATCTCGCGTAGTCCCCACAGGATCCTCGTTTCTCAAAAATAACTATTTAAGCGCGATAAATTCCTCGTTTATTTTACGATACTCGAAGATGAAGGTTGTGCGGTGAATTATCTGTGAGAAAGAGTACAACAAATATCATGACAAGTTATGTTCTCTTATCCATAATAATCTTTACGTAAAAGTTGAAGATGGCAAATCTTTTATTTCATGTTATTTCCATCCTCTCTATCTCGAATTTAATTTTTCCCCATTTTCTCTATTTTAAATTAACTCTTTCCATTCTATTCTTCTTCTTCTTCTTTTTTTTTTTTTAACGAAACTCTCCTGTTTTTCTTCTTTGAATTAAATTTTTCCATTTAAAACGAAGTACGTGAACGCTTGACTCGCTTGGGAAATAAATTACACGTGCTCGTAGTAGATCTCCTTTCATCTTCGTCTGGCAAGCGGTTACGGGGGAATGACTCTGCCAAAAAGAGAACAAGGAACGATAATTAACGATAATTACTATCTGAACGGAATCGGGACACATCCTTTTCCTCGTCTCTAGTAAACAGCAGCGAAAGTACGTTGCTCGGAGGATGTTTATCAGCTTTTACGCGACACATGTATCTCTCTAGATTTTTAAATCCCACTCGCCCACGCGTTGAATCATCACACGCGACAATGATATCTTTTTCACGCAAAGATGAACTTTGTTCGTGCTCGACGTTCTTCCTCAAAATTTCGCGAAATACGTACCCTTTGCACCGCAAATATTTTTCGTTGTGGACTGGCAACTCAGAGTTATTAAATAAATTACATGTTAAAGTACGCGCATAAATCAAATACGTAAAAAAATGTTTCTCATGACGTTACATACATAAATTACCAAATTAACTCAACGTGTACACACATATATATCAATAGTAGTTACATCATTACGATCTTTCAACTCCTAAATCCCTGTTTCTCTATGTTTCTCATTCAGAAAGAAAAATGTTACAAGAACTAATAAAATTAGAAACTCTAGAGTAACGTAACAGTAATACTCGAGCATCAGCATATGTTAATAATCAGAGACGTAAGATTTTTAGCCCGTCTCCATTACTTTCGAAGTACTCTACAATTCGTAACAGAGCGAACATCACTCATCAAATGTGAGGGGGATCGAATCATCACATCCTATTTTCCCTCTTTTCTCTATCCAGCATGTATTAATGATCGTAAACGTAAAATTACTCCACGATTCATAACGCAAAGCGAACGTTCTCACTCTCCAAACTATGAATAGGTTAAATCCTCTAGTCAATTAAAGTCTCTGTCTAGCATGTGTTAATAATCATAAGTGTAAACTTTCTGTACAGTTCGACAATACAGATGGAACATTACTCGTCAAAGCGTCCCTCTCGTATTTTCCCGGTTTTCTCGGACGATTCCACGTGTTGATCGGTGTTCCGCGCTACAGTTACACGAAATCGCGGGGTGGGGGAGGGGGTGAACGAGGAGGGAGAAGACGGACAGAAGGTGATGTGGAAGAAAAAGCGGGCCGGTGTCGTCCCGATCCGGCAGGGTCGGCCGACCCACGCTTCTTAAGTCCACAATTGACTGCCGGTGGATCCAATATGGCTGATAAAACCGGATCTCCGCGCGAGGGGTTAAGCTGACTGCTGCCATGTACGCGGCAAACCCGATGCCTAATGTCGTTACTCGTTACGATTCCCTTATATGTAACGCGGCCACGGATTGAGATAAAGGTTCGTTTACACTAGAGTCGTGGCCGAGCAGAGGAGAAGAAGACGACCCGTTTCCAACGATTCCGGCTCGCCGGGTGCCGTTAATGAGCGAAAAATCGTTGGACGTCGTGATTAGGGGTGAGCAATTAGGGACCCTAAGACTAAGACCTTCTCTTGGGCGATTAATCTCTGCTTGGCGCTTGCTTCGTTTTCCATTGATTTGTTCAAGGAAGAAGAGCCACGAGTTGGTTACTCCAGAAGAGGGTTTGGAGAAAAGGGTGAAATTGAAATTGTTAATGATTAAAAAGGGTCAAATTGAGTTATATTTGTTGATCTGTTGGAATACTCACGAGGAATTTTCTACGTTCTCTTTATTGGATCAATTTTTATTTAGATTTAGAAGATTTTATATTGTTTTGTGAAAGAAGAGTTAGGACCTGGCCACTCGAGAGCGTTTGGAAATAAGAATGAGAAAATGAAAATTTGGAAATGGAAGAAATACTATATTATTTGAGAATAGAAAAAATATTATACTTGTTGATCTATTTGATTCTTTACGAGATTTCTATGTTTTTTTTTTAACTTTATGGATCAGTTTTATCACTGAAAGTGATTTTAGATGCAACGAAAATTAGCGATTGGTTGATTTGGGTCACGTGATTCGCGAGGGGGCGTGGGGTAGACCTTGAGTAGGTCTATTCCTCGCGAGGTTTCTATATTTTTAAACTTCTTTATTCGATTAATTTTTGCTTGGTGAAGATTTTTTATTACTTTATATCGTAAAAGAAGAGTTAGGGCTTGGTATAGGGCCAGATAATATCGATTTGTTACATTGTGTGGAGAAAGATTTGAAAATAAATGTGATAATTGGAATTGTTACTCTGGAATGGATGTAGTTGAATAACTACTTCTATGAGTAATTGTTACAATCTGAAAGTTTTCAAACGTGAAAGGTGAAGGGTTAAATTAAAGCACTGCTATTATAGATTCGAAAGACATGGAAGAAAGAGTAAAAATTGGAAATTTGGAATTCGAATTAAAAATTAAAAATTTAGAAGAAGGAATCGAGCAGTCTAACTTTAAATTCTTATTAAAATATAATTTCCTATGAATATTCAGTATAAACTTCAATAATATATTCAATATAAAATTCAATATGAAATTCAATGATATAAAATTTAATTCGATATAAAATTCAATAGTACGTTTAATATGAAATTGAAAATAAATTTCGGCGATACATTCAGCATAACATTCAGTCATAATAATGTTCAACACAAAGTTCGATAACATAAAATTCCAACGTTTACGAACTATATAATAAAGCAATGATAAAAATTATAAAATTCAATTCGATGATGTATCCGATGCAAAAAATTCAATGATCAATATTCAAGGTAAAAGAAATTCTGAACTTTGCGATAAAATACGCAGAGGGAAGATCAAAGAGGGAGGATCATATTGTGATCATATTCAGAATAGAAATCTGTCACACAAGCCCCAATGAAACGTATATGCATCACGTACGTTAAAGGAGTCACTTAAGAGATAACCGTGTCAATATATGTGTTAAGAGGAGAGAAATGTCTCTGAAAGGCGTCCGAACAGGATTTGTTATCTTTCCGTGCCCGGTTGTACACGTCGACGTGTGTACAAAGGTATGACTAACGCGCGGAATATGTAGAACAGTACTCGTTCTACAATGTACGCGTCGCCTTTGAACCGCGGCCCTGATCCGTTCCTTTTTGCAATTTGTTAGTGGGCCGCCTTTACGCGTCACGTCTTTCCGCCGGCATTTTTCGCCGACACAACGTAAACTTTGCGTGACGCTATTCAAAATACCGTAAGTTACACACACATAAAATGTGTAATCTCATGTTACATTATCGACATGATTTCTCGAAGCGACCAAGTTGTGTTTAATTTTTGGAGCAAGGTGGTGGGGGAGGGTAGGAGAGGGCGATGCACAATCGCGCACAATTACGTCTCTGTTGCGTCGAATTGATTGTGTAGTAGGTTGTGCAAATGTGTCGCGGGCTTAACGACGCGCTGTTTAAACATTTACATTTACGTTCCGTATCTTTTTTTCGCATCGTTTATCGTTATCGTTATTTCGACCAACTAAGTGAGGCAACAGAGTCTTTTGAAACGAGGTGTGCAAGTAAAAGATACGCAGCGTGCCTGGGCGGGAAAGTCAGTTTCTTTTTGCAAAGGAAGATCGTCGGTATAAAATATGAAAAAAAGTTTATCGCTTTTAGAAATATCACGTTGAATTATAAATTTAAATTTGGAACAATTTAATTATAATTCTACGTATATCACACATTTAGTAAAAGACGATTTCTTTAAATTGCTAATAAAAATTACCTCGTGCAATAATTAATTTATACTGGTATAGATCGATATGTATTTACTTACATATCTTTGTTAATTTATGAAAAAAGAATTAAAAAAAACGGTAAGATCACTGTAGAAAGGGACTGTAATATTATTTTTTAAAAGTTTCCACTGTATTTCGTAAAATATCGCTCTTCATTTTATCACTGAAAGTGATTTTAGCGGGAGTAACCCAGAAAATCGGGTCTCTTCAGATGCAACGCTGATGCAACGAAAATTAGCGATTGGTTGATTTGGGTCACGTGATTCGCGAGGGGGCGTGGGGTAGACCTCGAGTAGGAATGGCGTTGTCTGGTACTGAGCGATCGCGCCTGTAATTTGTTTTCTATTGATTCAAATGTCAAAAAAAGTTGTCTTCATTTCCTAGTCAGAACAGTTTCTGGGTCTTTCAGTAAGACGAATCGTACTGCTGGGGTACAAGTCGTGCAGTTTTTTAACCAACTTTTTTTTCAAAATTTTTTTCCCTTTGTCTTAATAAATTGATGGCAAATGACCAGAAGTGGCACGAATCACGTAGGATGAAAAATAGAAACCCGCCTTAAATATACACAGAAACGTAATTTTACGTAATTTCCAGCTACTCGACGTGCGCTTATTATTACGTAGCTCTTTCGCGTAACGTGCACTTCCATAACGTAGAAATTGAATTTCACGTGGAAACGGATGAAAGTTTAAAAGGGTTAAACCTTCTAAATCATCTCGGAGAAAACAGAGTTTCATGACGAGTTAACGATGCCACGAACACGATAGATAAACGTTATTGCACCTTTGTACTTCTTATCGCTAGACACAGGCTTGATTATTCAACGTGATGCGCTATTGTGCGTCTCTACGAAGAGAGAAACGGTGTGCATTGTGTTGGCCTAAACTTCTTCATTTTGTTTAATCAATCAAATGTATAATGTCTGTCTAACGTTTTGAAAACTTCATCCTGATGGAGAAAGATGATTTGATTTTAAACGGACTTGAAGGGGATTATAAATGAATTACCAGAGTCGTCAAAATGATTTCAATTTTCTGCCTTCAGAGACTCGAATGATTTTTCTTGAAATGTATAAATTAAAACACGCGCGTTAAGTTATAACTTATAAGCCTGTTTAAATTAGAAATTTCAGGTACTCGAATTTCTTTGATGCAGAGGTCGTTAAAATATATAAAATGTAAAATACATAATTAATAATGATAATAGATAAAAGTATTTTTTAAAAAACATAAAAATTACATGTAATGTAATTGTTCAAAAAATCATTTCAGCGTTAGTCGATTTACAAGCGATCAAATTTGGAGGATCAGATTTTTAAGCCCAGCACGAAATTTTATTAATCATGTGCAATAAAAGTTTCGATTTCAATATCTTAGAAATGCCAGAGCACTGCTCTTACAAAATGTAAGTGTACTTTCATTGCTCTTTGTACGATTCACATGTTCGTTCAAAGCTAGCTTTCTTAGTAAGATGAAAAAGCGACGTCGCTTTCCCACCAGTCCAATAGAAGTTAGTTGCACGAACAAGGCGGTCGCGTAGCTAATATGCAAGGAGAGTGTGAACGAACTCGTAAATCGCCAGCGTCGAGACACTTTTGTCTGCGCGTGCATTAGACGCGCACGCGTCGTCGCGGCCACGCGTTTTAATCAGGCAGCGTGCGCGCGCGGGAGTGTCTCGAGGAATTTTATTAACCGTTTTCTTTCTTTCTTTCTTTTTTTTTTTTTACGAGAAGAATGGCTCGTAACTCAGTTGGACTGATGAGTTGGACTGGAGAATGAAACTGAACGTGTTCTGTGTTTGATACACATTGCAGGGGTTGGAGAGGAGGATAGGGGATTCTCGCGAGGATCATTGTTAGGCGATGCACGGAGAAACGATCGTTGATTGATAAAATTCGCAAGATTTTATTTTTAGAATTTTTAGAATTTTTTTAGAGTTTTATTATCGATTCATCACATTGTAGATTATTGTCAGCAACTATTCGTTTCAATCAAATAAATATTGTTTATTTAAATTTTAAACTGCTAAATTTCACTGCTATCTATCTAAATCTAAAATCCATCTCGAACCGTTAGACCTAATGGACGATGAAACGACGACGTAATATCACGATTCTGTTTACCAATCTGTAGTTTGCCGATCTACAAACCGATCAGCGTAAAACGTCTAATGATCCGACGAGACGATTGAATTTCAGTCGTTGGAACGACTGTATCGACTTTTTAAGAACGCGAATGATTAATTATCGCGCGTTCTGCCCGGCTTTACAGCATTTCACAAGGCCCGAGATAAGCTTGGACGCGAGATTGCCTCGAGTCGTAACGACGACTGCATTCTAAATCATTCGGTGCCGGTATAATCGGCCGGTTGCCTCGATTTTCCGCGCGAGGATTGTTTAATTTATTTGCCACGGTGCGCGGTATTCAATTATCGGGATGCCGTGCAATTAACCGGGAAGATGGACGCGTCGAATTATTCCCCCACAGACCGACCCCTCTGACCGTTAATTGTTTGCGATTCATTGCGGATTTCTGCACGTAATACAATTACTCCGGGCGGCGTGCCTGGTTTTTGCAGTCCCCCTCCCTCGCTTCGGAACACGCTTGTTCGTCATTTCACGGATTTTCTACGCGAGGAAATTACGGTGCGTTGAGAAACGATTAATAAATTCGGGTGTTGGATTGGGAAATCGTGTTTGTTGGCGGGAAGAACTTAAGGTTGGTAAAGTTGCTCGGGATCGAGAGTATTTTTTATGCCTATTTTAGATGTAAAATAATATGTAGAATTTCGAGATTCTGTATCATTTAAGTTTTGAGTGGTATCGACGATTTTATTTATTATTTATTAACATTGTTAAAGGATTCGAAATTTTAATGAAGCTACAAATATCACTGGATGAGCGAATTAACTTTATATTAATGATAATCAATAAGGATACTACGTAGTGAATAAATTAATCAAATTTATACACTCATTTTCTCACAATCGGGCAAATACTCGGATTTATATGTCAAACGCATACGTAGTTTTTAGAAAACTGCACGACTTGTGAATCGATACAAAACAAATTACAGGTGCGATTGCTCGCGAACCACGTGACGTAAATCAACCAATCGGTAATTTTCGTTGCATTAGCGTTGTTGCACCCGAAGAGGCCCGATTTTCTGGATTGTCCTCGCTCAAGTCACTTTCAGTGATAATAAGCGAGGAGAACGTGTGAATATCCTCGAAATTAAGTAATTCCTTCCTCTCCTCTTTTGTTCCGCAAAAATACGAAATTGGATTCCGTAGCTTTCTAATCGCGCGCCCCCGAGAGACAGTATGTTAACGACGTGAATCAGAGAGCGAGAATAATCCAAATAGCGTCAGGCTGGCTAGATCTGGGGGCGCGTGCGACCGATATTTAAAATGCAAATCAACTCGTTCGAGTGTTTCACGGGTGTCGAAAGGGAGTCTAAGCAGCTTACGTTTACACGTATTAGTTATGATGCTTCCCACGCGTTCTGCTACGTTGAATCGCGATAATTAGCGCTGCCGTGATAGTAAATGGTCCTTGCAACGGATGAACAAAGAATTTCTTATTGAATCTTGGCACACAAGTGCTCCACATTTTTCGCTACCTCAATGGCATCTTGGTATTTTTGTAAAATGTGGCTCTGTGTACAAGATTTAGAATTTTTCAAAATTTATAGGTTAGGTTATTCACTTCGCTGTTGGTTATATTATTTATAGATTTTTGTAGATCATTATGTAGCGTGGAAGCAAAAAATATATTTATTTTTCTTTTTAAAAGAAAGATATCCTGCATAAAATTTGGAATTTCAAAACTTTATAGATTATGCTGTTTGCATTTCTATTATTGTTTATATTACAAATTTTCACATAATATGAAAGAAGAAATTGTTTTAGAATCCTGCATAGACTTTGGAAATTTTTCCTCAAAAATTTATAAGTAACGTCTGCATTACTTATTTTTTTATGATGATGTTATTTGTGGATTTTTGCGGGACGCAACGTGGAATTAGAAATTATCTATTTTTCTTTTGAAAGATCGTGTGTAGGATTTGGAATTTTTTCTTTTGGGAAAAAAATTTACTCAAGCTCATACCGCGTGCATGTTATTTATGGGTCTTTTGTAGTATTTTTGTAGTCGCTGTTTTCGAACGAGAGACGTAATAATAGAGGACCGTAATAGAGAATCGTATGCACGATTAATTTAACAACAGTCTCGCCAACAGTGTGGTTAGTCTCGCTTTCCGCTTCATGGATTTTAACGCGGACCTCTCAGAGCCTTTCCGATACTCGCGAGTAAATGGTGTTACGTTCTCTTTGACGCGATTTCATGGTCAGCCTCGGCCAAGAAATTAGTTAATGTACCAATACTCTAAAGCAGCACAGTCCTCGACATTTTCTTTTTGGCTCTTCTATTTAAAGTCTGCAGTTCCTAAAGTAATTTGTTAATACGAAGTACGATATACGCTGAAAATCACATTGGAAGTCTTGATCCGTCTCTGAATATTCTAACTGTTGGGACATTCTAACTTAAACCTATCCTAAGGCTATATATTCCAGTTATAGATCATTAATAATAGATCATTATTTATAATATTCGGGAGACATAGTCTGATAAATATTGATTAACTTATTAAACTGAGCCTAATCTACAGTTACCAATTTTATGAGACCAAATAACTAATTGCGAGTGACATTTAACTCAATAGATATTAATTTATATCGACGTTTAACTTACTCAATACATATTAATTTATTAATTAATTAGGGTTTGGGTTAGGCTCTCAGGTTGTCTCCAAACTGTTTCTAAACTTTTGAGCGAAGGTGTACGTGTCACAGGCCAAATTCGTGATTTCATGAAGGCGCGTTGACTCGGTCCAAAGCTTAGGGCTGCGGCAGAAAGCGAGAGAGAACCGCCACGTGCGTGAATTATGGGATTGAAAACGATTTCGCGTGGCACTCTTTTGTCCGATTCCTGGCGCGGCCTGTTCTTTTGTGCCTGCTCTGAAATCGTTTCGAATGCGTTCTTACATGTGGGCGTCGTGGGTGCGTTGTCCCGCGTGAAACGCCTCTAGTTTGTCACCAGCGTTACCAACCACATTTTTCCGTAAATGTATTATTACGCAAAGTTTACCTCATACCAACCAAATTTTTCCAGTATTACTACGCAAAATTTACCTCGTCACGTAGCACATAGGAACACAGTCCTGAGAATTTTATGTCAGTAAACGATATGACGTTTAATTTTCCTTTCATTACCGTTTTATTTTTCTCTGAGAATGTCCAGCTATCTTCGTGGCGAAGGTTTTCAGGTTTAGGTTTATTGTTGCGGATGACGATGATAATGAAGTCGGTTGTCGTATGTAAAGTAAGGGTGTGTTTCGAGTAAGCTTGTTCTGGCGTGGAGTTTGAATTTTGATTAGAAGAGGGTTTCCGGTTTCTTGAATGTCTAGCCTTGGGTGTTGCGTACGTTTCAGCGTGTATTTGACAGGTAAATTTTCTTTCTTTTCTTCTTCTTTCGATTTTACAGAACGCGTAGAACTATACTTTATTGTGAAATATTCAAATTCTTCCTCAACACTAAGACTATTTCTATAATACCTATTTCGAAATTTGTGGTACGATATATTTAACATTAATATCTATTTGTATTCACAAACCGATCAAATAAAGATCCTTTTACGAAAAGAGTACATATAATTGTCGGAAATAGATGATAATAATTCGGAAAAAGATGATAAGGAAAAGAAATCGTACATTTTCATTTTTTTCTTTCTTTCACGAGAGTTAAATGAACGAAATAGATAACAACGAACGCAAATTTTTAAACCGGGCGTTGACACGTTTAGTGTCAAATATATCTTCTAATAGAATATTATATTTACATAAACTTTCTAACAGAAGTTCGACATTTCTTTCGCGTGATTTTTCTACAAAGTGCTCCGAAGCGTGTCGCTCTGTGAGATTTCGATTTCAATAGGTAGACGTCTCTCCCGTTGTAGATTCCGTTTCACGATTTCAATATTCGCCGCAGGGCGAAGCAATCGAAAAAAGGGGCGGCCCTGTCGGTCTCGGTTTTGGAAAAGAATGTTATTTAATGCCGCGTGGGCACAACGTGATGTGGTGTGCGCCGCAGCGTGCCATTGCGTTTATCTCGGGGATTATATGGGTGGAAAGTGGGCACAACGAGAAAAACTGTCATTTGACGGCTGGTCGATGGGCTTGGCAAGCAGTACGCGATGTGTGTTATATTTACAAAGTTGATGAAATAAGCTCAAATGGCTCCCCTTGCTGTCTCTTGAACTCCGACGTGCTTATGTAACAGTTCTCGCTTGAAAATCGCTCGCGTTTCGCCTAGTGTTCGATCGAGTGAAAATGAAACGAAAATTGAACGAAATTGGAATATTTTATTCCAATTCCGAGAAGACGGAAACGGAACCTAAGCTTATCACTTGCTTATTTATTTTCGTAAAAGTAAAAAGTAATATTTGATATTAGAATAATAGAAGCTACCTTCTATTATTGACAACTTGTTGCATCAGATATTTTTAGATATCGAGGTCGTAACATTACCTATTGCGATTGTAACGTTATTTCATGTATGCAAACGCGTTATTTGCAATTTACCACTCGTCAACGTTCAATTTAAAGAAATTAAATTTCAATTTCGAATTGAAGTTTTCACGAAATTGCCATCGAAACTACGAGTGTGGCATAGTTACGTTATTATGAGACAATGGGTTAATTCGGATTTACGTAAGTCGTGTCGGTACGAAAGTATTCGAATAATTGAATTTTCATTGAGCTGCTTTCTCCTATGTTAATCTTTAATAATCTTTAATGCAATGTTCTGTAATAACGCGATACGTTAAATCGTAATAGTTGTCTCGTAT
This sequence comes from Melipona beecheii, assembly GCA_032399605.1. NCBI lineage: Eukaryota > Metazoa > Arthropoda > Insecta > Hymenoptera > Apidae > Melipona > Melipona beecheii. The sequence goes on from JAUCMO010000447.1 coordinate 2,378,556, forward strand.
CTTGCAGTATTAGTACACAGGGTGTTTTGTTTATTTCTCAAAATAATAATGTCTCGTAGAAGTTATGAAAAACGAGAAAATGTTCCTACAAAATATTGAAAAAAAAAAAAAAAAGAATCATTTAGAAGAGATTTTCACATTAATCTTGTGAAATCTAGAGCACGGGACTATTCGTGTCTTCCCTTTAAAAATAACCTCTCAAACCAATGTTTTAAGTTTTTCATTAGAAGTAGATTAATTTTTTCTTTTTTTTAGAGAATGCTCAGATAAATCGAGTATTCCATTCGAAATTATACGATTCCGATACTTTTCAACTTGACTTTGAAATCTTTGCTCTTTCTATATATAAAAATACCATTAATACTCTTTAATACTTAAACACCTTTATGTACAGTTCCATTTTGCGAAGTGAACAGAATACTCCTATACAGAATACTATAAATTCTAAATAACGCACGCGATGCATTATGCGTTATTCAATATTGACAACAACATAAATAATATACATTTGAGACCATAATTTCATAAAAATCCCCTCACAGAATACAATTCCACAGTTATTACCTGTTAATCGTAAAAAGTGACATTTAACTTTATTTTTATTACGTGAAAGTTCGTCGGTAGTAGTGAAATACTTTCGCGAGCAGCTGTACATATCGATGCCATAACTATCGCTAATACGACGCTAATTGCACTGTCGCAGCGTGACGTCGTTCTCTCTGTTCTCTGCTCGTGCACCGCTCGAGACAAAGGGAACAAAGAGAGGGAGGGACACGGAGAGACACGCGAACCTCTAATAAAATGTAATATTCTATTGTTGCGCTTCGTACGGAGCGCCATTCGCAGATTAACTAGGCCGCTACGGTCTCACTCTCTCGATATATATTCCAACAACTATTAATAGTGTGACCGGAGTTTGTCAGCTAATTGTAAGATTTCGTTGGAAACGCTAAAGGATCGATCTCCATCGAGGAATTCGATGGCGACGTTAATTTGTAGATTAATTTGCATTTTTATATTACACTTACGTGTATCGTTGTTTATACGTACCTCTTAACTGCGGCGAGATTTTTCGCCAAGCTACACTTTGCTACGGCAAGATAGGCTGACTCGAACTGTGCAAGAAGGTGTAACAATGAAATTTATATTCGGCAGTGATTTATACTTTTTGCAGGGCGAATAACAAAATATGTCAATTCCAATTATTATACTTTGTGCAGTCGAATACTGACTAATTCTATGTTATCAAAATAATTATATTTAACCTATAACCTAAATAAACATAACCTAACTGTATCTAGAATGAAATAGAAACAGGAAGAAAAGTTGAACAAATAAAACATTTTAGACAATTTTACTGCAGTCGAATGACATAACATATTAATTCCAATTATGTGCAGTTTAATAATGATGTATACCAAAAAACCTAGCCTGTAAAATAAAAATCTAACCTAATCTTATCTAAAGTAAAAGAAGAAAAAAAGGAAGAAAAGTTGCACAAATAAAACATTTTACATGTACAATTCTATAAATTTCCTAGGATTCGTTTGTTTTGCAGTCGAATAATATAATATATCAATTCCAATTACGCAAATTCCAGTTTGATGACGAAACATATTATTATTACAATTCTACGTTACCAAAAATCTAACATAACCTAACCATAAAAAAAAAAAGAAAAACATAACTTAACATAAAAATTTAACCTAACAAAAGATCTAACCTAAAAAAAAAAGAAAGGAAGAAAGAAAAGAGGAAAAGTTGCACAAATAAAACGTTTTACGTAATTCTGGTTTCCTAGTCGAGCAAAGTGGTACACGTAAGGGTTGAACCACCGTTTCCTATGCGCCGGAGAAATCAATCCGTGAACGTATCCGGAAGAAGGAGAGGGGGAGGGAGAGGGGGACGATTATTTTTCTGCTCGCGGCCTCGACGGTTTTTCCAGGAAACCGCACACGAGCCGCACGATTTCCTTACGACAAAACCTTCGCCAACGATGAGCACAAGAGGTGAGAGAAGTTGAGTGTGATCTCGGGCTGGCTCGTAGGTACCTATTGCCAGAGCAACCAGAGAAGCAGATTTAGTAGCCGTCTAACGGTTCCACGAGGTTCTCGGCATCTTCTTAGGTTTGCCAGCGAGCACACACACGATGCAACACAATCGGTCAGTGGCAGTGAACGCTTGCCGTTGCCTTTTCCTGTTTGTTCCTAGGGCTCTTCAATACCCTATCTGGGTCTCTCTCTTTGTTCTTCTTCTTCTTCGTTTAAGCCAGTGGAGTCTAGTAGTTAGCAGACTGGCAAAGCTGGCTTCGTGACAAACTATGTTGGGCAGAGGAAAGTTACGTGATGACTCGTTAAAAAATCGAAATTTTATATTAACAGTCGGATCAAAATCTTCCCTTTTTTCGTTTAAATCCAAATTTTTTTCTGTGTTAATCTTCTTCTAAACGAAGAATAATTCTGAAGAAAATTATAGATAAAATAGATAATTTAGTTGTGAGAAATTTTGTATCGGAGCAGAAATCATGTCAGAAATATTTCCTTTTTCGATTTCTTTTTCTAGACTAAGAGAGACCTCCTCTTTTAAATTAAAAATGAGATTTTTTCTAAATGTTTTTTTTAACGAATAGTAATTCTAGACTTTAAATTTAAGTAAAATAGATATTTAATAATAAATAATAAATAAAATAAGTATTTAATTAACTATAATAGATATTTCAATACAAATTTTGTACCAATATAACTTATCACTGTAATCGAAGAATTTCTTACTCGCTGAGCGCGAGCCATTATTGGTATATAGGGATTATGTGCGAGAATGAAACATGTTCGTGAGCAGGTACGAAATATGTTTATGGCTGAAGCGAGCGACACGAGAAGCCGCAAATCCCTTCCGGACAGTGGCGGAATACCGTTGACCTATTTCCGGTTAGAAGCTCTCGGACCTGTAACGATTCTACCGAAAACAATCGTGTGCAATTTACAGGGAATTGCTCTCACTTACAGGAGATCCTTTCCTGCAAGTGACGTGATGTTTGAAAAGTATCTCACAATTGAAATTATTAAGGAAATAAATTCTATTGTATTGTGATAAATTTCACTACTGACGAAGATATCAAATTTCAAACTTTTTTTTTTTTTTTGTAGAAAAAGATAACTTTTCTTTTTTGAAAGTTCCTTTTAACGCCGTCGATGTTCGATGATTTTCATCATATTTTTATCCGAGTAAAATCGATCGATCCGCGTTTTTCTTTTCTTTTTTAAATAACTTTTGCACAGACGAGGGAAACGTATTAAACGTGATTTGTCATGGTAATCAGCACGTGCACTGTCTCGAGCGATTTCTCTGTTGGCGATTGGTATTTCGAGCGAGTCCGGTACGATACGTGGGAGGCGAAATGAACGCGATCCTAGGCGAGCGCAGTGGCGTAACCGGTAAACAAACTCGGGAAAGAAGGACACCCCGGCACACGAGAGGGAATAAACCTGTTCGTTTAACTTGTTATCGGCGAAACGCGAAACGGGTTATTAAAAGCGATCGCTTCATATGCTCGGGGATGCGCGGGGAGAACGTCGATTACACGCTTACGTGTTTCAAGAAGCTCGTTACTCCGTTTCTTCGCGAGTTTTTTCTCTTCCGCGCGCGTACCACGGAATTCTGTCTAGCCCCGAGGACAAATGTATTTATTGATGGATTACGAGAGAATCTGCTAAGAAGAAATTCCAGGAAATTGGAGGAGATCCCGAGAAACCAAAGAGAAATTCCAAAACGAAATTGAGAAGGAAATAATTCCAAGGAACTAAAATTTCGTGAGATTGAAACTCTCGTGAAAGAAAATTTCAGTCGAGAAATTTAAACTCTTCTAGGAGAAAGAGACTAAAGATTCCTCTCGATAATCTAAAATTCCAAGAAATGAAAAATCCCCCCGGAGGAAAGACTCCAAGAAACCAAAAGATTCCCGAAGAAATCAAAACTCTGAAAGGAAAAATTTCGAGAAACCAAAAAAAATCGCTCAAGAAATTGAAGATTCCTCGAGAAATCAGAAGAAAAAAGGGAAAATTCCAAGAGATTAAAATCTTTTCTGCTAGAAGACAATCCCAAGAAAGATCCCCAAAAGATCTCTCTCACAAAAATCGAAAAATTCCAAAGCATTAAAGATCTCCTCAAAGAGAAAAGTCCTCGAGGAACCGACGAAGATCTCTCGAATCAGAATTGAGGATCTCCAGTTTCGAACACTCCGAGACACCCAAAAATCTAATCCTGAGACTCTCGAACGGGCACTAATTAACCAAAGGCATCGAATCCTCGAACGAGAGGGAGAAAAAATCGGATCGATCTCGATCGCTGACGCAAGAGATCGTGTGGGTGCAACGACGGAGCAGCTGATCTGATCCTCGAGAGAGTCTCGAGCGTGTTGCCTCGCTGAACGTGAAACGAAAGAGAGAGAGAGACAGAGAGAGAAAGATCTTGGCTCGATCGACGACGACGATACGTAGACTCGTTCGTTCGTTCGTTCGTTCGTTCGTTCGTTCGTTCGTGGGGACCGGTTTTCTGGTCTAGGCCTGAGACAGAAAAGTGCCGTGGCGAAACGAGACCGCACCCCGTGACTCCGCGGTGGTATTCCTGTCCCACGTGAACCTTATGCGATACGGAAAACGGTGCACTAGCAACCAGAAGTCTCTCACCGCGCTGGTGCCATCCTCAGTGTTTACCGTGCTGTCTCGACGACGACCGCCTCGTCGCGTCTCGTTGTCCTCTTCCCTCTATACGCTCTCGTACGCGGCTGTTAATCGCGAGATTACACGGAAGTGGAAGGTAGAGAGAATCGATCGTCGCGGTGGTGGGTAATAGAAAATCGTCGTGGGTGTTTTCCTGATTTATTTTTATCGTCCTTCGGATTGGGTCGAGAATCGTGAGTTCAGTGATTTTTGACGTTGTAAATGCCAGTGGAAGATTCAGAGTTTAGAGTGTCTTTTTCTTTTTCCTTTTTTCTTTTTTTTTTTTTTTAATTTTTGGGTTAGGGATTGGAATGTTTCCTTAATTTTTTATTTTCATCGTTTGGTTAGGCTTTTCGGAGAGTAGCAGATTTAATTGATTTCAAACATTGGACGATTACAATTTAGAAATTTGATTACAGTGTTTTCTTAATTTTTATTCGGAAAATGGCAAGTTTGGAGATTTAATTGACGAAAATGATTAGAGTTTAGAGATCAGAGATTAAATTGGAGTGTTTTTTTTTTTTAAATATCTTTATTGTTATTTAGTTTGATTATAATATTATAATATTTATTTTTTTATCTTTTCCGGATAAGATAGTTGTGGATCGAGATTGGAACAGTTTGCGATTGAAAATATTGTAGGTGTGAATGGATGACGATTAGAGTCTGAAGTGATTTTGTTTTTTTCAGATTGGAGATTAGAAATTTGGCTAGAGATTAGATTTGCTACCCTGTTTTAATTTTCATTTTTATTCTTATTTAGTTCGAATTTCGAATAGTATGGAACCCGGAGATTTAATTGATGAGGGAATTGATTGAAAATATTGAGTAAGATGATCAAAGTTTAGAATGTTTTTTAGAGATTCGAGAAATTAAATTAGAGTATTTCTTTTTACTTACTTCCATTGTTATTTAATTTTTTTGATTATGACAAAAGAAGGATTTAATTGAGAGAGACAATCTAAAAATATAAACACCCTGTATTTAGACATTTTTGAGAACACCTGTCTAAGACTTGACCCATCCGAAATTCGCAGAAGAGGATATAGCTCGCCATCGATAACGCGATAAGGGGATAAAGATCGATTCGGTAAGTCGAGAAAAATCTTCAGAATTAAACTTCTAACCCTGGACTATCTTCTAGATCAGGGGTGGCCAATCGTGCCGCACTTCATGATTTCATGTGGTACATGGAGCAGTTATGCTTATTTAGAATAAAATATTATTATTATTATTTATTAGAGTAAGTTATTTTCTAATGTCCTATTTATAATCACGTTTTTGTCGTAAATTATGAAATAATTTAGTAGCGCATCGAAGCTCGCTAATTGGAGAAAAAATTGTCACGTAGGTTACAAAAGTTTGGCCGCCTCTGTTCTAGAGTGTCTTCCAAAAGGCATTATGCAAATACAGTTCAACTAGTAACAATTCCGTGTAGTCGATCGTCGATTGCATCGAAACGACGGAGAATGGATGACGGAATCGCGTAGTAATCGTTTGGATCGATGTAATTCGCGGAGTGTGAGTCGGATAAGGATCGATGAGAGACGATCGTGGGCGATCAACCAAGGCATCCACCGATCGCGAGGATCGATTTCCTTCATTTTTTTTCTCTCCTCTCTTTTGTTTTCCTGCCTTGTCCGCCAGTCCTTGTTTCATCGCGACGTTACTATTACCGTCGCGGTGGCGTCCTCGATGAATATTCACAGCTATGCGAGCTTTTAACCGAAGTCTACGGCGATGATAAACATCGGGCCTTATGTTTCATTCATACCAGTGCCACGTTGCCGGACATAATGAGCCAGTAGAATGAGGAATTAGCTGCGTGCGCATGATTTTAATATCCCGGGCGCGCGATTCAAAGGGTTTAGATTGGAAAACACTTTAGTCAAAAAACTGCACTACTTGTACCCTAGTACGATTCGTCTCACTGAAAGGCCCAGAAGCAATTGACTAGAAAATGAAGACGACTTTTTTGCCATAAAATTTTATCGATGTGCAAACATTTGAATCGATAAAAAACAAATTATAGGCGCGATCGCTCAGTACCAGACAACGCCACTCCTACTCGAGGTCTACCCCACGCCCCCTCGCGAATCACGTGACTCAAATCAACCAATCGCTAATTTTCGTTGCATCAGCGTTGCATCTGAAGAGGCCCGATTTTCTGGGTAACCCCCGATAAAATCACTTTCAGTGATAAAAAGCGCCAATTTTTTCAATAGCTTAAATCATTTGTGACGATAAATAATCGTATTTTAGCAGTATTCATAATTAGTTACGAGAGAAAAATTAAAATTAAAATGCGCATGATGGTTCTTATTTACACGTACATTTTTGTAGAACGTTTTTGAAGGAAGAGACGATATTTTTCAATTTTGGCTCGTGCAATATTTTTTACAAACACTCTTCGATTCTTCCTGGTAACGATTGTTGTCTATTTTATTGCTGCGGATGGTAAGCGTTAGTTTATAGTTGGTAAAATTGGACAAAGTTGGAAGATAGAAATTTGGAGATCAGAATTTTCTGGGGCAATGATAAGTCAATGTTTTTATCAAGTTTTGTGAAGATAACGAAATTAAACGTGATCTAAGCAGAAATTTGTTACTGTTAAATTTCAAATTATTTGTTTAAACTCCATATTATTTGTCCTATAGTACGTTCCCGCTTAAAACTCGTAGGAACTCTCTTATTTTTAATATTCATTACTTATCGTGGATTATCAATACTTTCACGAAGTTTAATCGTGGTGGAATTTGGCGGAAATGAAGGGAATTCCCTGGAAAAATGAAAAAGAAGAAAAAAGAACCGTGCCAGTTCTGGAGATCTTGGAGTTACGACAGAAAGGGAGAAAGTGGTTTTGACGCGCGGTGAAAATTCACGCGATTGTTTGCAAATTGATACAATCCGTTTCGCGTTACACTCCGTCGATACCGATCGCAGCCGACTTTCAATGAAAAATCGTCATTCCAAAGACGAACGAGTGACTCTTACCAACGGTGAACGTTAACTTTTACTATGTTCGATAAACAGGTCTCGCGTCTGCAAAAATTGCAAACATCGTTGTATTAGGAGGTGTACAACAGCTAAAAATTATTAGGAAATCACCGTGAGAGATAACGGCGCAGAGTCGACGTGAGACTTCACGAAACATTTCAGCCGGATTTAGTAACGAAAATAATCCTGACTAAGCGGAAAGTTCAGCATGGGGTGGTATAGCGACTATCTATACCACGCGGAAGGCAACCGTGTCTAAAATCTTCTTCTTTCAAACACGCGCGCGCGCGTTTGCCGATTTTTAAACATCCTGTATAATAAAAGTCGAAACTTCCGACTGATGATGAAAAATACAAATATGCTGAAAAGCGTTGTTAGTTTGAATTGTGGTGGTTGTTCAAAAGAAGTCGGGAACTGGTGTTTCTCATCATGATTTATAGGAGATCCAATTCCTGTTTTATATTTTTTACTCGAAATTCGTAGAGAATCATTCATAAAACAGCATACGTAATAAATTTATTTGCGTGTTACAATGTTTGTCTGCAAGCATTGTTACGTTACGAGCTGCTCTTATTAAACATTAAAACAGACAAATTATTAAATATTAAAGCAGACCATTCTCGTGATAAAAAAAAAATCATCTTCCAAAAAAAAAAAAAACAAAAACGAATCCAGAATTATGAAAGTAGAGGCTTCACACTTTGAAATGAATTCAAGTATATGATTTTTTTCAGAGCAATTTAAATGTTATTTAATAATTTTTCAAAAATCGAAAATATTCATGCGAGTAGTGTACTATTATCTTAAGATGCCATTGCCAGTTAGTCGTTCGTGTATCGGTGTTCGATATCGTTGGACGAGGTCTGCTCGTTCAAATTTAATGCCGACCTGATATTAGGTCATTATTAAACGCACCGGACTTTTTCTTTTTTCTTACTTTCGTGACACGACGACCACTTTCACGCGTGCATACATTACACCACTCGGAAAGCCACGTTGTAAACAGAACGTAAGTTTCGCAATCGACGCTGCAACTGGATACGTACAAGATAACTGTGCCTCATCGTGGACAGGTTTCAGAATTTTCGGTGGAGGCCCAGGGGAATTTGTCTCACTTGATTGATCAACTTTCTTTCCAGAGAAATCTCTAGTTCGACGGAATTTAATTCTTTTGTAAAATTTCTCTTACCTATCGAAGTTCAAAGTTTCTATTCAGTTTCGACCTGGTTCCCTCATCTACAAAATTTCCTCGGAAATTAGAAAATTAGAAAACTCATTAATAACAGGAATATTTCGTCCTCTTCGTTTCAAACTTTTCAAAAGTTATTAATTATTTCTTGATAATAAATATTATAAAATTTCTTTTCTTGGTGAAAGTTCTTATGTAATTTTCGCCGTTATTCCATTCTCTTATTCCTTCGTTTATAAAATTTGTTCTAAAAAGGAAAGAAAAATTAGACTTCCCTAGTGACAAAAATGAAATTCCTCTTTCAATTGTAAAGTTTTCCCTCCTTAAGGTTGGAGCTCGAAGTTCCTCCAACTCCAGCAATTACACTCTCCCAATAAGAGAAATTATTCCATCTGTAAAATTTCTCTTCCTCGTGGAAGTTTTGAATGTCTGAACGGAGGACACGCACGTTATTTCAGCGTTTGGACAGTGGGATGTAGTAGCCATGGTGGTTCAAAGCTAATGCAGCCAGCGTAAGATGGAATGGAATGTCCTTTGTGAACCGGCTGTTTCACCTCCATATATGTATAACGTAGCCGCTCGCTTAGCTAATATCTCTGTAGAAGCCGACGAAAAGCCACTGGTGGTACCGTGTTGGAGGCCAGATACACCACGACCTTCGTTACACTGATCGGTTTCTACGTTACAAAATAACAGAGTTCAGTGTACACCTTGGCTAACGAACGAACAAATACTTGAATGCTAATGTTGGGGAATTCCATTCGATTTAACATTTCGAATTAGTCATTCGATTAGTTTATTCACTTATAAAATTGGAAATCCAAAAATTATATTTTAATTACTGCATTTTCCAGATGCTCGTACCTCTGGAAAGTTTGATTATTAGTTGCAAATAATATTTTTGATGTTTCAAGTTTTAGGTTAATAAATGAAGGTTAGTGTATGATTTTAATTGTACTTTTTATCCCGAAATGCAATATGCAATATCTGTGTAGAACGAATATCTAATATTAGATAAATTCTTAAGAGGTTAGAATACTTTGTCAATATGTTCAAGTATCAAGCTGGAAATTAAAAATGGTGGACATAAATAAATCCTTTAGAGGTTGAAATACTTCATTAGTATATTCAAATATCCGAAATTGAAATTGAAAATGGCGGACAAAAGTAAGTTCTTAAGAAGTTAAAACTTGTCGATATATTGAATATATCAAGCTGGAAGTTAAAAATGGCAAGCATGGGATGGTTCACGAAGCTACTGTGTGAAATTTTACGAAAATTTTAACAACGAAATATGTGAGAAATTATGCAGTATGTATATGTATGCACGGATGAACAGCTGCGTTTGATTCATACGGTAAACTCGGCGTTCTAATTACGACAATTGACCGTCATTGTTCTTAGGCACGTATGTACGTAAGACTGGGAGCCACGATTAACGCGATGGTGGCCAATGGCTATGGTACTTGGAAATCGTGGCACCACGTTGGCTCTCGCGACGAGAACACTTTCGAACCGCACGTGAAATTAAGGTCGATCGTTAATAATAGAAATGAGATCCGAGGATATCGGATTTATTATTCGCGTGCAACTTCGAGAAATCTGCATCGCGTTTGAGATATGTATTGGGTGCGATATCAAAGCAATAAGAATCGACAATTTCTTGCGGAATGTTCCATCCGCGCGATGAGTCGAACTCGGATCTTTTTTTTCTCTTACTTTAACAAGAAGAATAATGTAATTTACTGTGTACCTGGAGATTAATACTGGAACAACCAGAGCTTTTAATTTAGAGGTTTGAATTGTATTTTAATCTAAAATTCTTCTCACAAATATTTTAACGAGACATAATACTTGTGTAGCAGACTTTTAATTTTCGATATTTTTTACTTTAATGATATAACAAAAATTACACTTTGAACAAATCACAATGAAAATTAGCTACATAAATGAAAGTTGATATAATATAGTCATTATAATTTTATCACTGAAAGTGATATTAGCGGTAACCCAGAAAATCTGGCCTCTTCAGGTGCAACGCTAATGCAACGAAAATTAGCGATTGGTTGATTTGGGTCACGTGATTCGTGAGTGGTAGAGTGATCGCGCCTGTAATTTGTTTTGTATCGATTCAAATGTTTGCGTATCAATAAAATTTTATGGTAAAAAGTCGTCTTCATTTCCTAGTCAGAACAGTTGCTTCTGGGCTTCTTTCAGTAAAACGAATTGTACTGGGGTACAAATCGTGCAGTTATGGTATTGTTGTGGCCAGTTGTAATCATCAACCACAAATACAAAAAGTTTGATACCGGTTGTTTCTAACTATGTATAATCCTAACCTCACCTAGCATGCTCAGCTGTAATCATTTTTTCTCGAGACGAAGAAAGGGGGGAAAGGAGGATTAGGCGCCATATTGTTCTCCTTCGCGTTAAACACGAGGATTAAGTTCATAGCCGCTATTCCATTAGTGATATACTCGACGGATTAATGCAACGGAATGATGGACTGTGCGCAGCGTGTAATTAGAAAGCACACGCGCGCATTTACGCGGAATCGCCGCGTTTGTTTTGCAATTAGCGAGTTGCCTCGACGAACAATTGAATTGCAACGTTAAGCCCATCCCTCGGTTTTTCTTCCAGTTCAACGGGATAACCAGCTTCGATAACGAAGGATAATCGTCGTGTACAGTCTCCCGGTGAACTTTATTCGCCGAGGCTATTGTCGTCCATCTATCGTCGTCGTTTAGAAGCGACTTTAGAAGAGAAACAATGATTGGCATTAGCATACACGATCGATGGAATGACTTTACAGGATTTGAATCGAGTTTTGGATGGGAGTGTGCATTTTTTGTTCATAGGTGGAGTGGGGAAGGATTGGAAATTTTTATAATCGAAGATAATAGAATTCGATTGGTCGAGGACTCTCTTCAGATTTGATCGTTTCAAAGTTGCATGTCTCGAGGTTTGAATAGTCTCCAATTTTTAAAATCTTTCAGAAAGTTAATATATTACAATTTGAATAATCCGAGGTTCTTCAAAAGAATCAGGGATTCTATTTGAAAGGCTACGATCAAATCTGGGACGCTAGATATTTGAACGCACAGCGTTGAACATTTGCCAACATTTGAACACGAAAGTTTGAAAATTTTCCAAAATTCAAGAAAATATTCATTAAAATTGAAACACGTTATTCACAATAATAATAATATTAATAATGAACAGTGTATAAAATAATAGATCTCTCCAACGTCAATTATGCATCTATTTAAGTGGTATTCTGTTACGTAACTTTCATTGAAACGAAGATTGCGGGAAGAAAGTGTTTCAGTTGCTTCTTTTAATTAACCAAAAGGCGATCGTGTACATAGAGATCGGTCTTTCCCACAGAGAGTGGCGATATGCAAAATTCGACATTAGCCGAAGCGTGATCTATCGGCGTCCTTAATTAGTGTCTCGCCACATTTATCTCTCGGGTATTAGCAATCCTAATCGCTCTTCCGGTGGCCGCGGGATCTCCAACAATCCTTTTCGAGCCGAAGGATTTTAATTCTACGAAAAAAAACTCACCGCATTTACAAGAAAAAAATTAATTCACACCGTATATATATATATATATATATATAAACTGTCGCATAACATGCATTTTATTCTTTAATTTTTCTTAGAAGAAGATTGAGTTACTTGGAAGATTTTTCTTTTAAATCTGCAAAACTTATTAACAATATTTTTCTTTTTTTAAATACCTGAGTGCTCGAAGGATTTTCCAAATATTTTTCTAGAGTTCAAGACTTTTAAAATTTAAATCGTCTTATGTAATAATTTGACGGACATTTTACGTGTCTCAAATATTTTCTTGCAGCCTAAGAGTTTGAGAATTTAGGATATTGAATTTAAGAACTTCTTTTGAATTTCTCTTTTTGAAAATTCAAAAGAATGTCGTCCAGAATTGTATTTCAGAAAGCTTTGTAGTTCAAATTTCCCGCCACTCGACCAAGAACTTGGACCGAACCCTTTTTTCCCCCGATTAATTACAAAAGCGTGTTATGGAACCAGGGGCTGGTGTTTCAAGAAGGTAATAATACGGGTATTTTTAGTGTTTATGGGGTCTGGCGCGATATCGTACTCTCGGTGTCAGGAAATCGCGAATAGTCTGGCCGGGACCGTTGAATGGCCCTTTCAGCGCCTTCGACGGGACGTTCAATAAATACGACAATTAGAAACGTCGCGTTCGTTCGAATGTAATTTTTATTACTTGCCAGCCAGCAGCCGGCTCCTAGCGGGAATATTTAATAAATACTTGGAACGTGCCCCTAATAAATTCGCTCGTTTCCTTTTCTAACGAATTGCCCTTCCTGCCAGCTGGCTTTCCACGAATTTTCGTAATGTCACGTACATATTATTTTTTTCAACGATGAATGTGTAAAATTTTTTCCCGATACTTGTGTTACAAATTTCCTCGTAGAATCGTTTTCAGACTGGATTTAAGGAAAGAGTATTTTTTTGTTTTATTCTTCGAATAGAAAGACTGTGGTTCAACGTCCAGCGTCGTGAGAAGTAGAAAATCGATCGCCGATGAAATTAGTGTCTAAGCACAGCTTCCGACTCTTGGTAACTCGATCGGCTCATTACGTGAAGGTTCACGTCCTCCAGGTGGCACTCTCACTTCTTTCCTTTTTTTTTCTTCCTTTTTTCAATTTTTTGCGAGGAAGGAAGGATGAAAGTGATCTCTCTCATTCTTCGAGACCAGTTCATGTACGTTCTTGATCAGAAGGAAAATAACTTAAATATATCGTCTTGAAATTAATCCCTTAATCTCCAATTGATATTGTAAATCAATGTACCCGATTGGCGCGGAATTCGAATTCTGATAATCTTCGCTCTCAAAAGACACATTCTCCCAAAATCATACGAATCAATCAATTGTAATTTAATTCCAATCATTCCTTTGAGACTAGCGCGAAATTTAAATGTGGATAATTTCCATTTACCCTCAGGAACAAATTCTCCCTCGTATCTTAATCGTATTATCTCCAATTGACAAGTCAATATATCTAATTTTAATCCCCTTCAAAGTGGCGCGAAATTCAAAATACAGACACGGACGAAGACTTCGTTTTGGAAATGTCACTGCCTTTTTCGATGCACCTGCGGCCAGGACGATCCATTCGCCGGGCGAATATTCACGTGGAAAGAGGTGACCGGCTTTTGAAATTGTAGGTTAACGACACGTGCGCGCGCCGGAGCAACTTTTGTGCCCTTTTTTGGAAACCGGCGGGAGTCTCTGCTCAAAAATCGATTCCAGTTATTTTCATGGCCAGTCACTGCGGCCAATAATCCTCCTCCTTGGGGGGCGTTGGCTCCACGTTCGCTGTTCAATTACTCGCGACACCGGAGAAAGTGACGCGCCCTTTCCCTTGACAAATTTCGCCCGACCGATCGGTGCCATTTTGACGGTTCAGGTTTTATACGATCGTTTGCTCCCAGCCTTTAAATCGCACGTGCATGATTTTGAAAAAACGAACTTTTCTTTGATTTTCGATGACGATTTTCTTTTCCTTTTGAAGATTTTTCTTTTTCTTAAAGAAAGAAGTTTCTTCTTATACGGAGAGAATTTTAGAGAATTTGAGAAATTTAGGGAATAATTTTAATAATTTTCCCGTGTTTTAAATCTTTAGATTTGTTACAATTACACATTCGGATTATTATCATAATATTAATAATGAATATTGATAGTATTGTTATAAATAATTTGTTATTTCCATGGTGAGAAATTTCTGTGATCTCTTCCTAAATTTGCCTCTGATGATATTCTGATTTACAACGAAATGATTCTTATTTCGTTATTCTATAACGAAAGACTATTGGGAAGTAGTTAGGTTAGTTTTCAGAAATGGGGCCATTAAATTTCGAAATTATCAGGAGGATGGCACCACGGCGACGGGCTAGCAGGAATTAAATTGGGTTCAATGAAGATAAGATAAATTCGTAGGACGTCGATTTCGTGGACGAAGATATACGAAAACTGTTCCAAGAATAGCCTTCTCCGATCAAAGTCAAGTTCAGTCGATGGAAAAATAGCGAGAAATTGAAACAGTTGTTGTACGATTCACCAAACGAGGAATCCTTCTCTCCCTCTCTCAGGTTATATTCAGTCGCGAATCTAATAATCGTCTGTTTACTCTCGATACTTTGCTCGTTCTTACGTGAACCAGCGTAAAATATAATTTATATTCGATGAGAAAACTCGCTCCCAGCTCAATTCTTGCATTTACGTGAGAATAACTTTTGAAGAATTACAAATTTGTTGGTTATTTCGTACACAATGAAACAAACGTATTAGTGGGAGTTAGCATCTTTGAATATTGATATAAACAAAAATATTAAAGTATCTTCTCACAAATTAAATCTTTTAGGTATCCTCTGAACTCAAATAAGTCGTGAAATTAAATTACTTCTAGTCCCATTGTCAACAAGAACATTTCCATAATTAGCTACATCGTTGTTAAATTCTTCTTCAATTTTCTAATAAATTAGATTATACTTATATTTCTAATAATTTCGAATTCCAATGAAAATCGCTGCGATTCCTTACAATTTCGTCGCGGTTCAGGTAATTTTTCGACAGCCACCGCGTAGAGTGGTGATTCGATGAAAACAGCGTTCGCTTTTTTTTTCTTTTTTTGTCGAAGTTGATAACAGCGCGGAGAATGATCAGAACGAACAGTTCCATGCGGAGACGCCGCTGCTCCAAGAAAAACGATCTGGCGAGCAGACGTCCGAGACTTGCTTTCTTTTTCCCT
The DNA here is from genome assembly GCA_032399605.1 of Melipona beecheii. Taxonomy (NCBI): domain Eukaryota; kingdom Metazoa; phylum Arthropoda; class Insecta; order Hymenoptera; family Apidae; genus Melipona; species Melipona beecheii. Next base: position 2,394,260 of record JAUCMO010000447.1, read on the forward strand.
CAACCTCTCTGTCGTTCACCCTGTTTCACTCCGGTCTCTCCACTTTTCATTTTTCGCTCTTTTTCACCCTCATTCGCTACGTTTCCTCTCTCCCTCTTTCCACGTCCTTCCTGCTCAATCTTTTCCGTTTACTTTCATTTTACGTGCCCGATTTTTCTACTCGAGTTTCTTTTTCTTTTTCTTTCTTTTTTTTAAGTATTTAGTTGTTCCTTTCCTATTTTCTCACGGCTGTTTTCTCATAACCAATGTCCTCTCTCGTTATTCTTCTTTTTTTTAAAATTAAGCTTCACTTTTTACTTTCAGTTGCCGTGTCATTTTTTTGTCATTTCCTCCCTTTTCGTGAGAGACACGAAAGTTTTATTAGAGATCGTCCCTTTTGTTCAATTACTCTTTTTTTTAGCCATTTTTGTTCTTTCAGGCTAAAAAACTTCACGACTCCGCGTTCAGAAAAGTGAACCTTTCTTCCCCTCGCTTTTTCTCTCACAATCCAAATTACGCCAATCACTTGCGCACACACGTTCGCACACCCAAATACATGTGCATTACACGCACGTACGTCCGAGTTACTCTTTCACGATCTCTCTTAACCCTTCCTCCTTGGCCGGACGCTCTCCTGCCTCCTCTTCGCTGGCAGTCCTCTTCGGCAAGACGCGCTGCGTCGCCTCCCGAGGGGCGCCGTGGGGCGAGGGACGACGCGCGCTGGCGCCGTCCTGCTGCACGCATTATTCCACGCGCATTTTTCCGCGTCTCGATCTGTGCCGCGGCACGAGGCAATAGCCCGCTTTCTGGGAGAGGACACTCCGCTCGGCACGTGACCGTGCCACGCATGTAAATACACGCGCGCGTACCCCCGCGTAGACCTCGAGGAAGCTCGTGTGAACCTGGACAGGTTTCGGGCAACAGGTTAAAAGAGAGATTATTGGGATTATTGGAGTTCGATAGCGTCGAGAAATGCTGTCGACTCCTCTGTATGTTTGAGACTGTTTGAGTTTTAGAAAGTTTGAGTGCTATAGAAGATGGCGGTTTGAAATTGAAACGAGTGGAAGAGAAAATAATGGGATAGAATCGTTTTTTTAATTAATTTTTTTTTTTTCATTTAAAAGTCGATTCTTCGAGATTTGTTTATTGAAAAAGAATGACTTTGAAAGTCGATTCTTGGAGATTTATTTGCTTAAAGAATTTAGAAGCTCGAAATTTGAGGACGGTGGGAAGTTCGAGAGGTTCGAGAATCGTTTTCTAATTCGAGGGTGGGGGGAATATGGATGATTTTGAAATTTAATTCTTTGAGATTTATTTGCTCGGAAAATTTTACCAATTTAAAGAGTTTTAAATTAAAGTGTTTGCGTGATTTAAAGATTTGTAAAGTTGAGGTAATTCGAAGGTTTGAAGAAATGAAAAGCCTCTCTCGAGATCTTTAGAATTAGAAAATCAAATATTTAGTTCTTCGAGATTCTTTTGATTCGCTAAGAAATTACGCGCCGAGGAGTTTCGAAAGTTAAAAGGTATAAAAATCGGATTTCTTACGAAGAATCCGTCTAGTTTCCACGATGGTCTCTGACCACGCGAGTTCTTTCACCGGTAGCTAGTTTCCCTTCTAATAGCTTCGACAACTGCCCGAGTCGACAATTCTATTCGTGTTACTTTTGTAATTACTACAAAAAAAGAAAAAGAAATTAATTTTCCTATACCGAACTATATCTCAGCCATATAGTGCAAAATTCTAATAATAATAATAATCCAAAGAAAGATCTCTGAAACTTAAAAAGAAATGTAGATTGAATTTCGAAGCGCTATAACTATGTAAAGTATCAAACTATAATTTCACTTGTAATTTTCTAATTTTCGAATTGAAAGAATTGAAATTTAAAATTCCAATTCAAATTTAACACTGCAATTTATTCTTTTTTTCTTTTTTTCTTTTTTTTTTCTCAAATCAAAACCACAAGCGTAACTCGATGTTACGATATGAGGCAAGAGGTTAAGATTCTCAACCTCTTCTCAACGTTTGAATTTTTCTTGTTGTTACATTCTTATTAAGTACTTTAAGAGTGAAATTAGCAATTTGGATATTTCTAGTGTAAAAATGTAGAATTGTTTATAAATAATATATAATATACCTCGAGGCGACGTTCTTTTGCCCGAGGCTTGGTTGGCCACTTTGAAGCCTCTGGATCGGAAAACTGCGATTATCTAACATCGATTTGACCTGGTTAATACCTCCGCTGTAAAAGCGGAGGAGCTGTTTAATGGAAGACGAGACACGACGAGAGGAAGATTATTTTCAACGTTGAAATTGAGGGAATCGCCGATAAAGAATGCTCGAACGTGCCCCACCTGAGACACAGGGCTCCGTGGATAATCGTTTGATTGAATGGATCAACTGCAAGAATCTTGCACACGATTCTTTTCCCGTTTTACGCCTGGCGCCAGGCCGAAGTAGGCCGTCGTGCCAGCGCGCGGAGTGGCTGTCGATGATCATTAATTCGTCGCGCGGAAATTTTGCCCGTTCCATGGAAATCGTACAACTTCGTTTCGTAGTAATCTCCGCGAATCTAAGTTCATTCGAATCATTCGAACAACCTCGAGTTCTTAACATCTTCAGTGTATCTTCAAACCTTGGAGTTTTCTAAATATTTGAAAAGTTTTGCACTGGGAAAACCTTCGGTTTTTTTCGATTTAACTTGACTTTTCAAATTCTTCGGTTCGATCCTTGGAATTCTTTAAATATCCAATTTTTTTCTTTACAACTTAAAATCCTTTCTCGAAATTTTCTTTTATCGCTTCATATTCAGCTTGAATCCCTTAATTTTTGCGAGCAGTGTGTAGTTTAGTACATGCAGCAACTACAAAAGCTGGTATTACAGCATTTTTTACATCAATAAGCTCCAGAGTGCAAATCTTCTCTTATTCGAATAAATAATTCTCGCGAAGCTAATTAAGTATAAAGCATAATCCTTAATTATACCCTACACAACGTAATAACGTCCTAAATTTCGTGAGCTCCACGTGCCTTTCGAAACCACCGCGCACACGCGTCCGTCCGCTTTTGAGATTTGAAGAGTGTCGAGGGCTCGATCGCCAGCGTAGAAAATATCCGGCTCCGTCGATAAATATAGAGGTTGCGCTCGGCGGGATTTTTTTCTTTCTTTCTTCTCACGCGGAGCGGAATCGAAGCGCGAAACACGCCTCCGCGTCGCGTGAAAATTACAGTGCCGCGGATCAATTTCGCGGCAGGCGGTTAAATAATGCGCTTATAAAATAACTCCGGGCCGAGAACCAGAATATGTACTTTATTAGTTTCAGTCACGAGCGTGAAAACTACTTAATGGAAGTGTTACAACGCGTAACACTCGTGTCGGCGAATTTTTTTTCTCTTCTTTCGACTGATATCGCGCGTGAAATTGAACCTTTTCAGGGAGCCACTTTAGCGATCGAGTAAATTCTCCGTTTAATGAAATTGATTTTACGGCTATCTGAGAAAACTAATAGGCGTTAATGTGAAAACTAACTGTGACAGAGGTGGTGCGATAAGTTCGGTTAATGATTGGGTGAAATCTATTGGATATGGTGATTAAACAATTTATGAATATCGGGCGAAAGATTAGCAGATTGTAATGACATTACATATCGTGAAAATTATACGGAGAGAAATGTGACAAATTAAGTATCTATGAGTTCTCGACCGAAAGTTACTGAAAAGTTAAACGAGAGATGTATATGATAAATTCATTTTTGTCACGTGATAATTATAATTATGGATTAAATTTATGAATAACAAGCAAAGATCAACAAATGATAATAATTATTGTTAACAGATTATAATAATATAATAGATTATTTCATCTTTACTTTGAATATTTTACTGAGTGCTTTACTTTGAATACTCCATATATTTCCATCTTATCTTGCGAGCAGAGAAGAATGTGGTTGACATAATTTATCTTCTCCTTTCATTTCACGAGTAAAGAGTTCACAAACTCGAAGATATGGAGATGAGTTGGCGAGTGTCTTTGTTCAATGTGTTAATCATAGGATTGGTAACCTTGACAATGCTTTATCTCTGATTTGTGGTATCGCGATTGCTCTGGAAGTATTTGAACGTATCGACGTCAAGGAATTGACGTTGTTCGGCTAGGGATAGAGTCATACGCGTTTCGTAATCAGTGGCAATGATTCACTAGAAGCGGTTCCTTGTTATGGTAACTATGGTCTACGTTAACATTGAAACATACCTAAGTCTCGAGAACAATTATCTTACAAATCGTTCGCTTGATATAAATTGCAATTTTTTTAAATATTTTCAAGAACAGCGAAAATTGGAAAGTCCCAAGAGTTTCTAAATTCTGTGGAACCTAATTTCTTTCCTAATATCTCAGAAATTCAACAGCGGGGAAAAACGTAATTCCCCAAAAATCTTCAAGAAGCACTTCCGAAAGTTTAAAGTATTTTTTTTTATTAATTTTAATTTAAAAAAATAATTAAATTAAATTCTAAATTTTTTAAAAATTTCTTTGACTCTTGAGGAAAGAATTTAGAGTCGAACGTTTCGAAAAAGTAAAGACAGAGAGGTTCGACATTCGTGTAGAGCGCTCCAGGTCAGTGGGATGTGCTTCTTTCCTCGAGAACAATTCGTGGAAGCATACAGCTTCCATAGACGTAATAACTAGCGAGTCTTTTGTTCAATCATCTAATTACTTCGTTGAACATTGCATAGATTACATAGGACGTCTTACGTGCTTCTGCGTTCTCGCGTGAGACTCGGCTAACGTCATTCCACGATGAGAAAGTTTCACGCCGTATGCACTAAAATATGGAACAAAGGTTCTTCCTGATACCCTACGAGCTCGTAGATATTTAGAGAAACGAGAAAAGAAAATACCTTTTGGTTGGAAAATTGTCATTTGTCAATACGTTCTCGTCAACATTTTCTTTAGTCACGGTTTTCAAAATAGCAGCACACACCATTCCCTTGAGTCTCGCACATCTTGCAATATTTCTAACAAAGTACAGCCCCGTTTATCTGAACTTGTTCAAAGAAGATATTACTAATTGTTTCTCTCGAGTAACAAGAGCTTCACGTTTCTAAACAAGTGGACTCGATTTTAGTTAATCGAGTTCCGATTTCGTTTCGACAACGACCAGAGCCTACTCATTTACTCTGACCAATTTGCTCAATGATGAAGAAGAAGGAAGAGCTTCGACTTCGAACGAAAAGGGAGGCGCGCAACTTTCCAGAAAGGACGAGGCTCGGGACTTGATTTTCTCTTTCGCCGCGGCATTACGCGGCTGCGTTCAACTTTAAATATAATTTTCTTATCGAACCAGGTGAAAGGTATGAATAAAACATAAGCGCGCGGAGTGCATCGACTCTCGCATCAATCTCTCACGCCAGGCCGTGCAAACTTCCGTGCAGAGAATAATTGGCACGGTATGCGCGGTCTGAGAAAGCATTTCGAAAAGAAAAAGAAAGAAAGACAAAGGAGGGAAAGAAATCAGGGGGGATACTTGACGAGCTGTCTCACGTGGACTCCGATTTTTCAGCAATTCTGGCGATGCGCCGATCCGCGAAACGAGATCTGATACATAGAAATTGGTCATTGACGAGAAGTTAGGCTGTGCCTTTGAAAGTTAGATAAATGTGTAAGAATTGCGAATTCTTTCAACACATTGGGGGGGATTAGGTTGTTTCTCTCAGTAATTTCAGAGTGTTTCGTAATAATTTAGCGGAAGGCTAAGATGCTGGAGTAGAATTTTAATTACTTTGTAATTTAGTAACTCTGCTTGTTTCTTCAGTAAATTATATTGGAATTTAAGAAACGAATTTTATTATAGATACAAAAACGTTACATGTACTCGTTAAGTATGTCAGAAAGATGTTTAAAGATTTCTACGTTTGCACGTGTAATAAATGTGGAGATACGTGTAGTCTGTTAACAAGAGTGGGGGTAACTAGTAAAGTGGGGGAAGCGCAACGAATATTTCGACTCTGCCTGTAGTGCTTTTCTTACGAAGCAACGTCGTCAAATTCGGAATCAAATATTATTTTACAAACCTAAACTACTAGTTATAAAATAAAACAAGCAAATAAACAAAAAAAAAAAATACTCTAACGTAACTCCTAGTTACGATTTCAAACTCCCTAGACTCCGTCATTCTTCCACTTCAAACAGCTTATAATAAGAAATTACCACACCAAGATTCATAAATTAAGAAATGCTCGTGTCATTAACACTTTTTCCTTTGGCACAAGTTCGGTACTTTTAATGGCGGGTAGTTTTAGCGTCAAGAGCACTAGAATTCCCTCGTTAGGTTGGCAGTGGCGACGAACGAAAGTCCTCTTGTTCTGCGTGTGCTGTCCCTTCCTCGGTGCATTTTGCCCGCGTGCACAGATGATTCATAAGCGGCTGCTTCTGTTGGCTCTCCTCCTCCTCTCTTTCCGCTGCTGCTGCTGGGCTCTCTCGAATTCCTCCGCGCCACGAGGAGGCCAGAGAAAAAGACTTTTATCGAGTTGCAGCGACTAGAGCAGCGTAGTGAGTCACTCTCGACTGGCTCGTTGTAATTCATTGCGATGATTGCACCCCCCCACCACTGTGGAGGTTCTTTACGTCGAGTACGGGTCCATTCACAACGGACCCAGTGACCACGGGACCAGCTGTTTTTCTCACCTCCACTTTCCAGTCGATCGAATCTCGCTCTCTTGTAATTTTCGAATTTTCGAATTTTCTCTTCTTCTTCCTCCTCTTCTCTTAGAATCATTGCTTTGTTGTACATTCCACAGTCCATACACATATGAAATTTACTATTTTTATTATATATATTGCGAAATTCATTATATATATATTTGGATTTCACAGAGTTTTAGGATTCTTTTTAGAAACACTTGCCAATGCTCTAGAAGTATTGAGTGAAGAATTTTGTAAAAAATTTCTGCATTAGATTATCTGCGATACATTCATAATTTGCAGATGTAAATTTGTAACGGAGTTTAATATTTTCATTCTGAAAACTTACTTTGAAATTGTCATTGTACAATTGTGTATGTACTTATCGTCACAACCGTAGATGAAATATTTATTGATACTCATTATATTAATGTAATACTCTAGCATAGAGTTATGTCCTGAATGATGTATGGGAATCGTGTTTGTGTACCATGTACATACGTGCTATTCAATATTGTATATAAGATACGAGAGAATGTTTTGATTATATTTACTGATACACGTAACACGAAACTAATATACAATTTATGGCGTGTATGTCATGATATGTGGAATGAAATCAGTTTATCTATTATAACAGTATATGAAAAAGTGTTTCAATAGAATTACATCTGTTTATTAAAGAGAACAAAATTAAGATAAATTTCCCATATCATAGTACACAAAAATTACAAAATTATCACAGTATAAAAATATTAACATAGCTCAGCATAACATACTTATAACGTCACGCTAATACGTGGAAATCTAAACTTGCACAATGTATCTTGTGTTATAACGCGCAAAGCAGTGCTCTTATTAGCAGCGCATTGTGTCTCATGTAAATATTATCACAGCACAGTGAAAACATACCGCGGCAACACTATGTTATGTCCACTCATTATTATATACGAAGAAGTATAATGTTCTAACAATGGTGCGTTGCCTACAATACATCTAGCATTCTAAAGCGCCAAGATGCGAGGATCCCGGGACACTGTACATACGTAACATCTTCCCTTTTTAACATGTGGAAATGTAAGTTCCACACAGTGGGTCTATTACAATATAATGAAGTCCGAAGATGGTTTGATGAATTCTAATGAAAATTCAACAAGACTTCCTTCACGGAAGAGCCAATTCTACGCTTCTCGAGCAACTCGAGAATGTCGTGCAAATCTTACATTTTCCATGCCGAATCTTGATTCCGGTAGAGAAAATTAAATAAAATGATGTGAATCTGAAATTCGCACCTCTTCGCAATCTAAATTCCAACACGTAGAGTTGAGTTTGAGCAACTGAAATACACTGGGTGGGCCAAAAATCACTTCCTACTAAAGCTTAATATAATTTGAAATTAATAAAATTAGTTTTCCCTTGCATTTTGATGTTTTATTAAAAAAAAAAAAAAAAAAAGTAGGTGGAAACTTTTGGCCCACCCTGTACATCTTAAGAACCCGATGAAGAGCTACATTTCTTTCGATCAAACGCGAGAGATAATTCCACGTTAGATTTCAAAAGATGCTCGATTTCAATAGAAAGCAAATCAGAGCCAGTCACGTACGCGAACTCTGTTAATTGAATCTCTGGCCATGCCTCTCGTACCACCTGCACGAATCAACCTACTTTTTATCATAATTATGAAATCCTCGTGAAGTCCAGAGGGAATAATTAACCTCTTCTTATATGAAACACCGCAGAAGAAACTGCGTGGAAGATATGAGAAACATTTAAATTTTCTTTTTAATACTGGTCAACATATGGTAGAATTTGTAGGTTATGTCACGTCGAGTTGATCATTTTCTTTTGGGGATTTCGTGCTAGGGATTTTTAAACGAAACACGTGAAATTAAGACGAGTTTAAGTCATAATTTTTCTGGTTTTCGATCCCTTTTACTTTTCATTACGAAAACACGCGTTATAAGTTCCAAAAAGTTAATTTTTTAATATGGAAGATTCGAGAACTTTTTGAATATACCACGTTCCTTAGAAGAATATTTTGTAACCTCTATAAACTGTGAAATCCTTTTGGAACGATTTCATTTGAAATCTTCCCAAAAAGATCAAAGATTCCATCTCAGAAAGAGTTCCACGACGTTTCACGCGTGATGTGGATTTTAACAATCCAGTCCGAAACGGCGCAAGTTACATAATTGCTGAAAGAGACGCAAAGAGCGTCCGACAAGTAGTCTCACGAGAGTCTCACGAGACAGATTGTGTGATAATCGCGACACGAGTCGATCTGATAGATGACATCCTTAGTCGCACAATTTGTTAACCTTCTCGTTACGTACAATTGCGCGATACGTTCTTTCCATTTCGTGCAACCACGTTACGCTCGTTGAATGATTAATAAGGCCGATAAGAGACGCTGCGTTACAGCGTGTGTGTGCGCGACCGGCCAGACTTGACCAGATAATTTCCATTTCCCCTTCCCATGATCATTTCGTAAACGCACATACGGCGGGGGGTTTTAACACTGGCAAAGTTCGAGAATTTTTGGGTGGTTTCTCTTGGCATAGTTTCATTTCTTCGTTGGAAAACGTGATCGTCTACAAAAGAGGAAATTGAAAATTCATGCACAGTTCACGTGCTCACTCTCCGTAAATACATAAAAGTTAATTGGTAATTAAGTTAAAAGAGTAAATTTTGCAAAAGAATTACTGTGGATGATGTGCTGATGGAGTATGTATTTAAATTTCCACGCTTTACCAATCTTTCTTGTATTTGCGAATTTCACCAGTGAATATATTTTACCAAATTTGCAATTTACAAAGCAATGAATTTTTTACAAAAATCACCAATGTAAAGAACGGTACACAGAATTATATGTAACAATTATACGTCACAAATCTGTGTGCAAAAATTAATAGTTTTTACTAATAATATTAATAAAATAATAAAATTTACTAATATATTATAATAATTACAAACGATGTATATATATATATATATATATATACTGAAAGCTTCTTTTTTTTTGGTAGTTCAAGTTTAAAAATCTCAGTACCATCGTCTGAAGAACATCTTACCTCGCGTGTCAGACGTGTTTTACGATCAAACGATATATACTAAATCCTTCCTTGGATGACAAAGGATTAACACTAGAACTGCCGACGATTAAATCATGAAATTTCTATCAGAGACAAGTAAAGTAAAAGAGACAAAAAATCTTTATAATAAGGGTGGGTCACTTCGTACTAAAGTAATTTTAAATTTAATTTAAAATTAATACAATTAATTTTTTCCTACATTTTGATGTTTCATTAAGTGGGAAGAAACTTTTAGCTCACCCTGTGTAGAACAGAGTACACAAGCTTTCATTTTATGTATTTTACGAAGAATCATTCAAGTCTTCAAAAATACACTGTTTTATATCTATAGTGAAATATCTAAAATAACAAAAATATTCGAATGGTGATTTTGACCACTTGGTAGTTTTTTGGTTACTTTTGTGAAATTTCTGGGCGCCATCTGAATAGATTGACAAAGCTACGTTAAGCGAGCGCTATTCGTCACCATTCGGCACTATGAGCGCCCCTTTACGTCCAATCCCGCTCCTCGCCGTGTGGCATTCGGATCCGTCTATCCGAGTGGCACACTCACTCCATTCCCATCTTCGCCTCTCTCCACAGTGTCTACCTGTTGCTCGAGCAGCGAAGGCTGCGCGGATACCTGCTGCTCGTGTTCGTCTCCCTCCATCTACACGCGATCTGCGCGCCCGATCGCGAAACCACAATTTCGCTTCAAAGTACGAAACACCGCCCCGGTGTTCGCGAGAGTATCGTACTCGAGGAAATATACAAGAGAAAGAGCGAGGGACATCATCATCGTGCCAGTTACCGGCTGTTACCGCCAGTTTTCAAGTCAACTAATGAAACAGTGGATCGTTGAAATCGTGATCTTCTCTTCGTTCTTCGAGGAATAGTGTATGTGTGTGTGCGCGTGTGTGTATGTGTGTGATTTTTTTGCGTGAAACGACGACCTGGGCACACGCGCGTATGTACTTTTCTTTATTGGTGCGATCAATTGTCACCACGAGGGCTTCGATTAGGATGCCACTTTAATCCTCGTACTTTCATCTGCTCGTGATTACGTCTGGTGAGTGAGAGGGCATCTGCTCCTTATTGATATTTCGTTTCGTTTGAATCATTCCCAGGAGCTTCGAAACAATTATGTTGGCTATTAATCTCTTGCGCTGGCCATTTTACGGACCATAACGAGTGACCAAACCGTGTACAATAATTTGTCGCTTTCTTTTTAAAATCGGGACTGGAATAACATTGGATAGAAATTACTAAGAAGTAATAAATTTATTATTTATTTATTATACTAGGTTATGTTTAAATGTACTTAAAACTGAGAAGATATTGCAATTTTGAAGCAAAATATTCTCAACGTGCATGGCACGTTATTCCAGCGCAAGAGGTTAAAGTAACGTTAGATCGATTGAAAGTGTTCGATCATTGAAGCAACTGACGAATACCCTTGTAGTATTTAAATTTTAATAATTTTAATAATTTTATAGTGTTTAAAGGATTTCGTAGATCCTTCGAGTCCAAGACTCTTAATAGAACATTTCTATTTATAAAGATATAAAATTGCGCAAAAATGCGGGGGGTCTAGCGATCGATTAAGATTACAAGATTGGTCTCGCATGATTAGACAAACAGTCAGATTTGTCACATGTTTGACGAATGTATGCAAGATTCTAAATGCGTATTAATTTTCCGAGAAGTATTTTCGCGACGATTAGGTTATGTTTTAAGGAAGCTGACGATATCATTAATCTCAGTGAAGGTATAGAAGATAATGTCGTCTCTTTTACTTGATTCTTTCGTATAATTAAAATTAGAAACACTCTTATTTCAATACAGACCAAAAATCATAATAATGCATGTTATATTAGAGTTAAGTATGGTTTGAAGAAAATTAAGAAAATTAATGATCGATATTGAACGACATACCTGTCGATCTTTCCAGGAAAACGTTACATCATGTTCTTCCCTGTTCTTCTAACGTCGTATAATAATTTCTAAATAATTCGCTAATTCTTGACATACTACTACGACGTGTAAATTGCGCGGTAATTTCAAATTAAAATCAATCTAATATAAAATTTATATTCAAATTTTGAGACATGAATAATTTATCGGATAAACCATGTGTTGAATTGAATCGACGATTGAAGTTTAAGTCTGCGAGGTAATTATAATACTTGATACGCGTTTCTCATTTAATCGTGGCACAACCGTGAAGTTGTCGATATTAAAAAAAGAAAAAAAAAGAAATGATTTCAAAGAATCTTTACAGCATGTTGTTTCAAGCGTGTAACTTTCGCAATTACGTTAATGGTCGTGTAATCGGCGTGCACGAGTGTTTTTGAGAAAGATGACAGTTCGATACTGCCTAATGTTGATACTTCCTAATGTTAACGGTGCACGAAGATAACGTTACCACGAAAATTTTGGTAAAAATTCTTCTTTCAGTAAACGAGCAGTAGGGACTTTAGACTGCCGTTTCGAGTTCTGTTACGAGTGTTGCGAGATAAAATGATTCATTGGAACACACTCACAGTCCTAATGGCCGTTCTCCCGAGGTCTGTTGGGAACATATCATTTCCGGTTTATAAAATCACTAACGTTCAGGAATACGCGAGCTTTATAGATAACATAAAACGTCGAGTTAATTAAAATGTAATATAAAATAGTTATAAAAATTTAGAAACAGTTGTATTTTTGAACCTTTGAGTAATTTAAAATTTTATCGACAAAAGTACGTATTTTATCGCTTCAAAATAATATCATATTTGTTGGCTGTGTTTCAAGTCTGTAAATTCAACGATTGTTATTGATAATTTTTGTCACGTATCGTTAGTAATTCAAAATTCAAAATACAATTACGGAATATTACACAATAAATTAAATTAGTTAAATTATTCCGAAAGGTTGGAATTGTTTTCGTTAAAAAATATATATGGATATTCGGATGGACGTTAACTGGAAATAAAAGTGGAGGGAATTTTTAGTTGGAACGCGTAAACGAGGCACGTAGTAGTCACAGTTCCATGAGAATTATCTCTGTCGAAGATATCGCTTATCTCACGGCCGATCAATTGTTTGATCGTCCAGACGCCAATGAGAATCCGGGTTATCGTCGTTCAAACATCGTCCCGATAACATTTCCACGCGATTCCCCATTATCGATCGTGGATTTACCCGATTACATAAAGATAAGAGCGAACAAAAGAATGCCGATCTCATGCAAATCTCACGAAAGTGCATCACGTCTCCCTTGTGTTCGAAAATGATTTTGGAAAATTTATTATGAATACTACAACTACCCTTGAAGTTCTGTAAAAATTTTGAAAACTCTGTAAGTTGAAAATTCATCGCGATTGATGTCCTGTTTATATGAAAATTATTATTACAAAAATATTTAATATTTTCAATCGCTCTTTGAAATTAGAGTAGAAATTTAGAATTTATAATAGAAATTGATCGCGATAATAATGTCCTGTTATAAACTATCATTTAATATGAAATTTAGTACATATGAACAAAATTTATTAAATATAAGTAGACGAAAAAAAGACTCCTCAATTTTTTGATCGTTCTCTGGAATTTAAAACTAGATTAAAAATTTAACTTTTAGAAATTGAAATTCTGTTACAATTGATTCAACTCAACTCCGTCTTTAATTCTACTAAACCGTTTCTTAGAGAAACACGAATATTCGCAAAGAATTCGAAGGAGCTCGCGAGGGATTCTCCTGCTTCGAATACTTCTGCCCTGTTTTAAGGGCAGAGAAAAAAAAGAAAAAGAATTCCATTTTCTTATCCCGTCATTGGCCAGCGTCCAAAAATTTCACGTGCCTCGCAGTTGGAAACCGAGCGCAGAGGCTAATGGCTCCGCGAATTCTCCTGGTCACGTAGAGGCACAAGCAGCAGCAGAGTTCTCTCTTGGTTCAGGGTACGGATCAGGGAATGCCGGAAAAGACGAGAAAACGCGAGGACGACGGAGAGAAGGAGGAAGATGGACTGTTTATTCGCGTCACGTAGAGAACCACGAAGCGCGCGAGGATCACGTTTGAATCAACGTGGGACTCCTTTGCTCCGGAATTCCAGGCTTGCCTCTTCTAAGCCCTTATCTGCTCACGGAGATGCACCCGGAAGCCGGTGCATTCCGCAGGATAGTGCTACGTTCACTCTTGTCTGAGGCTCTTTCAGAGAATTCGAGTACCTTTCTATCACTGAAAGTAATTTTAACGAGGGTAACCCAGAAAATCGGGCCTCTTCGGGTGCAACGCTAATGCAACGAAAATTAGCGATTGGTTGATTTGGGTCACGTGATTTGTGAGGAGGCGTGGGGTAGACCTCGAGTAGGAGTAGCGTTGTCCGGTACTGAGCGATCGCGCCTGTAATTTGTTTTGTATCGATTCCAATGTTTGCATATCGATAAAATTTTATGGCAAAAAAGTCGTCTTCATTTGCTAGTCAGAATAGTTGCTTCTGGGCCTTTCAGTGAGACGAACTGGGGTACAAGTCGTGCAGTTTTTTCTCTTTTTTTTTTCTAACGAAGATGTCAGTATCAAAGTGTCAAAGTCTATATGACGCTACTGGAAAATGAACTGTTCCAATGATATTACTTTGGAGGAATTATGATTGGTACGTGCTAGAAAGAAGGTTGAACTTTCGAAAACTTAACCGAAACTGAACTTTGAAAATCGAAAGAAAATGAGAACAATATTGCGGTAAAAAGATACATTTTCTATCTGTTGATTATAATCATTGAAGGTTGTTCGAGATAAATCAGTCTTAATTTTGGAACTAAAGAATGAAACTTGAAATCGGAGAAAAATGAGGATATTGATAAAATTAATAAGCACGAGAGTGTTTTCTTATACATTTGCGTGTAAATGTATTTTACATGTTGATGTTATTTTATATATTTAGGAACACGATGCGTTTCGTTGAAATCTCTAAAGTTGCAAAGCTGCAAAATTTTCGTGGGAAACAACGGGTATTATGCTCGTATTACTCGTATTATCTGGTAATTCTATAGCCAACGTGTGTCTCTACTAAACATCTTGAATCTCAATATATATAATAGAATTGCATTAGCACTCCTTAATTTGGAAAATCGAAAAGAATCATTGAAACCTGAAGTGATAAATTACACGAAGCTTCAGACTGGGGATGGTTCAAAGAGAATACAGAGGGAAGTATGAAATGGTCGTAACGTTCAGGTTCAAGGTGAATTCGACGAGGTTGTTTGACAGAGATTAATAAATACGTACGTACGGTGGGATGATGGAACGCGCGAGACGACGATCGCGAAAGAGACGAAGAATGCGGAGGAATCCACAATGACTCATTGAAAAAGACTGTGAACGTGTTGGAAGAAGCTGCAAAAGCAGTTGAAGATTGGCGGCTGTCGGAGCCCCGGCTCTCGTGAACGTGAAAAAAGGTGAACAACTTGTTTGGAAAAATAAAGTCCGCGTGACGGTACACTCGATTTAAAACGAGTTTCAGAAGGGATATGTCAAAGAATATTGTCGAGCTATCAAGCACACCACAGCTGTGTGAAATTCACGATTGAACGGTCGTGACATAACTGTTTGAAGGCGTTTTCGTTCAATTACTTCAAATATCGAAGAACGTATAATAATAATCATTTATTATACAAATATATAATTACATGTAAAATAATTCATGATTGAGAAGTTGAGTTCATTCGATATAACATGACATAATAATTGACTGATCAATACAGTACAGTATGATAAAATTATATCACAAAGAATATCTTAAAATATCGAAGAACCTATAACAATAATAATTTATCATACAATATATAAAATAAAATAAAATTATATATAAAATAAATTCACGACTGAAAAATTCATATAACATTCGATATAACACAACATAATAATTCGTCTGACAGAAACACTTAATAATAATACAATAATAGCACACGATTGAATTATTTTATTCTTCTGTTAATTAAAATACTTAAATACATAAATACTTTATGAAAAATACAACGAAAGTTGAAGAAATTACGATGACAATCGAGTGTGTTACAGTTCTTCTTCTTTTTTCTTTTTCTTGAGTTACTCAATTGGATCAGGCTTGAATTAAATAGGAAACCGCAACGTCATCTAAAACGTTGATTTATAAAAGTAGTAACGAGCGAAAGTGGCATGACAAGCGAGCGTTAACGTTTACCACGAATTGCATCGTCGACATTTAAATGGCGCCATCTAATCGGCTCACGATCTCGCAATGCAAAATTGTATTTTTGTTATATTTTTATGATATTGTTTGTATACCAATAACGTAAGAAAATCTCTCTTTTCTTGGACTATCGTTCTGCTTCGGATTATTATTACAAAGCGGGAACTCGATGGAAAGTCGTGGATCGACCGGTTGTCTCCCCCCTCTCCTCGAAGGTTGAAATAATCGCGTTAAATTGCAGCGACCGACGATAACGAGACAGTTTATAGTTTCACGACGGCGAAGCTGCGTGAGCCACGAGCATTAGTCGCGACGTTAGGCACGTTAACCCATTTGCATTCGAATTCGAGCAATTAACCGGTCGATCCTCGAATCGTTCACCTGTCTCTCCCTTCTTACCAGTCGTGCTTTTCTTTTCTCCTTTTCTTCTTTTATTTTTAACATTCTCGTTTCTTAATTTTTTTAATAAAAGAATAACAGAATAATTCTTAAATATAACAATAGAAAATAATTATAAATTGTAAATAATTAGAAAATAATAAAAATTCTTACATATAACAATAGAATAATTCTAGAATAATAATAGAATAATTTTTTAAATAAAAGAATAAGAGAATAATTCTTAAATATAATAATAGAACAATTCTATTATTCTTCTGTTATAATATATTTCTTCTATATAATAGAATAATTAATTATTAATTAATTTATAACAGATTAATACTTGTATCCTAATTTCTTCAACAGAAGAATAATTTGGTAATTCGTAATAGAATTTTTGAATATTCTTTTTTGTTGCTTTTCTTCTTTTTTTTTAAATATATTCGGTCTTTAACGCTCTCGCGAATGATTCAATCTACTTTGTAAATTTCGTTTCACGCTTTGCAGCATTTAATGATGGTGAGTTACGTTGACGTGGCTTTCAGCGAATGAAATTTTAACTGGCGAATTGATTTGCTTTCGAGGAACTTCTGGTAATTGTAAATGGACCTGACGACCTGTCGTGCATATTTTCTTTAAACGAGTCGCGTCTCGTAATTGAGAGTTTCAGCGAATGATATTTCAATTTCGGCGAATCGATCTGCTTCCAAGTTACAAGCCTCGCGGCAAAATGTCGAGTCCCGTTTGACAATTGCGAATCGCGTCAACGAATGAAATTTTGATTTAATTTTCTATTATACAAAGGATCAATTAATCATTGAAAGACGTGAATTTCTCAAAAATCCTTCAAGAAAAAGACAATAAATTGAAGAAAAAAGTTAAAACATCGATTTAAATTTAAAACGTCAAAAAAAAAAAAGAATTTTTAATGAAAGATTTTAACCTAAAAGATTTTCAAAAGTACAGATGTCTCTGCAAATGCAAATGCAAATGCAAGCAAACAAATCGAGAACAGTGTACACTCCTAAATTTCAAGACACAGAATTGCCTTGAAACGTCTCAAAGCTTCTCGATCATCGTTGTTGATCATCGTCTGGAGTTGACTCGATCGAAAAACAGACGTCGTTGAATAATCGAGGGGGAGATGAAGATGGCAGCCCACGGCGTGGCGCCGCGCCGCGCCGCGCCGCGCCGGGATGAGGCGATAAAAATAGCGAACGAAGCCGACGAAGAAAGGGGGGAAAAACGTCGGTTCATTGACGAAAAGCAATAGGAACGAGAGGGAGGCCCGTCTCGAGTGGCTGACGCCTCTCTGTATGCCCACCACGTTGCTCTGACTCACAGGAACGCGACAACACCGTGTGGCAGAGACCTTTGTAGTCAAAACTCACAATCGGAATTACACACACGGAACGGAACGAAAATCGTGTGAGTTCCAATGTACGGTGGAACTATCGACGACCAGGGCATAGAATTTTCATCCATTGAAGATATTCAAGTGAAAAAAATAGAAAAACTATAACTATAAAATACTATAACTACAACGATAAAACCATAATTATAAAACACTATAAAAACTATAAAAAATTGAAAAATTATAATTATAAAATACAATAAAATACATTGCTATTTATTTATGTATTTTATGAAAAAATCATTTAAATCTTTAAAAATATACTGTTTTGCATCTATAATAATATATATAACGAAAATTATAAATTAGTATTATTTTAACCATCTTGGTAGTTCTAGTGTTAGAGTCAGCCCAGTTAAAAATAGTAGAGAGTAGTAAAAATATGAGGGTACTCTCGAGGAAATATTTTCGCTCGAATTTTAACTTCCAGTTAATTTGTACGTAAATAACGTAAATATGTTCTTGGTTTTGAGAATTCTTCAGTTTCTCGATTCTTGTATTAATCTCGTTTTAATCCTTTGTAGAATATTTCTGACAATTTTTCTTTGGTGGTCCCGAGTGTCTCAGTTCTTCTTGTATTAATTTCACTTGAACCTATCGTAACTAGAATTTCATTTATTCGTAAAAAAAAGCAACCAAAATTATTACAGTTAATTGCCAATTGAAGACCTGAGAATTGATAATTACAAGGTATTTGGCATTCTGTACCGTGAACGAAATAAACAATTTTCGAAATATGAATAAATCGATACATAACCTCCAAATTGTACAGATTGTTATCGAAAGTTAATTTATTTAACCCGTGATTTAAAAAAATGGTTGAAAATATAGAATTGTCTCGTCACAGACATAGGGTCTCATTCTGGTGGTATATATACAGACAGAACAGTCCTCTCTACTCCAACTGTTTGAAAGGTTCAATTCAGATCTGGCAAAACCCCATGGTTCGTCTACGATTAATCCTTTTGTCCAAACATCCAGCGCAAATTGCACGGCAATCACGCGTGGATTACGTCACGCGATTGGGCCCGCCTTAATGGCCGTTTCACGCCGGAACGATCCGTTTTGCCAATAAAAGTTGTTCGCCAGGTAACACACCCGCATTCCATCGTTAATCTGCGGCCAGTTTTCGTTCGGATGTAAAACGGTTGACCAAGAAAACGTCGCGAGCGAGAAGCCATAAAGGGCAATTAGATAACCGTCGTATATCACCGGCAATTTACGGTGTTACACGGCAGTTACGAAACGATTATCCGCACGCTACGCGACGAGCCACAGAACGAAAAAAAGTGGAAAAAACAAACGGACACTTTGGAAGAAAAAATTTCTCGTCTTTTGCTGGAGATAGGCTGGCAAAACCTAGGGAATTTTTGGCAGTGGTTTCTTGTGGTGAAGGAACAGAAAACAATTTTTGTAATTTTATAATTCGGATCGAATTTTTTAGTAGACTTTTGAGTTTCGGTGGAAGTTTGAGTTACCAGTAAGTTTCTTTGTGTTTCTGTGTATTCTGTATCAAATTAAATGTATAACACTGGAATCTTTAACACTGAGGATTGGAGCAGATATACTATTTTTACGAGGAAAGAAGAAAATTTTACAGAAAAATTGTTGTTAGATACTACGAAAAATCATTGAATTAAGTTCTATACAAAAAGTTCTTGCGAATCCATCCTCTTTCCCAAATGCTTTCGAGGAAACAGCACAAGAGATTTCCTATCGAGATTGAGTAAATTAGAATTAATCCGAAAGCCGTAGACATTTTATATTTTTCTGATTGACGATTGATTTCTAATATTAAATTGAAATTCGTAAATCAAAGAGACAAAGAAGTTTCTTGAGAAACAGAAAAAAATGGTAATGACACTCTTCAAAGTTCGTTTGGCTCGCGATTGGCTTCGTCGAGTGTTCTTGCTCTTGTCCTTGCCCAGCACGGAGATTGTTGGTTTTACTCGAGATTCCATAAAGAAAGAAAATTGATCTGTACGCAAAGACGAGAAACAGGGTCGTTCTGGGCATAACGCGAGGTGAATAACCGAGAGGAAAGCGTCTGACCGAGCAGGATGGAGCATAAAAGTGGATCGCCAGTAAATCCAAATCTTCGCGAGCAAGTATCATCGACTTAACACGCTCATCAAACGTTCAATCGATGTTCGACTTACGGTTTATTTTGATCCAACTTCAAAATCCTCCATAAAACTAACGGAGAAGAAGGTTTAGGTTTCTTTAATAGAAAATGAAATAAGAATTTCCGGGAGTAATTTTTAAGTGGAAATTAAATTTAAAAATTTTAAAAAATGGATCTAGAAGAATTTGTATAGAAAATTTTCAAATAGGAATTGAAACGATTGCGAGGAACTATTCTCGATCGATTAAAAAGATTCTTTAATGGGAATCAAAATTCAATAAGAGTGAATAATTGGGAATACTTTATTTATAAATTAGTTTTTTATTTAAATTAGTGTGACTATTTTTGAGAAAAATACAAAATTCAAATTAATCGAAAGTATTCCTTTAATAGAAAACAAACGGGAGAGTAATTGGGAATTATTTTTATTTTAATTTATGTGATTATTTTTGGGAAAAGTATTAAAAAATTGAAACTAATCGAGAAGGTTCCACCGATTTGAAAGAATTTCGCGAAATAATTTTTAAATAAAATTTGAATTTAAACGTGTCTGAGGGAATTGTCCTCATTTATTACAAGTGGGAGAATTCTTTAGGAATCAAAATAGAAAGGCAAGGGAATTAGTTTCAACTGATGATTTTTCGATCACCCTGTAGAGCAGAGTACAGTGGGCCCTGTTCACGATAAAAAGTATATAAATGTCAACGTAGCCGTTCTTCACGGTGTGCCAGTGAAGTTCAATGTACTTGAGCTGGCTGGTAATTTCCAACTTTTCCCACGATGCCTGATTGAAGACCGACCCTAACCGGTATACTTTCCGAAGATGCATAAATACGTCATCTTGTATGGCTAAATCATACGGTTGCGCCCGCAAAAGATGTTCCTCCACTCGCGAAAGTGTAATAAACGATGTTCTAGAGCTTTGCGTATGCTCGAAGTTGGTAATTTCCCTAAAATGAAGAATACATATAATATATGTATACTAGATTATAAATATTTGAAAACATAACCAAGTTTTGAATTTATAAAAGTATATTTCATGATAGTACTCTTTAACATTAGAATTGGCTGCCTTCGAAAAGATTTTACGATTTTAATCCGTTTTAACCTCAGGGGGTTGACTGTTCTAGTGCCAAAGAAAATTACCAGAAATCACTAGAGAATCCATTCCAGTGAATTTCACAATCGTGATTTTGTTTTTACTTTCAACACTCTACTATTCTGAATATATATACTTGGAGATCACACAGTTTCGAAGAGAAACCCCTCGGATTCCACAAACCCCATTTCAAACATTCTGTCCCATCTATTATCCGATTCGAAGATTACTTCATCGACCACTGGAGCTAGATCACGAATCAGGAAACGGGGTCAAAGCACGTGGAGTATCTATAAAATCCCCGTCATTTATCTTCTTATACCGGAAGTCAATAATTTCTACTCACCTGCCACAATAAACAAACATTGTAATTGACGTTTCCGAGTAGCTAAAGTTAAAGATTGACAAATTGAAAATGTACTTAATCTTTTCAAACTACATTAAATTGAGTATAATGTAAAGGAGAGGAATCAGTTTTGAAGACTTTTGTGGATCGCAGTATCCGATGAAGATTAACTGAAAAAAAAAAAAAAAACTAAATTAAATTGAGTTTAGTTTGAAAACTTTCCTTGGTGAACTGAAAAGTAAAACTAGTGTAAATCTAATTAAAGATTGTCTGTCATAAAGGAGTTAGAAGAAAAACCTGCTAACCTAGATATTAATTTTAAAGTATAAAAAGTATAATAGGCATATAATATAAAATCATCATCAAATCAACATTAAATTAATCATGGTACAGAGGAAATAAATATCTTCTCATGTAAAATTCATTTTTCCTGAAATAAAGAAACAGACCTAGCGTAGATATTAATATTAATATTAGAAAAAAAGTATAAAAAGAAATAGAAAAGTATAAGAAATATAAAAAAAATGCCCAACTACCCTGAAATAAAAAAAAGCAAACCCAATCTGGATGTTAATGTTGATATTAGGTACTTATAAAAGTATAAAGTATGAGAAATAATAGACACTGATATCAAAATCAAAATAAAAAATCATAGTACAGAGAAAATAAATAAAATATGTAATATGTAATATATGAAAATAAAAAAAAATAAAATAAAAAAATACCCATTTTTGCCGAAATAAAAGAACCTAACTTGGATATTGATATTTAAGGATTATAGCGTAAGGAATAATAAGAGGCGTTAATTCGGGTTCGAGATGAGAGACAACGAAGCGTGTCATCGGTCTCGAGCGTGACAGTCGCGAGGAAGCTGGTGCACGCGAGGCCGAGACGAAAGTTGGTCCCGTTCTATTATTAGCCGAGTTCCAGCCAAGTGCAACATCGCGATCGGGGGTAGGAAGAACGCATATGGCCAGCAACGAGCGAAGCGGAGCAGAGCAGGAAGGAGCGGAGCGAGGCGGAGAGCACCGCCTCTCGTCTCCGCTCGATCTGCTTGCTGCTGCGTTACTAGATCCTCTGTTTAGTTACTTTTTCTTTCTCTCCCCGCTGGACCTCGATACGGAGCCTCCGGAGATGCGATGAACTGATTGCGTCGAGATTTCAGATTTATCGATCGAGTATGTATTTTCAGGATGATGGGATATTTAGATTAGCGAGGAAAGTCTGATGATCCAGCAAACGTCTGGAACGAAATATGTACCTTGAGACTATCGGGCCTAGTGACTTTTTTCGGGGATTTTTACAGATGTCGGCCATTTGGGGAATTACTGACGATAAAACTATTAACGGCTCATTTTTTCAGATTTCGTACATTTTGAAAATCACGAGTGCGTAGAATTTGAGCATTTCCGGAGATCTTGGGAAATTATTGATAGTAGTGGAGGATGAATTGTGTGGCGCTTTCAGAATGGAATGTTCAATGATTTTAAAATGTCTTCGTGTTGCAAGGATTAGTAACTGATCGGAGAATATTTTTAAAGAGCATCTGAATTAGCGAAGGAGAATTTGAGAATTAAGTATATATCTTTAAAAATAAAATAAATGGCTTGGGTCAAAGAATCTAAGAATTTTTGAAGATTTTCTCCCCAGCGGCTCCTTTCTTCAAAATTTTAGAAACTTTTTTAGAAATATTAGCAATGTTAATTAATAATATCAATAATGCTGTTAACAACGGCCAGAATATTTCCTTTCGACGAAGAAAGCACGAAAAGGAAGCCTTCGGAGGGTTCTTCGAAATTGTAGAAATTGTAGAAATTGTAGAAATTTCAAATGTCATAAATAATATACAGAAGATAATTATCAATTCCTAACGAAGTTGCAATTAAGAGAAAGGCATTCTCCACTATAAGGAGCTCGCGGTAGATTTTACGAAAGAGGTTTAGAAATTGTAACGTTTTACTTTCCTGCAAATTGGTCTATCGATAAATTTCACGATGGAAAAATACGGTTTGCTTTCTTTGCGCGTTCTTTATAAATCGTGTTTGTATTTTATGCTCGACGCAGCTGCAAATTCTGAAAGAATAACTTCCTTCGCGTTGGCTGTTTGGCACCGAGGGCTCCGGACCATTACCCAGTTGCAACTTTTTCGTACGTAGAAACCGGGTTAATTACCCCAAGTGTGGAAAGTTGAACCACGCTAATTACAATAAAAATATAACAGTATGCATATTGGTGGCAAGCGAGAAGAAATTCATTGCATTGTAAGAAATATGTGTTAACCGTTTATTGCTGAATTTCAAGAAAAGAACGTCAAAGGAATTGAACAAAAACGTCGCACTATCGTGTGAGATAATTAAAAGCAAAAATTTATTATACTGTCGTGATGTAAAAAAGAAAAATGTTCATTGGTATTTTATTGGATGCTTATTAATCATACTTTGAAACGATCAAAATCGAAATTAAGCAATAAAACAGTCCCAGTTCTCAAAGTGAAAAATTATAAAAGAATTATAAAAGAATATTTACTTTTTACTATTTGTCATCAAACTTCAGGAAAATTATCCTTAATGAAGAAACTAAAAAAAATACGTAAATGCATAAGTAACACGAATAATATTTTAAATTTTAAATTTTACAATACGAGAAAGAGAGAGGGGGAGGGGGGGATAGTATCGATATTAGAGGAAAAATCCGCGACTTTCGCCCAGGGAACTTTCTCCTTGGATCACCCTATAGAGTTTCAGCGCGCGCGAAATGCAAAAAACCGCGCGCTGGTACAAGTTCATCGGACTTAGTCGATTCACGTCAGCCTCGCGGCGAATTGGAAACCATCAGGGGCTGCCCGTTTGTTTATACGATATTGTTATGCCTCGCCCGGAGTAAAAGCACGAGCTCTCTGCCCTGCCAGACACACGATATATTCGCAATAAACGAAATTCCCCCGTTGCACGTGCGAAATCGCGCTCGTCTGTATGCGATAAACTGCCTGACAGAGTCAATTCTCTATTCTCGTTTTCTTTCGACTTTATCCGCTGTCGTGCGAAAGCGATAGTCGAAACGAAACTATTTTCCAATGATGATGATACTAGTAACAAAGTTTCGATGCCTCGGATTAGGTTAGAATATGTCTAGGGATTTTTCGGAGAAAATTGTACAAATTGCAAGCAGACGATAAAAATATTTAGTTACATTTGATAATATAAACTAAAAATATTCAGTCACGATCGAGGGATAACGATATTTTGAGAATTTTTAAAGAACTCAAGGTTAATTTTATAACCTCAGTTGCGAGAAATCGTTGCGAGTTTGATAAAACTAGGGATTGTAATTATCTAGGGAACCCTAGAAATTAAATGCGTATTTTCTTCGCCACCAAATGTGGTTGAGTCGTGCGGAAGTTAAATTAATTTTTTTTTAAATTGAGAATTTTAAGTAGCAACGATATATCTCAATGTTGACATAAAGAAATTTTCAGAAAACTGGCTTCCGAGTGATTCTTTCATCTCCGACGTAGAAAATTCTCAATATTCTCAACCGAGACTGAAAATTAAAGAACGAATCAATCGAAAAATGAACAAATTACTACACGCCGACGACGATTGAGAGTCACTGTTTCGGAAGATTACTTAATCTTCCAATCTCACAAATTCCAAAACAGAATCTTACAAAACTGTTATCCACTTTCAACTCTCTGCTTGCCCAATTCCGCGGGTCACACAAGATGAAATTAATATATTCCACGCGTAACGTTTCCCAACTTTCGAAACAGCCTGTTTTTTAATCTCTTGTTTCTTCACTTTTGTTTCAGGGACAAGCACGGATCTGGTGCCTCAGCTGCTGGGGATGTTCGACGAGCTAGCTCGCCGGGGCAATGGCTACACCGAGCACGTGGTACTTCCGTCTGCCTGCAACATACCGGCGGTGCTGCAGAAACGTTTGAGCCTGGTGTCCCATCGAGGCTCCATATTCGGCCAGTTCCACCCCGAATTGTCCAAATCGCAACCGGATGACGCCATGGCCGAGCATCCGACTTTGGAAAACACGATGAACATAGTGGTGGCCGACGAGAAGGAGAACGACGCCGGAGAAACGGCGGAAAACGGTCAGCAGGAGCACAGAAACGAGTGTACGATAGATGAGAAGCCGTACAGACGCGAAAGCAACGGTCTTACGCCGCTTAGGTACAACAGACGATGCAGAAACGCTGGAAGGCCGCTGTCTGGAAGCTCGGTCGCGTCCTCTGGAAGTTCGAGCACCTCTTCCAGCGGGTGCAGCAATCAGGGGAACCCGTGCACCATTAATCCTTATTTGGCATCGGTCGAGTCGCTGGCGGACACTTGCGCCAGCTCGCAAGGTGAGGATTCAATGCGGTTTGGTGAGATTGGCAGAAGTCGGAGAAGTGTAAAGGTGGACTGATGGTGTTGAATGACTTATTTGGAAGAATTGTAGAATGATCTTTTAGACCAGGGTCAAAATTTTATAGGAATGACTTTGGTAAGATTAAAAAAGATAAGAGAAATGATTGATTTGAAATTTGATGGTTCAAAGAGGTTTAATGAGGTTGGCAGAAGTAGGAGAAGCATAGAAGTGGATTGATGGCATTGAATGATTTATTTGGAAGACTCGTAGAATGGTTTTTTAGGGAATTTTCTAGGGTTAGAATTTTGTGGGAATGATTTTAGTAAGATTAAAAAAGATAAGAGACATCATATTTGACATTTCAATTTTATCTTCAGGTGGGATTAATTTTTGTAAGAATAGGAACAAACTGATTGACTAAATTAATGGAAACTTCTTGTCATCTTCTTCTTTTCATCTTCTTCAAAACTACACTACTGTAATTCTGCTTGAGAAGGATACAAGCCAAATCAAATTATCATCATCAAGAATAGATCTATAGATTATCCCAGATTTTCCTTTAACACTTTTGTTTTTGTTAGAAAAGAATAACGTTGCGGAGTTCTACAATGTACAGTAATAAATGAGCGTGCAGGTGGACACACGAAGGTGCAAATAGCTTGGAAAATATTTTAGAAACCCAGATTCCAGATGTATCGGTCGAAAGAGATTTCAAGGCCTTCGACTTTCTCCCCCGGTTTGTAGCGTAATCAACGGCAATGACAGTAATGATAGCGGCGGTGGCAGTAAACTTCTCTCTCGACATTCCGCGGGTATCGTTAAAGGAAACGGTTGCCACGGAGGCTGGAATAGCGAGGGAACGTGCGCGTTTCGACGATCGGACAACCGTCTCTGATAACACGTTACACGTTAATAAACAATCTTTCGAGCGCTTTCGGCTCTTTCACTTTCATTTTAATAGAAGCTGTTTGACACTTGAAACCAGTTTGGAGAAAAGAGGAACGTTTCTTGGTTGTGTCGACGATGAACTCTGTATCAAGTTTATAATCTTGATGGAAGACTTAATGAAGTAATTTTTTGAAAAGAAATCTTTATTAGAGATTTTGAATGGTAATGTTTGGAATTTGAGATCTTCTCGAACATTGTTTTGTGTCTGGTGGAGTAATTTTTATAGATATAATAAAAAGAAACGCGAGTGTTCTAAAAGTTCTGCGTGTGTTTTTGTATTTTATTGAAAATAAATATGTGTGTAAATATCTTGTAAAATGTACTTGACAGGTTCTGGAGACAGTGGAGTGGTGACAGTGTCAGAGACCAATTGTCGAATAGGAGACGATGGCAGCGATCAAAGAAGAAATAGTACAGAGGAAGATCCGCTCAATTCTCTGTGTCTCAGGCCACGTTACTGCGATCCCCATAGAAATCCTATGGAAAGGGTGCTCCTTGAGATAGTCGACACCGAGGCGATATACGTGGAACATCTGCGACAGGTCATCCAAGTAAGCGTCATCTCTCATCATCTATCCAATCTCGTCATTCAAACCATGAGATTTATTTCATTATTTCTTCCAGGGTTACCTTATATTTTGGAGGAACGATCCGGCGTCGTTTGTGGATCAAATGCAGCTGAGTAACTTATTTAGTAATATTGAAGATATCTTCGAATTCAACAGGTAAAATAATTTCTACGTGTTACTACGATATTATAGAAGTATTCGTCTATAATCGAACATATGACTTCAGAGAGTTCCTGAAAGAGATAGAGGAATGTGGTCTGGATCCGGTCTGCGTGGCAAACACATTCATAAAGCACAAGTCAGGATTCAAAGTGTATACAGAGTACTGCACCAATTATCCAAGGTAAAATTTAGCGGCATAATCCCCAATGGGAATTGTAATGCTACTCAGAGTTTGTCCCTTGCGTAAATGTAGCTACTAACACAGTTCATTTTAGCACAGTTTCCGTTCTGACCGACCTCATGAGTCAAGAAAAGACTGCGCACGCGTTCCGCGAGAGGCAAGCAGCCTTAGGCCACGCGTTACCTCTTGGATCCTTTCTTTTGAAACCTGTCCAAAGGATCCTCAAATACCACTTACTTTTGGAGGTAAGTCGTACTTCCAATTTTATCTCCGCTTATCAGAAAAACAGTATGAACGTAAGATTTACATTTTTTATACGCTGTTGTTGCGCAGAATTTGTCAAAAGAGTACGCGGCGGATTGCGAAGTAAGAGAAAATGAGACTGAAGGTAGTAAAGCGATCGAGGCGGCGCTGGCTGCCATGACTGATATTGCCAAACACATAAACGCGATGAAACGAAGGCACGAGCACGCGGTGCGTGTTCAAGAGATCCAGTCCCTTTTGTACGGTTGGTCTGGCCCAGATTTAACCACCAGCGGGGAGCTAGTGGCCGAGGGAAGATTCCGAATGCGGGGCGCCAAAGCACCCAGGCACGCTTTCTTATTCGATCGCATGATTCTGCTCACCAAGAAGAAGGAAGACGGGCTTCTAGTCTACAAAGCTCACATTATGGTACATATCTTTCATGACGTTTCATTTCAATCAGCCGTATAATTTGTTTGTTAATATTTCGTTGTTATTGATGTGTCGACAGTGTTCGAATTTAATGCTCATTGAAAGCATACCAGGCGAACCCCTCAGTTTCCACGTAATTCCTTTCGATAATCCTAGACTGCAGTATACTCTCCAGGTAACATGATCATCCGTTATTATTATTATTATAATCTCTGATAGCAATTTAATGTCAAATTGGTATATTTTTTTTTCGTTTATCAGGCACGAAACTTGGAGCAGAAGAGAGAATGGACTTTGCAAATAAAGAGGGTGATTTTGGAGAACTATAACGCGGTCATACCGTCTCACGCGAGGCAGTTGGTTTTGCAACTTGGACAAACGCAGTCGGAGGGTAAGTTTATTCGTTAAATTATACAATTTACATTGTGAATAAGTTGATAATAATAATAATGATAAAACGGTTATAGATGACACTTTGGCAGATAAAGGGTCGCTGAAGAAACAGTACTCCGCGCCTCCAGAGTACTTGGAGAAACGAAAACAGGAGAAAGAGAGGCGAAGATCCGAGACAGGACTTAGACAGAAGTTTAAAAAAGGTGGCAGAAGGTCTGAGACGACAACTGAGGTACGATCAGCTTCAGATATATCCTGTACAGTATTTTTGAACTCTTCATCTCTTCCACTTAATTCATTCATTCTCAACAGGATTCTCCAGCATCGCCACGGAAAAATCAAACTGAGGATTCCGGCATGAACGACTCCAGAGAACACGGATTTAAATCTTCAGACGGACGCGGATCAAAAGTGAAGGTAAAAACGTAAATATTTTAACTTTGACGTGTCCAGAGTTTTAAGGAATCATTTTTTTGTTCTTTTACATCAAATATCATCGTGTTCTTAAGATCACTTTACCGGTACTTAAAAATCCAAGTTAGAGTAAATATTTTACTTTAACATGGAATTTGTGTCCAGAATTTTAAGGAATCATTTTTGTTTTTTTGTATCAAAGTGAGAGAGATGTTTATCATTTTATTTAGGATCGCTTTACCGGTTGGAGGAGAAAATCCGAACCAGGTTTCCAATCCTACGTGTGCCTTAACCAGTCTGACGAGGAACAAAAGGAAGACGTGACTGATATGGGATCAGCCACGATCGAGACCGAGTGCGCGATCATCGAGACAATCAGCGACAAGCACGCGAGCTCTCCACCACCTGAAACCAAAGAGAACAACGAACAGCCGACCACCCAGGCGCAAACGGTCGAAGAAATAGTTGGCCACATTCTCATGCAGAACCAGGAGTTTCAGAAACTCCTGGAGAAGCAACGAACGAACAGTATAATCAACGTCAGGCAGCAGCAACGTTTCAACAAACGTGTGCCCGCCGACACGTCTGACGACAGTGACTCGGAGAACACGAACTACATCGCGGACAATTCGGTGAACAACAGGATATCGCGTGTTAGGTCAGCCCATCGCGAACGATTCGTTAAAACGAACAACACTTGGAACTCGTTGTCATCCTCGCGTGATCATCAGCAACCTGCTTTGCAGCTGCTCTACGATAACTTGAATAAAACTGAGAACAACAAGTCGGCGGACAACAACAGCAATTCGAAGAACAAGATTAACATCGTGCAGGAGAAGAAAGCGTTGTTCGAAACGTTCAAAAAACAGAGCATCGTGACCGAGAGCAAGGTTATCAAGACCGCGCTCAGGATAAGAGAGAACTCATCGTCGAGAAACGAGGAAACGACACAGCCGGATCGGATTACGAAGCCAACTGAAATCCAGATCGTGGAAAACGACAGAGAGAGAGACGACGAGTGCGAAACGACTGACGTTAACCAAGAAGTGACAGAGTCGAGCAAAGATTTCGGGAACTATGACAACCTGCAGCACGTGTGGGAAGGTTGTCTACAGGAGGAGAAGAGCTTGGACGGGAACGACAGCCCGACTCGTCCAGCAGTCTGGCTGACGAAGCTGTGCGAGGGTCTGCCGACGTCGCCACAAAAGTGCGGTTCGCTTCCGCGTAGCTTCCAAATCCATCCAAACTCTAACCAGAACGTAACGAAGTCGCGGTTCTTGCAGAGAGATGGCAAACCGATGAGCGAGAGGCCGTTCACCATAGCCTCCGACAAGCCGGCGGAGATCAATCTGGAGGACATGGAAAGGTACGCGTCCACGTGCCAGCCAGAGGGAAGAATCGCCAAGTTCCCGACCTCCGTTTCAACGTCCACGTCCACGTTTTTCTGCTCGTTGGACGACACACTGACGGACGCTTACTCGGAGATTCACATGTCATCTACCACGGCGAACATCCATCCCGATCACAAGATCTACAGGGCAACGAATGCCAGCAGCGGCAGCACGATATTCAAGAACGTACTCTCCAAGGCTGGCAATCGTCTTCAGGGCCTGAGAAACACCATGAGCACCGAGACTCTGGAGTGTAGCGAGGAGCTAGAGAGAACCAAGTACTTTCGTTCTCTGAGCGCAGGTAAGTTGAAGAAGAAGGGCAAGATGAAGCATTCGAGGGAGTCCTCGTCGGATGTGGAGGAGCTCGTGGGATGCACGGCCAGAGGGGGCAGTTCGGACGTGAGAGTGCCCTCGCTGTACTACAAACAAGGGAGCTCGGGGTTAGGTGCTCGCATCGCTCAGTCCGACTACGCGGACCCGACCGTCTTGTTCTTCGAGAGCAGACGGCACGGCCAGCAAACGAAAGAGGCGAAGGAGGAGAAGAGAAACGACGACGACGACGAAGAGGAGGAGGAGAGCACGGAGAACCGAGAGAGCGAGACGGACAGTTTCTACGAAAGATCGTTCGAGACGATTGAGAACTACGTGGACGTGGACGTTGACGACGCGTTCCGGGACAGTGCAATATTCAGCGACGTCGAGGAGGTCCTGGTGCCCAGGCCGCAGTCGAGCCAGCCGTCCGAGGACTCGCCACCGTTCAAGAACAAGGTGGCGCCGCCAGTGCCGGTGAAGAAGAGAGCAGAGTCGATCGCGACGATTAGTAGTCACACCTCGGGGCGTGGCGTTGCAACGACGAGATGTTGCAAACCCAGCGTCGCTCAGAAACCCGACTACCTGAAGGTTAAGTCGGTTTTCTTGAAAGGCCAGCGAGATGAACTGGACTGTAAAGTTTCGGTGAGGTCTCTCGCGTCCTGCGAAAATGGAACGTATCGTTCCTCCGAGAGCAACAATGGCGAAGAGAAAGATGACGTGTCGGCGGGACAGAGTCAAGCGGGTTGGGTGAGGAAAATAGTGGGTCAGTTGCAGGGCCACGTCGAAACGTAATTTATGCCAATGAAAGTGTACAAATCCTCGTAACGCAGGAATTTCACGTTTGTCAACGTCTTTTTTTTTTCCTTTTTTACATTTTAATTTAGGTATCCTTTCCTTATCTTCGCGAGTTGATGGAAAAGAATGAAGAAGAACGAAAGAGAAGCGTGGTAATTACGCTGCGAACGCTTGTGTGTTTGTAGAAAATTTAAACGCGCGGTCTGTAGATCGATTGTACTCGTTTGCACGCGATGGAGCTTGTTCTCGCGTATGATCTGTCAAGTACAATTATATTTGAGATTATATCTTGCTAGCGAGAAAGAGCGAGAGAGATTAATAAAACTAACGTGCAGAATAAAGCTGAAATGCTTCGATAAAAAAAAAAAATAATACAACGTGTACATAACGAATCATTTTTGTTGAAAGTTTTTCGTTCTTCTGTTCTTGTAACATTAATATCAATGTTTGATCAAAACTGTAGACAAAAAAAATATTGTTCTTATGTACGTGTTGCGTTGTTTAATTCTAATTTGTGCCTTGCGTAAATCTCCGATTTGTGCAAACATGAAGTTCTTAGCGTGTTGTATGCAACAAGTTGAAACAAATACTGCCGAACAATTCGTGTCGTGTAAACTAGCGGTAAAAACGACAAAACTGTTGTAAGTGATATACTTTCTCAAATTTCATATGTCGTATTTAATCCGTATCATATATAAATTCAAAGGAATAATACAGGGTAATCGGAGAGGGGGATCGTTTTGGAGATCGTTTTTCGGGGAAAAGAAAACTCTCACGTCGTTCGGTGATTCAAATGTTTAAATAAAACTTAGTCGCTCAGCGAGATATCGACCGCGGTGTAAATAAATAAATTGTTACGACGAACGAATTGAAAATTTTATGACCACCCTGTATTGTTGCGAATTTTTGCGAGGAGAAGAAACACAGTTTTCGCATTTTAACGTGTCGTTAGTCGGATTATTGTTGATCGACTGAATATTTTAAGCGTCGGTGTAAACGACCTTGCAATTAACTCGTTAGGATTCGAAAATCATTTTATTTTATTTTATTTTTCAATAAAATAAACACGGTTTCGTTTTAAAACCGGAAAAAGGGAACGTCACGTTTTGTTTTCATCTTTTTTTGTTTTTTATTTATTCGCAGAACCTAACGAGTTAAGCATCAAGTTCAACAACAGCAAGATGAGAGAAAGATAGAAAGAGCGTATGGTATGTTTAAGACTAGACAATAATGGATTCACGATGCAAATGAGATTACGATTTATATTTGCAGTCCCACATACACACACACACACACACACACACACACACACACACTGTGCGGAGGATTTAGTATCCTTGCAATAAATCGACTTGATTATTGTCAACTAGCGTCGCCTTTTATTGATCAATGTCACTTCGTGCAACAAGGAAGTTGAGGTTCATGTGAACTCGATTATCTCGACACGTTATATACTTCAGGTAGATTTTATTACGAGAAATGTTTATTTACAAGAGGTTTCGGCTAGTCACTGTTTACAGATACAAGAGTAAATGATACGCAACGTTTATAAATTAGTTCCGCAAATACTGTATACAAAAGGAAAGAAAGAAAGGAAAAGAAGGAAAGAAGAGAAAGCAACGATTCTAAAGTAACGTAAAAGAAGCTGAGTGAAAACTGGAGGGAAAAAGAAGAAAGGAAACGATCGTTCATTATACACATTATGTACAACTGGTAGTAACTATATAATACACTTAATCGTTCGCTATTATATATCCTCGAGTCAGAGCCCTTCCCATTGGAAAGGATCGTCTTTCTTTCGAATCTCTCCGTTAGTTCTCCCATCTCTCCGTGAATATAAATATAAAGAATAAATTAAGATTTATCGTTATTTCGTTTACAGAGTCTCCTTCGGCGATCGATACATCGCGATACAACGCAGATCGTCTAACGAAAAGAATCATCATCTTGTAACAACGACACGAGACGAGGAAGTGTTTTTTTTTTTTTTTAGTGCGTTTCATTCGATTACAAGAGATTATACGCATTCTAATCGCTCGAAATCAATGCTGTCCTTAAGATTAGACTTCCCTTGTTTGCCTACTCGGCGAAAAATTTCTTCTTGTTGCTGTCTGACGGTGTGCAGCGAAGAACAACACGGACAGCAAGGAAGCTTCGTTCAAGGACAACGCCGATTTGAGAAAAGAAAAAAAGAAACGGAGACAGCTTGTGCCACTTTATTTATCTGTCGCATTCATTCAGAACAGGTGAAACAGACAGTGTTTTCCAATCAGAATTTCTCCGGGAATTTATTCGTTTGCGCAATATAAAAAAATAATTAAAACACCAATAATTGTTCGTAGGTCTCGTGCAATAAAATTCTGACGAAGAAGACACATTCATGAACTTTTCTCCCACGCTTCGCGAGGAGCATTGGAAAACACTGTTCGCGAACGAACGAAAGAGATACTTAACACGAGATCTCGTCATTATCTCTTCCTGCCGTCGTCCCACTCTTTTCTATGCAGCGTCTCGCCGAGAAAGCTCCTTAAACCTAGAAAATTCATTTACGCGACGAGACGACGCGCTCATTCTCTTCCTATGTAATTTCGCTTGCAAGAAATATTCTCGTTAAATATCGTCGTCTCTGTCTCGCGGCTAAAGCTTTGGTTAATAACACGCTATTGACGGTATTGACGATTCTTACAGTCCCTTCCCTCCCTCCCTCGAGAAACAACGCGAACTAACGAGATCTCGACATCGTTATTCACGCTTTATAATCCTTTACACCACTTTTGAACTTGCATTTTCTTCTCCGAAGAGCATCTTTATTAAATATATATATATATTTATGTATTTATATATATATATATATCTCTTTTTCTTTTGTCTCATTCTCTCTAATTGTAAGTCGTATCTTACAACACGAACTTGCCTCTTTAAAATATTACTTCTCTCTTTTTTTATCTCTTTTGTTGTTTACACGCAAGGAAAACATGATAATTAGATAGCTGAGAGAACAAAGGACCAAAATATCATATATATTTTGACAGAGTAACTTAATCACATGTTGGAACAGCACCTGCGAGAATACATGGTCTGTGAGAATCCTAAGAGTGATCTTGTTAAATTGATGGACCGAAGAAAATAGTAACAGGTTTTTTTGAGCTTGAGGGAATTCCTTTGAAAAATAAGTACTGCCATTTCACTGATCCGTGTCACTCTGAGGATCGACTATTGCCGTTGAAAGGTGAACAAAACTGAAATTGCGTTGAAATGCAAAAGTATTACAAGACGTACATACAACAACGTTGTGTCACATACGGTTGTAAATGTAATTTTCTCGTAATTGCTTCAGACGATTCTATATTCTTCGTAAGTTTGTAAGTAGAGGCAAAGCCACTTGATCTGGTCAATATGGACAGGTACATGTTATCGCTGTACTATTTGTCCTACCGCTATTAGAAGTCTACATTGTGCAATGTACAAATTGAACGGAAAACATCTGGTGATTCTGTGAAGAAACATTAGTATAGTGAAACACGAATGTTTTTCCATGAAATCAACAGTTCCAATTCCCAACTTGCACACGGCATGAATACCACGTACACGAGAAGATTCGATAAAAATTAAATATCTTCAGCTATGCGCTACACATTCAAACGAAACGCTCTGTGAGGAATCGGTTTAAAATTTCGTGGTCATAGAATAAAACGTGGATATGTAAAATCTCTGCATGTGTAACGTGTTTCTTGAATTCTTACGTTTTGTTCTGGTTCCTAATAGTTGGTCTGTGCCACGCGGAATTATTTATAATTACTTGTCTCTCTCTCTTCTTTTTTTTCTAATATTCTTCTTCTTCGCTATCAGCGTGAATGTTGTTTACAGTTAGTCAGCGTATGCGTTACTGCATATACTGATGATGCCACGAATGAAATTATTGTCTTTAGAATAATAGAAAAATTTGCCAGGTAACGTTGCAGTGTCGTTATTAACGAGATTTTCGAAATGAGAAATTCTCTTCTTTACTTTAGGGAATTAAAAGAATATAACGCGTGTAAAAAATTAGAAACATGTATCTGTACACGCCCATATAGAAAGCATGTAGATTTTTCTTTTTTTAAATCTTTCGTTCTAGTAATCTATATCACACGATGATACATTTGCCCGAAAATTATTCTTTAAAGTATATGAGAGCATATTGATTACGTGAACACAAAAAGCACTCAAACGTTTACAAATCTGTATAAAAAAAGTGTTACG
This sequence comes from Melipona beecheii, assembly GCA_032399605.1. NCBI lineage: Eukaryota > Metazoa > Arthropoda > Insecta > Hymenoptera > Apidae > Melipona > Melipona beecheii. The sequence continues at coordinate 2,430,008 of JAUCMO010000447.1, forward strand.
AATATTTATATACCGAAAGCAATAGACGAGAAATAATTAATAATTTCAATGAAACAACAAGCATGATCACAACGTAGAAAAATTTCATTTAAATGCCAAATGACATATTGCAAGCACTCAATATCTTCTAACAGTACATGCTTAGTAGCAGATACAAGGAAGACATTGCTTTATATTACTTTTCCTTTACAAGTCCTACCAACTTACACGATTAACACACTACTAGACGTCTCCGTTTGCGTTGTTTGTGTACAATTTGATTAAACAATTTGCGTTTGATTACTCAAGCACTGATTGTAATTAGCATGGTTAAACTGCTGACACAAACGTGTAAGTATACCAACGCATAAACCTGAAGAAACATCTCTCTTGTCTTTAAAGCTACGTGTCTGTATACATTCTCCTCATTTAAAAAAATTTATTGGTATTGCAGATAATTCAAGGATCATCTTCGTCAATTCAGCTGACACATTGAACAATAAGACTTAAAGCAATTAATAATCACTAGACTTCATCGCATGGAATGGAACGTTTGAAATATAAATAGAAATTGATAAAGGTGATACACAAGACAAAAGTGACATTTAAAATGGAAACTATTTTGGACATATCTTGAACACACGATCATTTCAATTCTTTTCATTTAACAGACTGTCAGCATAGAATGTTTCAAACATAATTTAGCTTGTATCTTACAACGCAAGTGGTACAAATTTCAATACTTTACAGCCACATACGATTCAATTTAATCGTCGTTTAATTTAAAGTAAAGCTTTTAGTGAGTAAAAATTCCTCAAACAAGAGAAATTAAACTCGCGATAAAATTTCTCAAATTACTTACGCCGCTGGGCAATATAGATATACAACATGTTTCATATAACAGAATTGTTAAAACAAGCAGTCGAATATCAACTATAAATGACAGTATTATAGTAAATTTTTCATAGCGTAATACTTTCTTTAGTAATCCTACTCTCTATTTACACAGCGAATCTTCATATAAAATACCAAAATATTTCAACATTTTCAAGATAATTTTACTCTGTCAATCCTTCCTAGCTCAATTTACACATTATTCTCGCCACTGCAAAACAATTGCTTCGGTTTGCAAGCTATCGACAATGGATGGAAAAGTGCCAGATACTTGCTAGATACTAAACGACTCACTGTCAAATTCAAACATCATTTTCAACACATACCCTACAATTTCTACCTGACAATCAATTCTTAATGGCCCTGATACATTTAATTAACCTGGCCAAATTATGTCCAATTTAAATAGCAATTACATTCTGCGATACACTAAATAATACTAAAATATAAATCTCTATTCACAAAATTTCTACAAGCAAAATTTAAACTATGTAAAAAATTAGAAACTATTTCTAATTTCACCTTTAATACTTTATTTAACTAGTTAAATTCTCAATAAGTAATACGTAATAAATCACTAAAATCTTTAATCAGGAAATTACTCACTGTCCCTACTTAACTGCCCTTGGTTAATTTCAATTATTCGTTTAAATACTACTGATAACTGACCATCTCTCTCTTTTTTTTTATAAGAACTATTAATATTTTAAAATAACGCTCACAGTGAGATCTATTATTCTCTGCAACGTGCAGTCTTTAAATTAATTCCCTCTTTAAAAAAAAAAAGACTGTTCGAACTCACTACAACTAAATTGAATATTTAAACTCTACTTAACGTGTCTTTTAGTTTATATTATTAATCGCGTGCAAAGATGTGAACTTCTTCGCTTGTAAAAAGATGCATTCAAATTGGTCGTTTCAACATTTATTTTGTGTTACGATACGTTAAAAAAAAAAAGAGAAGGAAATATATCAAATTATTAAAAATAATCTTCAGTGCAAATAAAATGTCTATTAGTCTACATAAATAAATAATAATTGTTCTGAATATTTTAAGTAATTGTTCGTTGCAAACGCAGGCTATCAGTATCAGCCTGCATGTTTACTGTACAGAAAAAACCATAGAAATATCACATAGTATCAATTGATTATTAACATTCTAACTAGCGTAAGTAAAATTCAATAATTCCAAGATATTATGTTGCTTATGTTAAATGATATAAAAAAAGAAGAAAGAAATCTCAAATGTTAAACAGAAGTTAATTTGAAAAAAGCGAGACTGAATGCTCGTTTCACTGTTTAACATTCATTTGATCCTTAAGCTCTATTTCATCTAGCACTCTTCCCCCTCCGCCTCTTATACGCAGTTCACGTTAAGAAAGTCTTTCGCAAATGAGAAATCGCATTTCTCCCAGTCTTGATACCCATCACACAAAATGCACTTAATGTCATTATCTTGAAGAAGTGATAGACGCTAATTCTATTGAAATTCAAATGTATTATATGTATATATAGACACATCGTGCTCCTAAACTTTGAATTCATGTACAATTACGAAGAAATTGTTTTTTTGGATATTCGTGATACATATCCACTAAAGCCATACATTTTTAGAAGAAAATGATGGAGTAGAAGTCTCGTTAATTTTTTTTTTTTTCTTTTCTCTTTTTCAAATTCTCGATTATCGATATCGGAGCTTCGCAATTATATGTAACACAAAGCTTTCCACGGTGCACACATTTAAAACGGTTTATGTGACGTCTACATCTACAAAAAAATGATTGTTTTTCCGATGAATTAATCGTTAAGAGCGTTTTCATACATACTTCTTAAAATAAATAATTTATGATTGCCCCGCCATAAACTACTCTGCAATTTATACTGTATATATTTATAGTACAATCATCCAAAATTAGAGACACTGATGAACGCAATGTCTTATTAAAATAACTTCGACGCAAAGGCCCGACATGCCTACCAAAGTAAAACTTATACAAAAGAAGATGAGACATTATATTGCATCGAATACACGCGTTTCAATTTTACACTTTCCTATTCTCCTCTTTTTTTCTTTTTTCTTTTATTCATGCAAGAAAAATATATTTGCTGGGACTGCAGTTCGATAAATATACCTTTATACACACGGCAATTAATTTGTATTTAAATCGTTGTATTTGTTGCTTCCTGTTTTACTTGCTCGAATATATATTAATCTACTTAAACTACCTTTGGCAAATATATCCTATGACTTGTACAAAGTTTAGACGAGAAGCTTACAATGATACAATTAATTTATTTCCAATATTGTAAGGATATTCTTTTATATCATCTAAAAATTATTCTAAAAATATAAGTATCCGTGTATCTACAAGTAAATATGATTATATATGCGTGGTTCTCGGTGTTTAAAACCCGTGGATGTGAGAAGATGAATTAGAAAAAAAAAAGAGAAAAAAAAATGAAGAATATTGTTTCAAATCAATTTCACGAGCGCAGATATTTCTCGGGAGGAGTTCTGATTGATATATAAGCTTTATTTTGCCAGGCATCAGGGCGATTTACAGATTATTACTTTAAATATATCGTGCTTCTTCCTAATAATCTGTTCCACCATGATCTCCATTCGAATTTTGAAGATCATCAATTCGAAACGTCTTCGTTAAAAAATTTTCTTTCTCTCTCGGTAAATAACCAGTTTACACAACAATGGCTATATGGAGAACAGTGACGAATGACGACTGTGTATGTGTGTACGTTGATGCACGCTGATTTCTTATTCGTTATGCACTTTAAAACAGGATAATTAACAATTCTCTTACCAACATCGACCACTGCCTCTCTCAGTCACATTTTACTTCACACGTAGTCAGTGGGAATCACAAGTCACTTACGACTCATCATTATATCTCTACACATTTATATAGTTGGAAGTATTTAACTTAGTAACTGGCTTCGTGTCCAGCGAGTATATACAAGTCTGCGCCCTCGGACTCAGTTAGTGTACCTGATTGAACCAAATGGCTCTCCAGCATCACAACTCTATCGAGAGAAGAGAAACAAAAATTTTTCTTTTTCATTTCCAGACATTTAAGTTTAAAACTGTTCGAAAATCTGTCAATGTACGATGAGTACATACTTATCTGATCCAAGCAATCTGTATGTCCTACTCGGATCACTGATCTCTTGCGTGACTTCGCCATTTTTGAAACTCCTGCCTTGCATGCCGTGCTTGTGGAATGCTAACACACTGTCCGGTAAACAAACTGAAGGCAAAAGGATGATTGTAAATACAACTAAAATAACCTACAGCGAGAACGTAACTTCTTCTATGGAACTATATGAAACTTACTAATGGATTCAATTTGAAAGTTGAAATGTAACTCTGACATGTGCTTCCTGCTCGATCTAGGTTTTCCTTGAAGCGTTACCACTTTCACTACGTCTGTAAGACGGATGGATAAATAAGTTATAGATATTCAAAGAATGTTACACAAGGATCTTCTCTATACTTACTATCATAACAGACTAATATTGCATTTTTTTCTAGTTGTGTAACATTGATAACATGAAGATTTTCTCTCCTTGGTATCACAGTGGCTATAAAAATTTAACAAGAAATAATAAGCATGCTTTTTTAACTTAACTGATACGTGACAATAAAAAAAAAAGAAAAAAAAAACGTACCAGAACCATCCATATCTTCCAATTCATCACTGTGAAACCAGCTTGCCCCCGAGTTCATGTTTATCAAATCCAACTTCAATTTGTTCTGCTGATATGGTTGTTTCACAGATACGCACACCATTGGATACTCCATTTCGGGAGTGATTATAATTTCGAATACGTTTAATGGCGTCGGTAATGTACAATCAAAATGCTTTAATAGCATAAACTTATTTAGAGGATCGTACCATTGCATTAAAAATATTCCAGTAGGCATTGCACCACATAAATATTTATACCTGCGTTAAATATTTCATCGATCAATGCATTATATACATATAAAAAAATGTTTATTTAATTTAAAATAAATTTTTCATTACCCGTTATATGGATTCCTTCCTACGCAACACTTGGTACAGCCTTTCGTGTCTGGTACTTTAGTAGTTAGAGCAAATTTCCTAGGTACTAATCTCTCAGATATTTTGTTCATATGCAACGAAAATCTATGAGTCTGTTTGCTTTGCATCGCTAATAAATCGTGTCTATACAATTGAGGAGTCTTTCCTAAAATTTGAAATCACCACTGTGCACATAATAATTAAAAGACGATGCATTAATCAATATCTTACCAGATAAAGACATAAGAACATCTTTAATAACGTACATCCAGATCGTACGTCTAGGATACAACTGATCTATCGCGGTTTCATGAAGTTCATTTAAATTTAAATTGTAAATCCCTTCCTCCGCCGCGATTAACAAATGCTGATCTCTCGTGTCCGGATGAATCCAGCTCGCGGTACAATGTATTCTCAAGGGACATCCATTAAATACCTGTGTACGAAAATTTAGAATCAGTGTGGTTCGTATGATTAATTGGAATAAGATAAAGATAAACAAATCGAACGAACTTTTGAGAAACATGCACCCATATGAACTTTGGGCGTTGGTGGCAGTCCATTGCTGATAGGTCTGGGCGGTGTATGACGTTTTCTATCCCTTCTTCTTGGAGGAACAGGAGGAGTGTCGGATAATAAGTCTGGACTCATACTTTCCCTGTCTCCTTCGCCTGGCATCTCATTTTGACCTTAGTTAAACGAACGAAAAGGAATTTTAGAAGCATGCTAGCAGTACAGGTATTGAAATTATAAATATTCACACTGAAGGGTGTAGACTACAATTTCAAATTAAAAATCAAGAATGCTCCTACCATTTGATCGAGGGGATTCGTCTCTAGGGCCACTGTCGGAAAGGGATCGCTGACGTTGTCCATTAACATTGGCTAAGGGTTGAGTACTGTTCACTAGACCATACAACTCGTCCACAGAGCTGTGACGCCTAGGACTCGCTTGCGATCCTAAGTACGAAATCAACTTTTTATACTGACTATTATCTTGAAATATTTTAGTATCTCAAAATTAATAAAATGATATTGATATCGATGAAATGTCTGTACAACGCAAAACTACAAGCTTACCGGAGATATTATAATATGGACAATGCACTTCACAGTCATTCGATGACTCCCCAAGAGGAAGAGTAGCTCTAAAAAAGAACAAACAAATTGGCAATTATTAAGAAATATATATCGCTATATATCAAGAAAAGTGAGTGTATTAGAAATTTCCTTTTTAAAAAAAAAAAAAAAAAAGAAGATGTTACTGATGTTAGTAAATTACAAATAATATTTAAATAATAATTAAGAAATGTGTATTAATAATAATAATTAGTTGAGAATTAAAATAATTACAGCGTCGTTTATGAAACTGAAAAAATGCAATGTGAAATTGTTAGAAGGTAAAATCAACATGTATAAAATCATGGAGTATTAAAGCATTTGTTATTGTACTATTTAGTAAGCATTGATAGGTGTGGACGTTTTTGAAAAAGAATACAGCGTCTTACAACAGGTGGTGCTTAAAAAAAAATGAAATGTTTAAGCAAGTGTACGTAAATGTTTGTCAATAAATAAATTTCAGGGAAAAATTTTTAAAATAATAATGCTCTGATTTGTACGAGTTTTCTTTAAAATATCTGATTTTCCATGAATTTTAAGTACATTTGATGTCGTAATACCCTATATTTTTTATAATTTTCTTGAAAATGAAATATTTCAGTAAGCTATTTGAAGCTGGACATTTACTATAAATGATTTGTACTGAATAAAAGGCAAGTGTTACAAAAGTAACAAAAACCGAATTGTATCTACAACCAGAAGATGGAACAGCCTACTATTACATTTTATCATTTACTTACTGCAGGGAATATAGCTGGTCGCAATGCCCACCAACCATCGACATTGCATTCCCCCTGCACACATGAAACTATAATCATATACTATAAAATGATTACACGTTCTTTTTGTTATTAATCCTGTGGAATTTTTTATCAATATATTCACACAATTAATTTTTTTATGTACAAAATTATCCACTTATTTTATGGGGAATATATGGGCAATAGTTTTCTGTCAAAATAATATATATATAGGTATGTTTACTCATAAATGAAGAATCATTACCACAACCAATTAATTAGATATCATTTAATTTGCTTTTATCATAGCTGAGCTTGTCAACGCTAAGTTACAAACATATAGTTGAAACAAATGTTTGAAATCTCAATCTGATACACAAACTTCCACCACCAATATGGTTAACAATTGTAAAAATTAATTCTAAAGAAAAAAAAAAAAAAAAAAGATTGCAAAACAATTGCATGCAATAATAAACATTAAAAACATCTATTGCTAAAGAGTCATACTTTAAAAGTATAGACTCCAAAATCACAATATTTACATACGTGTGTTGAATGTTAATATTCACTGGGAGTTTTGTAAAGGGTATAAATAAATTATTAGAATGAGTCAAGGAAACGCATAATGCAAAGTAGCTTTAATTAATTTTAATGCTTCAAATAAAATGCGAAAGAAATAGTATTAAAGAAATAGTGTAAAAATTGATAAATAGATTTCAGTAAGTTAATAAGAAGCTGCAGAAAAAACTAAATGATTTCAACGCGAGGCATTAGGAAATATATGTGCAAGGTGCAAGGTGCAAGGGAAAAGGGTTACCTGCCAATACCTTAGCAACAACTCCTCATCAATGTACTGCAATAGACTCCTGTTGGGAGAAATTATTAAAATTACAAACTTATCAAAGAAATTAAAGCTATGAGAATTAAAATGAGATTCGGACAAGGATTAGACGTAATATAAGGATAATGTAACAACTATTTCAAGATACTACACTAATTCAAGATTAAAAATCAGAGATATAGATTTTTAATTTAATAAAATATATGCTCCGTAAACATGCCAAGATTTTATTACTATTTTATTACTTTCAATTGTATTATTTAATATCAATTATTGGTATTATTCATCAATTACTGGTTGCATAAAATATTACAGAAATATAAACAAAAGTTACAATGTTTGAAATAATATTTTATAAATAAAAGGATATGGAAATTTAACAAGGCAAAATCTTTATATAATGAAAAAAATACGAGTGTAACAATAATACTTACGCAATGGGACTACATAGTAGTGAATACATCAAGACTTTTCTGAACTTTCATTTTAATCATGCAACTAATTTATATAACTATCGTCATGCATACAATTACGGTATATATTACTTTAAAAAATCAATCACTTGAACAATACAAATAAACAAAAATATTAATTATTCATAAGTTGTAACAGTACTTACGAAGAAAAAATAAATATAAAGAAAAAGATTTATAATCATTAGCCTCATACTTTGGATTTTTAGTCACATTCTATATCAATAATTGAAATTGCATGCACGTCTACTTTGAGAACATCATATGATATATTTTTTAAATTAAATGGATGATAGCATTCCATCTTGCTTGTACTTTTATGTTTTTATCCGGGGAATGATATTAATGTTTAATTTCTTTGGGTAACAATTCAAAACCATATCATATCTTTACACCAAACTACCTGCATTTCATTACCTTAAACTCATACGAAATATCTCTGTGCCTGTATTGCCTTGATGACATTCTCTACTATCTGTTGTATCTGTTGTAACGCTAGCGCCAACAGTACTAATACAAAAATAAACTATATCATGTCTAGGAAGACTATAGAATCATTATGTAAAGCAACCAAGACATTATAAATTTCTTTCATTAACTTTTTATATGACACAAAGAATAAAAATTATGCGAATAATTTCAATACTATAATTTAAAAAAAAAAGGATTCGAATAAACGAGGGTCGTTAGATCTGTAGGAGCATTAAATTTACATATTTACTTTTCGTAAGTTTCTATTAATAGTTGATGCAATGTATGCAAAGCAAAAGCAGACGTGCCATACGCAGCTCGACATTTGTTAGATTAAAATTGCTGTTTTGTTCGATTCTCAATTGTATCACGAAATTAAGATTTATATAAAATCTTTGACATTGTAGTTGATAATTATTGTTCTGTTTAAAAGACAGAAGACCAAAACAGCAATCACCATATTAGTGGAAGGATCTTAAAGCATCCCCTCCCTGAATTTTCCAGGACCACATATCGATTTGTATAATCAAATAAATCTATTTAGATATATACTTACTTTTCTTGTACATCTTCGAACGCCGATCCGATACTGCAATCCGGATGAACATCACAGTTATGAACAGACTGAACAGTTCAACATAAAAGTATTATTTTAAATCTAACATTTAAAAATATGAAACATATTTATCTAAAATATGAAATCACCTTGACATTATTCATAATATCCATAATATCCCAAGATGGAGTAGTGTCCACAGAAGAAGAAATCGCATCTCTTTGCAATGTTCCGTCAAGATTAATTTGATCTGTAATACGATTTAAATACATATTTAATCATATATTTGTAAAAATATAGAACGTATATTTGAATATAACGTCTTTACCGTCGCTGTCTAATTGTGGTATAGGACTTTTTGGTCTAGGTCTCGCGGTATGACGAGATGCTATCCTCTGTGGAACATTAGGTACAGCTCCATCTTCATCTGCCTCTAAATCAGTAAACATATGACTAGGATTCGATACTTTTTGCAACAATTCTAGAGCTAAACGTTTGCTCATTTCTCCTTGAAAAAATGCATGCTGAAACAGAAGAGTTTCTATTTAAAATATTTTCCATAGGACTTCGAATCAAATCCAATGTGCATTATTGTATGTTCTAAAGGAAAAAATAACCTGCAGCAATTTTTCGGCAGTCGGTCGTTTTTTAGGATTTTTAGTTAGAGCAACTTTTACGAAATTGTGAAACGTTGGGCTCCATTTGTCGCGATCCTTCAACGTTGGCGGTTTAAAGCCAGATTTAGACATGAGAAAAAGCGCTCTCATCGGATGCAAATCAAACATTGGTGGTTGCAATTCAGCTAATTCTATTGCAGTGATTCCACATGCCCAAATATCACAAAGTTGATTATAACCACCTTTCCTTTCTACAGCTGCAACCTGTAAAAATTTAAAATGTAGACTTCTGAGAGTAGTCTTCGCAAAATTACTCGAAGGAATCTCAAAGAACCTCAGGTGCCATCCAATAAGGAGTGCCAATAAAACTTTTCCTCTTGTTAATGGTCGCAGTAATTTGCGCCGATACACCAAAATCAGCTAATTTGACGTCACCAGCCTCAGTCAATAATATATTGGCACCTTTAATATCACGATGCATTTTGCCCATGCTATGCAAATAAGCCAATCCCAAAAGAGTTTCTCTGCACATGTATGCTATTTGTATTTCCGATAATGGTCCAGTTACTGTAACATCATTAAAAAAACTTTTTAATACTGTAATGTATCTTAGAAATGCGGTTCCATCACAAATATCTTTTTTTATGTTGATTGAAAATAAAAAAAACTATTGTAAAAATATATTGTAAAAACTATTGTAAAATACCTACTGTGATATATATCTTGCAAAGAACCACCTCCACAATATTCCATACAAATCCATAATTTATCCCTCCTCAAGTAACTTCCATAATAGGCAATAATATTAGGGTGTCTACAATCTTTCATCATTAAAATTTCTTGCTGGATTATTGCAAAGTCATCTCCTATAATATTTAAACAATAATTTAATAACACGTCACTGTCTTGCACAAAATTTAATAATTTGAAAGTAAATATTGACTGATGGTAAATCAAAGAAACATCACATTAAAATATATTTTATTTATATGTAATAAGTTGTGTAATCATAAATAAATGAACAAATACAATGTTCCAATTAATAAAAAAAAAATATAAGATATCCTAAAGCTTTTCATGCATTATTGTAAAACATGTACAAACTTACAGGCTTTTACATTCAAACATATATTCTTTACAAAGAAAAAAAAAGAAAAAAAACTGCAAATACAAAAAGAAAAATTGGTAAAACAGTGCAAGATACAGATCGATCACTGTTTGGCCAATAATAATTTTAGATTAAAGAGAGCAATGCGAGGAAGTAATGTGAGATTCAGTTTGATCAGCTTTTCTAAATTACTGATAACAGACCGAAAATGCAAATGGTCATTCGCATCGATGTTAATTCTGCAAATAGTTGACAAAAACAAGCGGAGAAAGACTGGAAGAGCGTACCTGGTTCCAATTTAATAACCTTAATTGCAGCGAGGTCGTTCATGGAAAGTCTTTTGGCCTGCAACAAAAAACCGAGTAGTACACGAGCGCAAAGTGATCAATGGCGAATGTAAGAAAAAAAAAAAAAAGGATATACGCTTGCGAACCTTGTAAACATCTCCGTACGTTCCGCTGCCTATCCTCTGAATGAGCTCGTACTCATCCTGTGGATTCCTTCGGCTTATGTCACTGGACAACGCGTTCGCGTTCAAAGCCATTCTAAAACACGGATCCTTGCCGGCTTACCAGCCAACGAGCGTAATTAATATCTACAAAAGAAGATTAACCGTTAAAGTGTGAAAACACATTTGTTCGTCGGAGTGTCACTTCTCTCCAAGTGTCGCCATTGTTCACAACAGCTCTGAGGTTAGTTACGACTGGGCGAGCGGTTCTTGCGATACATCGATCGATCGATCTTGCATCTCGCAATGAAAATGTGTTAGAACTTGTCCTTTTCTTTTTTTGTCTTTCATTCATATCTTTCGTTGTTTCTCTTTCTTTTTCTTTTAAATCTTTGTTACAATAGGTTTCGTTTCTAAAGTTTTTGCGAGATACGCTAATAGTCGCAATAGTTTAAAAAACTGTATACACACATACGCACTGACACTCACATATACTTCGACTTTACATTTTTCGGAAATTACGAAAATCGTTTGGAAATTGAATGGATATTTATAGTCTTAATGAGGCTAATGAATAAACAGATTTCTGAACTACGCAAGACTTTAAAAATAGTTTAGTATTATTTATTATGTTAGCTAGATTGGAAGTGTAATATCGGAACATAGGTCAGAGATAAACGTTATCATCAACGATAGCAATAGATAACAGATCTAAACAATGCATTCTTTATTTATATAAAGGCATTAAAGTATTAAACTTTGATATCATTCAAGACAAGATTAGAAATATATTTTAGGATTGTTCCCGTTGGAGATAGATGCTATCACGAATAAATTATTTACATTTCTCAAGTGTGCACATATGCAGCTATGCATATAAGAGCATTCAGTATCAAGTCAATTTAGTTCTGAATGTCCAACGAAGGTTAAACTGAATTTTCTTCCTTAAAAATACAAGCAACTCAATGATAACTCGATAAGTAATGTAGAACTGAATACATAATGTAGAACTACGTTAGACGTAATGTATATTCTGATGTACATGCACGTACGTCCATTCATAATCATGAAGAACTTCCTTCAGAACCGAAAGGAGTGCATTTTCCCAAAGGGGAAAACTTCTTTTCACAAGAATTCGAAAACAACCTTGGCCAGTTAGAATACAATAACTCTTATGATATTTCTAAATTCCGTTCATCGTCATTAGCTTGCTATGTCTATCAACAGCTCGTTAGCGCAGTCATTAACTCGCGCTTCCATGAAAAGACGATTCACCGATTTTTCTAGACTGTATTTACTTTTTATGGAATTATTCATATTTGCCAACCAACGTTATTTATTACTAAATACTAACCTTATTAGGTTATTAGATGTAAATTACATACTCTGCAAACGAAAATTCGCGCAATATAATTTGATTGGGTTCTGACGCACACGTTGAGGATAAAAAGCCTCCGTCGGTAATTTATCATAATTGCATTAGTGCACATGAATATTCCTTAATTCAGAACTTGTGAATCTAAAATGCAATGAATTATTAGAAAAATCTTGGCTTATCAAGTTACTCCTTGGGCACTCTTGCATAATCGTCAATATTAATATTAATTACTAAAGTTTTACAAGCGACAAGTTCGATGATAAAGCAACTGAAATTTTAGAAATTGTAAAATTGTAAAAATTTTTGATCTACAACTTGTAATTCGGTGATATTGTTAGTTGATAAATGATTGCGTCCCTGGTAATTAAATTGCATTTAACGTGGACTTGTAATAACTCGTAAGCAGCTTTCTCTTGAACAACTTCGTGGTGATCGGGTTGGAAATTGGAGAGGGTGCGGTGGCGTGGTTTCTCCCTGGCTAAGCACATAATAAAAAGGTATATAGAACAAATGGGCGGCTAAACTCGCCGTAGCATGGCATAATGATAACACGCTCGAATAATAAGGATAGCCAACAGAGGAGACAGGGTTGGATACGCACGCGTGGGCCTGCGTTCGGGGCCTGTCTTCCGCTTCCACTCCGGTGAACGTTCTGGCTTTAACTCCGGCTCAGTTCCACTACGTGCCTCCAGCATTGTACTCCGACGTCCTAGATACACTCGGTTTTACGTCCACCGGACTGTTTTCTTTTCTTCATTCTCAGCCATCTCAGCTGCTTCCTGCACGTGATCCGCCTATCCTCGTCAAATTACAATACTCGACAATTAATACCTAGGTTCAACAACGTTTGAAAGAAGAAAATTGTGCGCTGTGAAAGAAAGTTTAATCTAGCGAGGAGTTTCGTTCGCTGAATTTCTTGGTTCCAAATTTCGGACAGGTGGTGTTTAACAACAACATTCCTAACGTTTCTAAAGAGCAATAATATAAAAATTGTAACAAGTTAGACGAGCGTAAATTTGGAGTAAGACTCTCGAGTTCGTAAAACTTACCGTGACAGATAAAATTATCATTGTTGAACAAGATACGGTGGAATTTAATTTTCCGCTACGAACGACAACGAAAGTGACGGGCACTATAACGCGTCAAAGTTTTCATCCGTAACGAAACTTTTGAGTTCTTCGTAGAACGGGACCGTTCTGTTTGTCGAAGATTAGAAAGTTTGCCTTGCCCGGATAAGTCCTGGAATTGACGTTTCTGTCTCATTGTGATTTGTGAGCTGAGAAAAAAAAGTGAAAAGGGAGTAAAAAAGTTCGAATCTAACAAGGGATGTGAGTATGCTTCGACCTACCACCGACGATGGCGCTGCAGGGTCTCCGTTGTCGCGGAGTCTCTTTCGAATTTCACAACAGTTCACTTCGTCTTATGTTCTTCGACTGTGAGATCCCCGATGTTGATTGGTAACTATAGACCAAACACGAACATTAACATCATTCCTGAAACCATAAGTTAACGTCTATCTTGTCAATTTAAACTGAATGCGTTCACGCAAGTGCTGAAGATATTTGTGTTTTAAAGCGAACCTTTTACATCGAAGTGCTTGTGTGTTTGTAGCTCACAATCAGTGAGAAATGTTGTACTGTAAGAAGAAAAATATACGCACGGAACATACATTCCATTAAAAAAGACAAAAGAATTCAATTCAAACGCAGAAGAAATTGCGGAAGAAATTACGGAAGAAATTGCAAAATGATGGCGCTACTTTTAATGGATCAATAATCGATTATTCGCAGTTCCTATTCGGCAATATCGATTCGACTTCGACGACAGCTCGTTCCGATAGGATACGATATCGATAACAGGAACAAGGGAAATAGTATTATCGATAATAATCAAATGGTCGATGCAGCCATCTTACAAACGAACACGTGAATAAAATAAATAATTTTAACAAACATACACATTTTAATAACTTTAGGAAAACATACAACGAAAAAAGAGTCACAGATTCGTTTAAAATCTCGCAAATTTAATTTACAACTTTTCAAGATGAAGTCCACTTATTTCCAAAGCATGATTGCGATTATATTTTTGATCGTTGTTCGAATCACTGGCGAGCAGAGATTCGCGGAGACTCCAGCGCTGTATCAAGAGGTATCGTCCGGTGACGACGTGCAACTGAGGTGCAGGGTGCAGGACAAACGAGGCCAGTGCATCTGGCAAAAGGATCGGAAGCCAGTGGGAATGCATCCGGATAAGTACGAATGGGCCAGCGGACGCGGCAGTGACTGCACTCTCCTTATCAGGAGAGCCTCCCTTGACTTCGATGACGGTTACTGGGAATGTCAGGTCACTTCTGGCGACTTCACGCGGCAGGATGCACTCACTTCCTTGCCATCTCGACTTTTAGTTAGGGGTAAGATCGAAAATTCGACGATTGAAAATTCACGAACTATGATTTTCAGGGTAAACCGGCGATATTTTGGTTAATCAATGTGAAGAAGATGTGAAATTAATTCAATGAATTGATGTAAGATCAATATTCGATTAATATTATTATTTATTATAATATTACTTATTATTTATTATTTATAATATTATTATATTATATATAATGTTTTTAATATATTAATATATTAATATTATTCGAATATTATAATTAATATTATAAATTCTTAATAATCCTCTGGGAGAAATTGCGGTTTTTATGAGCCACTTATGAAGAGGTTTGTTTGTATGACTTGTAACTTATAAGTTGTAAATTTTTAATATCTGGTTGAATATTCTCAGATGCAATTTTTCTATATTTCTTTTTTTTATAAAACACCATCTGTTACTTAAGAAAATTGATCTCTAAAGTCTCACAGAATATTTTTTTTCTTTTTTTTTTTTTTTTTTTGTATATTCACCGTTTGATCCCACATAAATAACATGTTTTACACTTCTAAAAATCTTCACTCCACCACTTCACCGCCAACCGAATTTCCGTAACCTGCGCCAGGCTGAGAATTTTTTCACCCACTTGAGAAAGAGCGGATCTTTGATACCAGGCTGTATCTGTGTGTAACACCATGGTCCTGAGATACCCAAAGTAAATATGGGAACAGATTGCCTGGTTTTTCTAACAAGGATCTATCTCTAAGTGGAAGAGGAGCACTTGAAATTGATCAACCCAGTAATCCAATTTTATTTTCTGAAACACGGTCAGAATTACCGCTTGAAATAGATTGTACATTAATGTAACGTGTCTAAGTTGCAATTAAGAAATCAACAGCGGCTACGTAATTGATCTGCGCACACAACGCTCCACGAAACGTTAAATCGCTAAACAAGTGTGTAGACTTAGGTTTAACGGAACGTTGAGTTTTTACGTCACCGTCGTAGAACAGAAATCGCTCTTCACGGCGTGAATGATCCTCGACGATCCGTGTGTACAAGTGGCTAATCAGATTCTGACGCCTCCTCAATGGAACGATGCAGATTCGACGGCGTGAATTCAAATTCGCTAAAACGCGGGCAACATATGATGCAACGCGAGCTAAAACACACAACGTTCCGTTCTACTTTCCTCTTTGCCTGGATTTTTGCAACAGTTGCCCCGCCTCGATCAAAATTTCCTGCCGAATTGAACTTCTGTGACTGTACATAGAGTTAGATCTCGATAAACTCTGTCTAAATTCCATTTCTTCAGCTATATTCGAAAAAAACATAAATTATCATAAACATCCTCAGTTACAAAAGATATTTTTTTTTGTACGGTGTATCAACATGAAGGGGAAAGTAAGATGAAAGCGTGGATAATTTTGTTTAATTGCAATTATGAACGAGAGGGAAGAAATAGAAAGTTTCTCTTTTATCTCTATCATTATTGAACGTCAATGAATTTCAGTGAAACCCCGGAAACCACGGTTGGAATACGGAGGGACGATTTTAAACTCGGCGCTGACCCTAAGGGAGAGTCAGGAAGCTACCATTTCCTGCGTGTCAAGATATGGAAACCCACCGGCCCTTATCAAATGGTAAGTACTGAAAGGGTAAATTTCATCTTTATTCAATCTTGCATAATCATTGTTAGACCAGGGATTTTTATGCATTGAGAAGAGATTAAATGTACTCACAGTCAGTGTACATACATGGTAATATGTATAGGGTGGCCACTGAAAAACTGAAGGCTTTGAAAAAGTCATAACTTGTTCATTTTCAATCTTTTCTATCTCCTTTTTTTATAGGTTGTAGAAAAAAATATTGAAAAAAATCCATTAATTATATTTCCAAACAAAAATAATAAAAAATTAAAAAAACGTGTTTGTAAAAGTTATTTTTGTTTTATATCATTCAGTTTTTCAGTGACTACTCTATATAAAACAAATTTCTATAAATCTCTTCTTTTGAAACTTGAGCATTGCAATTGATAACTTGGTCGAAATGGTAAAACACGAAAACATATTCTTTTCAATTCAATTTTTGGTCCTTGCGCTGCACTCCGTTCCAGTTGTACGCAGCAACGAAACTCTTCCGCAACGGTGCTGACTATATTCCTATTGATTTTGCAACGATTTTCATTTGTATGCTAACTGTAACTGTAACTAAAATCACGTTATTACTTCTCTCAAATCTAAATAAAAATCGTCGCACAAAACTCTAAACGATACAAATTGTCAATTCGTAAAAAGAAAATGAACGTGATTCTATTTGGGACATTTCAATTGACATTGGTAAAAACGATTTTGTAAAAAGTTTCCTCGTTACTATTATAACAACACTGACGTATACTTTGTCTTCGCAGACATCTTCGCTTCTCTAGTCTGGTGAAAACAGTATTCTGCCAAGAGATAAAAAAAAGAACGCGGTTCGCGGAGGCTCTAGCCGAGGCAAGAAGCCATAACGCGGTGTTTATGCAGTGGAGAGGTTAGCCAGCAGCGTCTTTTTCCATGTCATGGTCTAGCGATCAGCTAGCCACACCTTATCTAAATTCTTATAACATAAAACTTCACTTCTCCACCGATCATCACGTTCGCATGAGCGGCGTTACAATTTCCACGATCGCCTGGCAGCTGTGAAACGCACGTGTTACAGGATGGGGGATCTTCTAATCTGAATGTCGAATAACAAATCGTCGTAACTGCGAATTGAAATCTTCACTTTCATTTTGTGCCTTCGCAGTGCAGCGAGATTGTAATGGAAATTATGATCTAGAGTTGGTAAATTCACGATTTAACGTTCGTAATTTATATTACTCGTGAAACTAGAAACTTGTGTGACTCCCAGATCTAAAGATAGTTAATTAATTATATTTAAGTGTTTGAGATTTGTCATATTGTATCTGTAAAAATAGAAAAAATATTTTCTGATGATGAGAACTGAATCGTCACAGGTTCTTCATCGGCTAGTTAGAAAGCGCGAACGATTTAGATGGTCGAGGAAGTTGTACGAGCGGTGGACAGGTTTCACTGGTAATTGTCCGTGAATCAGATTCGATTCGTTTGATTTTTCACGGAATTCAGTCCGTGTTTCTTCTTTTTTTTTCAATAGGAAAAAAGAATGATTTCTCTCTTTACTGAAAATCATTTCGTAAAACAAGAAATGTCTCAAAGCTAGAAAATCGTTTAGCTAGTAAAAAGTTTCCATTCCGATTAAATTTTCGCTCGAGACAATTTATGGTCTTCGCGCGTCACAGCTCATTGCATATTACCTTCCTGTATCTCTCTGACTGACATCAACCCAGCCGCGAAAGAGCCGCTTGGTAGGGAACAATGATTTTCACTCACGTATGCTTTATTTTTTTTTTTTTTTTGTGTGGAAACGAATCGAATGTAGAACGAAGAGAGCTAGTATAGTTCCTAATTTCACACTTACGTTCGTAGTAATCGGGGCGAGGTTCCAGCGACTTCTTGTTACAATCTTTTTATAGGCGCGCTGTCTAAATAGTTCGTTGTTCCTCAGATTTTTTTTCATTGCTCTCCTGTCTCTTCTTTCGTGGTCCGTTCCGCTGAAGATTCAGTAAGCGCAATTATGCAGATTGCGGCCGTAGAAGCGGAGAAACTGGCCGCCAGGCATAGTAGCCCCGTGAATCATACTAGAAAGAGTGTAAACTATAAACCTTGAATATCGGTATTCGTGGGAAATTGCTAAACCGCTTTACGGAAACCTGGGTGTAGCAGCTGTTGCGATTAGAACTGTAGAAATTTACTGCTAGAAATTTTAGAGAATTTTTTTTTTTTTTTTTGATACATCACAATATAAGCTGAGTTCCAGTTATATCACTATGAATGTATCATTCTCCATCAATATATGAGAACATCCTTGACTCACTTTCAGAACATCTTGAATCTTAGTAGTTAATGTATGAAAATGAAGAGCAATCGTTATTGATCAATCTTTGGCATTTGTTTCTGCTTAATGTTAATTATTTCATAGTTCACATTAATTTTGAATAAAAATTTAGTTTTTAGTAATTGGCTGAATATGTTTGTTGTAAAAAGTACATTTTTTACACAGGTACATAGGAGGAGACGAAATAGAACCACTGAGAGAGCAGACAAATGCGACAGAAGTGGATAGTCCAAAGACCTGGGCAGCCCACAGCCTCCTCCGGGTCCGTGGACAAAGGGAGAACCATGGTCTGCCGATTCGATGTATCACGATGCATCCATCCAGCATCGTTCCAGTCTCTGCGGAAACACGACTGGATGTACATTGTATGTATATACCGTGTACTTTTGTACAACTGGTTAGAGACAGGTTTCTATCGATGCAGAGTGAAAACAATCGTATTTTGCAATTCACGCTGCACTTCACTTTTATACACGACACGATAATCTTTCCTTGCACATAAAATAGAAATCCAGTGTCGAGGATTCGAGTTTCTAATAGGGATGTGCGGGTACCCGAGCCTCGCGTCGGGTCAGGTCGGAACCCGAAAGTTTGCAAAGTTCGGGTACCCGTGAAATCGGGTAGTGATCGAAAGTGAAGTCGAGACGTGTTGGATCCCGAAAAACTGTAATATTTATGTATCCGTATTCAACTGAGTCTCTCATATAAATTTTCCAATTTGCACAAATTTCGTGAACCCGAAAATTCGGATATCCTCACACCTCTAATGCAAACAGTTTGTTTTCAAAAATTTCCAAAAATTTGCAATCGGAATTTCGAAAACTGAATTTTCATCGTCGTCAAAAGATTTCAATTTTCACACAAAGACAATTTTTTAGGAAGTTGTCTGAAATTCTTAAATAATGGTAACTTTGAGTACGTTGCTGAATTATATGTCAAATTTCAGATTCTCCGGAAGTGAGACTAGAGACGAAGCCCCGGCTGTTGGTGGCAGCTTTGGAAGATTCGGCCAGCTTTATGAGCCTGAAATGCTTCGCAGACGGCAATCCCAGCGGAACGATCAAGTGGTTCAAGGATTCAGTTCCCATCGTGGTAACGAGCAACGTGGTGGCGTTGATGCTAAACAGAACGCAGCAGAACGGCACGATGACTGGCTCCGAGTTGAGATTCGAGCCGGTCAAGAGAAACGACGCCGGTCTCTATTCTTGCAAGGCGGTCAACGCTATCGGTGAAAGCACCGCAGCTAACTACAGGCTAGACGTACAATGTTAGTCCGACTTTTACCGTGATATTTATTTTCCTTTTCCTTTTTTTTCCTTTTTGTTCCCCTCTTTCCCTCCTTTATAACAACCATCGTGATCAACGATGAGAGTACGTCAATTTGGCTACTTTCCTCGCCTAACTGCGCGCTGAGCTTTGTACACTAACCGCTCTTCAGACAGAGGAACGGTTGGATAGAATAATGGCAGTTGTGTGCCCATTGACATGAACGTCCATTTGCCATTTATTAACGGCACAGTTACGGCTTGCTTTAAGCAATAGTTATTGGGTTTCTCTTCTTTTATAAACTACGCTGTAGCCTATTTTCGTTCGGAACGATTTTCTCTCTAATTCTTTTATTATAATTCTTTTATATATTAACAATAGGTCAAGACCCACAATAGGATTTTAAGATAATTTTAAATGTCGCGGACGACCTATTTTTTCTCCAAGTTTGAATTACCAAAGTATAAAAGACTGTCTCTCGGTTTTCAGATGGTCCGAAATTGAAACCAGAAGACCCTACTCGCAACGACACCGTGCAAAAGTACGAGGAAACGACTCTGCTCGGCACGAGCTTGGAGCCCTTCGAGTGTACAGATTTCGAAGCGAATCCTCCAGCTCAATACCGTTGGGTACACGTTCGCGGTGGCGTTACAGAAACCATCGAGAATCCGTTGCAGACGAAGGACGGTGGCAAACGCCTGCGTTTGGAGAACGTGATGTGGTCCGACGAGGGTGAATATCGATGCGTGGCGTTCAATGTGATCAACGGAGTGCGAAGAGAAATGCCCAGCGAGGCTCATTACGTGCTCCACGTAACCGGACCACCTGAGATACAAGCAAGGCCTTCTTCCGGTGGAAAGGGCATTTATGAGTCGTTGGGATGGGCTGGGGAACCGGAACACACATTGAAATCCCGCTTCTGCTCAAGACCGCCGCCCAGGCTCGTTGCTTGGCAATGGGGAAGTTCGCACATCAGAGCTGGCGAGTATTGAAACAGCTTTATGAATTTGTCATTTCTTTGGAAAATTACTAGACAGCTGACTGATTTCTTCTGAAAGAATTCCTAAAGGATACTTATTTTTTTGCTTTGTGTTAAATTTTATACTTTAACGACCTTCATTCTTTTATCTAGGCGAGAGCATTCACCCAAAATATGAAGCACTGTCGTTAGAGCATATCAACGAGGACGATATGCCTACGAACTGCTACTGGGCGAAGCTGGTGATCAAGGATCTCCAAATTGAGGACGCTAGAATATACACCCTCTTGGTAGAAAGCGAAAAGGGCAGAGACTCCACCAACATCAAGTTGACCATTCGCGACCCAACGGAAATGAGAGTAATTGCCGCGGCTGCTGCAGTTGGCTTGCTATTGCTTCTTCTTCTGATATCTATCGCCGTGTATTCAGGCTTGAGGTTGAAGAACAGAAGATATCGCCGCGAAGAGGAGGAAGGTAGTATCGCTGCCGACGCGTTTTACAGCAATACGCCTACGACAGATAGACAGAAGAACGGGAACTCGTCTCAGAGTAAAGGATATGCAAGGAAAACGAACTCGGAGGGCGGATTGGCTGTTACGTATGATTATGACCAGATTACGAAGCAGGTGCGCGCCATGAGTCCAGAAGCGCTGAAAGTCAGGCGAGCACCAGCTGTTCTTCAACCACCAACTATTGTGTGACTATTACTGTACAATAACTGACGGTGAATTGTTCTGTTATTATTGACCATATTGCGCACTAAAAACTACTAAAAACAGGTCAACATTTTGTACTATTTGCGACTGAAAAATTTGAATTTTCTATGGTAATATTTAGGAAATTTTCATTAATTTTTCTCTTAATGATGAGAATTATTTATTCATAAACAATTTGGTAATATATGTTGATGTTGTCATAGATGAAATTGAATGGATGTGATAATTTCACTGCAAATGTTATCTTGAGTATTTTGAATTAGGAACTGATGAACTTTGAAGAATTTTGTTTTACTTGGTAATTAAATTGTTGTTGTTACTATTACTGTTACAGTTTAGATTGATTGTGTAGAAAGTAAAATACTTGGTTTGTAATACTGCTTGTGCAGCACACAAATGCACTTTTGTATTAATGTACTAGAATTAGAGTTTTAGTATTCGCGTGACTGATCTCGTTGTTGAACATTGCTTGTAACATACTCGAAGTCTTACATCGATACATACTTTTGCGATGATATTTTTATGTAAAAAGTAATGCCTAATGATAAATATCTGTACATATTAGATTATTATATAAGGGAGGCATTGCTTAACATAATAGGAAATACTTAACTAATTTCAAAGGTACTTTACGTGATAAATCTTGCACTATAAAATAATATATGTGTTCAGTGCAATAATGCAGCGTTAATTTAATATCATTAATTCCAAAGCGTATTATTAAAAGATATTATAATAAATTTTGGGACTTTTTCAAATATAATCCATCAGTTTAAATTTCTCTTTTATTTATTTAATCTTTTCAAACTTTCGATCGCTGACATATTCTATAAAATAACATTGATAAGCCTACATAATACATAATTAATCTTTATGTAGCATTAAATACACTTTACACATTATAGTATTATTTCATTGTAATAGAAAAAAAAGGAAATGATATTTATAATCATTAATTTTCGAGAACGAATAATTTCCTTCATTTTTTCAAAAAAAGAAAAAGAAAATATTCTTTAAATTTTTGATATTTTAATTATTTGATTTATGATCATTGGTTCCAAAGGGACGTTCTGAAATATATAATCATTTGCAACATATATATTACCGATATTTATAAAACTTAAATCTTATATTATTCACGGAACTGTATGTTCCTTTTCCATACATTTCAACACCCCTCTTAAAGTCAGGTACACTTTAAATAAATTCATCGCGTGTAAGGCGTTATCCTAGTCATAGTTCTTCCCTTTGTAGCTTTATGGTGTATTAAAAAAAAAAAGAAAAAAAAATATCTACGGACCAATTTAACGACCGTATAATAATAATAACTATAACAAATTTCCATTACAATAAAGTCTATATGTTGCATAGATGGAGGATCGATCTTTATATGTATAACAATAATCCCTCGAAAATTATGTTCAACAGTTGCTTTTCTTTCTCTTCTTCGTACTTTTTAATCCCTGTGACACATCAGGCATATTTGCACATTTCAGCACAAGTGAAAGCTATAATAAAAGAAATGCAAGTGTTCTCCATATATGTATATTTCATAAATTCTATATTGACTGTAACATTTGAGTTGAACATGCCACAGAACTTCTCAGAAGTTATCGTTATATATAAATGTAGCTTTCGACAATAAGAATTCATTAATAAATTGTCTTCAAATTGAGTCATATTACAATTTCATAAATTATCTGAATCAAGTATTCCTCTCGTTTATGCTGCAGTCTGTATATATAGCTTTTTTTTTTATACATGATCAACTCAACGTGTTATTAAATAAC
This sequence comes from Melipona beecheii, assembly GCA_032399605.1. Taxonomy (NCBI): domain Eukaryota; kingdom Metazoa; phylum Arthropoda; class Insecta; order Hymenoptera; family Apidae; genus Melipona; species Melipona beecheii. The sequence goes on from JAUCMO010000447.1 coordinate 2,453,773, forward strand.
GTGAACGATAAAGTTTTATTTTTGTATAGTACATAAAATATATATAATTTACAAGAATCGTTTTGTCTATCATGCTACAAAAATAGCATGTATACGTGTCTATTTTTTCTGACTCGAAGAAGCTTAATCTTGTCTTTGTTCCATGAAAACTTGTACGCTTGTTACAGACATATTCCGTAAGCATAAATATCGTCGTCATGGTTACGATTGAGGTTTCTTGCGCCTGCCAAACAGGTTACTTAAAACAGAGCTTCGTTTGTAATCGCGGTCCTTGCGATTACTACCAACGCTGTGCTCACTTTCTGACCCACTTTCGCTAGCTCTTCTACCGTCCACGTTTGTCAAGGATTGAGGATTTTGTGGAACTGCCGGAGGAGGCACATACGACGGCGGTAGAGAAACTGGCCTACCTGTGAAGGTTGAATTATTCTGCTGCATACCCTATAACAGATAAAAAAACGTATTGATATCTTAAATCTTCTTTTATTCTTAACGTTATCTTTTTTTTTATATCTTTTTTTACTCCTATTAACTGAACAAAAGAGATAAATGAATAATGACAAGTTAATAGTACTTTTATAAAAATCTAACTATGTAATTTCAATTGGTAAACACATTTGAGTTTCTTGCTTCACATGTTTCATTGAGAAGCTAAAACGCTCTTTTCATGTTTCTTCTCTCAGTTTATTATAATTACCTCTCTGGATCTTGCACTTCCATAAGTAACAGAGACATTCCCATAAGCTGTAATAGAAAATGATATTTATTATTTCTTCTTTCAAAATGGCTTTCTTGGTAACTCTCATAGCAATTATTGATTTATCAAGAAATTTTTATTTTCAATACACATTGTTAGGAACAGTACTGATACTTTAGGACAGAAATTACCCAATTGGAAGGTTAAACAAAACGATTTACTGATAAACAATTAACAAGAACAATTAACTAACCAGGATCATGAGGAACATTCCACTGAGTTATTCTGGTTGGTGGGGGAGCACTTGATGGCAAGGGAGGTGCTAACTCTACAAAATAACGACATACAATGAAAACAAGGGATTTTCTACGTGTACGCAAATAGAATCGAGAAGATTTTTCGAGATACCTTGGTGTGAAGTACTAAGATCCACGCTGCTCTGCCTATGCCAAGTTGTATTGGATGGATACTGACTGGAACCATTGTGATTTAAAGTTGCACTACGCTGTTGGTAAAAAGTGGATCTTGTTTGTACCTGATCCATGTCTGCAAAACCCCAAAAGCATCATATTTTTAAGATCAGTGTTTTACAGTTCTGCTAAATTAATGAATTCGAATTTATTAAGTTACTATACCATCGCGTCTGTATTGCGGGATGGCTTCTGAACTAGGTGATCGCATTGGAATAGGAGGTGGTGCTCCTCTCGGAGGAATGGGCGGCTTGTCTCCAGAATTTGGTTGATACTGTTCCCTCTGACTAGCCAGTTGCTCTTGTATAAGCAGCTGCTGCTGCGCCATTAATTGTTGCTGTCTGTGCATCTGCAGGAACTCCGTTTGCGTTTGAGGCGAAGCCATGAAATCGGTGTTGTTCTGCGAGTCACGTTTTTGTTGATTTTGCCTGTGCATTTGCAGGAATTCGATCTGGACGGTGTTCCCGGAGTGTTGGTTCGACACGTCGCGTCTGATCACAGAATTCTTTCGTTCCAGTTCGGGAGTCGACGCGTGACTGCTACTGGTTGAAGCGTTATCGTCGCCGTGGTCTCCAGGCACATTCTGTAATCTTTCCAGGCTTTCCTTCTGTGACTCGTCGTAGCTTAACAGCTGCATGCTCGGAGGTAGTTTGGCGTGGAACGATATCTTGTTCACCCAGTCCTCCATTTCCTGTTGATTCGGTGCCAGGAACAGAAACTCCGATCCATCTGTGCATTTCAGTCTGAACACGTTTTTCTTCTTGGTGTAGTCATCCGCTTTCTCGCATATGGCGTTGAAGATGGTGATGGGAGCGGTGGCTGCTTTACTCAGTGAGAAATCCTCCATATCCTTGAAGAAACACAGAAGCTGTCCACACAATACCGTGTAATATTGCTTCCAGGAACGCACCGCCGCTTTTTTGCCAGCGCTCTGAAGTTCGTGTTTTCTCTCCAACAGACCTTGAATCTCAACTGGTGGAAGGGCGTCCATGTTCTCCATCCTCTGAAGCTTCCTGAAGCTCTGAGTTCTCCTCCTGGTCGTGAAACTCGGCGTTCTTTTCGGTTTCTTCGTGTCCACCTTCATGCTCTCTGCCCTTTTAATATCGGGCGTCGTTCTTTTCAATTTTTCACCAAACACGTGGGATATCCCATGCGGTTTCTGCATCGGTGTTGAATCCAAGCCTAAGTCAGTCGTAGCAGCAGTCTTCAAAGGTGGTAGTTTGTTGATAGACTCGTGTTCGTCGGTCGTTCCGTTGACCTCCTCGTGCACGGAACGATGCGGACTATCCAGCAGTCTTCTTCGCTCTTCCTCGCGTTTCCTCTCCTCTGTTATCCTCTGTACCTCTTTGCGTTTCCGTTCCTCCAAGCGAGCACGTTCTATTCTCTCCTTTTCAGCCTGTCTAGCGGCCATTTCTACTTCCTGCTGCCTCTGGAACGCTTTCTCCAACATGGTTATGCGCCTAAGCGCGTTGAATCTCTCCTCCTGCGCCTCGATGGTCTTCTCGAAGTCCTCGTGCTTTCTTATGAGCTCTTCCACCTGCGGGATACTCTCCCCCAATTTTCCATCGTTCAACATCGGCTCCCTGCTCACTATCCAATTCTCCAATGTTTCCGCCTCGCGTTTGAACAGCTGTGTATCCAGATTCTGCTCGTAGATACGTCTTCTCTGCTCCCAGGTGTCCTTTAGAAATTGTTGCCTATGCTGCAGGACAGATATCTTGTCCTCTATTTCCTTTGCCAAGAAGTGACCACCCTCTATCAGTTCCTGGCCGGTTCTGTAGAACTTGTCGAAGGCTTCGTTGCGTGTTTCAATCTCTGTCTTGTATTCGTTATGTCTCAGTATCAAGGCCTCGGCGCCGGGAACGTCGCGGGCCAGTTCGGGGGCAGTGACTTTCGCCACCATTTCGTTTATCCAAGACATCAGATCTCTGTACTCGCCCAGGTACGCCTGCAGTTGCTCCGCCTGAGACAGCTTGCTCCTCCTCTGAGCTGCTTTTTCAAGCAACTCGTTCCAGGCTGCCTCAGCTTCCTGGTGCTTCACCTCTATGTGCGAACGGGCATCCGGGAACAGTTCGATCAGCCTCAACGCCTCGATCATCAGCAGTTCAACTTGTTCTTTAACGGCGCCCAAGTCCGTTTCAAACCCTTGGTGCTTTCTCACCATGGCTTGAATCGTTTCCAGATCTTGGCCGTAACCGTCAGAGCTGAGGGCAGTTTCCTTCTCCTGGATCCAAGAGATAGTTTCATCCGCAGTTCTGTCGAACATGTGCACCTGTTTCGCGCCCGTTAGCGCGTCCTGCCGCGCGTGCGCCAGCTCCTTCAGATCTTCCCACTGTTGCTTGGTCTCTTCAATTTTCATCAATATTTTTTCCTTCTCCGGATTGTTCTCCTCTATTAATTTCTGTCCTTCATCCAGCACTGCTGACACCCGACCTTCGCTGGTCGTCAAGGCAGCCAAGAAGTTGTCGAATATCTGAATAAGAAGCTCCACATGTTCCACGTCGCGACCATAATCCTCTGACGCGGCGACGGTTGTCTGATCTCCGATCCACTCGATGACCTCGTCCGCTTTTCTGACGAATTTGAACAGTTTCTCGCTCTCGCGCAATCGCTGGAAACGATACTCTTTCAGTCTTTGCAATTCCTTGAACTTCTGCTCGATTTCCAACTGTTTCTGCATGATGTTCTTGCTGTCGAAGTGATGCCGGTCGATCAATCCGTGCGAGAGTTTCTTCAAGTTCCCGATAGTATTCTCAAAGCCGATCAAGTCCCGCTCTATCTCCTCCAATTTCTTCAACAACGATTGAACGGAATCTTCGTCCTTTCCGTAATCGGTAGCTGTCAACTGCGGATGTTTCTCCTTTATCCACTGTTCGGCTTCTGCCGCTTCAGCGTAGAACATTTGCGATTCAACAGCGTCGAGTAGACGTAGTTTCCTAACGCTAGCCAGATCTCTGAGATGCGACAGTTTGTCTTGCAATTCCTGCGACAGTTTCTCAATCTTTTCCGAAGCGAAATGGCCGCTTCTCACCATTACCGTGGCTCTGCTGACTAAAGACGCGACCACAGGTTCCCTGGAAATTAACTCCGCCTCCAGGGCGTGATGCTTCTTCTGCAATCGTTGCACAGTGGTCAGAGAGCTTCCCAGATCGTTGCTCGCGGCCAGTGGTTCCTTTTCAGACAGCCAATGCATCTCGTCTTCGACGTCCCTCGTAAATTGATGCAACAATTTGGCGTCTTCTAAATTGTCCCTTCTTATCTGCATCGGCTCTTGCAGGCTGTGGTATCTGTTTATCGTGACTGCTGCTCTCTCCTGTATCTCGTCGCACATGAAGTGATTCGATTTCTGAAAACTGGCCGCTGTTTCCTTGATCGATTCGCAGGCTTCGTTGTGGCCCAGAACGTCGTTTTCCAAGTTCGTGTGTCTTTTCAACAAATTAGCCACGCTAGACAGGTCTTTCCCGTGATCCTCCGATTGCAACTGGGTTTCCACCTCGTCCATCCACGTCTCGAATTCGTCCAAAGTCCGTCCGAACAACAGGGCTTGGTAAGCATCGTTCAATCTGTTTTTCTTCAGTTCGCTGGTTTCTTGGAGCAAACGCCACTCTGCCTCCAAATCGTCCAGACGTTCTTGGATGCTCTTCGAGGCGTAATGGTTCTCGTCGATCAGTGACTCACCTGATAAAAAGATTAGAATTAAATTTTGCAGGATTTGCCAATTTGAGAACGTAACAAATTATTATTAATTAATTTACCTTCACCGACTACCGCAGCTACTCTCCCCTTGTTCGCCATCAATTCACTTTCGAATGCAGCGTGCTTCTGTATCTTGCTCTGCAAGTTGGACGAATCTCTATAGTTCTCGTCACTCGCCACCTGTTGCTTCTGATGGAGCCAACCTTCGACCTCGTATATGTTTCTAAGAAACTGATGAAGGTGGTGGCTTTCCAACAGTTTCTTCCTTCTTGCTCTCGCGCTGTTTTGCAGTTTATCCCTTCTGGCGCAAACAGATGCCAGTCGATGCTTGATAACGTTTGCGTCCGCATGTTCCTTGGACAAAATTTCGTTCGCGAATTTCTCTAACTCGTCGATACGACCTAATTGAGAGACGAGCATTTTTTCAAACTCCTCGTGTTTACGCAACAACGTCTCCACGCCGGACAAAGATTCGCCAAGATCGTCGTTGTTGAGGAATGCTTCCTTCGTTGCTAGCCAGCTGTCTGCTTGATTAGCTTGCTCCTTGAACAATTGCAACTGATGCGCTTGCGTTAATTTTTGCCTCCTGGCTTCCCAAGCACTGACCAATCCTTGCCGAAGCTCCTCCAAACGTTCCAAGTTGTCCTTCACATCTTCGTTGATAGCTAGAAGCTTTTGTCCATGTTCCTTCAACGCTTTGAAGGTATCCTGCCTTCCATCGATCTCAGCTTTCCTTTCTTGATGGAGTTCTAACAGGGCTTCAGCCTCGGATATCGTTGCCGGCGGCTCGGACTCGTCCATACGTTTAATCGTATCAGCTACCCAAAGTTCCAACTCGTGTAACTCGGCCTGGAATTTGTGCAGAGTATAAGCTTGATTCAGGACCTCGCGACGATGCTGAGTAAATCGTTGCAAGTCGTCCCAGTTCGATTGTAACTCTGATAATATTCCATTTATCTGTGGAGCCTTGTCCGGGTACTTTAATGATAAATCTCTAGCTTCCGCTTTGTGCTCTTTCAATTTTCCTTCGATGGCGGTCATGTCTCGTTCCATTGCATCTTGCTTCCTCTGCAGATGCTCGACAGCAGGCAGATCCTTGCCAACATCGGTAGTGTTCATAGCGACTGACTTCTCGATGACTCTTTGACTGGTGTCATCTATATCCCTGTTGAACAAATGAATCTCTAACGCTCCAGCTAGCGTTTCCCTGTAAGCGCTCAATGCTCCTTGCAAGCCTTTCCACTTGTTGTTGAAGTTGTCACGACGTTGTTGTATAGCTTTCGACTCGTTGTCTCTGCCTTGTTTAATCAACTTATCGGCCAGAGCGTTGATGCTCTTTATCCTGGAATCGTCCACCCTCATATCACTGTCTACGTCGTCGAGCTTTCTTTGAAGGCTTAAACAGTGTTCGTAGTCCTTTCCAGTGTCTCCAGCTTGGACCATCATCTCTTTGTCTCTTATCCAGGCCTCGATCTTCTCCACTTGGTTGTTAAATTCGAGGATATCCTGAGCTTCCTCCAAACCTCTGCCACGGTTTCCAGACTCTAACAACAATCTTCTCCAAGAAGCAGTAAGATGTTCCAGCTGCTGTCGAATTTCAACGCTCGCTGGGTGCTTTTGTTGAAGCAATCTCTCTCCTTTGGTCTTAATCTCTTCGATTCTGCTCTGATTTGCTGCCAATTCAGCTTGGAACGCCTGGTGTTTCTGCAGTTTTTTGATCTTGTCCTCCAAACTAGACACCTCACCTTTCGACGCCTCTGCCTCGAGTTTCTTTTGCTTCTCGCCGATCCAGGACTCAGCCTCCGCGACGTCTCTAACAAACTGAGCGTGTAGCAAACCAGCTTCCAACCTTCTTCGTCGCGCCTCGCAAAGGTTTCGAATTCTTGCACGTCTTTGTACAACTTCGCTCAACCGTTTGGCAACTGTAGGTGAATCAAAGTGATTCTGAGCTAGAAGCTTGTCACCATGCTCTTGCAAAGCAGTCAGTTTCTCTTCCTGCGTGACCAGCAGCTTTTCAAATTCGTTGTGCTTCTTCACTTGGGCGTCCACTTCTTCGACGGAATCGCCAAAATTGTCGCCGCTTAGCGCAGCTTCTTGGGTAGTTGACAGGTTGTCCAGTTGTTTAGCATCTCGCAGGAAGAAATGCAAGTCTATCAGCTGATCCAGATGTACTTTCTTGTGTTGCCAAGCAGTGTGTAATTTTTGCCTCTCGTCCAATAGCTGATTGCATTTTTCTTCGACCTCCAAGGCAGCGTAGTGGCCAGTCTGAACCATAGCCTCGCCCAAGTCGAGAACTGAGCTAAAGCTATCTTCTCTTGCTTCGATCTCCCCTTTCAAAGCCTCATGCTCTGCTTTTAATATTTGCGCGCTAGCTGCATCCCTCACCTTGTCTTCGGTCGACATCGCGGCACGAAGTCCAGCTGCCCAATTCATCAAGTCCCTGACTTGGGTTAAAAATCGCTGCAGATCGCAACTCGCTTGCAACTGATCTCTTCTGTGAGCAGATCTTTCCTTCAACTCTTCCCACTGAGCGATGACAATCTTTTGTTGTTGATCAATGTGTACCGCATTATTTCCTGGATAGTGTGCTTGCAACCTGGACGCGTCTTCGACCAAAACTTGAAGTTGCGCTTCCAAAGCGACCAAGTCGTTCTCGAAACCTTCGTGACGCCTGATTAATGCAAGCACGGAGTTTAGATCGCGCCCTAGGTCCTCTGGTAAAGCTGCCTCTTTCTCCTGTATGCGAGATAATGCTTCGGCCACATCTCGATGGAATCTGTGGATCTCCCCGGCAGCTTGTAATCTCTGCTCACGGTTTCGGATGAGACCAAGAAGATGTTGCCAGGATTCCCTAATAGATTATGAAGAATATAACTTAATTTTATCATCTAGATAGTTTTAATTTTCTTTCACGAGAGAATTACAAAACATGCTATTGATATTTACAATTTACTATGCTACGGAATCCACCAACTTACATGATATGAGCATGCTGTCTCTGCACTTGCTTTACAGGATCGTCATCGTCTTGTCTGCGTTAAATGTATGTACAAAAACAGTTAGTAACCCAACACCGACATAATCATACCCTCTTCATTCTATTACCCATTTTCAAAATCATACTAAAAATTATATCAACTACTCACTACCAAATATATAGTGCTATTATTATTAAAATCAAAAGATAACATGCGCTTGGTAAAACGAAAAATTCCATGTGACACCAAAATTTCTATGTACATAATTATCATACATCATTGAAATTAAGTATCAAATCTCACCGAAGTTGTTCCTGTCGTTTCTCAATATCCTGAATGTATGGACTCTCATTAGCAATTAATTTTCTAGCCAACTCCTCGCACTGATTGAATCTTTCAGAGCCAGCCTCTATCCTGTGTTTAAAGTCGTTAAACTTAGCCTGCAAGATCAATAAATGTTCGTAATCTTGGCCGTAATCTTCAGAAGCTGCCGCCTGTTCCTGTTCCTTGATCCACTGTTCTAATTCTCTGCTCTCTAAGAAGTACTCGTGGCGGTACATGCTTTCCATCAAGCGTTGTTGTCTTACTGTAGCTAGTCTCTGCAATGCTCTCATCTGTTGGGCAATAGCTTGTTGCTTATTTGCTATTGCTTTGCTATCGGGATGTTTTGCATTGATCATTGCGGCGGCAGTATGGCCCATCTCTGTTACAATGCCATTATAAGTGTCTAGTTCTAGCTCAACCGCCTAAAAGATTAATAAGATTAAGCAAAAACCAGTTATCTTATGAATTTTATATTTTATAAATTAATGACGTAAGAGTTAACCTTGTGCTTCGTTAATAATTTTGTAGCGGCATCACGATCTCTGCCATAATCGGTTGAACTGAGGACGTCGTTCTTTTCATTTAACCAGCTTTCAACTTCCCCTGCTTCGAAGAAGAATTCCTGCGCTTTTAGGGATAAGTCCAGAGCTTTGCTTCGTTCTCCGGCCTTCTCTTGCAAGTCTTTCCAAGCTTCGTCGAGCACATCGCATAGTTCTCGTATCTATACAGAAGTAAAATATTTTAGTATAATTTTAGCATAATTTTGCAGTTAATTCTATTGAAAAATACATTGAGAAACATAATTTACGTGTATTTTTTTTTTAATCAACGTGTAAAGTAAATAAAATAAAATTTTGTTAATGTTTAAAAATATAAAATAGTCTAAAATATAATGTATAGAATAAAAGATAACATATCGTGTAAAAATATATATTTCAATTTTGAAATAAATCACGTAAGACAAGCACATGCATGCTGTAAAAATTTTCCTATTTTTTATTTAAAATATATATGTGTTTAAAAATTTTTAGTCCTTTTAAAAATTTTTTAAAAACTTTAATTAATTAAAGCGGTATTATTATTTCTTTTTTATTTTTACAGCTAAATAGCGAATCACATTGTTACTTTCCAAATAAAACAACAATACTCATGCATCTGTGCCGACCTTACCTCTGCAGACCCAATATTCTTGTAACAGTCCCAACTGTGCAAAAATTATAAATTCATTTCAGATCAGACCAAGTATTTCTCAAAGAACAATAGTAGGAGAAATATACAGATTTATTTCTACCTAAAAGCTAGTTTCAAGCAATTTTATTGCAAATATTATTACCTTCTTCTTCTCTGGATGTGCTTGATCAATCAAAGTTTGCCCCGAAGCTGCGGTTTTGTCTATCATTGGCTGATGGCCAGCGATTTCTGCTTCTAGCTTCTTGTGTTTCTTGTGCAATGTTTGAGCCTGATGCAGATTTTGTCCGAGTGTTGTCGATGATGCTTGAGGAAGATGATCCTTTATCCATTGTAACTCAGCATCTAATTCAAAACCAAACTTGTGAAATCGTAAACTCTCTTCCAGCGCTTCTCGTCTTTTCTTAGCCGGTTCTTTCAAGCTACGGAATCTGCACAAAAAAATCAAATTTTTAGTATGCAATAATTAAAATTTAAAATTTTTGTATTGTTTGCAAGATGTTTATAAAACATTGCGTACTTTCTTTGCGTGGCTTGACTGGTTTTCAATATATTCACAGCATCGAAGTGTCCTTCATGAGCCATTTCTTCACCCATGGCAACTAGATCATCTACTTTCTGTTCCCATTGGCACATGTCGCTCTCAAGTGTTTGATGTTTCTTCAACAACTCCTTGCAGCTTCTAAGATCTGTCCCCACTTGTTTACTTTGTAAGCAATTCTCTATTTCCTCTAGTTTCAACCTGGCATCCTCCATTGTTCTATTGTAACCGTGTTGAGAAGCAGCTTGCCTTAATCTACGACCCTTTTCCAAAGACAAAGCCACTAGTTGATCCCACTGGTCATTTAATTCTTTCAATGTTTTCCCCACGTCTTCCGACCTGTAGTTCTCCTCGGATATCAAAGCTTTTCCAGCTTTGTTCACCGCCCTTAATTGTCCCTCATTAGCTCTCAATTCTCTTTCAAATGCTTCGTGCTTCTGTAATTTCCGTTCAAGATTGTTTAAATCTCGATAACTCTCATCGGACGCCGTCTTCATTTTGTCGCCCAGCCAGTCTCGCAGATCATCCACTTCTGCAGAAAATTGTTGATAATGTTCCGAAGCTTTCAAGGCTGCACGACGACGCTGAGCAGCATCTTTCACTTGGTTCCTTCGAGCCAAGACTTGATTCCTTCTGTCATTAATGTAGTCTTTCTCATAGTGATTTTGAGCGATCAACTTGTTCGCGGTATCACTGAATGCTTTCAATCTGTCATCCTGAGCGTGGAGAGTGTTCTCAAACTTTTCGTGCTGTTTCAGCAAGGCTTCAACGTCATCCAAGGACTCCCCTAGATCAGTAAATTCTAGGAACGCCTCATGAGAGCTAGTAGTAGCTTCAATTTGATCAGCTTCGCGATTAAATTGCTGTAGCTCTAAACATTGTTGCAGCCAGGCTTCCTTGGCCATCCAATCCGACGTTACAGCCTGGTACAAGCCGTGCAATTTATCCAAGCGTTCACTGACATCTACCAGGGTTGGATTACGACGTAATAACTGATTTCCAAGCTCCTCGACCTCGCGAAATCTGAGGAAATAAAGATTTTGTATATACTGTTTCGATTAATTTAAAAAATTCAAACGTTCAAATACTTACTCGTCCTCACGTGTTCGTATATCTTCCCCAAGTTCCATGTGCTGCTTTCTGAGTTGTTCAGCTGTGGCAACGTCTCTAACAGGTTCTTCAGCCTTCATCGTCTCTTGCATATCCGTAGCCCAGTTAATCAAATTCTTTGAACTGTTCATGAAGATTTGTTGACCCACCGCATCTTCCAATCTGGATCTGCGTTCCTTAGCCTTCGTTTGGACTTTGTTCCAGAGTTCTTTGATTTCATTTTGCCTGGCGTTCACGTTGTTTAATTCGTGCGGGTAAGAGCTCTTCACACTGTTCGCTAGCAAGTTGACCTTTCGTACTTTCTCTTCGACCGGCGCCAGCTCCCTCTCCAGGTGTTGGTGTCTCCTTTGCAGTGCCTGGACTGTTTTCAAGTCTGGTCCAAGTTCTGCGGTGTCCAACTGAGTAATTTTTTCTAACATCCAGTCGTGAGCCTCGTCGCAAGTTCTATTAAACAACTCCACGCTAGAAGCTCCTTCCAAACTCTTTTCTTTCTGAGCCTTCAACCTGTTCAAGTGGTCCCAAAGCTGATGGATGTGCCTTTGTCTGGCCTTGACCTTATCCAACTGGCTATGCCCTTGTCTGACGAACTCATCGACTGCGGCATCTATGGCCTCCACTCGTTTTCCTGACGCCGAAAGATCCGTCAGGAATTTCTCGTACTTTCTTCTGGCAGTCTCTACGTTATCTCGCGTGTCGTCAGCTCTCAGCATCTTTTCTTTATCCTTGATCCACTTTTCAAAATCGTCGCATTCGCGATAGAAGCCGTAAAGTCTTATAGCATCCTCTAGCAAAGCATGCCGTTTCAATGCCAATTCCTGGAGCTCGCTGTAAGTTTCATTGATCTTCTTCAGCCGTTTCTCCACGCTATCTCCATCGGATACAGCCTTCCTTTTAACTGGTTTCACCGTTGATTTTATAGACTTCACTCTTCTGACCGGGACTAATTGCTTGACCATCTTCGTTTTCTTCACTCTCTGTGTAACCCTAACTTTCTCTGGTCTTCTAACCTGAACCTGTATCACCTTGGGCTCTAATTCACGGACGTAGTTCGCCGGCACGAATCCATCGGTGCCATCTGCCTTCCGAACGCTCCACCAGTCAGGATTCGTCTTGTTTAATAAAAACATCACTTCACCCTTTATCATTTGCATACCCTGACCGCTGAATGGATACAAGCTCTTCACTTGGGGTACCAATCTGTCTTCAAGAACCGTTCTTGGTTCTAATCTTTCCACCACTTCGTCCACCCACTCGTCCTGAGGAACTAATCTAATCTCTTTGCCTGGAAAAAGAAAGACAAAGACATTTTTCTTTTGAATTTATTTCTTTTATAGGAAGAAGAATTAACGAGAACTTGAACTTACTCCATTCTTCTTGTTCCAATTCTGCAACAGGTTCTGGATCAGCGGACAACTCGAGAGTGGAAATTCCAGACTTAATAAGCTTCTCAGCCTGCATGTTCAGCGACTGTACGTCCCCTTTATATGCATTCAATTCTCCTTCCAAGTCCTTGTGTCTTTGTAAAAGCGCTTGAGCGCTGGGCTCGTCAACGCCATAGTCTTCAGAGGCCACGAGGGTCATCTTCTCGTTCATCCAGGAATCAGCCTCGTTCGCGTCCGCGTAAAATTGAAAAGCTTCCGCTGCGTCGTCCAACTGTTTCTTTCTGAGGGCAGCCAACTCTTCTAAGACCTTCCAGTGTTCTTGCAACGAGTCAATGCGATTTTGAATTTCCAAAGACGAGGGATGATTGTCAGCTATGAGCTTCCTTCCGGCGTCACACAACTGTTCGGACTTGGGCCTCCGTACTTTCATTTCGTCCTGAAGAGCCTTGTGCTTCTGTTGCAACGAAATTACAGCACGCAAGTCCTTGGCTGATATCCCAGCTTTGCAAATGCGTTGTTTCTCAATCAACCAAGACTCTTCGTCCTCGTGATCTTGAAGGAAATGGAAGAAATTCCTGGCATCTTCTAAACGAGCCTTACGCTCCTTGCTGTACTCCACTAGGTCGTCGTAAGCTCGATTCAACATCTCCAGCTTTTGCTGCAACAGAGGCACCTCCTTGCTCTGAGGTTGAGCCAAATGCTGAGCCGCTTGTCTGCCCAGCCTCCTCTGTGTCTCTCCAAGAGCAGTCACTTGCAATTCTTGCAAGCTGTGCTTTTGCAACAGGTCTTCGACTCCCAACAGATGCGGCCCAACGTCCGTACTTTGGAAATTCAGTTGCAGTTCTTGTATGGAGGCCAAAGTTGTGTCGATCTCTCGCATGAGGCTCATGAGAGAGCTTAAGGCAACTAAATTGGATTTATGATGATCTAGGAGAGCTAAGAGCTCTTTCCACCTTTGAAGAACCTCTTGTTCTCTTATTTGTACTCTCTCTAATCCGTGGTAATTTTCCCTTACTAATTCCTCCGACATGTTGGTCAAATCGTGGAACCGTTCCTCGCGAGCTAAAATATCCGCGCTAATGGCTTCGTGTTTCTTCACTGTAGCGTCTACCTGGGCCAAATTGCTACCGTATCTAGGATCTGTCAACACTTGGATCATTTCCTTCAAGTAACCCTCCCTCAGAACACTCTTTCTTTCGAATTTATAGTTTAACTGTTCTAATCTTTCCTGCCTGAGAAGCTCGGTCCTAAGAGCAACTTCTCGACGATGCTCAGCCCGTTCCAGCTCTACCCAATTTCTTTCGATGTCGTGTATCAATTGACCCTCTTGAGGCGTAAAAGCAGGTTGATTCAAGGATTTCAATTGGGTGTTTATGTGAAAATACAGAGCCTCTATTTCTGACCGTTCTTTGTACTTCGGCGGTTTCTCTACCGTTCTGTATTGCTTGAAGGCTAACAATTCTCTCTGAATACCCTCCAAAGAGTTGGGGAAATTCCTGTTTTCCAGTACTCCTATCTTCATCTTGATCCATTCCAACAAGTCTGTAGTGAGTTTTTCGTAGTGAATCTTCATCTTGTCAGCATCCATCATTTGTCCCACGATCTAAGGATAATGGCATTTGCATTTTGAAAGTTCTTTGATAATTAAATTGGTAGACCTTGATAGATATGCGTGCAACGTGAAACCTGACTTACATTCGCGATTCTTTTACCGCTCTTGATCTCGTTCTTCATCCTGGCGAAGGTGTGGTAATAAGAAGCGACGTACGTGATGATGGATTTCTCGTCGGGCCGTGCGGTATCAACATCCTCCGCGTCCAACAATCGCGGGATTCCAAGTTCCGAGTTGGCCACGTCGAACGCATAATTAAGATTGTCGATATTTTTATTTTGCTGCAGCTCTGACCAAGTGACCAAGTCTGGTCTGTGAGCATGGATAAGGGCATTGAAACCAAGACCACTTCTCCACGATACTACAATCAATCACATTTTGTCACGTCAGATCGCGTTTACACGGGAACTTTCGTAATTGAGATAGACTTTTAAGCAAAGCACATACCGGTGAAATCCTGAATGTTGACACCAGGATACCCGTTAGTTTTCCTCTGACACCAGAGCAGCAGCGCATCTTTGGCTGACTTTTTCTCGCTGCTATCGTTCTCCTCGTCCACGTCGATCTCAATCTCCTGAATTTGGAATCTCAGGATAATAGTCCAGATAAGGCCAAGTATCAACCTTGGATTCCCGTCCACTATGTCCTCCGCTCCGATACTTTCCAAACGGACCTGCAAATCGCGATACGTCAATTCATCTGTCGAGACATCCAATTTTCTCTGCGGTCAGGTGAACGCGACCATAACGCAAAACGTAATAATGCGCTCGTAGAATTTATGAGAAGGGATCGGTGGATTTCTGGCACGAATGATATTCGCATTCCATCGTGCACATGTGTTTGTACGTGTGTGCGCGCGCGCGGAATGCACGCTGGCTATTGGCATCGCGTTGCGTAAACAGTGGGCCTGTGCGCGAACATCTTGCTATGATAAAACAGGTATGCACTCGCGCCGCGCCATGTGAAAAGTAATAACTAGCTAGACGGTCTTCAAAACATCATATTATGATAATGGTGTTTGTTGAAAATAAAGAAGTTTCAAATATATATGCGAGAAGGTATTGGGTCATTCGCTTCTGACTGATTATAAACTGTTGGAAAATGGACACGTTAAATTGACAAAATGATCTTTCGTCACGTTTCGGATTTGGAAACGTTTCTTTTGGAAGTCACAGGTAAGGAAATCGAATGAAATATATGCCGGTAAGATGAATGCGAAGGAACGTGTTTATCTTTGCGTCGCCATTTTTGCAGACGCTGGAGCGCATAACAATAATGATATTGGAATAACATCATAAATATTAATCATCTGCTCTGGGATTATTCTGTTCGTTTAAGATTGAAAACTTTATTAAGCGTATGTACAAACAATCATGTTGGATATATGTATATATTATTTAACCACTTGCGCTGGCAACTGATTGCGGACTATAACGAGTGACCAAAGCGTATACAATAATTTGTCGCTTTCTTTTTTAACTCGTCGGTATATCACTGAAATTATTGAGAAGTAATGAATTTATTATTTGTTTTGCCTGGGTTATATTTTATATATTGCTTAAAACTGAGAAAATATTGCAATTTTCAGCCAAATATTTTCGACGTACATGGCACGTCATTCCAGCGCGAAAAGTTATATCAAAGAAGACTGTGTATTTAAAATTTGCGGAATGAGCCAAATATTCAAATACATTCGCCATTGCATTCATAAAAATATGAATTTGTGATCTACTATTACAAAAAATAGACCAGGTAAATAATTTTTAATTAATCAAATCAAAAGACAATAATCATAGATATTACCACATAAGAGGAAGTATCATTTTTGTTGGGCCTCGATTATAAAAGTGGGTAACTCATATATAATCATGCAATTATGCTGATCTTCCAGAATGAAATTGTAGCGGTGTTCCGACATCGACTTATGGCTTCATTGACTTCTCCGGCACATTCGATCGAGTGTTATGAACGGGGCCCGAAGAAACCCTCGTGGGGGCCAGCAAACGGCTCCGCTACGCCTTATTATACTTAATCGCGGTGCGCGCCCGAAGCGCGACGTTCTCGCGATTGCTGGAATGTCGTCCGATCACTTGCTTGCCGGTCTATCAAGGCCGTTGGGAAATGAAAATCGTTCCTTTCTGACCGACTGATATCTTATGGTCTTGCGGAATCCAAAAGATGTGGAACATTTACAAGCGTTTTACGCAAACAGGAAAAGGGTGGGTCAATGGTAGGTAAATACCGGTTAATGCATCTTGCAGATGTGAAAAACTGGTTCATCGAGACGTTACAATCCACGATAATATTAAGTTGTATCCGCGTATCCAAATTGTGGCAGTAGTGTCGGTGAATTGGGTCTGATCTAGATCTATCAATAATCTACACGTTAGTTTCATAACTGAACAAACAATTATTATTTGTTAAATGTTAGAAAATTTAATACTCTATATTCTTTAATATTTAGTACGATTATTTTTACACATTTCTTATTTTATTTTATTCTGAAAGGATAAAATATGGCACCTGGTATGGATACAGGTCCCTAAACAAGATTACAGAAGAGGTAAACGAGAACAGAACAGACGATACACTTCATAATCATTCTCATTTCCATACGGAAGTTATCTATTACCCTGAGCGTGAGCATCGAACCATTACGTTCCATTTAATTAACAATGTGGCGGGCAAGCGTCAATCTCGAAGCGCCTCATGCAACCGATGTAAACCGCGCGTTAAAATCAATCATCACTAGACTCACCCGGTGAACAACGATTAGCCTGCGGGTGAGCAAACAAATGTTTCCACGATGCGCGTTACACGTCAGGGCAAATAGACTGCACCTTCCGTCACGTAATTCGTAGTCGTGGCGCGCACCTCATATATGTAACGATCGATGTGATCACTCGATAATAACAGATTCAAGAATATCCAGCAGAGTGGACGTTAGCTGCACCATCGTCCCGATTATCAATTTCACCACCTAATGTATCATCAGGGCATCATCGCTGAGAATGCTCTCCGGGATAAATATTGATAAAAGAGCACTTGGATGATATACTCATCATTTAGGCACGCTTACGATTCTATCGCGTGAAGTGCAATTTTGTTCGTTTTTTTTTTTTTTAGATCAAAAAAAAAAAAGACCAAATCCGAAGTTAAGTTTAAGTTCTTAAAAAATCAAGATAACCTTGACTCTTTAGCCTTCATAGAAAAGAAAAAAAAAGAAGAAACTAATCTAAAAGTTATTAGCGATTCATTTCCAGGCTTACTACCGTTTCACATTACAATACATTTACCCCTGCTCGCGATACAGATCATTTCACCTACAATTAGCGCGTTCACCTACAAAACCGCTGACAACAATCTGACGCACAGTCTCGCGTTTTTGGGTGGTTTTGGATCGGAGAAGCCATTATTTTTTCGCTACAATTGCATCGATAAGACGGATCAGCCGTCGAATTTCCAAAGAAGCAGCCAAACTGCATACGATCACGTTATAAAGCGGCCAGAGTGTATCAACGCATGCCAACGTATGAATAATGAATGAGTCTCGGACTGCATAGTAAGACTCTCTCTCTGGGAATACGGTACTGTTACATCCAGCGAAAAGGTGGGGTTGCACAGTTAAAACTCGTGCAACGAGACGACCGGCCAATAAACAAGCGTAAAGGTGACGGCGTTAAATAACCGGTACTCGTTCTATCGGCCGATTGCTTTTTGTTGTAGGCCACGGCACGTCAGCTCGAGTACCACTCTGCCGACCAGCGAAACGGCTAATGTTCTTGTTCTTTTTTTCTTTTTTTTTTCATTTTGCCTTCTTTCTGTTTTCATTCTTCTTCCCCTTCTTCTTTTTTCTTCTTATTTCTTTCTCCTCGACTCTTTCACTCTTTGTAGAGCTGATGATCGAGGATGTTCGATAAAAATATTTTTTGACAAGGGATTTTGTTGCCATAATGAAATCTTCCTATTTTAACTTATGTTTTTTATATAAAGAATCTATTCTTTTGTCATTAGAGAATATGTGAATTTTGAAAATCGTCGAAAATCTTCGAGTTGATGCCAATCTTGTAATCGTTAAATTTCACTGTGTTTGTACTTAAATTTTTCATTCGGCGTAGACAATCGACAGAACGGTATTTAAATGCCTTTGCATATTCTAATGATCGCACGTATGTATTTAACATCTCCTAAGAATTTTACACGGTGAACTAGTTCCGTCGACCAAGTACCGATCGATTAATTCCGAGGATTCTATCCAGCAACTTTTACGCACCATTTTTTCTTGTTGGACAGGTTGCCTCGGGCAAGTCCTTAAATGCATCCGTGCGTCTCATAAAACGCTCGTCCGATTATCTGTTCATTCATTTCGCTTAATTGCGAACACCGTTATCAGCCTGCCTCTACGTCTGAGGCACGCTTTATCTTTCATAAAAAGGACAGGTTTACTCGTACGCAGATCACGTTGCAGATAACGTGCGAGTAAATTAGTATGTGGGTAACTGTGGCTCGAGAAGGTGAGCGAATTATTATTAAAAAGATCCGAGATTAAAGCTAAAATAATAAAATAATTGTACAAAGACTATGGAGAAAATTAAGAAACGAAATTAATTTTAAGGAATTGTTTGAGATAAAGGAATTAATTTTAATTTTTAGATTAATCGCTAGGATGGAGCTACTAATCATTAGAAAGGAGTTGCCTAGATCTCTGGAACTGTCAATTCCAAACTCTGGAAATCTAACAAATTTCGCTTCATTTCCTTCGATAGGTAATACAGAGTGAACTAAGAAACGAAAATCAATATCACCGGGAATATCGTGGTAAACAACGGGGTCTATGGACTGTGAAGCCAATGGAATGGTACTAGACGTTCTTAATGCATTTAACGTGGAATGCAACTCTTACGTTCACTGGATCGACCGGCGCAGCTCGACTGCGAACACTCGTTTCGTCCGACGTTAACCGACTACAATGTGAGCCGCTACAATGTAAGCCTTTGAGCGGCGCAAAAATGTGAGCCGTAACCGTGGGCGATACGATCGTCATTTAATAATTTACAGCTGGGTGGTCTACTTGCGAATCAAGATGAAAATCCATCATCGCTTTTGTAAAAAAAAGCTTACGCTCTCAAAAAGAACAGCGTATCGGTCTCCGTTAAGGTAGCGAGGATCATTGGTCAGTGATGAAGAAATGAATTGCAACGCTCATTGTACACGCTTGTTCGCAAGTTGATTTTGATAGAAGCGATCGCAACACGCTTTGAAAGTTCCTTGAATTGTACATCTGACTTGATCAAGTTTTGACCAAGGAGATGCCTGATTATGACGAGTTGCTAATAGAACGTCCGTAAATTCTTTCCTGTCACAAAACAGATTGATCGTAATGTGAATTTAATGAATCGTGTCATAACAAAAATTTAGGAACAACCTGTACCAAACTGGACAGCGATTGCAATCTAACGATTATCGTCTGTGATCATAATCTACACAATTTGACAGGAGTTACTATTCACTCCAGAAACACTGAAAGAACCTGAATCCCAAATTATTCCACTCTCGGAGTTAAGCGTTAACCACTAGCGCTGGCAACTGATTGCGGACCGTAACGAGTGACCAAACCGTATACAATAATTCGTCGCTTTCTTTTTGAACTCGTCGGTATGATATCACGGAACAGAAATTTATCTTGCCTGGGTTATACTTAAATATACTTAAAACTGAGAAAATATTGTAATTTTGGGACAAAAAATTCTCGACGTGCGTGGCACGTCATTCCAGCGCAAGAGATTAACGAGGTTGCAAAAATAACTTAGGATATACGGTAAAATAGTGAAAAACATTAAAAATCACGACGAAAGGAATGTTCATGTTAATTTAAATATTTAAATACAGAGGACACAAGGGAAAATAGGAAAAGAGGTCCAGGAAGCCTAATCGCGACGATCGAGGCCCGGATTACGCGGAATACGTCCAGCGGTACAGGTTTAACGGTAAAGGCGGATAAACGGCTCATCTGCGGTGCTCGTACGATTCCTTAAACGATGACGAAACGTCGGGAATGTTTCGTGGTGCACCGCGTGTGCGCGCGCGCGCTGCACGGTCACGATCAGGAATGTCCTTTTGCGAGCTGACGTTCGCGTGCCTTCGATCCACATTCCGCAGTCCTGCCAAGAATGCGCATCGCCAATTGTAAACGATGCCCGTAGAAAAACCGCTACACGGCCCGACTTAAACAAAAGAGAGAGAGAGGTGGATGAAAATAATTACTAGCGAATTCGAAACACGCTTTGAAACTCCCCTTGATCTCTGTCTTGCTCTTGGACAGCGTTGCCCAATCATAATTGTTTTCACTTAGACGGCGCTAATTCAACAGAACTGTTTGATTTCTCTTGGAATGAAGATGTAAAGTCACGGACAGAAGATAATAGACAGATGACTTTAAAAATAATTTATATACCTCTGAGGAAAATGATTGCAGATAAAATTTTCATAATTTTTTTTTGTAGGAGAAATTATTTCCAAGAACGTGCATTTAATTAATAGTTTCATAAAACTAAACTGAAGAAATGGGAAGAGAAGAATACCACGGAATATATTTTATTTTATATGCTCAGAGACTACTGATCATCGTGAAGATATCACATTAATAGAGATATTTGGATTCTGTTCGATAAAGTACGCCTCGGTAAACGAGCGTATCTTCCTTATCAATTTTAACGGCACGCAGCCCGCCATAATACTCGAACATGCAGTAAGACCAGCATCGTTCTCGTATCACAGCATCGAAACACGGACTTTATTGCACGAGACACACACTGTGAATACGAAAGATCTGCGACTTCTCTGAGTCGCCGATCCACTAAAACATAAAAACTTACCTCGTCGAGGAACACGATCAACTCACTGCCCCCCCCCCTCCCGCCGTCCATTTTTTCATGATGATGAGAACATCTCAAAAATGTTACAAGTGTACTTTCATACAAATGACTTAATTTTGCATAAACTTAAGAATTTAAATTATCACTCGAATTTTGTGTGCAAACTCAATCGAAATTATTACTTTCTTAAGTAAATAGCATGCAAGTTTAATTGCCAATTTTTTAAACAACTTAGTTATGAAGATGAAAGTTATTAAGAATCAATTGTCACAATTACTTAATTTAACAAATGCTCTTTTTATTCTCTACACGCTCCAATTTAAACAAAAAAAAAAACAAAAAAACAAAAAAAATATCAAGCCACATAAGCGGTAACAATGCTGCGACGTTTTAATCAGAGATACCTTGTATGGTTATAGGGCACAAGGTTGATCGAAAAGACTCCGACAATACCCAAAGGATATTCATCGCTACGAAACGAATAAATCAGCTTTCGTAATGACGAATCGACCGAGAAACATTGTTGTTCCAGTCTCTGACCAGCGACATTCCGCAATATTTCGTTTCTGGCCAATGGCAATGCAACGAACTACAGATGATACTGCCACAACAAAGTTAAAACGATGTTTTTCTCTCGAGAAGAATTCGATACCCCATTCGCGCTAACCACAGGTCTCTAAATTACTATCAAATCACGTATGTATGTGTGCAAAATGAAATTGTAAATCGAAATAAAAATTTACAATGCCGCTTCAAATTGCTTCGATTTAAAATTTAATTAGAATTTATCACGCTGAAGAGCTGTTCAGAAGAAAAATTAGAATTGCCTCGGCGTTTTAGACGTCGGACGTCAAATTCCGTTGCAACGGGATACGAAACAGTATCGAACAGCTGGTCAACGATAACCGAACGAAGAGAAGATCGGTAAAGAGATGGATATCTATTAGGTTAGAAGGAGGTTCGGGCTTCGATTTTACGACCGTTTTGCGATATTGATGGCCCGCTGAACGTTTTTACGAGGCAACTATCTCGACAGAATCGTAAGTATAGGGATCGTAGCGAGGACAAAATAGAAGTGTACAGGTCTCGTTTCAGAATCGAGATAATTATACGATAAAATCGAGATAATTTTCGTATAACTAAAAGAATGAAATAAGATAAGATAAGTAAAACAGTGGAAACATTTTCTAAAATCTACACAACCATTTTTATTTTATATCAATACATATTTCTGTATCACCCTGTACATATAGTCACACGCATGACCAGAATTTTGAAGCGTCCTGTACTGCTTTCTCTGACGAGTGCTAAAAAGAGAAACTTGGGAAATGCATACGAGGTCACCGGCATAAAATCTGTGGTTAACTTAAAAACCAAATATTTATGAACATCATCGGTCATTAATATCGGTTGTTCACGCGCACGGAAGAGCTGTAAGACATCCTCAATTCATGGAATTATTCATAATAATTTAACCAACGACTTAATTTTTAACAATCGATTAAATACCTTACACTTATATCAATTAATTTAATTTCAATATTTCAGAACTGTGGTGTGTACCGGATGTAGAACACAGTACCGGAAGAGGACGAGTTCTGAGAATAATTGTTTCACCGCAAAATCGACCGTGACTCACGACGACATTAAGTCACGCATCCTACGTAAATCCTGCCATTCATTATACAACTGACACGATGACATCATCAATTTTCCCTTAGAAAAAACATGTTGTAAAGACCGTCATAAATCAATATTTGATGCGATCTTGCATCACTGCCAAAAATAAATGTCGTGGATATTCACACCGATTGTAAGGGGAAAATAAGATTATTAAATATATATAAGTCATTGCAAAAAAGCTCTGCTTCGTCTAGCTCAAAATCTTTCAAATTGCAAATCATTAATATCAATTCTTGGAGTTGTGTACGAAATAATTTCATATATAAAGTTGTGAGAAGATGAGTCTAAAAATCTATAAACTGTAACTTGTTATTTTACTGATATCAGTTGATAGATTATTGTAAAGTTATATAAGAAATAATTTCATACATAACTTTGCATATATAAAATTGTAAAAGGGAGGTCTGAATATCTCATAAACCGTAACTTGTCATTTTACTAATGTCAGTTGATAGATTATTGCGCAAACAGACCCAGAATATTAATCAAATTTTGACAAATTATGACGATACTTGTAAAAAGATGTAATATTTTAATTCGCGTAGAATTCCTCGTTGATCTTTGCACCATGTCCCCGTTCCAATTACTCCCTCCCGCGACATAAAATTGCGACACTGACTGATAACAAATCGTTCCAATTAATTGTTTACCGGATTCCTGCTTTATCATGGTCTCGAAACGAAGGTTATCACACGGTTTGAATCTGGTTATTTTTTTCTTTGAATATATATATAAAACCTGCGACACCAGTCACTCCAATTCCCGGCCCCTTTCACGATAATTGCTAAGAAATGCAAGTCACACGTCCCCCCGACTGCACTTTCACCGAAACTTTTTGCTCGGCCCTTTCAACGAGCAGGCTTTTAATAGTCCATACGTGGAAATGCATAAAGACGAACTCTTTCATTCATCGGTGTTTTGCTGGTCTATAATGAGATAACATTCACGTGAATCTCGTTAGCTTTCTTTCTCTGCAAATGATGTAGTACAAATAAAAAAAAAAAAAAATTACTCCAAATCAGAATCAATAAAATAACTAACATAAAATTTGCACAATGAAAATAAGATAACAAGACTGAAAAGTCAAAGACTCAAAGTTTAAAAATCTTTCTACCTTCTTATTACACTATGTGTTATTACTACTATAAATTAAAAATTACTACTATAAATTATTATATATAAAACTGTAAACAATTATTACTGCTATAAAATAAGAAAAGGTAAAATACAAAGGATACGCAGAAAGAGTAATTTGACTTTCTGACAAACTGAGCATCTTGAATTTCGCGGGTTCCAAGTTTCCGAGAGCTCCGAATATCTCAGGAGTTAGATTCGAGTTTTGGTAATCTCTGTTAATCTCAGATCCCACTTCCCGATGCCTGATTAAAACGTTACTCGTCATCGACGCGATTGTAAATGAACCTCGCAGGCTCTGCGAGGGAAAAGTATCGGAGAAGAAGTGTCACCGAGTTGTACGCACGCCTGGAGGCGTCGGTCCAAGGTGTGGACAGGCTCGTAAAAGCGGTTCTTCGTTGCGGAACCAGCGTCTAACGTGAAATGATCGGCACATGAGCAACGTATGTGCCCCGTCTGGTTTCATTTCACATCTGCGGGACTCACGGTCTAGCAAGTTTCGCCTCGGTCGCTGACCCTTCCTTCCCTCTTTCTCTCCCTCTGCCTCTCCGTTTCGCTCCTTTGATCCTGCCTCCGGTTCTGTCCCTCTTCCAGAGATTCCCCCCCCCCTTCCTCTTCCTCCTCCTCTGGCCACTCTTTGATTGTACCCTTCGATTTCGATCCCTTTCGTTTATCCGTCCTCGCACGGTCCTTTTATCCTGACGAGTTCGAGCGCTCCAACGTCTCAAAAATATCTCTAACATCGTCCGGGAATGTGCAAAAATATTCTGCTAAAATGTTTATATTTTTCGCGCTCCAATATTTCAATAATATTTAACAATCTCGAATTCTATCATAGTGTTTCAGTAACTCGATGTTTCAGCAGTTACTCTAGCAGTGTGTCTTGGCTCGAATATCCAAAACTTCAACATCATCGACACTCTAATGAACCAATCCAATTTCCACTGTAAATTCTAAGTGCAAAGAACGTACATATGTATATAATTGTACAATTTATACAATTATACACATATTGTGCAATTCAACGTTTATTCAAAATCGTGGCAGCTCGTCCGACTGCCAAGTGTCATTTATACTCTTCAAATAGCATCCCCTATTCTTTTTGGGAATTTCACAAGTTCTAGAAGATTCGAGGTTTCTTTTTATATGAATTTTATTGTACTGCCGACTTTCTTAACATAAATTGACCCCTGATAAATAATTAAATTAAATTAACTCCCAATTCACTTAATAAATATTTAAATAAAATCCATATGAATTTTATTGTACTGTCGACTTTCTTAACATAAATTGATCCCTGATAAATAATTAAATTAAATTAACTCCCAACTCCTCTAATAAATATTTAAATAAAATCCATAAAAATGTATGAAGTAATTTACGATATATTTTCGAATAATAATTTTGAGACGAAAATTACTAATAACCCCCAGAACTGCTTCTTCTCCATAAACCTACGTTAGTCCTTGCTTCTCCTTGAGACTGGACATTTAAGAAATATAACCCTCGTGCATGTGGCTGTTTTAAGTTGCTAAGGGGGCTATGGTTTCTC
This sequence comes from Melipona beecheii, assembly GCA_032399605.1. Taxonomy (NCBI): domain Eukaryota; kingdom Metazoa; phylum Arthropoda; class Insecta; order Hymenoptera; family Apidae; genus Melipona; species Melipona beecheii. The sequence continues at coordinate 2,479,015 of JAUCMO010000447.1, forward strand.
AGAATGGCCCGAGGATACCTCCCTAATTACTGTCGGCTCGAATTCTTTCGGTCATGGGAACAGCCCCTAGCCGGTCCGCGTTTTAGACGCAGTTATCTTGTCAGAACCTTGGAAACATAGTTAGAGTTAGAGAACGCTCCGCGAGAATTATACCGATCCTCTAACTCTTCTCTTTGTCGTAATTTGCATTTTTATCAACTTTCGAATTTCTTTAATCTTCAATCGCGTCGTTTTTTTGTTTAATTTTCTCGTCTTATTTCTTCATCTTCTAATTTTTTTTTTTCGTTCCGAATGAACGAAAACGATGAAGATTCCACAATTTACTCTCAGTACTATATAACAGAGAATTTTTTACAAGTTCCACGAATTTTCTATAAATTCTACTCTTTCGAAACAAGAGTGAAATATTAGAATACAGAGAAAAAAAATTCGTAGACGTTGCTGTAAAGAAACGCATTGATCATATTTAAAAAAAAAAAAAATACAACAGCGACGTGTTTCGTAAATCAACAACGAATAACAATCTTTGAGAATTCCGAAGGAGATTTCTGTGAAGATTTTGTCATGCAAATTAAACGTCATGCTAATTGTGGATATACTTGCAATTAAATAAACAATTTACAAACAATTCCAAATTGTTCGGTCATTTTATTGTTCCCCGACGTGTCGCAAAGAACAGAAAATTTTCAGCAAACAACAGACTGGGAAATAATCGAATTTAACTGCAAGGTATTTCGATGCAGTAACAGAATTGTAGAATTTAAATCGAAAGCTTCGTTGGCGGCGTTGATTATAAGCAGGTACATAAATTTAATACACGGCCTGAGATCACGTCCGCATATTTTACACTTTTTATACGCGATTAGCAAGATGCTTTACGTAACGGCGCTGTCGCGGAATCGCGGCAACACGACCGAACGGTAATAAGCACGCGCGGAACGTGTCCTTTCCACGAATAACTTTCCATCCGCGATTACTCGCTTGATCGATTCGTCATTTAGTAATAAGGCGAAACGAAATTGTTTGAAATTTTTTTCTTTTTTTTTTTGTAAAGAATTTTGTTCCAATCACCACTGATCTTCTACAATTTTCAAAATTATTCATTTCTGGACAATTTATTCCGAATAATAATAATAATAATAATTCCTTTCGATATCTTCTGGAACAATTTCACTTTTTCAACGTTAATAATTTTTCTCTATGACTTTCATTTTGCAAAGGATTTTCTTCCAATTACTTACTTCTATAATCTTCTATAATTTTCTATAATCTTCTCTATAAAATCTACAATTTTCTATAATCTTCAAAATTATTCATTATTCATCACAATTTAGTCTAGTTAGCAATTTCATTCAATATCTTTTAGAATTTCACTTCATCCGATAATTTATTCTATCTAATAATTTAAGATAATAACTTATTCCTTAATAAATGATTCTAATAATTTGTTAAATTCTTCCTAAGTCTAGTTTCCCTCCAGATTTAACATACAAAACAACCTCACCTCGTTACATGTAAGTATAAGCTCCAAAATTCAAAATCAATTTTAATTTCAAATTAATTTTAATTAATCCAAAAGTGTTCCTAGCTTTACTCTAAAAAGAAAAAGTATCCTTTTTCTCTAAATCTAAATCTTTTCCCACGTATATACAGCGTAGAATAATTTTATCAAAATGCAAAAATACCTACAACGCGCCCATTTATCAATCAAGTCAATCCCGTTCACGTGCACTTGACAGACCGGATGCGTGCGTGACAAATCCGAGTAATAAACGACGAACGATCGGTTCGCAGGGACGATAATAAACGTCGAAATATCCGTGGAGAACCACGCCTAATCGAATTCGGCGCGCGAATTAATCATCGTGGAATCGAGCAACCAACGACGACGACAGTTTCCCACTTGGATCGTTGAAAAGGACACGAGTTATTTCTGGATGGTGATCCCCGGTTTAACGCATTCCATAAACGTCCCGGCGATTTTTCCACCGGCTTTAGAAAGTTGCGGGAAAACAGGCGCGGTAAGCGCCACGAATTTCAAATCGCGAAAGTATTTGACGAGGAAAGTTCTCTGTCAACAAAAATTAGCATCCTATTTATTCAGGAAAAAGAAAAGGATTCCTAATTTCTAAAGTAGATAGTACTTGCCAGAAAAAGAAGAAAAGTTCAGAAGATGGTTCAGAGAAAGAAGAAATTATAAGTAAACCACTACTTACGTACAGTAGCGAAGAAACGTTTCTTCAACCGAAACAAAATAATTCGTAACTTCGAAATTATTAATTTTTCGACCCGTGTTTATTAAAAACTTCTCTTCACGTTTGCGAGTACTATCTAGCCCTAGAAGTTACGAACCCTTTTTTCTATTTACCCTGTATATAATACGCTCGTGTGAATTTCACAAAGTGAAATTTTATTTATAATTGAGTTTCACTCGAATCTAAAGATTATTACTGGCTATACATTTAGACATTATCAGAGTTTGAGAATTCTTTCTTTACAAAAATAAAGTAACAAAAAATTGTATGAAAAAGTACGAATATTCTGATAACGCTGACAATTATTACTACCGTTATCATCGTCACGATGATAATGCTAGTCACGTACAATGCATATATATATATAGTATTTGGGTGCACTTCTCATGGTCGATACAACCATAGAGCTTCGAGAAGACATCCTACGTGTACGCGGAACTTGCGGCGAGGCCCTACAAGTACAAAGTCCTCGTGAATGGCCTCTATGCTTCGTAGCTTATGACATAATAGTTTTATGTATGCCGCATATGGCGCGGCGTAATGCACTTACGGGATTGTGGGCGTAAGACGCGTCCGAAAGACGTTGCTTCTATTGTGACTTTTGTAATTTATTCGTGTCGTACGACTCGTCGTAAACCGAAATTATGTCTCGTGTCTCGACAGATGCAAAATATATATCTGCATGCTGGTAGATTCTGTTTTCCTTGCAAAAACTCAAGTTCTTGCGTCGTATCTTTCTACATACTAGATCTCACAATATTGTCATCATCTGAAACTGAGAGTTTGTAACTTTGATATTCATCGAGAAAGTTTACTATTTCGTATTTGATGAGAATTTTCTTTTATGATTGAAGAATCGCAAACTCTTCTTTAAAAGTTATATCCTTTTTTAAAGTTCGTATTATTCGTATTATTCTCTAGAGACGATCAGGCGCTGCGTATAGCATGCATATCGTCAACGACAGGTTGAAAGGAAGCTCGATCATGAGCACGGGCTCTCTCGTTACCGGAAGTAGCAGCCACGCGTCACATGTCTCACCGCTTCTCTCACGGTTTCACGTGTTCATTCTTCTGATTTTAATACACCAACGAGATTCGCATTAGCTCAGGTGCTAATTTTCGCTTTTATTTTTCTCTTTTTTTGGCGTTGCTCGAGTAGAACGAGGCTGATAGCCTCGGGTGTAACGAAACGATCGGGTCGGATATCGTATGATACAGCAGCAATTCGTTATTAATGTCCGTAGCCGAGGAAAAGCGCTTCGCGAAGAAATTTTCGCTTGCGTAACACGGTATCTCGTTACGTAACACAACGCGAAATACCGTGTCGCGAAAAGACAATCGCGAAAGCGTGAGAATTATTTCTGCACATCCTCGTCGACGAACTATTAGATCCATCGGCTTAATGAACCACGCCGCTGGCATCTGTGACGTCCGGGAGAAATTTTCTAATCTTCCCGAGAGAAAAAGATGTCGAACGTGATAATTTGTTCGTTTGTGAAGATGTCTTGAGATTGGGAGGAAGGAGGCCAAGTAGCTTTTGTTTGACTACGTCTTTCGTTGAGGTGAATTTTAATTTCGTACTTTTTCTTCCAGATTTGCTTCTAGATTTTTCCTAGGTTTTCTTCTTTAAATTGGGAACGTGAAAGAAATCCCTGGACATGTATTTCTAGACTTGCTGATTTCCTTGAAAATGTTTCAGACCGAGGAAGACTTTTGAGACCTTCGTGTAGCTATTTTTTTCTTTCACAAAATTAAGTAATACAAAATTTGTGATTAACAAAAAATAAGTGACTATTTAACAAGAGGATAAGTTTCGTTAAATAGTCACACAAAAATATACGTACTTGAAAAAAATATGCACATGTGTTGGAAAAACACGTTTGCACGTACTTGAAACACACGCTTGGAAGACATCGAATTTGAATGAATGGAACACGATTAATTAATCCTACCTTTGTGTGAAGGAACGCCAGGGACTTGTTCACGTTCTCGATTTTGTGCACACGCATGCGACCATTGTTAGGCTTGGCCAGTCGTTCGCCGGAGATGATCTCCAGCAGTTTTAGCAACTTCTTGCCGTCCGCTAGATCCGTAAATAAATCCTCCACTTCCATACGTGCCTGCGAAGTGAAAGTAATCGAATTCAGCAAGGATCTACGCCGAGGAATCACTTCCTGTCCAGATACGCCAACGTGATTAGAAGTAACGCGACATTTCTTTCCTACAAAGGCATTCTCGCATCGTCCAAATTTTTTACTCGAAGCCAATTCTGTTTCAACTCGAGAAATTTGAAAGGTTCTTGGATTCTGGAATTACTGCCTTTTTAAAAGAAATTATTTTTTTTTGAAGTAACAATACCTTCAACAGAAACGAGTTGATCCATTTGGTGAACGTCTTCTTCTGTATGTGCAGACGTTCCTCCTGCAGGGCCTTGATACGGCCCTGCTCGAACCTCAACGTGTCCTCCCTCTGAGTCATTCTTTTCTGTATGTCGGTACCACCCCTGTATTTGTCGATTCTGGACGGTAGATAACTCGGTGGCGCGTAGTCGTAAATGTAGCTCCTGTTCTGGGGTGCAGCGCCAAGCCTAGCGCCGGGCACATACTGCGCCCCTGAAACACCAAACATTTCGCCAGAATTAGACACGGCGCAACCCGGTATTTTTCGACAGTTTACAGAGACACACTCGAAGATTTCCGTTTCTTTCCAAACGGAGATGACGTTCCACAGAAATTGAGGAGAGGAGAGTTTCTTGCGAGTGTCGAGGGAAATTTTCCAATGATTTTATTTCGGTGACTGTGGTACTACAGAAACTATATTGCAGGGGAGAGCTAAAAATCATAACGAGATAAATCAACCCACAATCGTACTCAGCCAAGTATAGATTATAACGTTATTCTTTTCACAATTAAAATTAACCGTCGAAGTGGTCAAAACAACCAATTTATAATTTTCTATCATTTTCTGGAAATTTTGTATATTTGTGACAGTGTGTTTCTTAGATACTCGAGCAATTTTTAATAAAATATATAAATATAAAAAATATATTAAGCTTGTGTTCGTTATTGTATTGCTAACTTTTTCTTGTGCCTCGCTACGAATATATATTATAATATATCATAATAAACGAATATATAATGTTATATATAAGTAATTCAGTCCCTGGCTGAATAAATTTAATTTCAATCCCTTTATTGCTACATCTGTCGTAATAGATACCTAAAAGTAGAAAACAATTATCTATAATTTTTGAAATTTAATAAGTTTCGAAACTTATTTATCCTGTTAATACTTCTGTTAATCCTCGCACGGTATAAAGCGAAGCGAAGACAGTCCTATTAAATCCCAGTTTTTCCGCTCGCCCGCCAAAGCGAGCGATTCGCATTCGCGTGCACGTTTATTCGGTGGTTGTTCGGTCCATACAAGGCGCGAAAAAATTTATGACACATGCCGGTTCGTCGACGATAGCAACGATAAACCGTGGACAATAATTCTGTCGAGTCACGAACGCCGGTAAAAAACGAAACGGTTCTACCGGGTAAACGTCGTTCGCGCTTGCTCTTTATTTACCTTGCGCGCATTTCGCCTCTCTCTCCGTTGCTCTCTTTTTCTTTTTTTTTTTTTTTTTTTTTCTTTTATTATGGCCCGCCATTGTCCGCCGAAAGACGCGGACAATTGATTTCACTCGGCGGTTTAACTCGTAAAAGTCACGGAACGTGATTTCTTTCGCGAAAACGGAAGATCGACCGTAAAATCAATCAATCGCGATTTTTGAACGTCGATCTTGTTATCAAGATGTTCGACGATGTTTTGAGCTAGAATTTACCTCGAGTAAGAAATGTTTTTTGCACTTCTCCGTTCTCGAAAATGGAATTTTTCGTTTTTTTACGCGATCGTAAAGAAGACTTGGAGCTTTCAAATTTTCCAGCAGCACTCTTGATCTCTCCGAACAAAAATCGCGTATCATTTAATTCTCGATGATAATCTACCGATAATTTATCAAAGGCAAACGATAAAGCATCTAGAGTTCTTTAGAACCTAATCCGAGAACAAAAATGTTTCGGAGAAAATACGTGCGTGTATAAGAGAAAATTTTCTCTACAAACAAAAGACGATGAAAACGAAAGTTTTTTCAAAGAAAGGAATTATGGTTATTGAACTTTGACACGTTCAAAGTCCAGCTTCGCGTGCCTTATCGCATGCTGATGTATGTGTATCCAATAATCAATTCATATCGCGCATTATCGTTTCGAGATTAACTTTAGCAAGCGTTCGTGCAATTTTTCCCCGAGGGAGAAAAAAGAAGAACATTACGAGCAGAGAAATGAAGAAAACGACGTAGGCGAAACGGCTGCTTTTATCGCGGATAATTTTCTATTTCCGCAACGTGGAAACGATTCCTGCACTCTCCGGAGAAGATACCTTATCAAAACCTGGTGATAGCTTCATAATTGTTGTCGTAGTCGCGACAACAATGCGATGACACAATTCCCTTTTCGCTTCGTGTAACTTCGCGTGGAGTAAATTTTACACGTTGATCCTTATTATTTCCGGCAACCTGATAATTTTGAAATTTAAAAACCTCTGAAGAATTTTTTCAAGCATTCTTCTGTAATATTCTGTTTAAAACAGTCGGTGATAAGACATTAACGGGAAATTTATGGACCATAAAACGGCGAGATTCAATTTTGAAAAAAAAAAAGAGTATTAATTATACGGCCATTGAGGTTTACTGCTCAATAACGAATATTTGAATTAAATTCGCAGGCATATGTATTTGTAATGTGCTATACTGCAATTACTGCTTGAAAATCATTTTCAACATTACTATTGCTACGGACTCCGATTTAAAATTATCCCTAATTGGGGAAAATACATGCATTCTGATACCTGCAATCAGTACGAACTAAGAATTAACTAATTAAGGGAGATAAGGTTCACTAAAAAAAAAAAAAAATGCAAATTGTTACCACGAACAATTTATTCCAATTGGTTCATCGAACGACGTTTATTTCGGTTGCCTTCTTTGGTACATACGCTATCTAAGCAGCGAGTAGACCGATTGCAATTAATTGAGCTCGGTAACTAAATACCAGCTCGTGCTGCGATATCGTTTATGTGGATGTGCGCGCACCACGCACACGATGTGGTGTCGTTGGAAAACATATTCAGCAAGAATGCTCATTATGTTAATCGCGTCGGTATCTCGAAATTGATGCTTGAACACAGGAGAGTAGTCGGTTTCCATTGCAAAACTACTAGCTAATTAACACGCGCCTCAACGATGGAAATATGTAATTTGTGTGTCGTTGTTATCGCACCTGAGAATTCTTGCACTACTCAGATAACGAACAATGACAAACATTGACTATAAATATTTGAGAAACAATACTCGAATGATACGTCGCGTTACGTCAACCGAACATTGTTTTTAAAAGTAGCAATGATAGGATATAAACGATACATTATATGTACATTATAACTTCACTAATAAAATTTAACTCGCTTGTTAATCTTAATAGTGATACTAATAAAATAATTGTATTATATGTTCATCACAGCCTCACTAATAAAATTTTACTCGTTCATTAATCTTAATAATGATTACCAGTAAACTAATAAAATTTAACTCGATTGTTAATCTCAAAGATATCTTTTTCTTCCAAGAATTCAGCTCTGGCCTCTTGCACTAGTAACTAGTTTGCGGACCATAACGAGTGACCAAACCATATACAATAATTCGTCTTCTTTTTGAATTCATCGGTACATCACTGGATAGAAATTACCAAGAAGTAAGAAATTTATTATTTGTTTTGCCAAATACAAATTATATATTACATAATTTGTTAATGGTTATATTTCAATACAACTTAAAACTGACGAAACATTGCAATTTTCCAAATATTTTCGACGAGCATGACACGTTATTCCAGCGCAAGAGGCTAGGAACGAGGAACTTTTTGTCATTTTAAAGTCCAAGCGAAAATGTCAAGCGATGTTCGAACGTAAAAAGCGTATTGTCTATGCTAATGAAGAGAAACAGCAAGCTTATAGGTTAGTCGGTGTTCGCGCTGAAAAGCGTGCAAAACCGAGAGGGCAATGACAAGCAGGTAACACGAGGTAGATTTGATTAGAGTGCCTGAGCCCTCTGTCTCTGTCTGAAGCTCTGTCTCGTCGCGTTTTCTAAGTCGTTAGAAACCATGTAACGCGATTGTAACGCGCGCGCGTTGGACGCTTGCGGATTCCTCGAGCGTAACGTCTGCAAACTGCAAACACAACTACACCACGTTTGTCCGTTCGTGGTCTCGAGTAAACCACTTATATACAATAATACTTCTGAACTTGCTCTATGTACTGTTACGGGTTTTCCAGGAAGTTGCTTCGAGTGTCGGATAGAATAATTTTTGGAGAACCGAGAGATTAGATAAGGGAGAGATAGCGAGCAAGGACGATTGCAAAAGATATTTTTTTCTTCTTTACACAATATACGGCAGAATATCGTCCGTCTTCACTTTAGAAAATTTAATTGAAGCTCGATAAATCGATAAACTACACTGGAGAGACATGTGTATTTGAAAGTAGACTGAAAAAGTTGTTCAAACACGACGCGAGACAGGGGACTTCGATTAAAAACACGATCGATTAAATTAAACGATCGCTAAGTCGGCGAAAGACTAAACAGAGAGAACGACACTCTGTCGAGCTCTAATTACACGGAATGCGTGACAAGACTTTGATAGATAATCCATCTGCGCAGATGATACCGGCGCGCACAGGTACAGCAGTTTCGCGTATCTCTATCGTCCACCATAAAACGCATGTTACGTGCTAATTCCTTATGTAAAAAGATAAAGGGGTTTTTAACCAATCAACGACTAATCCTATACAACGGCCTCCAAATAAAAACTTCGTTAAAAACTCGAGTACGATCTTTTATCTACAGTTTACGACTCATTGATTCGCAAATTGAATTACATCACTGGCTAAATTCAACGTACCGTAAGAATAACTGCGCGACATGGTTAGGCTTCTCTTTTTTGTTCCTCAATGGCCGTCGATTCACTGGTCCGTTTTCATGGCTTCTTTCGGTACAGACAGTTTTGTTAAAAAAAAAAAAAAAAAAAGATTGACGAAAGTCACCGTCCAAAATCCGAACGAGAGGGAGAGGAAGAGGAATTAAGAACGTTTAGACGTTCACGAATGGCAACGGCGAACTGATTCAGTTGGTACAAGACCACTGGCTGTCAGGATTCTTATCGCGTAACGCGAGTGTGTTGTGTCCGCAACAGACGTTAACAATAAGTATACGAGTACGTATCTTCTCTTTTTTTTCGCAAGTGTACAATCAAGCACGATTGATTTGCAGTAACAATGCATAAATTTTTATTGTTAATTGTAATTGTAATTTTATAATTTCATAATTGTACAAGTTTTGCTAAAAATGGGCAGATACGTACTTTTGAACAAGCAGGTACTTATTAATGGCGTAGGAATTAAGTTATTGGTTGAAATACCGACGACAATAATCGATAATAAAGTCAAACAATTTTTTCTCTCTCTCTCAATTTTTAAAATTTAAAGAATGCTGATACCAATAGCGCGATTACTTGAAACTCGAATAAAATATGTATGTTTACGAATTCAAACGAGACGTGATTCACTCGTGGATTGGATGATCGTTTATAAACTACGACGCAATTATGCAGTCGAGCACCGACGTCTGTTTAAAATTAGAATGAAATTTGTATTAATTGATAGACGTGTGACTATAATAGAAGAGATTGAAATAATTCTTAGAACAGATAGAGTTAAGTACAAAAACTTTTAACACGGAATTTTTATTCCGTAGATATTCTTCAAATTTAAATTTGCAATGTTTGCTGTAGACGAGCTATTTAAGTCTGACCAAACGTCGCGAGATACGTTCAGCAAATAAATTTTTATAGTTCCAACATGTCGTCACCTTCTGATGTAACGTCTTCGAATACGAGGAATCATTGAAAAGTTCGTCAATGCGGCAGGAAATGGAAGATCTTTTCTAAAACTTCATGAATATACCGACAGTGAATTGTTCTACTTCCTAGTTTGTATCGCGTGCAATTTTTGAATATTATTTTGAATTTCACACGGTGAAATATTTGTTACTTTATTAGTAACGAAATAAATACGCAATATCAAATTTCCTAAAATAACTCTTTGAATATGATTCAGAATCTCAATATACGATAAATTCGATACGAATTTCAATTGATAAAAATATAACAGATGATAACACGTTTCTTTATAACGAATTCGACAAATGTGGCAAATATTTTCGTACGACTTGTCGTGGCGAATTATCTCACAAAAGTGGCGGTGACGTTATGAATTATGAATTCATCTTACCGCCACTTATTTCTTTCCTCGATAACACCAACATTCAAAAATTTTTGACAACGAAAAATATTTTCAACATCAATTGAACTAACGCCTATAACCAATTGAACGATGCGACACTAGCGCCACTTGACTATTAACTACTACCGCTCAATGTGGACTTATTTATTTCTCTAACCTCGCGTTTCTTTGATTACTACTTTCATTTTTCAACGATTATTGATACAATTGTCATATTTCGTTACTTCGTAACGTTTTAAAATTGAGTGTATATATTGTGCTCGAACTTAAAGTACGTCGTTCAATGCAGTCATTCACAGTTCAGTCTCGATTTACTTTCAGTTCGCGCAAGCCACCGCGAGAGAAAGTAAAACGAAATCCAAGATGAACCATCCGCCGATTTTCCGCACATCATCAAGACTAATTGTATTTACAAATTCTAGAATATTAACTACTTCCTCCTCCATGTTTACACGCGCCACACGTCAATTTTCACTCGCGTCAGCTTTCATCGTTCAGCATTATAGCCACCGCATGAGCTCGTTTATTCGTCCAGCGAGTAGGAAGTTCGCTGAGATTCAACAGGAAGCACGCTGTATGCGCCACGTTACAGCTACAGGAACACCTCGATGAATTGCAGCAACGTCTATATAGATAACAGCCCGATAACTTTCCGATATCGATTCGAAAAAACACAAGTCACGTCGAAAAGTTATTTTTATCTCGGATTATACGTATTACTTATACACATTATTCACATTATGTTCAATTACTGCTAAATGTAAATTTCTAATGGAAATTTATTATATCTTTAATCGGGAATAAGTGGAAGTTTTTTTTTTTAACTTCGCAGACAAAAATGAATAGAAAAAGCAATTAAAATTTCAATTACGTTCTCAGCAAGACCTTGACGGATGAGTGACGGTGTATTTAAACGCACTAATTTCGGTCGTGTCTCGCGTGACGTTTTGAATTTGCATATTCAGTGGACGACCACCAAAATTATTACCGAGGAAGATGTAGGGAGTGTTGGTGCCCCTTGGCCCCTCGAGCGAAATACAAATGATACTTTTGCCTCAGAGTATCGTCATCTTATTATTTTCTTCCTCGTTTTTCTTCGAGGAATCATCTCAATTCGTTGAATAAAAAAAGTTGCCAAAAATGTTCCTGCCGAGTGATCGAACGAAGAAAGCAAATGGAAATAAAAGGCGTCCGACGAGCTTACATAGAATATTGCCGATTAGTGCCAGGAAGCACGAAATTGCCCCGGAAATGCGGTATACGCAACGACGCGACAGTCCCCAGAGAAGACCATGGCAGAAGAGACCAGGTGAAATTTGAACCGTATTATTATCGAGGCTCGTCTTCCCCTCTCCCCCCTTCCCGAGTCAGCTCGAAGAGAGACACCCGACGCTCTATTGACACTGATAGCTTGGACAAACATTCATCCGGCGTAGTACACGCGTAGTATACACAACCAAGGGGAAAGAAATAAAGGATATGTGGCAAGCGTTTTACAAGTTCAGACGACAGATATGACGACATGCCTATATTTGGCCAGAACGACCCGCTTCGACGGCCACGTTTTTCAGTGGCACTTGTTGCCAGTCAACTACCATTTCGACCGTGAATTTAATGGTTCAGGGTCATTATGTAGATTATCTGATAGAACATTCCGGCGTTCAATCCTTTTTATCACTGAAAATGATTTTAGCGGGGGTAGTCCAGAAAATCGGGCCTCTTCAGGTGCAACGTCAATGCAACGAAAATTAGCGATTGGTTGATTTGGGTCACGTGATTCGTGAAGGAGCGTGGGGTAGACCTCGAGTAGGAGTGGCGTTGCTGGTATTGAGCGATCGCGTCTGTAATTTGTTTTGTATTGATTCAAATGTTTGCATATCGATAAAATTTTATGGCAAAAAAAGTCGTCTTTATTTCCTAGTCGGAACAGTTGCTTCTGGGCCTTTCAATGAGACGAGTCGTGCTGGGGTACAAGTCGTGTAGTTTTTTTTTAACTTATTTGCAGCGATGCGAGTGTGGAATCTGCAAGTGTGTTTTTAAAGTCCCTAGGCTACTGAGGATTAATCGACATGAGTTTACAGCATCATTTAGCGTCATCTGTACGGATTTATGACACAAGGCTTTTGTTTTTCTTTAATGAAGACATGCGACACGTGGGACACACAAAAATAATGTTAACGTGCTAACATTTCTTTCAGATATTCTATATTGAGTTGTAAATTTAACGAAGCTCTTGTTTGCATTTTAACAAGATACCTATCTTCTTTCCATAGTATCTCTATAGCGAAGAAATTAGAATTCACTGAAGAAGAAAAACACCTTGCCGGAAATGTTTCTGTGTTATAGTAAGTGGAACAATGCGAATGAACGTAAGATGCCAAATACATACAAGGCACTTTGTTCTTAAAAAATTTTCTTAGGAAAGAACGTCGAGTCCTGTAATCGCTAAACAAATTCAATAATATCATCAAACTAACAACGTTTCATCCACGATAGAATAGTGATATTTGTTTAGCTTCATCTTTCTGGTGAAATAAGAGATGATAACCACGCCGTTTGACGTAATTCGCGTTTGATTTAGAAATGAAATCACTTCTCGAACAATTCGTCACTGGGATTGAGCCGTTATCTACCGATAAGTCAGCAACGAGGACAAAAATGCACGATTACCCTCGGTTTGCATAACTGTTTCAAAACTATGCGGTCTGCGGCTGATTATTCTAATCATTATCAAAACTAATTATCAAAACCACTAATCGTTGATTATAAGAAGATTAGCTCTGTCGTTTCTATTTCCATTTCAGGTGGTTAAGGCGCTACAGCTGATGTATATTCCAGCGCTCGTCCGCGAACTACCGGACAATCTTCCACAAGTAGATCAGAACGAGCGTAGCTCCGATATTATTTACATAATTGCGAAATGCTCCGTCGCGAACGAGTCGTAATTTATTTAGACGGATCCAGATGACATCACTAGTTTCTCGGAAGTTCGCACATGTCGTCATTTAATTTCAATTTCTCGGCGTAATCGGGCGCCGCAAGCTCGACAAAAATGGCGCCACGTGAAACGCTGTAGAGTCTTTTCTTTTTTTTTTTTTCTCATAGATTCGTTACGTTCCTTTTGCGTCGAGTCATCAATTACTAAGACACTGAGGATCTTATGAAAATTTAAAAATTACAGCATTTCAACATCCAGAAATTTGAGAATTCAAAAACTTGTGGAATCAGAAATTAAAAAAATTCCAAAGTTATTTCAAATTCTTAAGTTCACGATTCAAGAAAGGCGTGCATCTTCTTTTTACGAAAAATTGCAGCACAGAGCCAGTAACATTTGCACAATGACCCATTTATGGCTCGAGTTCTTGTTCGACGAAGAAACAACAACCTCGCTGTTGGCCTACGAACGTAAGTGGGTACTTATTACGATAATTACGGAAGAAGAAATAATTACTTCGCATCGTTCTCCGTACGATGTCACTGACATTCACCATCGAACAAAAAAAAAAAAAAAAATAAAAATAAAACCATTTCAATCTGATAGATCCAATTAATAACTTGTCTTTCAGAAAGTTCGCGCAAGACTCAACTTCGATCGCAAGACGTTAGTGAGTCATTCGGTTTCCTGCGGACGTTAATTGTTAAATTATAACTTTCACGGTGTAAATTGAGCAACGAATTACATATTATCTATGTTCTCGATCTCCAAAAATGAAGAAACTAATGTTTCACAAATTGTTCGCGCCAATTTTTCATTGACCATCTAGTCTTCAGGATTATGAGACTTGTCTCGGAATCCACTAATTGCAATAATCCACTAAATCTTTCAATATTCATTTCAACATATGTATATTATTTCACCTAGCCTGAATTAAATTTCGAAACATTTTAAAGAATGTATAACAATCTTTCATCTGCTATTGTGAAATATACAGGGTAACTGGTTCCGCAACTGATGGTACAAACAAGTAAAGGGTTAAGGAAAAAATAAAATTTTACTCTATATTCTTTACTTATTTTCGCACGTAGAATAATCTGTTGATTATTTTCTGATCTTTCAGTTCAAATGTACTTGATAAACTTTCAAACTCGATTTCCTCGGAAACGAAGGTTATTCTTCCTTTTTCACGTAGGATCATCTAGTTTTCACTACTTGTGCGCTAGTACCACTAGTTGGACATGTATATCTGGACATTTTCCGTTTACCCGTTATGTTTCCTACATCCCACGCTATGCACGGTATATTATAACTTGCATATCGGTTTACCTACATACATATATATTATCAAGAACGAATAGAACGTGTTATTTCACAGAAGATGGATATGCGTGCATCATTTAGTGATGTTTCGCGTTCCTCGTCCACGTAATAACGTTGCTCTGCGATGTCTTTTGTAACTTTCGCGTATACTCTCACGTGCCACATTAGGCCACCTTTCATTCTTAAGTTGGACGCACGAATTCACCGTGGAATTTACGCCACACTATTGTATGTGAATACAATACGAATTCAATATATCCAAAAGCGCTCCGAACGAATGATACGAATTTCGATGAGTCGTCTTGTCGAACAAAATTTGTTGACTCTTCGATACAAGGGGATCTTCTATTTTATTTCTATTGATAAGGAGCGACTCAGAGTTTACTCTGAGAATAGTTTACTAAACTATTATGCCTATACGAATCGATGTTTAAAGTATTAACGTACGAGCCATCCAGTGTATTTTGAAATTTTGATTAACCTTTTTCTTTAATAACATTTTTTTTATACACTTTTTCGTGCTCCTAATTATAAGCGCCAGAGGACGTCGCGATCGAAATGTTCTTTCCCTACCTAGTGAGTTGTTTAAATGAGATTTTGAGTGGGAATTCAAATATGACAGTATTGCACAAATAACTGAGTCTCGCTTAAAGTGAGTTGAAGTTTTAAAATTACCTCGCCGTTTCCTCGATTTTCATTGATAAATTCGAGCAGTCGAAACGAGGTTAGACGACATAACCTATAAATTTTCTCATTTATTAAGTCATAAAAGAATGCAGTTTGAATATTTATTGAAAGTCACAAGAATTTATTGGAATGTTGGTTAAAAGTTTCTTAAAGAAAAAATTTGGGATAAAGTTTGTATGTTTTTTCACTAGCAATTTGAAAGACACAAACACTTAATATGAAAATTACTAATTCATAATAATACTATTTTTTGAAACTTACAAATTCTTTGGTAAATATGTTTACAATTGGTCCAACAGAACGATTCTTCACAGATTATATCACCATGCTAGTGTGATTAATCAGTATGCCTCAAGTAGAAATGTTGCAAGTAGGTTAATACTATATATATAATTTTACTTTGTCTTACTACATTCCTTTAATATCCTCGATATTTACAGGCATGTCAGGGAAAAGGAAAAAAGTCATTGTCACCATGGCAAAGAAGTTAGAAGCTTTGTACAGAATTGATAAAGGTGAGCCACTGAAAAGTGTGGCTATTGATCTAGGAGTAGGAACATCTACTGTCTCTGACTGGAAAAAAAACAGAAAAGAGATTGAAGACTTTTGTGCCAAGATGGTTTCTAGAGATAGCTTGGGTAATAGAGGAACAATTAAAAAAGCAAAGAACGTAACACTGGATGATGCACTGTACATGTGGTACACACAAGAACGTGAGAATGGCGTTCCTGTGTCAGGACCTATCCTTAGAAAAAAGGCTCTCAGCCTTAATAAGAAGTTGGGTGGTGACCCTACTTTCACAGCAAGTGTAGGATGGCTAGGAAGATGGAAAGCTAGGCATGGCATAAGATTAACCCTCTGTAGTGAAAGTTTATTGGAGGATGCTATTACTAATGACAGTTCAGATCGATTATTATTAGAAAATAACATTGTGACTGTATGTTTATCCACTCAAGATGAAGAAGACATTCAAGATTCTTTCAATGATAGATGTCATCAAGAAGCAACAGGTGTAAATCACCTTGAAGCGAAGGAAATGTTAGAAAAACTGATTACCTACTTTGAACAACAAAGTGACACTTTACAGAATGAATTAATGACCCTAAGACGTTTGCATGACTGTACATCAAAGAAATATTTGCTGACTCTGAAAAAGGAAACCGCTGATTTTATTAAATAACACCGCCACTAGTGTATAGTAATAATTTGTGTATATATACCTTTCTACCATCTAATTTTTCTAATGTAAATAAATTCTGTAAATATGTAATATTTTTTTACTATTGATCTACCAAAAATTGTAGACTGAATATTGCATCAGTTTTTATGTATGCAAATTTGTAGACGAATTTATTGGTATTTACTCCAGATTAATTTGTATTTATTCTTAAATACATAGAAAGGATATTTTTATCAGGCAAATGTAATTTTTTTAAACCTATCATTCAAGGAATTCAAATTCCCTCTTATTCCCTATTAAAAAAATATAGAGAAACTATGTTAAATGATAAAAAATAAAATAATCATCTTAATTAAAAAATAATATCTAAATTGATCGTACACTAATTATGTCTGTAATAAACTAAGTAGTCATACATCCTGTATTCAATAAACTTCATCATTTTTCGCGTAATCAAACCATTTTCAATCAGCCAAACAATTCACTTCGCTTAATCTAATTATTTCCTCAATAGTTATTTAATCGTCTCAATGATAATTTAATATTCTCCTGAGTCTTTCTTTCTTTCTTTTTTTTCTTTAGATCGTATTCCATCGTCTCATATTGAGGATTGAAATCGGAAGATCTCGGTGGAATTGCGGCGATTCCAGTTTCCGCTCCGTCGCTCTGATTCGCTCGGCGAATTTCCAAGAAGTCTTGCCTATGCCTTTCTAACGGGCCATTGAATTTCAGCAAAATTGCGTTGCACGTACTAGCGGCAATAGCGAAGCTGCGAATCCACCGTTAGATGATGAGGAGGGCTGCAGATTTGTGTACCCTCTCGAGCGGAAATCGATACGGGCCATTACATTTCTGCTATGCGAGAAAAATATTTGAGAAATATGCGAGAGGAATTATTCATCTTTTTTCTGACAATTGTCTCAAACGCATTTTTCTTAGGAAAATAGGTCAAGTAAAGAAGTACAAGATTGAGTATTATCAGGAATTGATTGAGTATTATCGGGATAAGCAAAAATGGAAATGAAAATTTAGAAAATAAAAGGTTTATGAAAGATGATGATTGCGTAAGAAACCTAAACCCTACAGATGTACAGCTTAAAGCCAACGACATTTGTAAGTACTTAAAAGAGGGCTATGTACACCGCTTATGCATTGATAGCACGAAGCGAAGTATGCTTTTTCAGAGCACTGTGAACGAGCTGTTAAATACGCCGTGAAGACGCCATTAAATGGGAACGAAATAACGAAATGTATATGTAGTCGTAAAGTGAAATGAACGGTGAAAAGTGAAATGAGACCCAGTTGATATAATTTTGTTCTGTTCGATCGTAGGAGAAGATACATCGAATTACAATGAATTACGTTTCACTGACTTGAGCGGTGAAATTTAAGCGAGGTCGCCGACCGAGGTGATACGCTTTTTGCTCGATGAAAAACAACGAACTTCAATTCAAATTTTAAGACAGATCTTGAAAAGTGAGAAATGGAATACGAAAGTGCAAAAATGCAATGGAAAAAACTTTATAGAAATCTTTTCAATTCTCTTGCATTGTTGAGGTTATCTTTCGAAGTTACTGTCGAGAATAGGCATTGAATAATGATTTTACGCTACCGGGTCAAAGATAGTAATTACAGCCAGCCAATTAAGAACTATTTATTCCTCTATCTTATCGTCATTCCTGCATTAATTACACGGGATAATAAACGCCTGCTCACTTGTTCACACTTCTCTTCTAATGCACCTCGCCCCCCTCTCTCTCGCTGTCTTATTTGCTGTTTATTAATTATTTTCGCATTTAATTCAATTAAATTTTGTCAAAAATAGAGGGTCAATGTAAATATTCGGCTTTGACCTCCAATTTTTGGCCCTCTATTGCATTCGACAGTGGGCCCCCCGTGGTGACGTCAGAGGCACGTAGAAAGTCGACAAGAAAAATCTACATTCCTGCATGCGTTCTGGCAGTTTTACATTCACCGTCGCGCCGTGGCCGTCTGCTAGAGGAGTCCGATCGCGTGTACGCGCCAGATAAAACTCCGTTTCTTCATATCGTATTCCATCGACGCATCTCGGCGAGTCACGTATAGGGGGGGCTTACAACTAATTACACCAATGAGAGATGTCGTTTAAGATGTACGACCAAAATTTCTCCTCCGTCACTCGGCGCCTGTGTTCATCGTTTGCGCCTTACACCGGCCAAACAACAGCTTTTACCGGGGCAAATTGAACATCAAATTTGAAAGAAACTTATCTGCACTCTACGTAGTTTCTACGAAGTTTCAAGACAAACAACGTGTTTTCAAACCGTTTAAGACAAACGCTTAATTAAATCCTGTTTGAAAGAAACTTTCAAAAGCGACTCAATGTATAATTAATGCTGTTAACTTTGAATAAGAAAGGCGGGAGCCACTGCTGTCCCACATTTCCTCATTCATGCATCCTAAATTCCTAGTTTTCCCTAATTGTATAGGAAAACATGGGGACACGATACCCGGTCATCATGTGTAGCCTGAAACAGGTTGACGGTAATGGGGATACTTGAGTCGGTACAATAACACATTGCACGCAAGAAATTTTTTCTTTTTTTCTTTTTCACCGTGATCGTTCGTAAATCCACGATTGACGGAACGCGGGAGTACGCGTTAAGCCTTGAAGTCTGTAACCGGAGTCACGGCTTGTTCGCTTGCGTCTCGAGTCTTGGGTTCCAGGACTCGCCAAGGATCTTTCTCTCTGTCTCTGTCTCTATCTCTGTCTCTGTCTCTCTGTCTCTGTCTCTGTCTCTGTCTCTGTCTCTGTCTCTCTCTCTCTCTCTCTCTCTGTCTGTCTGTCTGTCTCTCTTCCTTCTTTTATCTTCTTCGTCCGCACGGTCGCAACGAAGACAAGGAGGGAGAAAAGGGGGACTTTGAGAGCGGTCCAGCAACTCCCCCAGAAAACGTGTGTGTGATGTGCGCGCGCGCGCGCACGCACGCACGAGAAACGTACGTTTCGTTGGTAATACTCCGACTAACGTTGGCTAGCGATGGGAACGATATAATATTCATTTGTTCGATGTCGATAGAATGCTCTGATCTTCGAAAAATTCTTCATGATAAATTTATTTACAAGTTATGTCCGACGAAATTCAAGTGTTTAGCAAGTGTTTAGCAAGTGTGACCTTGAAATAACGGAAAAATTTTCGAGCGGAAAAATCCTTGAACAAATGAGCTCACCAGACGATGGTTAATCTATAACGGGTGTTTACATTGCATACTAATGAGCACCCTGACCAGATATTTTTAGATTCAATCAGCCGATGTCGCGTAAACATGATGTTTTGGAAATAAAATTCTTTTTATTCCTTTTAATTCGATAATTTCTCCTGACGTTATCTCAATGTGTTTAAAAATTTACATCATTTCGTAATCTGCAATAAGCGACGTCTTTATAACAAACAGTATTTGTTAATATCTCATCAAATGACAAGATTCCGATAAGAGCGTCCATTTTGGTTACATAACCTAACACATATTTTCGATATGCATGATTTAATTTGTATAGGAGGCTATTCTACGTATTTAAAGAGAAATATAAATCAAAGAGTGATACATTTAAAACTTATTATACGTATTTACATTTCACATTCATATGCATAATCTTCTAACCTAACTCACAGCACGTGACCATTGTCCATTCGCAATTAGCTATATTTTTGCATATATACTTAACAAGTTCTTAAACTTAGTGTCTTTGAAATCGAAGCTTAAATCTACCGATTGTTTATTTATTTCTGCATGTAAGATAACCTCATAATACATAAAAATGAATTGATCAATTACTCAAACTTAAATTTAAAAAAATGATAATTCTTCGACATACATTCTTTTCCCATATTGCAATTTCAAACAAATTAACGCAAGAACGGTTACTCCCATCGCTAGCTTCACGTACACGACTTTCGCCCGCGAGACGCGCATCGAAAGGAACCACTGGCGGGGAGTGGAGGGAACGCGAAAAGCATGGCTGGTAGAAGTAAAGGGAGAAGGCCGCGTGGTGGAGGGAAGAAAACCGACTCTTGAGAAAGGGAGGCAACGAAAGAGAGAAGGAGAGAGAGAGAAAAAAATGATATCCATTGAGAATTACGGTATTCATGTAGTAGAGGAACGGCCGAGTATTGGAGGGGCTCATTAGAAACTCTAGGCAGTACGGCGCGGCGGCGGCGGCGGCGCGCGTAATATTATTTCCTCGTAGAACGCAGGGGCTAAGGCTCTGATCAAATGCCGGGTACCGTTCGGGAAAGGATCGAAGTCCGCTCTAATTTCACGTGCAACGACGCCAGCGCCCCGTTATGATCGTTCGCTTCCAACAGAGAAACTTGCTCCGACTGCGGAGGGAAAAGGAAAATCTCCACCGGTCTCCGAGCTCCCTTGTGTACTATACATGTACGCATGCGCGCGCGCGCGCGGTTTTCCAGCTGTCCGTCGAGCGACCTTTGCAAACGACCAGTTCTCCTCCGCGAGGAATTCTGACCTCGTAACAGAATGACTTTACGCATAGATCATTACGCATGGGAATAAAGAGATGCAGAATATCCCCAGGAAGAGGAAGCTTCAAGAAAGTACTGAACTACATTTATGCAAGTATGAAATTAGAATAATTAGAGCTTTCTTGAAGCAAAATGAACGAATAGAATGTTCAACTGATCTGATTGATCATTTTCGTGCTTAATGATACAGAACGTGTATAGAAAATTTATGATCCATAACCTCAGAATTTATCCTAATCTTTCTTAATCTTGCATAATCCTAGGTTCATAACACAGACGCAGATGTGATAACGCCTTTTAGGTGGTAGGGGATGATGATAGTGAAGACATCTTAGGGGAGAAATCAATATCGATTTTTTTACTAATAAAATTCGTCAAATCGAAATTTAAAATACGCGATATAAAAGTGCGCGAAATTTAAAAACACCGCCGTTACTTTCAAGTAAAGAATTGATGCTTGAAGTAAAAGGATCTTTTTAAAAAAATACTTGAAATAGTAAGAATTTTTAAGTATTGTATACTCGCTACATGTACGATAATAAAAATAATAAAAAGATTAAATGATGTAAGGAAAATTTCTTTGAAATTAGTAATTGTAATATAAATAACGTACGTATACGTCATCATTTAAGAATTAGAAGGAAAAGATTCTTGAGAGATGAGACTGAGAATGCGAATGGAGTGAAGAGTAATAAAATATTTCAATTTTCGCACGATTTCCAGGTATAAGACCCTTTATTCAGCCCTCATAATTCTTTCCAAAATTCTCTTGACGTGCTTCGAATTTTTATACGATTCTTCAATAAAGAAAAAGATTTGCAATCTTTTAAAGGGTTTAATGTTAAGAGACATAATCCATCTTAATAGCAATTGCTTGTTATTTTTTTCGAACTTCCGAATTTGCTGAAAAATATTGCTGAATCGGACTAAGAGATAGTATTCTTTCTAGTATTAATAGAAAAAAGTAATATTTTTGTATACGACATTTCTAACAGAAGTACCAACTAAACATGGTAACACAAAGGGGGGACGCGTATTCGAAAAAGGCGAATTCAAATAAACGCGACACCCGTCGTGGCTAATCTCGAAAAGATCAAGGATAACCTTTCGGTCAGTGCGACAAGTTCGCAAAGATTCCAGTGTTATGACGAAAGAAAGCCCCTCAAAGGGGCAAGGACTTTCGTACGCAAGACAACTTTTTCTGTCGTTGAAGTGGATTAGTAGATTTTCTACGTTACACGAAATATCCCACGTGACCCATCGACCTTTTCGCGCGTAAACTTTCTGTTTGCCGACCACACAGAGTTCGAGGACAATAAACAAACTCGGAATTCCAATCCGGCTAGACAGCGTTCGTAATAAATTACGAACTGTCGTACGAAATTTCGAAAATCTCGTTCCAACGCGTATATATATAAATCGAATGGGTCGTTGTTCGATCAGATCGTTCGACAAACTACACGGGATAAGTAAATAACGGAGAGGTCTCTCAACTGTATGCATACGTACTTTTCGACGTGTGTACGAAGCTTATCCAAAACCTGGAGCAAAAGCGCCTGGGAATTTCGTGAGAACGCACTTGTGTCAAACACACTTTCCAAGCACACTGTATCCACTAGAGTGTGTACACCTAGGTGTCTGGTCTGTCGAGTTGTCGCGAGGTTTCATAAACACACGCGCACACGGTGCAAAACTGAGAAACGCACACCTCAACTTCGTAGCGTGTCGCGCGAACCGTACCGAGGTCTGCGCCAATGCGTTTGCAGCTTCGAACTCCGAGTGTTTCTTCGGCGGTTCCCGCCTCCCACCCTCAGCGCTCCACCAGAAGTCCCTTCACGAGTGCCCCGCCAGGTCATTTTGCGTGGACCGGCGGCGCTCCGGTGCAGTCATCGAACGAGTCTTGCCATCTAGGAACATATCGTGACACTACGTTTAATCTCTGATAACTGGTCATCGGTCCGCGCCAATATTGCAATTCAAATTTTTGAATCTGTAATTATTATTATTGATAAATCAAGTAAATGTATGGGCACCAATGTATATAATAGACTATCATTTATTTACAAAATATAACTCAAATGAATCGAAAAAAATCGGAATCAAAGTAAAAGTCGTTAAATCTTTATTATACCCTACTATATTACTTACGCCCTATTCCTTATTCGTTATACAGGTGTTGGCAACACTGCTTGTAACCATAATACACTAATGGTATTTGATCATAAAGAGAATAACCTATCACTTGTATATTTTTTCGTTAATTCTAAGTTAGATGTAAATATACACAATGGCTGGTATAGAAATATTTAATATCGTTTTAAGTACTGTTGATAATAATACTAAAAAGCCTGAGCAATTTTTAACGTAAGTACACTCTCAATATTCTTCGTTCCTAACCTGCCTATAACAATAAAAATAATTTTGTTTATAGCATTCAAAATGGTGTTGCTCTGGATTTTAAAAATTCCTTAAAGCATTTATATGACTTTACGAAACGGGAATCGCAAAGAGACACGAATGCATTGCCGGAGCTTGTTACAGAAGGTTTTGACGAAGAGCAGATCTGGCAGCAAATTGAATTACAAAATGAGGGTGAACTTGACCACTTAATTGGTGGTGTTTCTAAACTACTAGCCAAAACCAAAGCGTTCAAGCTACCAATCAGTACAACTAAATTGAAGTCTGTACCTGAGCAAAATAGTGAAAATCCATCAGAGGACATAGAGAAAATGACTAAAGAAGAAACTGATGACGATGAAGAACTAAAGAATAACTCAAAACACCAGAAAAATTTAAAGAGAAGAAGAAAGAAATCATCTATAGTGGATGATAAGTTTTTTAAATTGGAAGAGTTAGATGAATACTTAACAAAAGAAGAAAGGAAAGAAAAACAGAATGTAAGGAACGAAAAAGATTCTGACGATGAATCTGTAGACTTGTTCAATGATTTTTCTGATGATGATGATGATGACAAAACTGAAAAGGCAGAACTGTTGAAGTATGCAGATTTTTTCGATAGTCCAGAGAGTGAAGGTGAAGAATCTAATAATTCCATGCAACACAAGCGCGAAACGTCTGACGATAATGAATCACTAGATAATGATAGTAATTCGGATAATGAAATGGATATAGATAGTGAAACAGAAGATCAAAGGTCTTCCAAGAAAAAGGTTACGTTTAACCTTACGAATGACTCTGATGAGTCAGATAGTTTAGAGAATAAGAATATGGAGTTGAAAGAAGATACAGAAGTTAAGTCTTCCTTAGAAATGCGGCAAGAGAGATTAAAAACAAAGATTGAAAAGTTGGAAGAGGAAGCTATAAGTGACAAACCTTGGCAATTGAAAGGTGAAGTCACTGCAACAAACAGGCCGCAAAATTCCTTGCTGGAGGAATTTGTAGAATTTGATATTACAACCAGACCTGCCCCTGTAATTACTGAGCAAACGACATTAAAACTAGAAGATATAATTAAACAAAGGATAAAAGATAAAGCTTGGGATGATGTTGAGAAGAAGTTTAAACCAGTTGAGACTCCATTGGAATATAAGAAGAAATTGATCTTGAATCAGGAAAAAAGTAAAGAAAGTTTATCTCAGATATACGAAAATGAGTATCTTAGACAGAAGGAAGCATTAAATCCAGATAACAATGAGAAAGAAGAGGAAGAACCAAAATTACATACGGAAGTTCGTGAAATGATGAATTTCTTGTTCTCCAAGTTGGATGCTTTGTCCAATTTCCACTTCACTCCAAGACAGGTAAGATATTGTAATATTTAAAAAATTAGTTTTTCCATTCTATAAATTTTTAGTTAGTCAATAATTAATATTACACATTTCTTGTAAGGTTAAACCAGAGATTAGAGTGATTAATAATATGCCTGCAATCAACATGGAAGAAGTGGCTCCAGTTGGACTGAGCGATGCTGCTTTATTAGCACCAGAAGAAATCAAAGGTATATTGTTTACAAAAAAATTTCGTACGTTTAAAAAAATTTTTGTAATACAGTATTTAATTATGATCTTTATTTCCTTTCTAAAAGCTAAACCACGAGGTGATGTGATTGGTAACACGGAAAGAACCAAAACAGATATGAAACGAGAACGAAGACGTAAGAAGATGAGACAACGTGCTAGAAAAGAAGCCATGGAGCAGAAGGAGAAATTAAATGCGCTCAAACCAGGCGTTGCTAAGAAATATAAGAAAGAAAAAGCGCAAGAGTTGGTAAAGAAATTGAGCAAAAATCGAAATATCATAAAAATGGATGAGTCGAGTTTCAAAGCTCCAAAGTCCTCTACAGCCTTCTTTAATCAACTACAAGATGAAGTGAAGAGTCACATTAAAGCAAAGACTGATAGAGATGGCAAAAAGAAACAAAAAAATGTTCTATCTGCGATAAAATTAAAGTTATAATTTTTGTACAAAGTTATTTAAATACAAGTTAAAAATGTTGTATAATGTTTGATTTTTAGCCTGCCCCTAAGTCGTCCCTAGGATTCATTTTACTTTCGTTTGGACAGAACAATAATACGATTTCAAATAATAGAGGAGAAAGGATTATAGAATGCTTCAGAAATATGTTTCGAAGTTTAATCAGTTATTTGCGTTATACATATTGATGCCTTCGTCGACTTCAATATGTTAATTATTGTCAATAATCGTAGCTACTTTCGACAAAGGATGATTAAAAAGAATTATAGGTGTAATGTAAATTTTTATATATATTAGTGACAAATGTTCCCAATTCATCATGATATGCTGCAACTGTTCCTTTGATCTACTTAATAAGAATTTGCTAGACATGTACATCTACAATGCACTAAATCACACGTGGTTACTTATAAATGCAATTATGTTTTCGTATGTGTAACGTTATCTATATTTTTCTTTAGAAATATCTAAAAATGGTGTTTTTGCTTTTTTGTTTTGCACAGAGAAGCAAAGTGGATTACATATAATTTTTTTTTTTGTACATCACTGTTGTTGAATTCAAACAATGCTTTCCTTTCAGCGTCAATTTTGACGATTGCACTATTTGTAATTACAAAGATCTAAATTAAAATAATTAAGCTAACCTTAGAAATCTAACGATAAGCTTGTATTAAAATTACCGTGATTTGTGTGAATTTGATTGAGAAGTTTCTTTTAAAAAATACTTTGTTTTACTTTTTCTTTTTTTTTCCCTTATCGTTTAAAATGCATCTCTTTGAACGTTCATCGAAGTGCACTATCTTCTTTGAAACAAAACCGCTATTACGTAAAAAAGGAGAGAAATCACTCCCTATTACTTATTAATAAGCACAGATGAGGCGTTAAAACTCTATAAAAATGTAAAGTGATAATAACCGTACAAAATACATGCAGTTCCATGCACAATGAACGTGTTCGTTTGGAATCTTAATGAAGCGTTATTTTTCCTCGAACAGTTACAAATCTTACACGCATTTTTGTTCGTTTTTTTTTTATCCAAAATTTTATACATGTACTTACATCCATTTAACAATATTCTCGATGAAGTTCTAACTCTTCCTATTACCATACCGTCCTTGAAATGTCATGTACAATTTAAATATAACTTACGCTACTATACTTGTGTTCTTTTTTTAAAACAGTGAGGAGAATTCATTTCCTAACTTGCACTGCTTACATCAAAATTGCTTCCTTTAAATGATGCAAAATCAGATCAATAGAAGGAAATGATCATCCACTAAATACAACTTAGTCTATGCTTGAGTAAGAAGCAAACGAAGAAAAAGAAAACTTAAAATTATAAATTATAATCCCCTTTCGAAAGATCCATCTGTATTACTTGTCAAATGTTAAAACCTGCATCTCGTCAACTGATCCATCTGTGCGTATTATAAGTTCCCACTTTCCGTATTTTGTTTTCCCCTCCCCCAATGTCATATTTAATGGCACTTTCGAAAAACGAATTCCGAATAATTTATCGCGCAAGCTGTCGTACGATTGTTAAAATCAAACAAGTTGTCGTACTGTCAAACACAACAAAATATTTCCAGCGGAACGGAAGCGCTGATAAATCAATCTGTGAAAGTCAGGTAAATCTCTATTGTAAAGTTAGTCAATTCGGTTGAAGTTTACGCGTGAGGTGCTGACTGGCGAACTCTCGTTATCATAATTGAATAATGCTCAAGTAAAAGTGTGATTTACGATACTTGGAACAAACTCCAATTAAATGAAACTCGAATACTAAAGCTTCCTTAAGATAGACGTTTATCGGCCATGCTGTTTTCTTGTCGCTACTCGAAATTAGTATTGAACATGTTTAACTCCTCGAAACCGGACGCTCCACCCTGATCTTGCAGCATCTGTAACATGTCTGACAATTCCTGTGGTTGTGTGCCGGGTCCACCTTGCGAAGGATGGGGTTGTTGTGCTTGTCCAGTCACCTGAGGATTTGATTGTCCGCCATCTTGCTGAGGCGCCTGATGTTGTTGGCTTTGCCATCCCCACATGCCTATAATGATCCAATTATTTATCTTTCTGTTCTGTCATTAATTAAATAAAATGTGTTGGATTAAAATTAAGCATACCGGGGTTATTAGGTACAGTTGTGACTGCATGATATTGCGTGGCTGGTGTCCTAGCACCGCTACTTAATTGAGTATATGTTGGTCCATTCGGTGACCTCGAAGGACTTAATTGATTGTACTGGTATCCTTCTGTCACAGGTTGCTAAAACGGTAAGTAATATTACAACCTGGCTTTCATGAAATGTTTTCTAAGATTAAGCACAGGCTTATTTTTATATATTTACCTGTCTTCCAATAGCCCACCCTTGTTGCACTGGAGTTGGCGATGTGTTAGCTGGTTTCTGAATTCTGCTTAAAACAGAAGAAGACGCACTTTGTTGGCCAGGGGAACCATAAGCTATAGGCGATTGCGTCGTTTCGTATCCCTGATAAACATTTTGCGTACTGGACGGCCTGGGTTGTTGAGGACCTAATGAATTTATTTATGACTATATTAATACATTTTAAATATAACTTTAATGTTTAATTAATTTTAAATATAAAATTAATGATTTAAGTTAATAGTCTACCAGCTGTAGCAACAGTCGCTGGATGCTGCATCATATGATGCCCAGAATAAAGAGGATCTCTGGTAGGATGTCTTTGCAAGGAATAATCTAGGCCAGGTTGTCCATAAGCAGGTACAGCTTCATTTTCTGTCTGACCATCACTACTAGGATGGAATGACCTTAAATATCAGAACAAACGTGTCTTTTAAAGTTAAACATAAAGAAAGAAATGAGAAAGAAATAAAAAAAAAAAAAAAAAATTGGGACGTTAAGATTCAAAAATACATTTGCAAGATACAGAATAAGTGAGCTAAACGGTCCAGTGTCGATTCATACTTGGCATGTGTATTCGTGCAGACAATGTATTCAACGTCGTCATTGTACGGATTTAAAAATGCAAATGCAGACGTTCTTAACCACACCCAGTCACGATTTTTGGCTCGAAATCTGTATATTACAGACACTACCTGTCCCTTCATTTTCAGCACTGCAATAACAGGCGACCATTAACAATAAAGAACACGAATATGGATAGTCTTTCTCTGAGTCTTAAGAGACATCACCTTGCTCGAAACTTTCTCGCATATGCGTCAAATCCTCCGGATGGAAGAATTCGTAGCATGGATGACCTAAGAGCTCGGATGGTGTGTACCCTAGAATTCCACCGACTCTTTGGTCCACAAAGGTGAATTTACCTTCGGCCGAATGACGTGAAATAAATTCTGAAACAAAGGAGAGATAGATGAAACAAATGCCCGCTTACTATGAATTCCAAAATAATATTATTTAATGAATACTTGCCATTATTGCTATTGGAACCTGCTAAATCGCTACTATTTGGTGTACTAGTAACCTGTAGTCGCCCAATGGCAACCAGGCAGCAGTGAGTGCTAACGTTGTCGTCTGTGACCACTCCATCAGGTCCGACTTGAACGCCGGCAGCCTCTCTGTCAGTTAATCCCATACCTGGTACACATGGGGGAACAAAATCACCTACAGCGTAAAACGACGAGTCAGTCCATGGTTCCTCATAATCCAAAAATTGATTATGATTTACATGCTGCTAGACACAACAACGTTAGCTACTACGTACTTCCAAGATGGATAGAATTTAGAATATCATTCAATTATGAACGTTTATTTTAGAATTCTCGTCAACTTCCATCCATCTTAAAATTACTTCAATTCTTCTTCTCTTGGAATTATTTCTTTGTTTGTTTAACACGTTCCCTATCAGATATCGTTTTAAATCTTGGTTTATTTAAATCATTTTAAATTATAACGCGTGATATACAATATTAATTGGTAAATTTTGAAATTTTGAATTTCAGCATTGGTACTAGAAAGCTCATTCAGACATTACACAAATACATATATGTAACATTCTATGAATCAGCTGCATGACGTGATTCTAAAAACGAAATCACCCGTGCATAAGAGACATTCTATGTCCCGTAAGATAACATTATCGCTTGCACATGAGTAACGTGTCGGAGAACGTGTTAATTACAAAGATTATAATTACAAGAGTCTTCCCTTGCGGGCACTCGATGGTGATGAAGAAGATTTCCCAATAAATTTTACAAGAATTGAATGGACTAAAAAAATATAATTTACATGAGGCTTTCTTTAATGATATGTACCTAAGTCTCGCCAATTTCCGTTTGACGCCACATCAAATACAAAAATCCGAAACAAAAAAAAGTACAAAGTTAAATTACTCATGAAACAATTGAAAATAAGGTATATACGTGGAAGGCGGAAACGTGCGAAAATCGGCTCGCATAGAACGCCGTTATTATGCATCGGGGTCTTTGATAAGGCATACAAATTCCGCATCGGGCCCCGTCTCGACATAGTTTATCGGTATTCCAGCCGGTTCTGTCGGCTGTTAGGTCAAGACGATTCCATTCATTCTTTATAAACCGATCATATACCATCCGTGCTCGCCACCGAGTGCCGGCCCCCTTAATTTATAGTACAAACGTCGCTATCCTCGTGCATTCTACGAAGTGGTCGGGTTCGTTCATATTCTTGTTGCACACCGACTTGTCTCCCTCGCTTTAAAATAGAAAGTTGGCGCTATGTCTCGCGCGCAGCCATCAACAGGCCCCGTTATACGTCGATAGCAACGTACATCATCATCATCATCATCATCATCATCATCATTATCATCGTCATCGTGGTGAATCGGCGAGAAGCAACATTGACGAGAGTTGAAATCAATTGCCAAGCACTCACCATTTGGTGGCCAGCTTTTGATGTACCCTGTACAATGAACCACCGCGTAATTTTGACCGTCGCGAGCTGGAGGACCGAGAGAGTTCCTCTGTTTCACGTGATGGAGACCATGCGCCGCAGCCATGTCGCCAGTCGTCTGCATATTCCCAACCTTCATGCGACATATGAAGCCTCTTCTCGAGCCCATGCACAGTCTCATCGACGCTGCGGATGTTAATCGACATTTATTTCTATTCCAATGATTATTATTATATTATTCGTTAACTTTTATTCCAATAAAGATCGATATATCAATCATTATATCAACCACTAACTAGTAAGACTGCTATAGTCCAAGTTATTATTATTATTATTATTATTATTATTTGTTAACTTTTGTTCCAATAAAGATCGATATATCAATCATTATATATCAACCACTAAGTAACTAGTAAGACTACTACAGTCCAAGTTATACAAGTTATGTAACTCTTATTACATTATATACTTACATTGCCCCTCTTTTTTCACCGTCCCTGTTTTCAAGTCCAGCACCCTGCCACCGTTTTCCGGTTCGGCGCCGCTCAATTGTTCCTTCACTTTCTCTGTATCGTCCGGATGGACCTGCGAATAGAGGCTGGTCCCGTACCAGTCGTTCTGCGTGTAGTTCAAAACAGGCGCCACAGAATCGGAAACGTAGATGATCATCCCGCTGTTGCAGTTGACGACGAAAAGGAAGCCATCGGCTGCCTCCAGGATCAAATGCTTCAGCTCTTGATCGGTCAGGAAAGAGGGCTTGTACGCGCCATCGGAACTGGTGTTTCCTGTTCCTGCCACAAAATTCGCACCTTTCTTTCTTCGAATCTTCAATTAACTTTTGATCAATGGCAACTGACCAGAAGATTTAAACTCGAGTTAATCGATTAAATCGATTAAAATCGAGTTAATCGTAATTTATTTAACGATCGAATCGTTCGTTCGTCGTATCTTCACGAACCTTTATCCTTGGGATCAGAATTTTTTTAACTTGTCTTTTTTTTTCTTTTTTTTTTTTAAGGAGAAGATTATGTTTTCAGTAAATTAAGACACTGACTTTTCGAGGTAATTGGGGGATTTGATGTAACTTTGATTCAACGATCGATCTCTTGTCAGAGAGGACAATTGGTTGTTCCTTCGAGGCAGCGCGTTCACTTTTTCCACGACGAAGACTGGATTTTTATATCGCGTTTGATGTAAATGGTCCGTATCGATCCGAGGGATCTACTTCTCGACATCGAATGCACGTGTAACGAGGTACAGTTTTCAAGCGAAACGAATGCCTTGTCCGTAGATACGTGCCGCTGTGCTTCTCCACTTGCTTGTAGATCAGAGACGTTCTATCTTTGAGGTGTGTTCATTCTTTATTAAATCTCATCCTCAATGCCAGGACCTACGGAAAGAAAATACTCGGAAAGAGAATTAAATTCCCGAGAGCAGCAAATCTTTCATCAGACTTGCGGGAGTGAATGGCAAATTCGATCAGAACTTTGAGAATTTTATACCATTATAGAATATTGATACGGCCCGTAAATCCGTAAATAAATCTATATAAAAAATCCCATTAAACGTGACAAGGGTGTACATTACGCGTGAAATACGAGCGTAGCGTGAAGAACTGAAAGAGAGTTGCAAGGAACAACTGCAACGAAGAAACGATTAAATAACTGTTGCATCACTTCGATCGCCAGAAATCTTTTGGAACCCATCATTTCAAAAAAAAGGCTTCTCTCTCTCTCTCTCTCTCTCTCTCTCTCTCTTTTCGCTTGAAGACATACTGTCGCGAGCAACGTTTGACGACAAACAAATCTTTGAAATTCAACGAGAAGCTTGGAGCAAGGGACGAAGGGAGAAGAAAGGAGCACGGTACCAAAAATGAGGACGGAGCAGCTCCTCGGCAGCGTAGGTAACTATCGAGGTGCAAGATCGGAATTGCAAAGCGGACAGGATCCCGCGAGACGGTAGAGAGAGGCGATAGAGAGAAGCAACCAAGAGAGAAAGAAAGAGAGAGAGAGAGAGAGAGGGTCGCGATGCGATCTTTACCCCGATATACGGAGAAATTCCGGGAAGAGGTACTTTAACGACTTCCAAACAAGATCTATGGAAGACCCCGGGTGACCTTCGTTACCATTACCTTCCACGTAGAGGAACGGTCTTTCGATGGACATTAATGCTGCCGTGATTCTACTCGGTTCTCTACCATCCAAAGAAGACGCGGATGCTCCCCTTGACCTATCTAGCGAAACATGCTCCACCAGGTGGTTTTAATATCGCTTTTCATTTTAATTTCACGTCCACGGGTTGGCGTTTTCATTTACATCGGACCGTGGTGAAATTTCGGCGAAATTTTAGATCGATTGTTGTTTGTAAGAACAAGATTTTTATGCATTTATAGGAAATGTGAGAGATATACAATTGCACAGGATGCGTGTAACATGAACAAATATATAATATATTCAAAGTACAATGCTTTTATAATTTTATACGTTCGAGATGTAAAACAATCTTCTACGCAAGTTCGACTTCTTAAATTATATTTTCAAAAAATAGGATTTTGCATAAAAATCCGCGATCGAGATTATATCGTAGGTTTCTATTGGAATCTATTGTTGAATTTAATGCCAGAATCGAGAATCCATTGTTGCGGTCAACGAGCGAAGAAACACTAGTTGTGGTTGAGGTACGAATGAGAGAGTTGCTAGAGATTGAAGAGGAAATTTAATCTTAAAATATGATTGAAGAATTTATGATCGGCTGTCTTGTGATTAATCGCAAGGTTTATTTGATCGCATTCAGTAACCAGATTTCTCTACGACGATTACTCGAAGCATAACCGAACGGAAAGGAATTTAGAACTCAGAGTCGTTGCTCCGATCAGCCCGAAGTTTCATTGGCGCTTAATTCGCACACAGCGCGGGATGCGAACACCGGAAACTGATACGATCTATCGATTCAAGGAAATAATTCTCGCTGATTGATCAGGCGGTAAAAATAAAGCTTGAAGGAGAATTTTTAGTGAATTTCATTGCTAAGAGATTAACATTTATCAGTATTGCATAATTTTTACTATATAGTAAAAATTATTGAACTTTACTATAGTGTTACTAAGTTTTACTACAGCGTTGCTATTTTACTAAGTTTTATTATACAGTGTTGAATTAACATTAGAACTACCAAAGTGATCGAAACGACCAGTTTATAATTTTTGTTCGAAATTTTATAGATACGAAACAGTGTATTTTTATGTTAAGGATAAGAATTTATGTTAAAAAGTTATTGTTATCACACAGCTTTCCTGTTTCTTGCTTATAACATCTCTGATAAAAATTTTATACGTAAGTCGGTAGTTCTGGTGTTAACTACTTGCGCTGGCAACTGATTGCGGACCATAACGAGTGACCAAATTGTACACAATAATTCGTCGCTTTTTTTTTTAACTCGACGGTATGATATCACTGAACAGAAATTATTGACAAGTAATAAATGTATTATTTGTTTTGCCTGGGTTATACCTAAAATTGAGAAAATAGTGCAATTTTGAGACAAAAAATTCTCGACGCGCGTGGCACGTCATTCCAGCGCAAGAGGTTAATTATGTTAGAGATTCCATGGCATGGTCTTAATTCTACAATTTCGTAAAGCCAGCGAAGAATGTATCAATTCCACAAAAAAGAAAAAAATAATGAAGAAAGAAAAAAGAAGAGCAGGAAAAAGTGTCTGTTGGACGTCTCTCCGATGGGTGCGCGCCGCGTCTCGGCTGAGGGGTGGGTGCGTGTACGCGCGCGACGTATCCCGGAGGTGATCGCCTCTCTTTCTCTCTCGCTCTCTGCTCTCTCTGCTCTCTCTCAGTGGGTAAAGACACAGGTAACGAAGCAAGAAACGGGAGAGAGAGAGAGGCTCTCCGGCCTGCGGAGCAATTTGTATTCAGCGGCCGCGTTGTCGGGAAAGAGGAGAAGTGGCTATAAACAATGCGACGCACCACCAATACTTAGCTGGAATCACGACACGCACACCAACTGATTCACTAACGAAACGGAGGGAAAGAAATGAGGAGAGACAGAGAGAAAGAGAAGAGAAAAGAGAGGTAAAGAGAGGTCGCACGAACGCGTGTGTGCACGCATCTTAGAAGGGAGTCGAAGGGAGCTAAAGGGACAGCCGACGGGGCAGCTACTCCACCCATTCTTGCACCGGAAGCATATATCGCGCTTTCTGCATTCGATATGACCGAGCACACGACGAAACCTTCGTAGAGTTATGACCGTTCCGGTGCGCACAGGCCGGATGAATTCCCCGCGAAGAAAGAGAGAACTCTGTGGCCATGTCACCGCCGAAACCGACACCCTTTCTTGCTTATTTCAGGCTTTTGTATTATATTATGAAGACGTTGACCTTCTGTCCGAACGATTGGAGGATACCGAACCAGAGATTGCTTCAAATTTAGTTTAGAAAACAGTTGGTTGTTCGTTTTCGTGAAGCGTGGGTGGTTGTTGCATTTTTAAGTAAATTAGAATCGTAACAGAATATTACACACACACACACACACACACACATATATATATTTATTTATACAAATATTTATTTATACAAATAATCAGCATTTACATCGATTAACTGGCTGAATTTTATTACTGAAAGTGATTTTAACCTAGAAAATCGGGTCTCTTCAGGTGCAACGCTAATGGAACCAAAATTAGCGATTGGTTGATTTGGGTCACGTGATTCGCGAGGGGGCGTGGGATAGACCTCGAGTACTCTGGTATTGAGCGATCGCGCTTGTAATTTGTTTTGTATCGATTCAAATATTTGCATATCAATAAAATTTTGTGGCAAAAAAGTCGTCTTCATTTCTTAGTCGGAAATTCATTCGTCAGTGAGACGAATCGTACTAAGTCGTGCAGTTTTTGTAATGTGATATATATTAGGTTATATCGATGGAAAATTGGCAACTCTTGAAGCGTCTGAAAGTACGGCTCAAAGTTTAGATGTTAGATCTTTTTACTACTATTGGGTGACAGAGATTGATGAGATGGACAATCTTCTTGCGTTGCGTTGTTTCGTAAATTAGGATTATTTTAGAAGCTGGTTGTTCGTTCTTTCACGAGAAAGATTGATGGAACATGGGTGGTTGTGGTTACATTGTCACATGGATCAGAACTGTGTGTATATTTTAATTTTTAGAATTCCTGTTTGAACGTTTAGATTTGATTAAAAAAATATCGTTGGTTTTTGAGAAACTCGCGTCATACTTTAGCTTGACGAGTTCACGTTGCATTTGACGTGTGTCCAGACGGTTCGAAAGATGTATCTTACAATTGACGGATGTACGCGTTTACATTGATTAAATCTAGTAACTCGTCGATTTTTCGAGTAATTACGAGCCACGAAATGGTTGTACACGGGGAGAGAAAAGGAAAAAATTTTCAACGAGTCGGGTGTCCGATAAGGCACAAAGTAGTTCAATGCGGGACGTGACGATTAAGCATCGTCGATGTTTGAGTTATCCGTCACGACCAGCGAAATAACTTCGGCAACGCGATCTTTAAGCTTTGACTCGAACCGATTGAATTACAGCTTACACGATTCTTTCGTCAGTTATCGATATGAGAGCCTCGAAGTATCGAGTCACTCGCGATTTGTTAATATCGTCGAAAAAAAATATTATGAATCAACCTTTATCCTCTGACCATCGATCGATATCATCGTGATCGATCGCGGAATTTACCCCACGTATTTTTTTTTTTAGTAAAGATATGTACACTACGAAATTGAATGGAAGAAACATAACAAAGAAATAAAATATGACAATATTATTCTTTCTGCAAAAGACTTGAGTTAACTGAACGGGAATTTCAGACAAATCTTTTCCCTGGAAAAAGTTTTGACTCGAGAATTGATCGTACGACTCAGTGGAAGTCTTTAATCAAGGTATCTCAGAATTGTTTCAAGGTTTCAAGAAGAAATTAAATTAGAGAGTTTCCAATTTTTTAAATTTTCAATAAATGATTATTAGCTTGGGAGAATGCTGAAAGATCTCTAAAAAAGAAAAAAGAAGAAGATGGTCAAGAAATTTTATTACCATTCTTCTGGATTTCGCTCTGTTCCCTCTAAATACGAGAAGAGAAGCGGAGATAAGAAAGAGACTTACCCCTGAGGTTCCTCATATGGGCGACCGCCATTCTCAGTATAGTTAATTTGTCTGGTTTCCTGGCGAGTGCTGAACATGTCGGCACCATGTCGGACAATTCGGTGATGTAGGCGGTCATCTTGTTCCGCCGCCGCCGTTCAATTTCACAATGATTCTCCCTGCAGTAAGACGCAAGACAAAACCAAGGTAATTGCATAGTTCCATGAATAATGGATGATATGCGAATTTGTGGAAGAAATTGTTGTCTTGAGCTTGTCGTGAGAGTATTCCTGATAATTTACAGAATTCTGATTATTTTTGGCGGGAGGTATATATTTTAAAAAAATATTAACGTTGCGACAAATTATCAATTTGGTAGTTCGTGTGTCAAATCATTCTGCTCACGAAATGAAAGAAATAAATCTAATCTATTAAAAATAAAATTTTCATGCCAAGAAATTCTCGACACAATCTCGAAAAAAAGATCTAAAGAAATTCTTAACATTATAGTTTTCAATAAAAAAAAGTTCTTATTTCAATAAAATTCTGAGAGAGAGAGAGAGAGAGAGAGAGAGAAATAAAAAAATTCTCAAAACACAGAAACAGGTATGTGTAACATTAAAAGAAGCATCCACGGACGGGACGAGCATTTCCATCGGCTGGCGACGTCATTGATAAGGGTGTTCGTGATCAATGTAGCCAATAAATTCTGAAACGATGCCCCCATCGAGAAAAGGGGTATCGGGTGAAACCACAATTTCTGGCCCTCCCCTGTTATTACCGCTACCAGAGGGTAACCGGCGCGAGTAACGGCGCGCGTCTCCTCTCCGCTTCCTACGCGGCCCGGTAATTGTCGGCGAGTAATCGTAAATTTAATGGCATTTAATTCCTGATAATTTCCGACGAACCTACCATGCAGCTTCATGGCGCACGCGAACAGCAACAACCGACTTGCAAAGTCGCCCAGAGTGAAACGCACGAGAGTTCACGGATGGGAGCGCCATCCCCCTCTGCACGACCAATCTTTTGCGATTTTATCCATTATTCTAACATTTCTTAATCACGGTGTTTGTTGTATCACAGTGGTGAATCACTCTTTATGTGCATTTCTGTAAGGTAGGATTAAGAAAGAAATTGGAAGAGATTGAGCGCGAGAACTTTTTATGGTTGTATGAAGAACTAAGGATTTCAAGTTGAAAATTAAGCGTAAGAGAGGATTAAATCCAGAGTAGAATGCAATTTTTCTAATTCTTAATACAGTTATTATTACATATATATAATATTATATTAATAATAACATTCGCGACCGATAACGTAGTTCATTATCTGTAGCGGCCCTACGATTCCTCGACTACGAGTTTCGAACACTCGACTTGCACAAGCCGCAAGTGGCTGCGCGCCTAGCGTCGAGGTCCTACCGATCTCCGATGTTTAAGCAAGCAGCATGCGGAACCCCGCTAGGAGGGTGCCGGGCCCAGCCTAGCGGGTAGTTATAACAACAAGCGTCTCTGGGGAGTCGCTGCCATCAGCCCCACTGATGATGATGAGTCTAGGCAGTGACTCCGAGACGAAACGCAATCGCCTTTCTTCTCACTTCCTTTCACACACTCATTCAGTCCTTCCAGCAGCATCCTGGGTCTTTAAACTCTTTACAGATCCCTAAATTGTCACTTCCAATTTTTTAGTTGAATGTCGGTAACGTAGTTCTATGTCATTTCAAAATTGGCGCTCTTGTTAGTTGCGAAACATATGTATATCACATCAAACGCCTGAATACAATTATCATAAATAATAAATATATGAACATTCAACGAACAAGTGAACAATAATTATTGCAATTATTCAAATAATAATATCGCTGAATATAGTTATACCAGAGCAATATCAAGTTTGCTTATACAATAAGAAATTGATTACTCATCACGCGTTTTTTTAAATCAAAAATCAGTATCTTCGTTTCAAATTTTTAATTTTTCTAAGTTAGCTAGTTAAATTTTTAATATTTTTAGGTTAGATTAATTTTTTTTAATTTTTGTAGGTTCACATATTTTCTTCGTGCATCGATCACTTAAAAGATTGACCCTCATTAAGGAAAAGGGAGACAATTTTGCGAATAACTTTTCTGATTAGCTTTCGAGGTACTCAGCTGCAGACTCTTGGGAATTATATGCCAATAAAAATTCGATGAAATGAATCTCGAGAAAATTTTAATTCGAAAATTGAACGACAAAAAAGAGTTCTCGAGAGTGAGATTTTTAAAACGTAACAACAAAAGTTCTCCGCAACGTTTGTCGAAAATTCCAAATCCAATATCTCAGACCTAAAATCCGAGGATTCCAAGCAATCAAGATAGGAAGCTTCTCCGCGGATAGACGAGGCACACCGCGGAAGATTAAAGGGAATCTGAAGTACACGAATGAACTCGTTTATTTTCTAGACCCGGGTGTATCCGGGATGTTTCTCTCCTTGGTTCGACTGTCGCGACTCTCTCTCTTTCTCTTTCTCAGCTACGGGGTAGAGAACTTCCTTTTGTGTCTATTCGCAAGATAAGGCCCTCCATCTCTCGTTCCAGATCCATCAGGAACTATTACCTCATGCTTATTCCACTTACAGACTCCTAGGCTTTCGTTCTCCGTCGTGTAAACCGGCTCTAGATTCGATCAACACTCATTCCTTTTCTTTCTTCTTCTCTCGCAATTCCAGTTAATATTTATCGTGTTTATTGTAACCTAACATTTTTCCAAATTAAATTTGCTTAATTTAAATGCTCAATTTTAGATTCAATTCTGGAATTAATATTTATTTTAAGTCTAGCCCGAGACTTAATTTCAAAGTTTAACTTTTTAAAAATCAATTTTCATTTTGTCATTTCATAATTAATTTTTCATGTATTTTTTTCATGCATGAATATCACGACAAAATCGTGCACGGTTTCTTTTCACGTTTCTTCTTACTGCAGCTCGCTGGATATTTTTTTTTTTTCAATGGAGGAACAGTTTGCATTTTTCTCGATCGGACAAAGGGACTCTCGAGTGAAATATTGCTGAAGTTGACGGGAGGCTGATGTCTTCGTGTCGTGAACATTGACCTCTCGTTAACTTCCGCGTCCAGGACGTCCACCCCGTCTGGAACACCGCGACCCCGTGCCAGAAAAATGGTTCTCCAGTTTTGTTCCACGTAAGAAAGCCTGCTCGTGGCCAAGTTAACGATAGAATTTTCAATCTGGCGTAATTTGTCTTTTTTCTCTGATATTCTGTAATTTTGAGGACACCAAATCGTCGGGCTTTGTAATTATTTCAATCTCTCCTCAAATGCTCAATTTCTTGGGAAACTAGTAATATTTCTTTATAAGACTAGATTTCACAGAATATTCGTACCTTAAATAGATAATAGTTTATGAATTCTTTAAATTTATAGCTGAATAGCTATAATTATTTTCTATATTTTTTAAAGAGAGAATTTTGATTTGAAATTTTCCAGATGCTTTAATATCTTATATTCCAAAGTTTCGAGGTTCTCCACTTCGCTGGGAGAATTTTTAGTTCTTCATCCTTGAACATCTCTACATACCTAAACCGTCAAAAAAAAAAAAAAGAAAATTTCTCCTTATCACGCAAAAACATTGTACATAAAATTTTAACTCTTCAGTTCGTTGAAACAGTCTTTTTTCCATTCTTCAACTTCCACAAAATTCCCAGGAGAGAAATCTTCAAGAAATCTTCAATCTCTCTGACACCCCCCAAACAATCTCTTTGTCGTACACCGAGATCAACCGAACTCAGTTACTCAGTTACTTCCATATTCCATATTCCGTGGTTCCGAGACGTTTCACCTCGGTCGAAGGAGTTGCTGGCTCGGAATCGGTAACGCTGCCCCTCGACGACGCGGTGCCTCGAAGTCGGAGCCAGAGCGCAAGGGCCGCTATTTAAAAGAGGCCAGGGCGCTTAAAGCGCAAGTATAAAGCAGAGTATGTACCGTGCAGGACGGTAGAAGAACACGGAGGGGCAACAGGGGAGAGAGGGCAGAAGAGGAACGCGATCCAACGAGAGCAGGACGGAGAGAACCTCCTGGGTCAAGGGTCAGACGTTCCGAAGTTGCCCGTTCGCTTCGTGGGTCCAGCAAATACGCTATACAAGGTGGCTACTTCCAACGTTCTTTACGTTTCATGGCTCTTTG
The DNA here is from genome assembly GCA_032399605.1 of Melipona beecheii. NCBI lineage: Eukaryota > Metazoa > Arthropoda > Insecta > Hymenoptera > Apidae > Melipona > Melipona beecheii. The sequence goes on from JAUCMO010000447.1 coordinate 2,519,913, forward strand.
CAACACTATTTCCCTACGTTTCTGGCATCCTCTATCGGATGATTTTTTTTTTTAAATTGGATTAATCTGTCTAGGATGAGTTGAAACGACAAAGTGTTATTATTTGTTTCAAAATTCTCTATACAAGAATTCGTAAGATGCGAAAACACTTTGTTTTGTAAATTTTATTACCTACAATAATAGACACCGAGTGTGCCAAGTTTTTGAGCGGCAGTCAAGCTTCAAGTCTGTATAATAAAAGATACGAATTCTACGCAGGATACAGTGAAAACGTCTGAGAAAACTAGATTGTAGTTGAAGAGGATGAAACGATAATTAAATTTATTTGCTCTAAAAAGCTCTTTTGTCTTTTGTTTAGTTTTTTCGTCAAATATATATAAATTTATATCCGATAAACCTAGATTTTTAAAGCTTTTTAAATAATTACAATCGACAATATATGTTACAATATTCGTCCATTCGTCACTTTAATTTGTGAATTTTCCGACCAAAAAAAGCATTTAGAAGAACTAAATTAAACAACAACGAACAACCTCATAAATCTAGTTTCTCGACTTTCGAATAGTAAGAAAAAGAGAGAGAGAGAAATTCTTTCAAACAATTACAATCAATAATATCACTTGAACTGCCAAAGTGGTCAATTATGCGATCAATTTATAACTTTGTTAGATGTAAAAAAAAGTGACATTTTACAGATGTAAAAACAGTGTGGATTTTTAAAGATTTGAATAACATCATTCGTAAAGCATACGAATAGAAGCTCCAGTATACTTCATTGCATTATGATAAAGCTTCTTCATTTTTTTTTCGTTTCTCATTGGATCTGATGGAAATTTTATGCTTTAATCTGGTCGGTAGCACTAACGTATTGCACGTTACAGTATCAAAGATTTTGTCGTACCACTTTCCCTCTCCAAAGTTCATGGTTTCATATTAATCGAGATACCGTTCGTTCGAAGCGTCAAAAGGAGCTCCCACCCAGTATATCGATCTGTGCATCACGATGATACAAAGTCGGCACTGAGATGCACGTACCGCACACATAAAATCGTTCTAAGGGGGGAAAAAACGAGTTCCTCCTCGACGTACACACACACACACACATACACATACACACATACACAGGAGAAACTCACGTACACATGTACACGAAGGAGTAGGAAAGGAGATCGCGAAGGAGATGGTTCCGCGAGAATCATCATCGATACTACGCTCGATATTACCGGGCAATCCTATAAATGACAACGTCCACACGTGAATTATGGATTCGTCTAACGATCGAGTCCGCAGCCGCCGACGCCGCCGCCGCTGCCGCCGCCGCCGCCGCCGCCGCCGGCGGCGTGTCGACAGGGCTCAACTCTGCCTCAAACTCTGCCTCCTGGGCTCGAACAATGAAATGAATTATGAATCGATCGGAGGAATCGTTCAATCGCGATCCTATTCGTTATCGAGCGTACACCAAGCCTGTGGACGTATGCTAACGAGCCCGCAGTGCCGATTGATTTATGCGAGATCTTAATATTCCGCATGCTAATGGCGTTCGAGTACTCGCCTCGCGGGAGGATAGACCTTTTTTTCCATTTTTTCCCCCTCTTCTTCCATTTTTATTATTCGATGATAATGTCGATAATTCCACTAGAATGGAAACGAATAGTGAAATTTGTCTCTCTTAGTTATCGAATGTATAGTTCGTCGCGTTATGAGAATTTGCACCTTTTCTCGATAACGTATGTCTTCTTTGACAATTTTCCTTTGAGATCGCGAGATTGTAGGAAAGAACTTTTTTTTTACTCAGATTCTTAAAATGTTTCAAGATCTATCTTGGTTCTTAAGGAATTTATCTTTCTAACTGAAAGTTATTAATACCAAATATTCTAGTTGTGACACTGAATATTCTAGTAACATTCTAGTAATACTGAATCTAACAACTACAGATTTTACATGTTTAATCATTATGAGAGTAAGAATAATTCTTTTGCTAAAACTAATTAACAATTAAACAAAAGAAGATACATACAAATAAATAATAAAATAATAAGAACCGTGACGCGTTTCCTTCAAACAAATTTCTTTGAGACAAATTGTGAAATTTATATGATATAATTATATTATAAATTTATATAATAATAATATTAATTTATATAAATATAAATTATAACACTTTCTTGATATTTTGCGTTCCAGAGTCATAATAGACGGACAGAATGCTCACGGAGGTCAATGTTATCTCTCGAAGTCACCGAAAATAATTCTACGAAATTTCTCAACTCGTGAGAGCGAGTTTTGCGACCGTGCGCGATTACACACCGAGAAATCTGTCGCCAACGGTTCTGCCAACAGGTTCGCGCGATCGTAAACCGGCTCGTAAAATAATGTTAGAACATCGGAATGGGTAATTCCGCGTCGAAATATGTGACCCATTGAGTGCCGTTTAAATCATTTCCGAACGAAGATGTTAGAATCTCGGCGAAGTGTCGAACGATAAATTCTCTCCCGCCTCTCGGGGTTTACTATCGTGCAACCGTGATCTTTTACTCACGTACGTGGAGCGAGCCGCCGTTTTTAAATTGCGAATATTGCGGATTAACCAGTATAAAGTACGGACTCTTATTAATTTGATCCTTTGGATTTCGCGAGAGGATCTGCAAACGTATAATTAATTTTTATTGATATCAGCTAAAGAATAGCTGTTTGTTTCAACTGCGAAACATTAGAGACAATTATAAATTAAAAATTTCGCAAAGGTATTGTACATATATTTTATGTACTTTAGACAATATGCATTTTGATCTCTTCTTTTTTAATTTATTGTATAAATGCGTAAAAATGTTTGGATATCCAACTAGTTTTGTTCTTAGAGAGAAGGTCTAAATAATTTAATTAACACTAATAATCTAAATAATTGACCAAGATATAAATAATAATAACAACTAATTAGCTACAAATATTAATATTAAAATAGAAAGCTCTGTTACAAAAAGACTATTCTCGTTTTTACGATCGATTTCATGAGGTCAACGACATTCTCAAATTCTTGTTCCACATTTTTAGGTCGCACGACTCTTCATTCGTTTTGTCATTGACCGCCATTAACTGTACGAGTAGATCGTCTTATAATTCCATTATGCTCGGCAAGAACAGGCCTGACATTACGGATAATGGAAGACCTTAAGGATCTAATGATTGTAACCAGCTTGAAAATCATTTCCATCGGCGAATCTTCCTTTTTTTTTTTTAATTTTCGTAGTTTAAATAACATTTCTCTATTATCTTCCACGCCTGGGAAGATCGTATCGCGTCGAGTCTCTCGAATTTTGATCCATTCAAAGAACTCTTTGCAAAGTATTACCATAAATATATATTATTGACAAATTTTTCGATTCTCGATTCTCAATTCTTAATTTTATCTCTTATTTATTCCATCTAATTTTATCTTTTATTTTATTTCTTAAAAAATTTTTTTGAAGCAGTATTTTATTTAGCAGTATTTACGTCGTATCATTGCAAGTTCTTTTTTTTTATTCAATTCTTTTTTGACATTTCTCTTTATTTCTCGTTATTCTCTTTATCTTATTCGTAATGTCAATTCAATTTGATTTTCCTTTTTCATCTTGCATTGTCTTCAATCTCACTTTTCTGTACCCTTTAACACCTTTTTCTTCTCATTTTCTTTTATTTCCCTTCCCATCCCTATTTATCAGTTGCCCAGTTTCCCTTCTACAAAAATTGTAGAAACATAAAACCTAAATATAGAAATATAGAACCATGAAATATTAAAACCTTTCTTCCTTTACATGTAAATAAATACAACACCATCTACGAACGCAGAATTTTACTTTAGAAAACTGTCGCTAACAATTCCAGCGTCAAAAACTCTTCTCCACCCAAACAGAAAAGAAAAAAAAGAAAGAAAGAAGACGGAGACACCGTTAGTAAACTGAAAACTTGATCAACCAATTTCTCGAACATTTCGTACATTCTTGCAATTTTGAAATCATCATAGATTCCAGCATTGTTGAAACGCTCTTCTCCGTCGCACGAAAGAAACAAAAGTGAAAGAGAAAATAGCAAAGAAGACCAAGGTAAGCTGACTCTCGCGGTTTGCCGCCGAAAACGGTGGAGAAACTCGCGGGAAAGGAAGAAAATGGCCGCCGCCGCCGCCGTTTCAAACGGGCGAACGAGGCTGAGAGGGTTGCCCCGCGGCGGGGATGCGGTAATTGCGTTATTAAGTTAAAAGCGAGGTATATCCAAGCGGCCGCGACATCGCCGCCGCAACTTTTCCATGAAACGCGTACGTACGGTGGCCCCCGTGGCTCCTGCAATCACTGCTCTCCCTCCTTCACCCCACGATTCGCCGGGGCGAACAGCAAAATACAACCGGCCGACGCAAATTCACGGTTGCGGGCCGTCTCTTTTTCTGTCCACCGCGAGCGAGTATACACCACGGATGAGAGAAGTTCGCGATGCCGATGGTGCATCCAGTTCTTTCGGTTCTCTCTTTCGACTCTCCTCGTGGTTGCACGTGGTAGTTTCGAGCCTCTGTTTCTTTTTGGAAAAGGTAGCTTCTTCGTTTTCTGAACCGAAGTTGTAGCTAGTTAGAGAAGTTGGAGAACGAGCTCGTGTTGAATCACTTTAGAATCCTCTCATTGTCAAAATTTATACCATTCTCTCTGCGTGAAAGTGGCAAACCGTGTCTGAAACCATCAATTACTTCCTGAAAAGCCGCGACACTCCACCGAGTGCAAGCAGTTTGGCACGATGTCACTGTCAACGTTTATACTCCGTTCCATCTCCGCGACAGTGGCAAAAAATGTCACTGTCTGAGCCACCATCCGTTATTCCTGAAAAGCAACGAACGTTCCTCCAGCGGAGAGCAGGCAGAGGTCTGGCATAATATCGATCGCTCGTCGTATATCATTTCAACGGATCCTGACGTGTCAACGGCGGGTATCGCGTCGCGGGATCAAGATCCACGGTGTCTTCGCGGGCGGACGCGGGACTTATGCGAACGTTCCGCGCGTATAAGTGGCTGGTGTTCCCACGCTGGAGCAGCCTGGAGGGCTTCCCATTCCGCTATCGACTCGCATTGGCGGGTGTATCATGTGTAGGTATGTATGTATCTTCGTACTTGGCCGAGCAACATGTACAGGGTGTACCCGGTGGAACATATTGGCCCACGATTTCGTGAGATGAATTAACAATGCCCTCCTCTGTCGCTATCAGCGGGACGGAATCCTGGATCCTTCGCTCCGTGTTTCTCTCTCTCTCACTAACATTCTATGCTTTCGTCAAATCGAAGGAAAGATTTATCTGTGTCTTCGAAGAAGAGAGAACTTCAGGAATTTCAGATTCTGACATTTTTGAATTTCATTGCTGCGAGATTTTACTGTACTCCCTCCTTTCTTTATATTTTTGTCAGATTGAAGTGAAGTTAAGTTGTATGTTGGAAGTTTGACGCAAGTTTGGTAATATTATAAAATTACAAAATTTATCTTACGAAATATATTTAAAATTTACATAATCTTGTAAATTTTAAACTTCTCGCAGCATCTCGAAGGCCAGCGTACACAAAAATTGTGCGAAGGAAAACATTTTTGTTAGCTAATTAGAATTTACTGAGAAGTTACGTTTTTCCTGAGGGGATCACGCTGCAAATTCTAAGTTAATTCTAATAAATTAGATCGTTTTTATAAATTGAATTAGTTAAACTTTTCGTAGATTGTATCAATTATTAATAATACATAACTCACAAATGTCAATAATCACAGCGGACAGATAATAAGTTCTAATAAATTTTAATAACTATAGTTAACAGATACCGACAATTACAACTCGCAAGTTTCAATGATTATTGCCGATAGATTCTAATTATAAGCTAGATTGTAATACTAACTGAAAGGTGAACACACTAAATTCTAACAATCCTGATTAACAAACTCTGATAAATCAACGCTCGAAACTGTTATCCAAGGCTGCTCAATATTTCAATGTTTCTGTCCATTACCGCTGAACGGGCTTTTGGTTTGAAATTTTTCAGGGAACGTGTTCTCTCTGTACGTTCAGTATGCAAATGACGTCTCTGGCAAAAATCCCTTGGCTCGGGAAAGGACGCATTTTTCCAACGAAAACAAATATAAAAAAAAAAGGAGAAGAAAAGAAAACGGGGTGGAGGAGGGAGAGGGGAACGTTTAACCCGTTCACCGACCCCTCTCATTTATCGCCAGGCGAAGAGAGCATGCAAGTTACGTCGAGCCTGACACTCACCTCGCAAATCTTTCTTTGTCCTGTACATTCTCGTTCTCCAGCCTTCTATATTTACACCCGCTCGGATCGTCCTCGTCGGATCTGCAAAGATACAGACGTTTGTGATCATTTAAAAAAAAAAAAAAGGAGTACGTTTCAGCTGACATCACGACCGACACTGACGTGGACTCGTTCAATTCGATGTCGTTGCGGCGATGTTTCTTCGATTCAAAGTCTCTTCTTCTTTTTTTTTTTTTGCAATTGCTAAAAAGACACGGATGTTTCTGTCAAAATTAACATTGATTTTTGTGTTTAGACAGAGACACGACTGCAGAGTTGTATTTATTTTAATTATTATTACTTAGATTGTAACGATACGACGATTTATATATAGAATATATATTTACACTGGTAGTTCCAGTGTTAAGAATGATGTGCATAGTGTAATCGAAATGAATCGAATATAATAAAACTTCGGACTCGTTCATACGGACTCTATTTATTTGAAAATTTGGTCAACGAATCTATTCTATTAAATCAAATCAAAACAATTTGAGTTGCATTCGTACGATATATACAAAATACATTCGTCCCCCCGTCGACAAGTCCATATAAACGAAATCCCAGTGTGTACTGCATGTCAAATTGAAGGTACTATCGAACACAAAAAACACAAAATTTCACACACTGTATAATTAACAAATCGCATTCGAAGCAGATTTACAAAAGATTCCAACTTCGATCGCATTGTAAATTAAAAAAGAAAAAAAAAAAGAAAACATTTGTTACTTCTATTTGATTACACTCCCAAAATTTACGATCTAGTAGAAATACAAAAGGCACGAAGAAGAGGAATAAGGCACGTGGCAAGAGTCACAGTTTGTCAACGGCACGTAAGTAACTAGAAAACTCGGTTGCGCGCGCAAAAAAGAAAAAGGAACTAGGCGAAAACTCTTCCTCGGCCTTCATTCTCAACGAAGAGCGTTACGTCGACGTCCATCTGCCGGTTCGACCGATCGCATATTCTACGAACGTCGCGAATAAATGTCGCGTCGCCGATACGTCGCAGTGTAATCGCTTCCGGATTACCAAACGCGACCGGAGGCCTTACAAAATTGGCAGTCGCCTATCCAACTTCCCCAAATCTGGATCGCTCGCGTAACAGTATAAGCGCAGAATAGAGAAGGCCATCTCTCATGCAATATTCACGCGGGCATTCTGCTCTCTATATCGCCCCCTCCCCCTTCCACCTTGACGAGCGCTACGCCGAACGCACGACGCGAACTCGCGGATTTTATTAGAATCGAGAGACGAGTGCGAATCTTTATATCTGGGGTGTTTTCATCCTCGAGTAAATCTTCGGTTTCACTCAATGCGAAAGAAATCGTTTTCATATTCAGAGGACAATTATTTTTAATTTGCAGCCAGTTAGAAATAATGAAACAACAGGGGATTAAGTAAATCTTCAAATGACGATATCAACGCACAATATATAATATGACGATGTTAATGATGCAATTATTAATTTTAAAGTTAGATCTAAAATTGTTAATTTAAACTGTAGCGCAAAGCATAATAATTAAACTGCATTTATATGAAAGTGAATTCAATCTTCACTTTTTTCCATTTCAAGATTATCAGATATAAATTTCTAATCATCTTGGTAAACAAGCCAGAGAAAAATAAGGGAATGTTCTTTGTAAAATATCTATGTGAAGGCCTTTTGATAATAAAACTGATTAATTGTGACACGGTCGAGAATAGCAATTGCAATTTCCTCAACGTCTCAATAGGAGTCGAATTTTTTCCTCAGATATACAATCGGTGGAATTATAGTATAGTTACTTTGCTCTTTGATATGTCTGTTCTCTTTCTTACGATACATTCTCTTTCTTGCCTAATCTGCGATTTGTCTTCGTCTTGATTCCTCGATGTTAAAACCATCGCACAGACTGGTACAAGTATGCAATGGTTTTGATCAAACCACATTCGACTTACATCAACGACAGGTCTCGTATTTCTCTCCCTTTTAATTAATTTTCAACGTTACGTTAACTGTAATCGATCAAGATTGAATATCAAACGAGACGAAAGAACAACAGCGACAGAAATAATCTAATAGAAGCAGAGCCAGAATAAGGAGAAGAACAGGAGCAGGAGGAGAAGGAAGCGTGAAAAAGCAGGAAGAGCGAAGAAGGCATCGTAAATCCGTCATTGGCATCTCGTTACCCTAGCGCCAATCGTGTTCTCTCGATCGAGAGCGGTCGTATTAAGCGCAAGATAGAAAATTATGATCTCATTGGCTACGCTGTTACACATAGAAATCCGGTTGATCGTACGGCGTACTACATCAAGCTGACGCACGCTCGGGGATGCGATCAATTTCAACGTGTATCTAACTAAATTCTGATACAATAGCTTCACTTTTGCTTAACATACTTCCAAAATCTGTAAAATATTTAAAAAAAAGAAACTCTCAGTCTAGAAATTAGAATTAGAATTAGACTGATTCCTAGTTTCTTTTTCTTTTTTGATATTTCGAACAGATTTTAGAAGTTTTTAGAGTTTGTAGAGTTAACCTCTTACGCTGGAATAACGTGCCACGCACATCGAGAATATTTGGCCCAAAATTGCAATATCTTCTCAGTTTTAAATATATTGAAATATAACCCAGGCAGAACAAATAATAAATTTATTACTTCTTAGTAATTTCTATCCAGTGATATACCGATGAATTCAAAAATAAGACGAATTATTGTATACGGCGTGGTCACTCGTTATGGTCTGTGAACCAATTACTAGCGCAAGAGGTTAACTCCACAGACATTGGAATTGAATGGACTAAAATTTCCCAAGACTAAAGGTTCGACTCTACGCTCTTAATTTTATTTATTATTTCATATATCACCGATCATATTCTATCCTATATACTTGATCCCATCTCTAACGTAGTAACGTTTCTGACCCTGAAAGAAAAACCAAGATCCCCTTCTCCTCAAGTCCTACGTACGTACGTCTTTTTTTTCTTCCTCTTTCTTTTGCTCCGGCAAGAGCTACACCGGAGTTACAGAGCCCCAGCATCTGACCTCCCCACCACCGGGTAACCGAGATGATGGTGGGGGTGTAGGGCCCGCGCTGTATCCGGGTACAACGAGGAGGCCCCGTATTCCTTCGCCGTCCCTTCCCCCTTCCTTCTTTCTTCTCCTCCCACCGTTTGCTTACTCGCTCCGTACGTCTGCCTGCTTTGAGCCTCTTTTTCTGGTCTCCTTTTTGCTCTGGGACCAGTCGGATACACGAGGCGAGACGAGGAGAGACGATAGGACCCGGAGACTTATGGAGTACATAATGATGCGGCTCGCGGTATTACGCCGACTTAACAGATACGTATGCGTGCTTGGTAGCCAGAGAACACGCCGTGTCCACGACGCGAACCCGACATCTTTCCTTGATCACCGTATGGGGCCAACCGAGATACAGAGAGGGGAGAAGGGGATTTTGGGACTCATTGAGACGTTGATGCCCGGTGCGTGGCGGAGATCGCTTTCGAGATTCGTTGCGTTGAGGTGGTGAGGATGGTGGATGATTCTTTTTGGAATTTCCTTCCATTGTTTATTTTTTATTCCCATTTGTATTTTATTTTTTATTTCTATCTTCTTCTATTTGCGCTGGTTGTTCTAGCTGTTTAGGTTGCAGACATTTTGGGTTATAGTTTTAGTTTGGAGAATTTTTGAAATTAATCGCGACAGCTCTCAATTGGTCATCTTCTCCAGGCTGAGTTTCAGTTCTCGAGTGGAATTTTTGGAACAAGTAAGAAAAGTGATGAAAGATTCTTATCGATCAATTAACGATTCTCACGTTTGTGAACCAAGATTTCTGGAATTATTTGCTTTTTCTCTTGATTCATATCTTTCAATCACGATACTCGGCCCGCTCTAGACTTAACTGGATAAGATTGTGCAACAAAAAGGAGATCCCTATCGACCGTCAGTGGTCTCCATCACGTAAAATACACATTAGATAGATAAAATCGGTTGCCTCAATATCATCTATTACAATTCAAGTTCGATTGAAACTTTGAAGAACACTTGTGACAAGTATTCTAGTTCATTCACTTTAAAGATCTCTTCTTTTTCTTCTTTTTTTTTTTTTCAAAGAATTTAAGTAGTTACGATATACAACGATCTAACTTAGTCTATTTTACATCAACTACGATGATGTAAGAACGGTCGAAATATTTGTTCGATAATTGTTCTTCTCTATATGTTCTTTAAGCGAAATTTTCAATGGTCTTAATTGCGCGGAACGATTCGAAGAACGTATTGGAGGTTCGTAGGCAACGACATTTTGGTTATCGATCGTAGAACACGGTGAAAGTGTCTGGTCTTGGTGATTCAGATGGGGGGCCCCCTGAGCACGTGTAGATTTTGCAGTCAGATCACAAATCTCCGTATTCCTTGGATCTCGGAGCATTCGATAATTTGTAGCCGCGAACGCCGTGGGAATCGAGCCTCCATTCTGATTTTTATCTCTTTTATCTGGATAGTAAATCATCGGAAGCGAGTAGCGCTAGACCTTTTCTCTGTTACGAACCAGGAATTATCGCATTCTTCAACCCTTGTTCCACTACACACGCTTGTGCTTCTTCTTTCACATTTTTTATTCATTTCTCAATCGACTTTTGTAAACATTTAAATTGTTCCTATTTTCATTCAAATTATTCCTATTAACCTATTTTCATTTGAATCATTCCTATTTTAAGATCTATACTTTTTGTGCTTTCCTCTGTTCTCGTGGAAATAAATTAACATTTAACGAAATTAAATTCAATCAAATCTCAAATTGCATTCCCATCTTTCGTTTTCTCGTTCACTTTAATAAGAATTTTAATTATTCCTATTTCAAAATTAATAAATTTAATTAAATCCATTATCCATTATAGCATACTATAAGTATAACATATTTTATGAACTGGTTTATATAATTTATTCATATATTTAATAGATAGAACAACCCTCTAAAATTTTAAGAGTAATGCGATCTTCACGCAGTAAATAGAATATTTTAATATCTCCATTTCTTCCAATAAAATCCAATTAAAATTTGATTAAATTACATTAGAAATCAAGCCTATCGGTACAACAAAAAAAAAGTTCTTAGTAATCTCTAGGACGTAAAATAGCTCCAACTTCATCGTTTTGTTGTAAATAGACTTAATTGTCCTATTCTACAAAACTCAACTAAAATTCTGTTCAATCAAACCAAAACAAATTTCCTGTTGTAAAATTCCTAAATTACAAAATTACAAAAAACTCCTTGTATTACATCAAGCACGAAACCGAAGGCTTAGCCGAATGGCCTGCAGCCACAAATAAAATTAGCTACATCTTCCCAATCACCGGTATACGATTACCAAACGGTGCAAAAACGTTGGAGCACGAAACCGAAAGAGCTTCTTCCTCCAAAACGGTCTTGCAAACGCGCGTATCTCACGCCAGTTTGAACGTACGACAAAAGCAACAAATCGCTTCGTTAATCTGCGAACAGCACCGTCGGCCTAATCGGCCATTATCCTGCGTATAAGGATCGTAATAATGTCTTGATAATCCTTCCACGAGACCGGTTCCTCTTCCACCTGTTCCTCAGCATCGGCTTGCGTTAATGAGATGCGTCATTACACGCGTTGCGATCAATCTTCAACACGCGGCGAATAGTAAACGATCGTCTTCCCTTTTCTACGTTCGCGGATTTCTTTTCTGGATCGTCTGCTTTTTCCCTTTTTTTAAAATAAAGGCTGCTTTGTTTCTTTGTGTTTTTTAATTTTTTTAATAATGTACAATCGATACGCTGTTAACTCGTGAAACCGATCGGAGAAGATATTAACACGTTAATGTTTGGACAATCATGATCGATTTACGACGAGGCGAAGATAATGATGAAGAATAACGATCCAGTTGAACGATGGAGTTGATGTTCAGAAACAAAAAGGATCGGTGAAAAATAAAATTTTAACGAGTGGCACCGAGGATTTTGTGGAAAAAACTAGGAGCCAAGAAAGGATGAAACTAAAACTAGTGAAAAAATAGAGTTTAAAAAGTGAAATTTTTAAAGAGACTTGAGAATAATTTAAATATTTAAAATAAAGTAAAATTTAAATTTGGAATATTTTTTGAAAACATTCACATCCAAGTTTCTTAGTTAGTAGTATGACGATCTACTGACTGGCACTTCCATCTTTTTGCTCATCGTCTGCTCAGCAATTGATATATTGTGAGCTCGTCTTGCTAACGGATTCCTAGATCAACAAGCCTGTTATTTTTTGTTAATTAAGATTCCTCGATAGGGATCTTATGCGTACGGTCGTGCATCTAAGTATCTATTTCAACGATCAATAGAATATACACACACCTGTAAAGTTCAATTACAAACACGTTACAACCCTGCTTACAATTTTCCAACGAAAATATGATATTCCATCTTTTCGTCTTTCTGATTAGAGACACAGATTAACTGACTGGATTGTTTAATAATTAACTAGACTGTTAACCTGATAACTGATAATTAACTGATCTGATTAACCTAACCAAAAATCTATCGCTTCTAAAAACGGAGCGTAACGAGCCCCGAAGTTTTACTTCGTTAATTCCTACGGTACATTGTCTACGTAACTCTATTAAACTCTATTAAACACGGTTACCACCTTTTTATATACAGTGTCGAAATTTGTAAAATTTTACACGTCACTCTGTAATAAATTAAACTGGAAATTTTGCGACAATTTGAAAATTACCGCCATTTATATACATATACATTAGCTAATGAATTTTTCATATTTCTGCCATGTTGCGTACGAAATTAAATAGAAAAGATGTACGAAGAACGTAAGAGGAGAGAGTAAGATCGAAAGATTTGCAAAATGGATGCGGAGGATGCGAAATACATAATACGAGGAAAAAACAGGGGAGTCACGTGATACGGTGGCCCCTGTTCAGGTTACAGTGGCGCCTTTTTGCATTTTTCCAACTCGACACTGTGGTCACGACTTTGACCCCCTACCTCCCACGGCCCCCCTGTTTCTCCCCCTTTTTCTACTCGTTGTTTGCGATCGTCCTCGTACGTTTACGTTCGCCATTCCTCTACGTCCACGTGTGCTACATCCACCTAGGCTCCCTTTCTGCAGTACGTCCGACACTCGGCTTCGTATCTACATCCCGGGCCGTGTAGCTTTGGATAGAACTTATCTGTCCCGTGTACAGGGCCGCGCAAATATTACGGTCCTGCGTAGAGTTGATTTCTCGTAGAATTAGAGATGTTTATGTTCGATATATTCGACTGACTTAAGAACCTTTGTTCTTTTATCAATTCTGCCTCTAAAACACCAATTCCAATTAACCTTTTGCGCTGGAATGACGTGCCACGCACGTCGAGAATTTTTTGTCCCAAATTGCAACATTTGCTAAGTATATTTAAATAAATTTAACCCAGGCAAAACAAATAACAAGTTTGTTACTTCTTAATAATTTCTATCCAATGATATCATACCGACGAGTTCAAAAGAAAAAGAAAGCGACGAATTATTGCATACGGTTCGGTCACTCGTTATGGTCCGCGAATCAGTTGCTAGGGGTTAATCTTTTCAATTTTATATATATATATATAAAAGCTGTTGTGGGTTGAAAGGAATAATCAAAACAAAGAGGTGGTTGTTTTACAAAATATCAAATCTCAGGAACCTCCGCAGAACTCGCAAATAATTTAAGAATCCATTCAAGTTCAAACTATCCTAAACAACACCACATTTTATAAATTAATTTATATAAATAAAATAAATAAAAACCACGTCGCCTCAGAGATAACCAAAGAGACAACCAAACCATAACCTACAAAGAGACTCGAATGGAGTAACCAATTTGATTTAACGGTAAAGAAAAAGAATTAAAAATTGCAGAACAACTCCATCAAGAACCTCTCTCAGATCTATCCGCTTACAACCAATTTAAAACTCCTCCCGCCCTCTAGTCAACTCCACCTGCAGAACAATTCCACGAAACACCAATTCCAGCTCAACCTTAACTGCGACGTCTAAAAAAAAGAGGGGGGAGGTCGTAAGGAGAATAAACAGGTGAGTCGAAGGTAAAGAGGGGAGGCGGTAACACGAACGAGTAGAAATGTCCAGCGACAGTGACCATGGATCTAACACCTAGCTAGGTAGTTAGTGTGAGTTTCTTCTTTTTCTTTTTTTTTTATTAGGAGAGCGGCGATCGAACGGCGGCGAGTGTTCGCATATTAAAAGGAAAGAGCAAAGCTATTGGCGGGCCCGGGGAACGGGCCCGGGAGGCGGTCCATCGTTCTCCGACTGCGGGACTCTTATCCGTTCTCCGCCGACCTTATTGGTCACCGCCTCTCCGATCGTTTCTACCGACCCTCTTGTACGTACGCCGGGCTTCTTGTGCCGAGTTTTCCGCGATCCACGATTGCTGTACATCTCGTACCGCAGAGTGAGGTTAGGTTAGGTCGGTTCAGCCCTTGGGACGTTGAAGATGACAGGACCATTTCACTTGGTGCTTCTTTCATTCAGCACGAGTTGTACTATGGTAGAATTTTATTTGTCAAAATATGATGACCACCAAAAAATTGAACTTATCAAGAATTTCAGCAAATAAAAATTATATCTTGCTCCTAAAAGTCGATAATCATTGCTAAACCAGATATCTCGGCTAATGTGTCTAACAATTTTCTTAAATACTGTAACTTCAATGTACAGAGTAAAACGCCAAAAGTTTCTACCTATTTTTTTTTTTAAATAAAACATTAATTTTATTAATTTTAAATTAAATTTAAGGTCAAACTCGTTTTTTAAACTGTTTTAAAAATTATTTATTACGGATCTTACAGACTCAACTAACTACCTGTAATAAACCTCAAACAAGGCTTAAATAAAAAAAAATAAAATAAAATTTTAGATAATAGCCAAGCAAGTAAGTGTTTGCTGATTAACTTAGCGCCCAGTCCTGTTGTACAAGCGACAAATTACAAAGCTGTTTTAAACTATTGAACTAAAAAATCTGAATACTGTAATAAATCCATTCCTGTATCTTGGTACCTTCACTGTATATTAAAAAAAAAAAAAAAAAAAAAAAAAATCCCCAGAAAACATCCGCTCCAATAATACCTGTTGCTCTACCGCAGAAACTCTCACCCTCGAATTCAATGAACCGATCGCTCATACCTCTTTTCATCTCCTATTGAAACCTTCCTTCTCACACTTCCTTTTTTACTCGGACAAAACATCGGCAAAACAGAGCAATTTACCTGGATCGTTTCGGTTCGTTAGTCGCGGCGAATTACCTCCGAGCAACAAAAGAACTATACGAAAAGAAGAAAGAAAGAAAAGCCGTGGAAGAAAAGGGGTGGATTTTCATCAGTTGCCAGAAAATTCCCCGGGTGGGTTTCTGGATTCGCGACGAAACGACACGATGACTGGACTGATTGTGAGTATCCGAGCATCGAACGCTTCACGGTAGAACGGAACGGGGTAAAGACGAAGGGGGAAATTCTCACGGCTGAGAAAACGCTTATTGTTGTTTCGGATACTCGGAATACCAGTCGGGGGCTCGACTCGAGCGGAAAGTCACGCGACCCAAACGCAAAAAGGAAGAGGAAATAAGAGGGAGATCCGGTTAATTGCCGGCGAAATGTTCGCTACCACCCCTTTTTGTTCATACACCGTGTAACTGTTCCACTTTGACTCCCGTAATCTCTCGTCTTCCCTTTTCTTTCTCTCCCCCCCCCCTTTTTTTTGTTATTACGCGCTCGTTTGAGAACGATTACGTTATTTTTAGGACGGTGTTTAGGTTACACCTCGATTGCCGGGTGGAAAGTTTTATAATTGACAGGTGGTTGGATTTTTCAGAAATGATTACGTTAATTGTGAATAGTTAAAGAAGGATGTAGTTTGATGTAGTTCAGTCGAAAAGTTATTTAGTTTCAAGCAAATCTTTATTCAGATATAATTTTACTTCTTCGTGAAGACACGAATTTACACAAATGTTTAAAATCTATTCATGATTTTCTAACAATTTCAAGTCCAGTTCTTTATCGTGACAAATAAAATAAATTGACGGAAGAAAAGCTGAAAGGACGAAATGATCAAGATTATTCACGAGAAAGATAAACTTCGTTCATGAAATTACAAACTTCTAGAGTCGATTTGTAATAAATTATTAATAGTTTTTCAAACTATCATATCGTCACTTTTTTCGTAGACTTTCTTTTCGTTACGATTGAATCTGTTAAAAATCTCGGAGGACTTTTTATTAATATGAAAAAAGAAAAAAGAGAGAACGATAAAAATTCCGCAAGGAAAATCTATGTTGGATCTGTGTTATCGGTGGATTCCTCTTAAATACGAACACAGGAAACGCAAGCTGCGCCGATGGTAGCCACGAGCTGTCCGCTTAATGCCAACCAGCTTAACGTAGTACGCGACGACCAAACAAAACCCGGTGCTCGCGGAATTCGTCACGTAGCAGAGATTTGCAGCCGTTCGCGAATTCACGCGGCCGATTACCAGATCATTACGTTACGTAACACACCAGCGGATTCTTTGTCTCGACAGGGCTCTCTGTTCTTTTTTTAACACGCGGTATTTTATTTTAGAATTTTTATCTGTCTCTTAATGTGCATATGTGTGTATGTTTTTCTCGCACTGTACGCGCGCGATATATCGACTCTTACCTTACACACTCTGGTATATAAATAACATTTATTTCTGTGTATAGAAGTTTCGGAATTTTTTTACAATTTTTGGAGAGATATTTTTTTTCTTCAGAAAAGAGAAATTTTAGAATTTAGAACTTGGAATTCTCTTACAGTTTTTTTTGGAGATATTTTTGTTTTAGAAAAGAGAAATTCTAGAATTTCGAAAATTTTTAATTTGAAAATATCTCAGAGTGGAATTTCAAGGAATTTTAGAATTCGAAGGGTTAAAAATCTGGAAACTTCAGAAGTAGAAGTTCAAGAATTTGGAAATTTGTGAAACATCAAAGCGTAAAATTCGAGAATTCTTAATCTTTGGAATTTTTTTGTGAAATGTAAAAATTCTCCTACAAACAATGAAGACTATTGCTCTAGTCACGTTGAATCAATAGAAAAGAAGGGTGAGCTCGCCATGATAGATCCGCAGTGCATTAACATATTTCTAATTCACTTCCTGCCAGTTCAATTACTCGTATCCATGAGATACGAATACAATTACATTATTAATTACGTTGAATATTCGAGATTCGCCTTAACCTATAATCTTCTCTCGAGAATTTGGCTCATTTCTAATCTAATTTAAGAATCTGATTATTATACGAATTACTAAATACAAAAATGAACTTGATACATCTTAACGTTTCTTCGATCATAATCTAACTAGGAATCTAATTATCATACGAATTATTATCTACAAATGAACTTAATACTTAATACTTTCTTTGATCATAGTCAAAAAATAGAAGCCACTATAGTTGAACTAAAGTCTACAATGTCGCAGTGTTTAAATTTCATTAAAAAAAAAAAAAAAAAATTTTTCCACTATCAAATGGAATTCTGTAACGCTGTATAAAAAATTAAGCCGCCATGTAAGAAATTAACTTGTTTCGTTTGGTAATTAATTAATTTAAATTTCAAAAATCCAATTTTCGTATTTTACAATCTTAATCACAAAAGAAGTGACACACACCTGAAACCTAAACCTAAAAATTCCTCTCCACGTTCTTCTGGACTCTACACGTCGTCCAGATTTATAGAAGAAGATGCGTTTCCTCATCTATAAGGAGTCGTTGAACCGGATGGAACGTGCGACGAGGAAAGTATGTTTCGAGACTGAGGCGGTTCGCGCTTATTATTTTCGTTCATAATTAAGTGCTTATTAGTAACGGTGGCTAAACGCGCCGCATTAATGCATATTTATGTCATACAAGCGTGTATCGACACGCATCTTCACGCGAGCCCATGCCTCGTTCAGCAAAATCAACGCGTTACGACGAGCAATAATTCCAGCGCGTTGAACGCGCGTTCATTAAAGCCTCGACGAGAGAACTTCTCGTTAAGTACACACTATCTCGTACCCATTGAGGGAAATTTAATGGCTTAATTCAGCCACTGGTTTCTCCTGTATCCTATATGCGAGTCTACGAAGTACAATGTATTTTTTTTTCTTTCTAGATTTTCGATCGAAAGCGACGTTTAGTTCGTTGAAATTCTACTATCTGAATTCATCTCACCATTGAAAAATGTAAGTTTATTACGTTATGAAAGAGAACAATCTAAGATGGATTTATCGAGAAATTATTTAAGAGGTAAAAATGGAGGAACGTTGAATAAAATACTATCAGAGAGAAAGAGTGACTATTATTTAGATCTCTAAATAACAAAGAGAAATTTTACAAAAGGATTTATAACTTCCGCTTTCATCGTTCATTTCTATTATTTAAGCATACATTTTCACTGAATTTGTCGAAAAGAAAAAAAATTGCAACTATTACGTTGAATTGATACGAACGTTTGGAAGAATCAGTCCAACACACTCCAATTCTGTAAATCATTTGTCTCCAACGTGATGGTGTAAATGGAATTTTAATCAGTTCACCATATATAGAGATTACCAACAAAACGAAAATTTCTTTCTCGTTCATAAATTATGCATTCCTTGTGTGGGGCATTATTAAATTAAGAAATGAATTAAAATTTAGTTCATTTTGTGTGCAAATCATTTTACTGCAAACTGACCAATTTATAATTTCTGTTAGAAATTCTGTAGACACGGAACAGTGAATTTTCAGGGATTTAAATGACTTTAAAATATATAAATTGAAGCTTGTGCAAGTTATTGCTTCTATTTTTTCACTCTAACGTCTCTGACGTGGCAATTTTCACGTTTCAATTATCGTTAGTTTTATCGTTATTTACTGTGTCCGAAGGAATATATCGGAACTAGGAAACGACCCAGTTAACAAATTAAAAACGCTCGTTAGAAGAATCCGCAGAAGAACTCGTCGAGTAAGTAACAAGGAGGAAAAGAAACAAATCACACAGTCCGTGGAAAATCGAACTCTCGGTGGACTTGGTCAGGACGCAACTGGATGATCTCGTAAAAACCAGCCGGATCCCCCTCGGCTGTTAGATCGTCAAGGCTACGGGGAAGATTCGTTCGTGACGCGCGGCTAACCATAGTTGACGAAGAAGAAGAAGAAGAAGAAGAAGAAGAAGAAAAAGAAGAAGAAGGAGGAGGAGGAGGAGAAGACGACGACGACGATGACGAAAAGGAGGAAGAAGCGAATGAAGCGTGACTCGGTCGGATTCGACGAAAGTGAGAATAAACCTCGGCGAGGATAATGGCCAGACGAAGGAAGAACCGCGTGCAGGATGATGGCGGAGGCGTTGCTGGTCGCAAGAGGAGAAAAAGCTCCTTTCACGGCTCTACCACCGGCAACCGCTGCTCTTTCGATAGATCGAGTTTTTACGCGAAACGCAGAAATGCCAGTCGTCCTCGTTGGGACCGTTTTCGTTTCGCTGTCCAACAAAAGCGTCTTTATATCGCGTAAAATAAGTCGTGGTACAACCGCTGACGGTTCTCGCGTCTTCAGTCCCAGCTTTTCGTTTCGTTCAGTTGGTCTGTTTGGAGCGGGAGTTTCAGATAAACGAAATTAACTTAATTTTGTGACCATTTTTTTGTAGTTGACTCGTTATTTCTGGGATCGCGAAATTGAAATTTATTATTTTTCTTCTTCTCTTTTTTCGTTTGGTTTGGTTTGGAGTAAATAAAATTAATTTTCATTTCACGACTGTTAGTAACGTGTGTAATTTTGTTTAACAACCGAGTCATGAGAAACGGAGGAATTAAATAAACCTTCTAGTTCCACGATATTTAAAAAAATTATAAAATTTCCACCTTCTCCACTTTCTAAATCTACGTTATTCTATTATCTGTCTTTTGTTTCAAATTTCTTCAAACAAAAAAAATTCCTTTCTTCAAGAATTCTAAACCTTGCTACATCAACTTCATTTGTCACGAATTTCTTCAGGAAGAAGTTACAAAGTGTATCTGTTTCTTGAAAATAACGAAGAGATAAATCAATGCTCCTCTTTCCGAAGCAAACATCACCTTGAAAGTAAACAAGCTTGTTTCGGCCGGAGGCTTACACGAAATTCCGTGTTTTCTCTCGAATAAAATCAAAGGAGCGATACCACCCGGTTGATTGAAAAATCACTCGCGCAGCGTAGTATTAAAATCACGGTGGCGAGGTATGAGGAAGTCGTACGCACAATCGTTTTCCAATCCTTTTTTGTATATATAATGAACTCTGTCTGTTGGTTGCGCAAGACGACGTTGTACAATAATGAAGCAATTTACTTCCGCCAAAACGTGACATTGTTTATAATTCCGTGCGGTGGACGTGTTTTGGATTTCAGTGGAAAAAGTTGCCGATCTTGTAATAACCGCTTGCTCACAACACCTTGTACTTGTATCGTTGAAAGACAATTATTTTCGCGATCTTTTGTGACGAAATCAAACCGACGAGAACCTGACGGGAATTTAACGAAAATTAATCGACGAATCAAGTTGCAACGTACGTAAATGTAGAAAATATTGTACAAGACACAATACGAAGAAATAAAGATCGCTATATGTAATTGTTAGAAATATACTTCTACGATATTTTTTCCTTTTTTTTAACGCCGAAACGAGAAATTGAAGAAGACTCGATAAAAATTAACAAAAGCTTGAAAAATGGAAGACGAATTACTTCGAAGATAAATACACAATTGTGGGTTAACTATTTAGCCACCAAACTATTTTTCAATTATTATTTTTTTTTTTTTTAGAAAATTTAACTGGCAATTTAAAAATATCAAGCGTGATTCAACATAAGAGTTCCTGTGATAAAAACTCAAGTTACACTCGACAAAGGAGTACAAAGCGATTAAATGTGAGGAGAAATACGAGGAAATAAAAATTATTATATAATAATTATATTAAAATTGTTTTAAAATTATATTAAATGTAAGGAGAAGTACGGAGAAATAAAAAACTGCACGACTTGTACCCCAGTACGATTCGTCTCACTGAAAGGCTCAGAAGCAACTGTTCCGACTAGGAAATGAAGACGACCTTTTTGCCATAAAACTTTATTGATATGCAAACATTTGAATCGATACAAAACAAATTACAGGCGCGATCGCTCAGTACTAGACAACGCCACTCCTACTCGAAGTCTACCCCAGGTCCCCTCACGAATCACGTGACCCAAATCAACCAGTCGCTAATTTTCGTTGCATTAACGTTGTATCTGAAGAGGTCCGATTTTCTGGGTTACTCCCGCTAAAATCACTTTCAGTGATAAAATTGCGAAGAGCTGCGTATTGTAAAAGAAATCTATGCACAGGAAAAAAGATTTTATTATATTTTTTACTTGAATTATATTCCTTTTGTATACCTGAATTATATTTTTACTAATTATATTCTTTTTATATATTTGAATTATATTTTTACTAATTATATTCTTGGACTATCTCAGCAGTAACAAAAGGCGTAAAATAAACTTTTTAACGAAAATATTGAAAACAACAGAGTACAGCACATTCTGCCGACTATTAGCAGAACACACAATGCACGCCTTCGAGTTCGCTATCTGTTGCACGACACTCACGGTTTCCGTCCACGTGGTGATGGTAAAGCTGACTTTTACGACGGTGCACGGTTGCTTTTACGCGGTTTTTCCGTCAATAATCGGGCTATCTCGATTCAAAGACGGCGCAATGGCCGCCCGTCATCAAACCACCGCGGAATCACGGCCGATACCGCCGAATTCTTTCGTCACTGCTGATAACACCGAGAGAGAGAGAGCTACGTGATAAAGTTTCGTATCGAGAAACTCATGGCATTCTCGCCAGCTGTGTTTTCGACTGCGTGGTGTGCTCGTCAACCGTAGATATCAAAGTTCACTTGGCCAATTAAGGCACTCCTTTTCCATCGTCCCTCCACCAGCTTTGCCCTCTTATCTCACGTTGTTCCCTCTATCGATTTCGAGTCCCTTGTTTGCATCGTCGTAAAAGCCGATCGATGGCGGATTGGAACGTTCTTGCTCGAGCGAGTTCTCCTCGATTTTCCAGAGATAACTAGGGAGACTTTTTGCTCTCTAGTTGTAATTAGCGTTTGATCGATCGATTTTAAGGGAAATTGATCGCGATCAAAATCTGAATCGTCGATTACCTTTTTTTTTTTAATCACTGAAAGTGATTTTAGCGGAGGTAATCCAGAAAATCGGGCCTCTTCAAGATGCAACGCTAATGCAACGAAAATTAGCGATTGGTTAATTTGGGTCATGTGATTCGTGAGGGCGTCGGGTAGAGCTCGAGTAGAAGTGGCGTTGTCTGGTACTGAGCGATCGCGCCTGTAATTTATTTTGTATCGATTCAAATGTTTGCATATCAATAAAATTTTATGGCAAAAAGGTCGTCTTCGTTTCCTAGTCGGAACAGTTGCCTTTCAGTGAGACGAATCGTACTGGCGTACAATCGTGCAGTTTTTTTCTTAACGTTTTGCACTCGACTCTCACCTTCTGAGGTGATATTGTAATTTTTTAATCTTTTTAAAGCCAATTTTAAATTTAATTTTAAGCCAGCAGCTCGGACTTCCTCTTTTTATAATTTGCTGATAATTATAATAAATTTGGCGTTGTATGACGTAAAAAGAACAAAAGAATTCCAGAAGAAAGAATTTTTGGAGTCTGTCAATTGACATTCATTGGAATAATTCATACAATTCAGAATAATTCACTAGTGAACTAGACTTCTTTATTTATTGCTTCTTACGAAAGTTTAAAAAATGGTGGAGGATATTATTTTGCCAGAGATTGAAATCTATGTATATCGAAATGTATATCGAAATCTATGTAAGTAAATTGCTGATAGATGACACAAGTTTTCGAGGTTGAAGATTAACACTTCTCAGCAAGGTGTCAGTCAACGATAAACGTGGAGAATCCTTTAGAAAATCACAAAATTTCGACGGAATATCTGCTCATGCAGAACTGGATAATAATTTTCTTGATTCGAGAGATCATCGATTTTAATATTGGATTTCTCTAGCTTGAAACGAGTGTTTCTTCGATTCTTTCCCGAAAAAATTTCGTATAAAAATTTGTCAAAATTCCGGTACTCGGTCTCCCCAGAAAACACTGTACCAATTTTTCGGAAAAAATTTCGTATAAATAAGAAAATAAGATAAGACGCACAAAAATTCTATAAAAACGAGAAGAGGAGTTTGCCATAAATTTCTACTTTCTCTCCCTCTCCAATATTCGATTTCCACGAGAGAATACCTGAAATTAAAAACTTGGCGAGAGAAGGGGGAAGAAGGGGATGAAAATGTCGCTGAGAGGTGACATTCGCAGAGTAATCGACGAAGGGGTTCGGGTTGGGAACCTCTTACCTATCGCGACAATCCTCATTGTCCGATCGATCTGGCATAAATCGGCCACGGGTAATGGCCCGATCGGTAAGAAATCCGCGAACGGTAAGCCGCGGAGGTTTTTTTCCCCCCGCGGGCTATTGATTTAAGGGAACAGCGAATCCATGACCGCTAACACACGCTCGCCTCTCTCAATTTCAATAAGCAATTGCTAGAACAACCGTCACGATTTCAGCCTGAAACTAGACCGAACACGATCTAGCAGCCTAGCATGGAATTCTTTCGCTGCCTCTCTGTCCTTTCTGCTCCCCCCCCCCTCTTCCCCTCTTTTTTGCCTCCTTCTTTTCCTTGCTTGCCTCTTCGCTTCGTTAAACACGCAGAATAGTCATTTACAATTTAGAAACCCTGTCTCGCGTGGAGGAGAGATAATTTTGCAAAGAAAGGAAGAAAGGAATTAGGATACTATCGATAGTTGCGAAACTTACGTCGGAGAAACGAAAGGGATAACGAGAGAGGTATTTAGAAAAATCAATTACAAAATTAATTCTTTTTCTCTTCCTACTTTTTGCTTTTTGAGGGATCGATCTGTCTTTTAGACGACGAACGACAAGTGCTAAAGTGGAATTGGAGTTTTAGTGAGAGAATGACGGATCGAGGTAGACACGTTGGAAGTGATTCGCAGCGTTCTTTCTCATAAGACCGCGTTCTTTTTTAATCAAAGGGAAGGCTGCGCGAAGGCAGCTTCATAAGCATATAGGTCAAGAATTCACTTGGCCATCTTCTTGTGCTAATTATAACTATTCTGTATCGATTATACCGAACCGCGCTGTTTCTTCCTTCGAGGGAGACACCCGTTGTTCTCCTCCACGAAAATTTCGCGGCTCTTGCATCAAGGGTTCCTTCGGACCCCTTTTTTCTTTTCTCCCATATAAATATAAAAATCCTCAAAATATTCCAATGGAATTCACGAATCTTGGAAAAATAAAAGTTCCTTCGATAAAAACCTTGGAATAATTTCTCCTCTGATCTGCAAAAGTCTAGTCTGCAAATTCTAAAAAAATTTTTTCTTTCTGTCGAATGATTCTAGTCCGAAAAGTGTCTACAAATTCGAAAAAGAAATTTTACTTTCCTCTCCGTCGCAAGAAAATAGTGAGATATGTAGTCAGCAGTCGTGATCAAAGGAGGAAAAAAAATATAAAATTTTTTTTGTTTGATTTTTACCTCCTTCTTTTGGACTGTTGCGCGTCCCCATGGGTCTGTTGCATGTGATGGGGCGATAGATTAGGTCCGTAAGACAGAAGCTGACTTCCGGCGCTGGGGCACGCCGGCGGGGGCGGCGGGGGTGGCAATTGGTAGCCGACGGACGTGGCCGAGGGTATGTAATGCGATGGACCCGCTCCTGGGCCCAAACCGACCCCATACCCGCCGCCACCCGTCCCGCCCCCGTACATACCACTACCACCAGGGTACTCTATTTTGTCGGTCTTTTCTAACCACCACGATCAACAGCCACGAACTACCAAACCCCACCCGAAAACCAAAGTTTCAGTTCGATTTAGCGTTCGTACGATGAACGTTACATATTCACTGAGTTATACACAGACGACTATAAAAATTATTCTTTATTTTTTGAGCTTTCGAGCGTTCTGTATTAAGTTCGGTTTTTACAATGGATATCAAACACTGTAGTTTCTGAACGACAGATCCACGCACGTGATACACAATTTTGATCAATTGCTGAAAATCCTCCGATTCCAATTTTGATTTTAAAACTGACTCGATTGTTATTATTATTATTATTGTTATTACTATTCCGAGTATAAGTTATTTCTTCGAGTTTCTCAACTCACGTTACCGCGCGTCGATTTTAAATTTATTTCTCCCGACGTTCGCGAAGACAGCAGACGTCAGATTCATTTCTGAATTACCCGTTAATATGCGCTTGACTTTGTGCTGAGCTTTCACTGATAGTCTTTGCCCGACGTGAGCGATTCCAATCTCACTTCTGAAGTCCCATACATTTCTCGATCGTCCGTTACATTGAAAATCCTCGAAAATTACAAGGAGTCAGCGTGCGATCCACGTGCAGTGAAATATTTACGTAATCCGTAAATATTCTGAAATCAGTCCATCGTCCTGCTGCCTTCGATCTCTGCCACAGGAGATTCTAGCAGTGGTCAGATTGAAAGGAACTTCTCCCCGCGGTTATCGCGAAATCTCAAGATGGCCCACAGATCGCACGGGAAGTGTCCACAGGGATTACCTGGATCCTCCGCCGCTTTTTCACAGTCCGAAGCTACTCCACTCTCGGCCTGATTCTCGGCCACTCCCTCCAAATTTCTCTCACAATTTTTCAAACGATTATTTCACAGATCATTTCGACAACAGTCTTCTGAACCGAAATTTTCGTCGCTGCATCGAATTTCATAGTCTTTTAACTTCAAAATAGTCTTTCAATTTCACATTCTTTCAACCAAAATTTTCTTCAGTGTATGGAATTTCGTAGTCTTTTAATTTCACAGTTTCTCTTGACCAAAATTTTCTTTACTGCATCGAAGTCTTTATTTTTCCAAGTCTTATCTCTATACAGTTCTATACAATTTTTGTACGCATTTCACGAATGTTCCTCCGACTGAATTTCTCTCCAAGAAGAGAAACCTGCCTTTATTTTATAATTTCTATACATCTGTGTTTTCTCAGTCCAAGAAACGCGATTTCATTTTACGATTTTCACGGGAGTTTCATTGGCAAGCCAGCTCGTCGGAGAGCCGGGAGAATCGGTTCGTTCACCTTGGCCAGGATTATCACCTCGTCATCTGGTTCCAGCAGAGATCTATGCCCGACGAATCTTTGATACTTTACACCCTGTTCACAGCGACGCGGCGGTCTACCGTCGTCTCTGCCAGATATTCCAGGCTTGTTGCTCGTAGATATCCTCGGCGATTATTTTTCTTTTTTCTTTTTTTCTCTCTCTTCACAGATCCAACAGGTATTTATGGGTGACGCGCGCAAGAATTATCCGCGCCTTCTTCGACTTTTATTCCCGCGTTTCCAGCGACACCAACTGCCGTGGAAAACTGTTTACGTTCCTCCGGGCGATTGCCTGATCTCTTCGATCTTTCGACGCGATCCCTCGATTTTTTTCGACTTTTTTCAAAGTTGAAACGCGTGAAAACGTCTCCTATTAATTTCCAAGGACTAGAATCCTCAGATTTTGTAACTTTGTAACGACGAATGTTTCAACAAGAGACGATTGTTTCGAATTCGTGACTCTCTCACAGTATTTAGCAAGCAGTGTTTAGAGAATTTTTAAGTATTTTGTAACGTTTGGTGAAAATTCTCAGTCTTCAAGGTAGTCATAATCTTCCTCTCTACCTAATAATAATTTTCAATCTAGTTGCGAAGAACATCTAGCTTTTATCTTGTTTGTTTTTTCCTTTTTCTCATAAAACTTGCACCTATGGCTAGGTTTGGATTTTTAAACAGCGTAGAAGCAGACGTTTAATTCGGTCGGAAGATGAGGGAAAAATTTCGTTTCTGACATGATCACAGGTAAGTTTCGACGAGAACCACAGAGGAAAACTCGAAGATGGAACGAACGTTGTTCAATACTGGCAATTTCAGCGTCATTTTCAGAGTCAGAATCTAGATGAATCGAACGACACCCGTCATTAGAGACGGAGTTTCATCGAAGATTCTCGCTTCTGACTCCATTAGAACCGACTCAGCGCTCAACTTCCTCCGATAATTCCTCCTTCAACGTCTGAAAGTTTTCGAATTTTCTTCATCAAGGAAAGTATTCTTCTTCCATCCTACTTAAAATCTTCTCTATCAAATCAACCTCCAATTTCATTATACGAGAACTAAACACTCACCGAGACTTCCAGTCCCAGTAATTACAACGATATTACTTTACAACAGGATCTCTCCCTCTCGTCCCGAAGAAAGTTGAAACGATCACTCCCTCGCGAATATTCGAATTACTCGCGTAAAATTCCAATCTCAATCCCACGAAACTCGACGAAATCTCTTATATGACGCACAGAATTCTCTCAAACTAAGTAACTTCACTTTCACGATCCGGAAAATCTCTCAGATTAAAAAAAAAAAAAAAAAAAAGTTTATCCAGATCGTCGAGAAACTACGATAGAACCGGTTCGAATTAACAGCGAACGAGACGAGGCAACGCGACGGCACGTGCGCGACGGAGTAACTGGTGACGATCGAGCGACGATCGAGGGATATCTCGATCGCGATTTCCGGCCGAACAGAACAGGCGGAACAGAAACGAAACGAAACGAAAGGAAGGAAAACGCGGAAGCACGTTTGCCAACTCGGACGGATGGGTCGCCGACTAGTCACCACCCACAACTCGCCAGTGACTGATTCCACCATAGCCGCATAATGTGCCGCTGTGCTATACCCCGGTAAGGACTATCACTTCTCCCACCAGAGAGCCACACGGAACACAGCCACTGTGTAAAGCATGACTTTTAACCGGGATGCATCGTCCTCGTTCTGCACGCTACACGCTCGCGAGGAGGACGGCCAGGATCAGGATCAGGCTTCTGCCGATCCGGTGTGCAACCGAACGTCGCTGGAGAACGGCTCGGAGAAACCCGTGCAACTCAAGACAGATTTCTTTTATTTCTTTCTTTTTCTTGTTTCCTATTTTTTTTTCCTTTTTTTTCGCGATCTTTACTCTTTGAGAGAAATTCTGGAGAATTTTCGGGGGGGGGATTTCTTGGATTGTGAATCGAGACTTGTTAATTTTATTTAAAGGAGTTCTTCACTCCTCGAGGGACATTCTGGAGAATTTAAAAAATTTTTTTTCGTTAAATTTTTGGATTTTCTTTACTTTGAGAAATTCTCCGAAATATTTCGAACTTTTGTAGATCTCTTTCTTGAGATATAATTTGTGATAATTTGATCATTCAGAACATGTTGAGTGTGGAACTCGGATAGATTTCTTTTTAATTCTTATTTTTGGAAGATTTTCTCGCGATCCTTGCTTGTTAAGGAAAACTCTGAAGAACTCGAACTGTAGATTTGAATTTATGAAATTTTTCTTACAAAAATTCCGAAGAATTTTTGTAGACTCCTTTTCTGTGACGTAACTTGCGACCATTTAACAGTTCTTTTTTATAGAATTGACGTAGAAGGCTTGGAATTTTTGTCGCTTTCTCTTACTAATCACTTTATTACTTGAAAGATTCTTTGGAAGCTTTCATATCCGTAAAAGATTTGAAATAGTTTTCTTTTTCAACGTTCGTTAAAGACTTGGAACTTCTTGAAAAGATTCTTCAGAATGTTTGGAGATTTTCATTATCTCTCTGTCATTCAAAATTTTCCTACTTTTCTTGGAAAAGTTCGCAGATCTGAGGATCTGCCCAATATTCAGATAATTTTCCTCTTTCGCGAAAGATTCGAAAAACTGCAAGAGTTCTTGGAAAAGAGACTTGGCAATCCTACGTGGAATTATTCGTCGCGGCGATGATGCAAAACATCACGTTTCTTCGTAATGAAGCATTGTTGTCTTCGCAAAGAACTGCTTTGCTCTTTAATGAAACGAGATGTTTAAACACAGTACAATTAAGTACTTTGTGGTGAAATGCGAGGACGTTTAGATTCAGTGCGATTAAGTCTACTTTAAGTACGCTACTGTTGGTCTCGTTAGCCTATGGAATTCTTGTTAAAGTTATTAGCCATTTTACGAGACTGAGAACGTACAAGATCTCTTAAAAGCCCTTTCTTGATATATTTCAATTTTTCTGTCCAAACACAACTTATCTCGAATTTCACGAAATTTTCCCTGTCTCATCGCAGCAATGAATCTTTGTGAGAAATTTTAAAATACCACAAAGTTTAATTAAACAAACAAACGAGTTGGGTCTCGATCAACCCAATGAAAACCAAATGAAAATTCGTGGCTTCCAATTTTTCCAAGATGAAACGATAACAGAGCCTTAATAGGAAACTTAGTTAGCTCATTGTGCTACCTATTAGACAGATGAAACGAATTATTAGAATAAACGGAGACAGGCTAATGAGAGTCGCCAAAGGAAGTGAGTTATTACATCGAATCGTTGCTGTAGTTATCGTATCTGATAATGTATATTTTATGTAATAGACATTTATATAATATCTGTATGGGTTTCTTTTATACGTGATTTATAAGTAGCATCATATTTTTTTTATTTTTCCTTACATAACTTCCTCTTCCCGAGAAATATAACAAACTTCGTACAAACAACGATTGTATAAACAACGACGGTTTGTAACTCTGATAAAACGCAATGACTTCCTAATTGCCTTTTTAGCGCGCCAAACTGATCAAAAACACTGGATTCTTCTATTTTTTTTTTTTTCCCTAATAATTCTCATTTGACTATTTCGCAAATTCAGGAAAAATCGCGACAAATTAGGACAAAACTTATAAGATTAAAGAAAAAAATCTTTCAACTTTAAAAATTCTAAAATATCAAAGATTATCAGGTACCTAATATTTACATTAGTAAAACTGTTGATATTTCCATAATATTATTATTTAATACTTAAAATTGCCACTAGTTGTTAAAATTATACTGTTAAAAACTCCCAGTGATTACATTGTGTGTGTGCTTTACACGCGTTAAAAAATTACAACGGAGATAAATGCAACGAATACGATAACGAAATGTTTCTAACGCAACGTCGCAACCGCTTATGCGAACGAATATTAGTGGACAGGTCAGAAATCGCCTACCATTGTGCCAGACAAAGTAACCGGGATCATTGTCGTCGTTTATGACCTTCTTGGAACCGTGTTAATCGAGAACAGCTTGGACCTGCTATGATTTACTATGTGCGTCGAACAAAATATCACGCCATTTGGGTTAACGATAAAATAACGACAACAAAATCCTACAGCAAAACAATTTCAGTCCTACTGATCTTTATTCAGCCATTCCTTAACTTTCTAAAGTTAAAATCTGGTGACAAACGGAAGCTAGATTAATAAAAATACAGTAAAAAATATTTTTCAAGAGCAATCATAACGATAATGTACAGGGCAATCGAATAAAGATACATAAGAAGGAAAATTTTAAGTGAAAGAACTTTTGATTAAGCAAAAATTTGATGCTCCGTTAATTGAAACATGTAGAATTAATCTGAATAATAATAATCAATGGTATCCTATCTAATTACTTGACTTGCGAACGAATGAAAGACAACAACTTTGAACGAAGAGTAACTTGCTTATTCGTTAATATCATTTCAATAGTGGTTTCTTTGTGACAATTGTAACAAGTAAAAAAGACAGACTGTTGACTGAAAGAATTATACAAAAACTTAATGTCTAATTACGTAGAAAATATAAAAGATAATCTGAACATGATGCAATGGTGTTCGATAGCTACAATTGAAAAAAGAAGGTAGGACAATGATTTTGTTAAGACTTACCCAACATGTGACATGCTAGCACCACGCTTCTGCGTCATCTTGTTCGGGTCACTCCCTGAAATAACTAGAAATAGTAAAGACCTGGTCACGGTACTACGATTCTATAAACAAGAGATAACATTTAAATTGTTTTACAATAATTTTAATGCCAGTCACATGAATATATCTGCTACATGTACATTTGTTTTCTGTGACAGTCTATCATTCAAATCTTAGCAACGATTAAGCTTTGAACGTGCATACATCTGTGAGGAATTTGTACACGTTAGAATCTACAGAATTGAAAGAACAGAAAGAATCATGGCAAGTTTCATTGATTTCTAATTATGCTTCGCTTTTCCATACGAATCTCTTCTCATCAAAATCATTACTCAAATATAGAGCGAGGAAAATGGAGATTCCTACGATACCAGAGTAATGATAGAGATCCGCGTCTTAAGCACGGTAAATTGCATGCAAAAAACAACTCGCGCTTTACGAAAAGGGAAACTTGGGGAAAGAAAATGCATGAAAATTCATTTAAATGTCATCGATTCAAAACTTCTCGAAATCCCGCGAGTTTAGCAGAGGAACCTCCGTTCAGAAAGGAGGACGACTTTCGGAAGGAACTTTCTAACGAAATGCTCGCGCGTTGATCGAATTGATTAAAACGAGAAAATACATTTCAATGTTAAACACAACTTCGATACGTACCTGGTATGGAATGGGCGATCGTGGATACAGTGAACATTCAGACAAAATTTGATCGTTACACCGTGAAACACAAATAAGAATGTAACGGTCGATCGGACGTGGAGGCGAACACCACGCAACTAATTCACTTTACTCAACATCAAAACTGGGTGTTTACACTCGGCAGCCGCGCCATTTTGAAGTTTTACTCGGAATTTTATTTTTCCACGGGCCTTTGGCCACGAGAAGTCGCCTCGATCGCAGCGC
This sequence comes from Melipona beecheii, assembly GCA_032399605.1. Classification (NCBI taxonomy): domain Eukaryota; kingdom Metazoa; phylum Arthropoda; class Insecta; order Hymenoptera; family Apidae; genus Melipona; species Melipona beecheii. Next base: position 2,551,996 of record JAUCMO010000447.1, read on the forward strand.
GATCTGTTAGCTAAGTTGAGAGAACAGTCCGCGTCGGAACGCGCACATCGTACACACATGTACGTACGTTCACGCGTGCACATAACCAATTGGTCTGTCTGTCCACATAGGTACATGCAGATTTTCAAATTGAAAATCACGTCAGCCATGCGTCCAAAATATTTCATCGCTTTCTGTAAAATTTTCGCTGCGTGTAGCGTCGTGAGAACAAGTCATTGCTTGCGTTGGTCGGTTCTTGGCCATTCGGAAATGCTCGATTAAGGGCGACAATTGAGACCGTTAATACCTTCGGACGTTAAATGGACTAATTGGAACGATAATTAATGGGAAAATATCTTTTTCAGACGTTAATTGCTAAAAGGTTGTACAATTAAAGTGGTCTGGTGGCGCCACCTATGAGCAACCATCGAATGCACTGTCAAGACAGTGTCGAATACTATCTTAAATCTTTGACGGATATTGTCAATTATTATTATTTTCTTTCTTTTACCTTTAAACAACTACGAAACAAACCTTTATTGACAGATTATAATTAGGCATACACTTTGATTTATAAAATGTAATTGATGATAGAATTTGTCAGACTGATTGTACCGCTCTCGTGTGAACAGTAGTCTAAAGCTGTCACATGGATTTTCAGTTAATCGACAGAATTTTCGTTATTAGTAGATTTTACGAGTAACACTTGGACTTTCAAGAGAGAACAGATTCGAATTAGATTTTCGTGTTAATATAATATACAAACTGCGGCGACTCAAATTGTAAAAATCAAAATTTGCGCCTGAAGCATTACATCAAGGCGAACATACAACGTCTTAATTCCTAAAAATATTTCAGACCTACTTTTTTATTATATTTTGTTGCTGGTAATTGAAACTCTAAAAAGCAAAGAGGGAAAAAGAATAAATGAATAATTCGATTCGCTTTCAATTACACTTTCTTGTTAGAATATTTATAGACTAAATAGTCACACGTGTATATTATCATAATCACATTATAAATTGATATTTGATAATACCGCAGGACAGATACAGATGTAACAAAAATTGAAAAATCATTGGAAAACTTGGATCAACCAGCTAGAAATATTGTTCTCATGAGAATGGCTCATCGCAATTCGAAATAAGACGCCGGTATATCTATATCTAGCCTGTATCTACTACGCAACTTCCGCTAACTCGCTGCTGAGCAAAATGGACGCCTTTGTGTCTGTTTTCCTCGTATTCACACTATAAATACTGTTTTCCCTGCGATGCATCACCTTTGACATGGCGATGTTTACGCGGTATTGCGAGAAACGTAAGTGAAAGTCGTGACGTGCCGCGGATCGATGTGCATTCCTTGGTGATCGACGAGAAAACGCGTCCAACCAAATAGGCCAGAACTACGGATGACAATTGAGTGAATATCTCTGACGACGGAAACTTTTTCGAGCAGACCCGCACAAACTGGGACCGTTGTTTTGGCAGACATGTAAATATCGACGGGCCACGTACGTTGAGCGATACTGAAATCTTGAATATCGTTACGCCTCCCGCCAAAATTCCACTCGCTGCTCGCATTCTGCAATATAAATAATCGGCTGCGGACAGCTAGGTAATGCAATTGACACAAAACTTCCACCGATGTTTGTTTTCATCCGTCAAATGACATACAGCCGATGCTGTTACCACCACTGACCATGGCAATTCTATTATTTAGCAGAATTGAGCATACCTGGGGGATTTCCAGCCTGTAGCATTTTTCTTAAGGCCATGTTATCATATATATGATGTTGGATGGTAGATACTCGACAACTGGAGGTAATAATAACAGCTTTATGTGGTGATAGTGAGCCAACCGTTCTATGTTAGATGAACACTTTCTGTGAAATTGTCTGGACAACGCAAATGATCAGGACTATTGAAGGAAATACGGTTTGTATATTTGAAAAAAAAAACAAAATGACATGTTTGTTTGACACATAACATGCGTGAATCGGTTTCCACATTCGTTCATTGATTTCCGTCAGGGAAAGTCTTCATACAAACTCATTTCAGTGTGTTTTGTTTGATCTGTTAGTGACGTTGATGACTCTCTTGAGGGTCGTTCTAATGATTTTATTGATTTGATTATATTTTTGTTATGACGGTATGACATGCATGTATGTATATATACGTATATACAAATATATAGAACTATAATATAGCAGCATTTTTGCAATTGCTATGAATGAAATAGCATTGTACGCAACATATAATAACAATATAATGTGATTTTATGAATTTTAAGTCAGGATTTTCATAAATTTTTTTTATCTAACTTTTAGAAAATCATTGATGTAAATATAACCTTTATGAAGAGATTAACACTTTTTTGCTGATGTTTAATGTTTTACTATGTGTAATATGATATTAATGTCTTTCATTAGTTTTGCATTGGTTTTTTTTATCAAATCTATGAATTAAAGAGCCTAAAAAATAAGTTTATCTCATAATAATATTTTTTTCATAAAAGTATATCATTAACCTGACATTACAGAAGTGTAAGTTGATTTTATTTTCTTTTTTATGAAAATAATAAACTTTTTTAGTCACATTTTAAAAATTAATAGTACTTGTTTATTAGTTTGAAATACATATTAGATTTTTGTATAACTTTGAATTCATACACATAAAATATAACAAATTGATAATTCAGATGCCATTATATTTGTTGTTACGTGTCTGTTTCAGGAGAAGAAATTATTACTAACAATGGACCGTTTGTTGGAGGATCCACGTGCTTCATCAAAATTTGGTTGATAATTTCTAATACATCATGGGAACTTAAAAGAGACTTTGTTAAGTTCCCAATATATGCCTTAGTGCTAGTGTTCTTTAATAAGCGTTAGATATAATTCTGCTTGACAGTGAAATATCTCTCATGTCGGAATGCCTTGAAAATGCGAGTGTAAACATTTTAACAATGATTTCTTTAAGCATTCGTGGAAACAGTGCATTTAGATATGTTCTGTTGATTTATATTTATCACATACTGTGAATAAGACTTTTTCTAATATGTCAGTGCAGTGTTGTTTGTTACGTTGGATAATTCTATGAACCTCAGAGTACGCATAAAGACACTGGACCTAATTTTAATAATATTTTTTGTCCAGGCTGTAATGCCAGAACAAGTCAAATTCAAGATGAACGGGGTTATACCGAGTGTGCCAATCACAACTCTCGCTGGTATTGCGAGTCTCACTGACTTGTTACCTGAAATGCCCCTTCCAACACCGCTGCCTCAGACTCTAACTAACAAGTCCCTTTTATTTCATCCAAGAGTGGCAGAGGAAGCACAAATATTGCTAAGTGTTCGCAATGAAAATTTAGTGCCGCAGTTAATATTATCTTTATCTCAAACCTCATCTGATCACATTGAACTGAAAGATAATTATGCAAATACAGAACAGCCTTTGGAAACCGAGCAAAATACTCCGGAGTTACTTAAGGCAATTTTACAAATAAATCCGCATGTGTTTAAGGGCCCTCAATACAATTCACCGCGAAACTGGGCCCAAGGCACACCTATGATGCACACCAATCAAACATCCGCTAATTACGGGCGATTTTCACCATCTTACTCGAGTTCTTCAGGGTCGAGACAAACACCTCAAGGTAGTCCAGCTCATCCTGCTGCTGCTAGAACAGTGCTAGCGCCGCCTACAGGCATAAACCCCCTCCCCAACATGACTCCGCAACCAAATATGTATTCTCCGGCACATATGAGCTCTCCTGGAACGCCGTTAACGACTCTCGGTAATGTAACACCTCAGCACCACAATATGGCTGGTATGACGCCTCAACATAACTTGCATATGGCATCTCCTATGCGTGCTAATATACCTTTGCAACAACATCAGCCTATTAATATCCAGCAAAATATGTACGATCCTTTAATGAATCAACAAGTACATCATCCATTAGGGAATCACCAACCAATGGACATAGACAGTACAGTGCAAGAAAATCAGCAATTTTTGCTCGATCCAGTCACAGGTCTTCCCGATATCGATATACCGATTGAAAATATCGAGGCGAAACAACAGAGTATGGATAACGCCACCCAACATCTGTTATCCACGACGCAAACCACGTCTTATCCAAACATGGACACCAGCAGTATGGTAAATACGTTGAACACCACTACAGCGCCAATGATACAACATCAACAGAATAACAATTCAGAGAAGGGGATGAAAATGTCTGGTCCATTGCCGGAGAAGTTAAAAGAGCCCATTGTCATGCTGGACAGATTATCCTTGGCAGATCAGGCTCTGATGCAGAAGAGTTTAACTGCGTTCGCCGAGAAGTCGCCAAGTCGGGCCGCGAAGATGGGCATTTCTAATCGCGAGGATGTGAAGTCCGACTCCGAGAGCGAGGAGGAAATCGGTAAGAACAACAAATATTTCAAAGCGCGCGCGAAAGAGCGTCAGGTTCAAAGGGAAAAGGAGAAAGCCGAGAGGAAGAAAAGCGACGATAAGACGCGTAGACGAAAAAGGATAATGGACGACGACGACGACGACGAGGACAAGAGGGAAATTTTCACACCGTCGAAACCAAAAATCCGAAAGATAGAAAAGAAACTCGTTCCTGTTTTGGCTAAGCTTAGCGTGGAGGAGCTAATGGAAACAAATACGTACCAGCGTTTTAACACGACGATAGAAACGATATTCGAAAATACAGAAGATGTAGCAGCCAATGCCGAATTAGAAGACGACGGTGATGTGCCTCCAGAATTATTAATTCCTAAGTATCAGTTACACGATCTATGCACGGAAGCGGCCAAGTTGAAAGCATTAGGGGCGATGGAGTCAATTCCAGCGGACAGATTGGTCAGACTGTTGAATATTTTGGAGAAAAATATTCGAGACGGAGCGAAAGTGTCTCCGCTGGCAGACCCGGACGACGACGTCGATGAAAGTCGATTGTGGACCCAGCTGGCCATGGAAAGAGTTCAGCGCGCCGTGGACGCGTCTTTAATTGCGCTGCACATAATGACGTCTAGCAATATGCCAAAAATGGTCTACTTAGAGGACGTGATCGACCGAATAGTCCTTTTCATGAAGTTTCAGTTGCAAAATACTATTTATCCTTCATTCGATCCAGTTTACAAGATAGACACGAAAAATAAGACTGACAATTATAATTCTAGTGGTCGTAAGAAGAGAGGTCACATGAAAGAAGTCCGCGAAAAAAGTATTCTCCAGGTGTACAATAAAATGCACGAATTGGTTGGTCTGCTTGCTGAATTATTAAACATTCAGGTTCTGACAGATACCAGTGTCCTTCATGCCTCTACATTAGGCGTTGCACCATTTTTCGTCGAATCTGTCAGCGATCTTCAATTGAGCGCGTTAAAATTGGTCACGGTGATATTTACCAAGTACGAGAAGCACAGGAGATTGTTATTAGACGATATTTTGGCATCTATAGCGCGACTTCCTAGCAGCAAAAGGAGCTTGAGAACGTACAGGTTAAATTCCGAGGATCACATACAAATGCTGACAGCGTTAGTCCTACAGTTGATTCAATGCGTTGTCGTTCTATCTGACAACATACTCCCGCAACAGAAGAAATCGCAGGAGGATGAGGAAAAGAAAGAAGAAAAGAAGCCCAATTACGTGGATGCAGACGTTCTGATCATAAACAAATACGAGACGGCCACCAGAATAGCAGGGAATTTTTTAACAGTGTTCCTGAACAAGTGTGGCAGTAAAGGCGAGGAAATTGATTACAGGCCGTTGTTCGAGAATTTTGTGCAGGATCTGTTGGCAACTGTCAATAAACCGGAATGGCCAGCGGCTGAGTTGCTCCTGAGTTTACTTGGAAACCTGCTGGTGGGTCATTTTTCCAACAAGAGTTCTGACATGGCGCTCAGAGTGGCCTCCATAGACTATCTAGGTGTCGTGGCGGCCAGATTGCGAAAAGACGCTGTAAGCTCTCAATGTAAGCTATCTACTATTGATCAAATCATAAAGGATATCAAAATTGAGCAGCAAAAGGACTCTGACTACGACCAAGTAAAAGATAAAGAGATAGTTGGTCTGAGCGAGGACGAGGAGCGGACGGTTTTTTTACAGAAAGTACTCCTAGATTATTTGGCTGTAAATGGAACGAAGGATTCTGCGCTGGGCTATGCCCGCCATTTTTATCTGGCACAGTGGTACAGGGACTGTGCGTTGGAGAAAACCAAGGTTGGCCAGACAAAGAATAGCCCGAGCAAGAAGATACACAAGAAGAGGGTGAAAAAGAAGAACAAGCATCACTCGAGCGATCAGGATTCAGAGTCAGAGTTGGACGAACCGGATGCCGATGAGAATGACAATAACGAACAGAAAAACTCAGAGGCGTACAGAATCATAGAGGAGAAAAAGAAGTACATTATAAGTAGAATAAGGCCGTACAGTACTGGTACGAAACCAGATATTCTTCAGACCTATATCGATTACAATTCAGCGGAACTGATATCGCAGTATCTCGCATCGAAAAGGCCGTTTTCACAGAGTTTCGATCGATACCTGAAGCAGATCCTTCACGTGCTTACCGAGTCGTCCATAGCGATCAGGACGAAAGCTATGAAGTGCCTGACGATGATCGTCGAGGCGGATCCGAGCGTTTTAGCGCGAGTGGACATGCAGCTGGGCGTGAAGCATTCGTTTCTAGATCATGCAACGTCTGTGCGGGAGGCGGCCGTCGATCTGGTAGGAAAATTTGTATTAAGTAGGCCCGAATTAATAGATAAGTATTACGACATGCTATCAGCTAGAATCCTAGATACTGGTGTTAGCGTTCGTAAGCGTGTGATCAAGATTCTGAAGGACATCTGCATGGAGTGTCCCGACTTCCCGAAGATACCGGAGATCTGCGTGAAGATGATCAGGCGGGTGAACGACGAGGAAGGTATTAGAAAATTGGTTATGGAGGTGTTTCAGAACATGTGGTTCACGCCGGTCAGAGAACGTCCCACGTTGGATTCCGAGTCCCTGTTGAGGAAGGTTATGAATATCACAGACGTCGTGGCAGCTAGCAAAGACATGGGTCTGGAGTGGTTCGAACAGCTGCTGGTTAGCTTGTTCAAGCCCAAGGAGGATAAAGACGATAGTACAAAGATGCTAACCGAGCCGCCGAAGGCACTGTTGACCGCATGCAAGCAAATCGTCGACTGCTTGATCGAGAACGTCCTTCGGCTGGAAGAGACGAATCTGGAGGAGTCTGAGAAGTCGGAGAAGAAGGGATCTTCTCAGAGATTGGTCGCTTGCTTGACAACCCTGTATCTCTTCGCGAAGATACGGCCGCAGTTGCTAGTCAATCACGCGATCACGTTACAGCCTTATTTGAGCTTGAAGTGTCAAACGCAAGGCGACTATCAGATCATCAGCAGTGTGGCTCACACGTTGGAATTGGTCGTGCCCTTGATGGAACATCCGAGCGAAACTTTTTTAGCGCAGCTCGAAGAGGACTCGGTTAAGTTGATCTTGCAACATGACAGGTCAGTCGTGGCCAGCTGTCTCTCCTGTCTAGGCTCTATAGTGAACAACGTAACTAGAAATTTTAAATTAATACGAGACTGTTTTAAGAAATATTACGGACATCTGACTGAGTACAAATCCTTTTACGAAAAAGATCCTACAAATCCTATGCTCTTGAAGTATCGACCGTTCGTCAGAAGGGCGTTGTTCACCGTTGGCTTGTTGCTCAGGCACTTCAACTTCACCGACCCCGAGGTGATCGAGGGACTGGCAGAGAATATAAAAAACCAGGTATTCGAAACGTTAAACTATTTCGTGCATCTGGACAACGACGACATTCGACACTTTACTTTATCCGCCATTGGTTCTCTATGTATCCGCCATTATGAATTTATGTTGCTCCCCGAGTTAAAGGAATTGTACCATCATTTGCTCACTTCGGAGAACGCCTTGGTTCACATGAGGATTCAGGTCCTAAACAATATCGAGGTTTACCTGCAAGAGGAAGATAAACGAATGATCAAACAGGATATGGAGTGGGCGAAGATGTCCAAACAGGAGAACCTAAAGGAAATGGGAGACGTGTCGTCAGGAATGGCTAGCACGGTAATCCAGTTGTACGTAAAAGAGATCCTGGAGGCGTTTCTGCACGCGAACATCAGCGTTAGACACGCGGCGCTGAAGGTGATCCAGCTGATTCTGGCCCAAGGTTTGGTCCACCCGGTCCAAATAGTTCCCTATCTGATCTGCATGAGCACAGATTGCGAAAAGGCAGTCAGCCACAGTGCGGACAAGCAACTCCAGGATATCGAGAAGAAGTATCCAGGCTTTATCCACATGAAGTCCCAGCTGGGCATTAAGCTGAGCTATCGACTACAAAAGATCCTGCAAAACGACATGACGGTAAGAGGAATGCGAGTGAAAGACGGCGAGTTCCCCGGCGCGCTAAATGGTTTTCTGTACACTATTCTGAGAAACACGAAGCAACAAAGGAGAGCCATCGTCCTGTCCTTCCTGAAGCAATTCGACGAGTCTGCAAAGACAAGCTTATCGCAGATGCTCTATTTGGCCGACAATCTCGCTTATTTTACATATCAAGTGCAAGACGAGCCTCTGTTCATCATCCATCACATCGACATTATCATCTCGATGTCCGGTACAAATTTAGTGCAGTCGTTCAAGGAAGCACTGTTGCCGAAAGAAGGTAGCAGCCAGTCTCAATTGCATCATCAACAGCACCAGCAGCAGCAGCAGCATCATTCGACTCTGGGACCGGACGGGCAACCGCGACCAGAACAGCTGTTGTCAGCACTCGAAGACGAGGAGGACGACGAAGAGGACGAGGACGCCCTGTTGGCGAGATTACCATGTGACACGACGTTGCTGAGGGACTACATTACCGCCAGCCAAGGCTTCTTGCTGCTGCTCACGTTGAGACAGCACTTGAAGGACCTGTACGGTTTCTCCGACCAGAAGATCGGCCAGTACTCGCCGACGGAAGCGGCGAAGGTGTACGAGAAGGCGGTGAACCGTAAGAGCAACTTGCTGTTCAAACCAAAGGCTACCCTGCAGAGACTGAAGGAGGGCGTGAACAACGCCGAGCTGGACGCCGACGGCAGGAAGAAGCTGGTGAAAGAGTACTTAGACTTCAAGCAATTGATGCTGAAGTTCGACCTGGAAGAGCCGGAGGAGGACGGGAACGAAGGCGACACGAGCGGTGGCAAGCACACCATGGACATTAAGATGACAAATTCTGACACGGACGTGAAGATGACGCACGTGGGCATGGCGAATCCTCAGGTGGTGAACCAGTATCCTGGTAACCTGAATTCGTCGATCGAGCACCCGAACAATTCGGTGAACTCGGTGGCCACGGGAGGTGGGCCCATGCCGGTCGCCATACCGATCGACGCGCCCCCACCGGCCCCCATGAACGTCGCGGCGTCGCAGATGGCCGCGCCGCGTGTGCCCAAGCTGACGATACACGCGCATCACCAGGAGGGCGCGAAGGAACACCGCAAGCATCGGGCGCACAAAACCGAGAAGATCAAGAAACACAAGAAGAAAAAGAGGAGAAGAATCTCCGACAGTAGCGAGAGTGGCGAGGACTACAGTGATCCAGACTTTCTAGTGTGAGTGCGGTGGTGTATGCCCGCGCTTAACGTGTACATATAATTACATTACTACGTACGAGACCTCTAAAATAACGATAAACTTGGACGTGTGTTTCGCGTGGCTGATGATGTGCGTGCTGGTGTGCGTGGGGCAGCGGCGTCTTTTTTTTTTTTCTTGGTGCGTTTTCGTGTCGGCCGTGAATGTAGGTGTTCCTTTTTTTTCTGTTCTGTTTTTTTTTTTTTTTTTTTTTTTTACACAAATAGAATTCGAACACACACCTACGTACCACTATACGTACACGTACAGACACACATATGTACACATACAGTGGTAAAGAAGGAGAGAAAGAAAAGGAAAAAAAATATAAATATATATATATATATAAATATAAATATAAATATAAATATAAATATATGTTCTATATATATATATATATGTATATATATATATATAGAACATATATGTATGTATGACACTAATGTTATAGGAAGTACCAGTGCCGGACGCTCTGAAATCGCGGCGGACTCCCATCGATCACAGAAACGGATTGAAACTACTTTTAACAAAATTCAGTGCGGGTATGAAACGACGCAAAATAACGAGAGTATGAGATATAATGAATTAGAAACGATGCTGATCTGCATAGAGGACGGTGGTGCTCTGCGGAAATGCGAATTGTATGATCCTTGTTTGCTGATTTGATTCGATTGAAAGGGAGCGAGAGAAATGGAAAGAATGTTTTGAGTTTTAAGTATTGATCGTCTCCGTACGATCCGTTAGGGTTATTTCGTTGGCTAGAACACACACACACACACACACACACACACACACACACACACACACACACACACACACACACACATACGCGCGGATGCGCGCATTAAGACTTTCTCAGTCCATATTCGAAATGTTCGAAATGTAAATCGATAAAGGATGGAACTTGGTTCAATCGCGAGTTGACGCTTCCTGTTGGTCGATTATTTCCTAGTTTCTTCTTTTCTTTTCTTTTCGTACGTGAAATGAAGCAATTCCTCTGCAAAAAATTTTTTGTTCTTTTTTTTTTTTTTTTTTTTCGACTTTTCCCGTGTTTACGACGTTTAAGTTCAAATAAAATGAGAAAAAAAAATAGAGGAATTTTATTTTATACGATCCTTGAAACTTAAAAGAAGATTAAGAAAATGATTTTTTTTTCAGTTCTCGGAAGATATTCGCGTAAGAACGTTAACGCAAGAAAATCACAAAGTACGATAATATCGAGAACCAAGTTCCCAATTTAACAGAGTGAAAATTCTTTTTTTTTTCTTTGGAACACGTCACGTTTTTTATTCGAACAAACATTGTTAGTGTAAATAATATTGAATAATTACAACAAGATCGATACGAGAGTTTAATTTCCTTTTCACGGAGACAAAAAAAGACGGAGAGACCAGTATTAGATGATGACGGGGAAGTTTGAACTTTGCCGAGGAAGAAACTCGAAAAATATTGGTATCGTAAGTTTTTGTTTCGAAATCTTATCAAAAGTGAGAGAAAGAGAAAAGAGAAAAAAAATGAATAAAAAGAAAACTTGGGAAAAACAACGAGAGAGAGACAACAACAACAAAAAGGAAAAGAGCAAATCATGAGGGAAAGAGAGAAAAGGAAAGAATTCGTTTAGTCTTGCTCCGCAACAATGTATTATAGAGAAGTGTGTATTTAAGAGAAGATTAAAAAAAAAAAAAAGAAAAAAGAAACAAAATGAAAGAAAACAAACACATTGCCTATGCATTATGAGAGAGAGGGAGAGCGAAACGAGCGCGCGAGAGAGAGAGAGTGCGAGAGCGAGAGCGAGAGAGAGAGAGAGAGAGAGAGAGAGAAACAAAAAAAAAACGTTGTTTGTAATATCTGTACATACAAATTTCAAGTAAAGTATCTTATTTTCTTACAAACTATATAGCGATGACATTACGAAAGAATACTTAAAATTTTGTTGTAATATTAAGTATTTATTCAGAACTCATGTTGTCCCAATATAGTTTGCTTTATGCACACAACTCGTCTTTTCGTGGTAATTGAACAAACAAACAAACAAACAAAAAAAAAAACTATCGTTTTTATACAAGCTTAGAGGTAAACGAAACAAAAGCAGAAAACAAAACAAAAAAAAAAAAAAAAAAAGAAAGTGCAGAACGAAAAGTAGAAAGAGAGAAAGGGAAGAGGAAGACGGAGAGTTAAAAGGAAAAACCATCTGGTTATCTTTCGACTGTGAAAATGAACGAGGTTATTTGTGCGCAGAGTGGGGATGAAAAGAGATAGAAACAAACGAAGAACCAGGAAGAAAAAGAACTAAATAATTGGAGATCCGTGAAAATGTACGATCGAGGGAGAACCTCGACGGATCACGTAGCTCTTCCACGTGACTCGTTTTCTTCGTGGTACGGTGCACGCCGCACGCGATTTTCGACTGTCCAGGACCGAGCGTTCTACGGCGTTAGTCTAAAATTGGCGTTACAAACATTCTCATCGATCGTCCCTGATTCGGGAACCAACAGTGCAGCTGTGATTTTTTAGCGATATCAAACGTGGGGACACAAGGTGCGTTGCTCTCTTCGCCGCGGTGTAATTCGTCTCTTTTATACGTTTATAGAAAGTCCATCGGCCATCATCGACACGCAAGCATTCGATATCGAAAACTGAGCAGTTGACGATGTCTCGTTGTCCTGGATGGTCGAACGTCACATTCACAAACACACTCACATATGTTATACATATTTCAGATATCCCGTGGACTTGATCTAGCGAAATCGAGTCGTTTAGAGATTATAAATCACGCTACGACGTCCGATCCGAATCTTCATCGAAGGCGAATCGACATTGCGAATACCATCGTCCATACTCTTTAGATCGCTAGCTTGAAGCGTTTTGTCTCCCGACTAGGACACGAAGAAAACGAGTCGATTGGTTGAACAAGAACGGCTGCGTGACCCGTGCGAGCCAGCCCTGGTTTGGCGATCGAAAGATCGCGAATGGAATGAAAGGATATGAGAGAGAGAGAGAGAGAGAGAGAGAGAGAGAGAGAAAGAAAAAGAGAAAGGGAGGTTTTTTATTTTCCAACGTGGATCATCCTTTTCGTCCTGCGAGAACGTTACCATCATTCTACGATCATTTGTCAATCATTGTTGCATTTACGGCTGGTCGTTCATTTCTTACGATGGAATAAAAACGATGAAAAAAAGAGAGAAAAGAGAAAGAGAGAAGAAAAGAAGATAAGGGAAACGGAAAATTGTTGTCCGTTCAAACGGATTCTGTAGAGGTCGGTCCGAGAGCGGAGAACGTCGACGAACGATCTATTAGGTGATAATACGCTTCTTTCGTTTTAATCTCGATTTAAAAGTAGCACTTTATTGGGGCCCAGATGTACATTCATCTCTATATCTCATCAATAAATCTGGCAGCAAAAGAAGTATGGAATTCATTCGATTAGTTGTTAAGAGTCTCGCGAGAGATGCACGTGGATCGCAAATTCTCGAGAGAGTTTCTCGTTTTTTCCTTTTTCGCTCGTTTCAATTAACGAACGGAACGTTGCGTTTATCGTCTTCGACTGTGAAAAAGAAAAGGACGTTGAGTAATTCGCGTGCATTTCTTGCTCTTCTAGATTAGCCGAAACGTTCTCGAGAACCATCGCGCGGACTTTGTCGCGAATCCCTTTCAGAGATCCAAAAGTCGAACGATTTGTTGAAAAAAACAGTGAGTTCGGTCCGACGTTGACGCCATATATTAATTCCAGGAACTTGCACGAGTCGCGCGCGTGATCGATCGCGTTCCCTTTTCGTCTTTGAGCCATTGGACGACGCGATTCTTCACCGAAACCGACGATCGATCTCGATCCAGAGGAGGGATCCCGTGTCCGAATTCTTTACCGTCCCCTGAACCGTGTGCAATGCTAGAAATTAGAGAAGCGTCGAAGTCTCTGAAACGAATGCGCTGTTCCTGGTACTTTGAGAGAATGAGAGAGAGAGAGAGAGAGAGAGAGAGAGAGAGAGCGAGAGAGAGAGGAAAGGGACACGTAGATTTTTCGATCGTCAGGACGAGTCGTGCGTTCGTTGGAAATGGCGTCGCGGATCCTGGTTGTTCGATCGATCGACACGAAAGCGAAAAACGAGAGCGAGAGAGAGAGAGAGAGAGAGACAAGAAAAATCAATATGCACATAGAAGAAGAGTAGAGAAGAAAAAAGAAAGCAATTCAACACACACTTGTTGCGCCTACAGTTAGTCGAACGCAGAGGAGAGAAAGAATGAAAGGAAATGGCGAGTTGGGAGAGGGGAGGTAACGGAATGGATGAGGCAACGCGTCTGAGATTATCGATGACAAATATTGTTAGAGGTGAGATGTCAAAGTGAGTAAACAAAATCGTAGCGAACAGAGAGGAAGATCTTTAAACTGTACAAATGTTCAAGTGTGTACATATTTATTACATATATTGGGAAGGAAAAAGGAAAAAAAAAAAAAAAGAGATGATGTTGGAAAAGGAAAGAAAAGACAAAAAACAAATGGAGGAGAGAAATGTCGGATCTGATAGTTCTTTTGTTGCGAGGAAGGACAAGAGAGGACGAGAGGATGAATAGACGGTGTTGTGTGCGCGCGTATGGAATGGAAGAAGAAAGGTGAGAGAGAACATATGTTGATATATGGGTGAATGAGACGGGAAGCTGAAAGCATTTCATTAAACACTTTATTGTTCGTTGTAATAAACTTCTAGAGAATACGATTACTCGCGACAGAGAGAGAGAGAGAGAGAGAGAGAGAGAGAGCGAGAGCGAGAGAAAGAGAGAGAAAGAGAAGAATTTTAAACGGTTATATTTCTTTGTGCATATATACATATGTAGACTGTCATATATGTGTATATATACGCAGCTCGAAACGGAAAGAAAATAGTCGAAGGAATTACTACTATTGCTATAATGTATGGCGTTCGTAATGAAGCGAGGATGACGGTGAATGGATGACGCGTTTGTGAGGTAATAGAATGATTCGCGAGAAAGAGGAAGCGTGGAATGTGAATACGAAGGAAAAAAAGAAAGAAAAAGAAAATACGTGAACAAAAGAAAATGTGAACAGACAAAATATGAATATAAAACACTTGTCGAATTTGATTGATCTGTCGTACTCAGCACAGTACGAGGCACATTTGTATTATATAAATATATATATATATATATAATATATATATTGTATCACCTATGTTTTTGTATTTGATCATCTAACGAAAGGCGAAAGAAAAGGTTCTACAAAAAAAGAATATTGAATTAACGAACAGAAGGTTAATAGAAAGTATATTATATATTTGAGTAAAATTGCCGAGAATTGGTATTATCCACGGCTGGCCAGGAAAAGAGAGAAATGAAATCTTTTTCGTTTCGTATGTATCGTACATACTCGTTTAAGTTTTCTTCTTTTCGTTCTTTTTCTTTGGTCTTTCTATATATATATATATATATATGTTTGTTTCTCTGCATTAGGCACGTGCACATACACATATATACACAGATAACACATGCTCAGGTAACGCGAGGGTTGAGGGAGGGAGTTAATTAATTAATTAATTAATATCAGTAGTCTACTTTGAACAGAGAAGAATAGAATCGACAGTCCTGGATAAAACCAACGCTCTTTTTACTCATAACTTATTATGTACATCGTCTGAAGAAAACCGGTACGTTCGCAAAGAAAAAATAAACATAAGTATATATCAATCGGTTTCGTTCATTTCCTCTTTGCCCTCCATTACTCAAATTCTCTCGCACTCGTTCGAGACATCGGTGGCAACTAGCTTTCGTAGTTTGGAAAACGCTCAACCCGATGAGAAGAAAAACCTTTGGAAGAAATATATATATATATATAAATTAAATTCGCATAAAGTTGCGTCGTGTTGTGCTGAGATCGCGTTTTCAGAATGTGTTTTTCAGAGCGGATCTATTTGTATGGCCGACACTTCCGGCGTCACTGGCAACAAAGGCCGATAGGCGACAAAGTAGCGTGCAAGGCTACTTTGTAACTCGAAGATTTTTAGCGATTGTAAATGTAAAAAAACAGTGGAGAAATAGAGAATTTTCGGACTACAGAGCGATTCGACGACGAGGGATCGATCACCAGGCATCGTGCTCGTTTATGCTTGTGTTCGTGGGCTCCTCGTCGTATTCGTGGATCATTTCCTATGGAAGACTGTTACTATAGAAGAGGATACTTTTAGTATACCGTTTCGGAAAACGAAGTACAAAACAGACACACCGAGATTTCGTTTCGCCTCTAGTGAAGTGATTCCGAAGTTCGGGAGAAGTTTCGGACAGGAAGTAAGTACAATTATTGTAAATACCTTGAAGTATGATTATTACGCAGATTATTATATACGGGAATTGCGTTGGAGATTTGCTGTTCTAAGAGTGTGCTGTTCGATCGATTAATTTATTATAAAAAGTTATAACATTATGAATTAGCGGAGGAGTAATGGGAAACATATCGCGTGTATTCTTTAGCTGTAAATGGACATCTGTTTCTTTCTTTTCTTTAAATGTACGGTGTACATCTTGTAAGCATTGATCGATTAACCCTTTCAGGATCGAACTGTGGTTCAGAACTGTGGAACTATATTAATATCGTAATAGGTTTCAGACTATATTAATAACAGAGATACAGTTTCTCTGATATTTTTATAAAGAATTAGAATACGCACTAAGATTCGAATTCAACTGTAATAATAAAATCTAAAATTCAAACACAATGTCGTGGAAGGGTTAACGAAAATAATTGTATTTTTCTTAAGTAAAAGAAAAAGAAATAGACAACATCTTTGTGTTGCGTTGTTCAAATTCTCATCGAGTTGCATGATTTATTGTTGAACATTACTTTAGATGTTAAAAAAAAAAGGAAAACAAAAAACATGGTGTAAAGTTCACGAGTGACAAAATTGTATATTTATACGTATTTTGAGTCGCGTTAGTTACCAAGTTACACTTACAGAATAAAACTTGTACGAGTACGTACAATAAATTAGGCATACGATAACACGATCGTTTATACTAACGTCTTTTACATTTTTTAATCGATATATTTCTTGTTAGATTTTTAGATCCTCCGATTCTTCGTTCCTCCATCGGATACGCCTGTAATACCATCCATATGTAAATAAATAAACGGTTTAATAATTTATCTAGTTACTCACATTCTTGGTAAATCCTTGATGTATCGAAATTCGTTTGAATTTGAAGAACCCGTCGGTTCTTCCGCTTTGCATTTCTCCCTCCAGACTTTCGTGGTATTTAACAATGTCGAATAATTCCTCATTTCTACGAGCTCCATCCTTTTTATATTTACCGACTGGCACTTGTTTGGCTTTTTCGAACGTAGGATCAAACATTTTCTCCTCTTGGTAAATTCTTTGTCTTGTTCCCTGCAAATGTGATTTCTTTCTATAATTTAATTCTTTAAATTCACTAACAAATCTGCGCAAACTTTACCTAAATGCTTTTATCAAGGTTGTATCGTGCACACGTTTTTCTTTGGAACTCCTTTCCTCCATCTCTTTTAAAACACTTTCCAAGCACTTCTTCTTTTTATACTCGTCCAAAGCTACCTGGATCTTCTCCCTACGTTTCTTCTTCCTATTCTCCTCCGCCTCTTTCTTCAACTTCATCTGCATTTTTATCTGTTCCTCGTCCATAGATCGCTTATTTTCCTTCTCCATTCTCCACTTTTTGATCAGTTCTTTCTTCTGACTTTCGCTCGAACTGGCACTGCTGTTGGTACTTCTGCTCTCCCTCGCGGACCGTCTTATTTTCTTAAAAGTATCAATTGTTTTCTCCTCGGGAACTTCGTTCGGCAAATCTTCATCCTCACAATGATCTTCAATTTCTTCGTCCATTTCGTCGATATTTTTCTTCTCTTCCAAGTCCTTTCTCCGACGCCATTCTTTCACCGCTGCTTTTTGCTTCTCGCGTAAATCTGTGTACTGTTTGTACCACGCCTCGTGATTCACTATGGTTTCAACGGACAGATCCGGACACTTTTTCTGGATGGCTGCAACCAGAGTTGGAATATTTTCGCATTTTTTTCGCATTTTTAAGAAGAACAAGTGATCCTCCATGGTCCAATTTTCCGTGTGTCCTGTCACGCATTTGAAGAAATTCAAGAAAATCGTTTCGTCAGTTTTCACTCTAGTCAAACTCGTTTAACTAGATTTGAAATTTAATTAAAAAAATCACCCGTTACCGCGACCAGAGCGTGAAAATCGTCCGTGTCTTTGTATTCCGATTTCACTCGTTTATTTTCCACCTTGCTTTTACACGATAACGACAGAAGCGTCGCGTTTTTCTGCGCTTTCTCGTATTTGTCCAAATCGAAGTCGAGCTCGTGCAATTCGGAGTTCAATGCATCCCCCTCCTCCGTTAATGCCCGAATCGGACAAGATTTCTCGAAATCCTGCATTTTTCGCGAGAGTTTGATCAATTTCGACTTGTACGTATTTATGTCTGAACAGAGAGAGAGAGAGAGAGAATAAAAATATTTAAAACTGAAAAATTGTGAAAACAAGCAACGGTAGATATTAATAATGTCACCTAGCTTTTGTAAATCTTCCGGACTGTTCGCAACGTGTTTCGCAGAATCCAATTCGGAAGCGATGTCTTCTATATTTTTGTGCAACGCGTCCAAAAAGTTTTGCCTAGTATAAAAATTAATATTAACAATCAGTCCGCAGTCTTGCAACTAGTCTTTAATAAAAATTCGAACACAGTCCAAGTGATTAAAAGGACTTGAGCAATCGATAATTGGGCGAATTTTTAAATTTACCTTTCCAAGGACAATTCTCTGTGTCGATTCGTAATATCTTGTACCAAATTCGAATCTATCTTCATGTTCTCGATAGCGGTGATAAGCCCTTTTTCAAGAATGTCTTCCTGTTGCTTTAACCTTAACAGCGGTTTCATATATAGATCTTTTTGAGCGGAGGTCAATCTCTTCCTCGACATGTCGCTTCTTAGTTTAACGCTGTTACCGCTATTTGCGCTCATCGGCCCAACTAATTATTCGTAAATGGACGTAATTTAATTGCGTCGAGAAATTGCTCTCAGCAACCCTTTGAGCTTGACGTTCGACGTCAAAGTACACGGAGCTAAGTTCGGTTCAATTTCCACCGATAAATTGTAGTACTTTGTGGGTTTCCATAGCGATTTCCCATAAAGCAAACCGCATACGTTCGATGCACCTGTCGTTCGAGTGAAAAAATATTCTGCCGCGAAACCTATGGTAGCCTCGATAATTGTGTTTTCCTTAAATGAGGGTTTTCTTAATTGAGATGCTAGCTGCGTAGGGAATAAGTAAACTGCACAAGTTTCCTTTTTTTTTTTTTTTGTTGGTACATCGTACTATACGCTTGAAAAAAAGAAAGTATATATATATATATATAATAAAATTTTTTATTTCTTGATAATTATTATCGAATTATTGCGACAGTAAGTATTTCAATCTCTTCAAACTTCATACTTGGAGTAAATTTTTGAAATTTCTTTTTGTGATTACAATGCAAATTTTCCAAGAAACAATCGCAAGCAAAACGTTACATTAACGCCATCGTTGGATTAAGGCTAGTCAACGATGCGACGGATAGCGCTCAAAGGGTAAAAATTATCATCTAGCAAAGAAATCTACCAAATCTACCTATTTCCCCACTGTCGATAAAAATAGTCTCGCCACAGACGAGGCGTGTCATCTCAAGATCGGTAATATCACTCTCTCCCCTGCGTTTCTTACCTGCTTCTCCCACTCTTTCGCCATTTCTCCCACCAAAGAACAACCTATGCGATGGCGTCGCCTGGCGGAGGATCTAAGCGACACTATTCCCTTCCAGGCACTCGCCGAACCAACGACTACATTCACGTTGCGGCGAGGCATTTATACGGGTGGACAGTAACTAGGCGCTTTAGTCTCTAGCTGGGACGCGACCCGTGAGTATGGGGTATGAGAGCACCCCCGAACGTGTAAACGATATCATCGTGCATTGAAAACAGAAGTCGTCGCGACGCGGCAGCGTATCAAGGGAATCGTATGATAGAGAAACGCGTGGATACGTACGACGTGTCATCCGGTCTGGTAATTATCGAACTATCGCTGCAGTGTCCGTCCGTCGAATTGAGAATCCGCCAGTCCGCGAATGTCCGGCGAATCGATCGTGTAACAGTGTAACACGCGACAAACCGGAGACGAGATTCCTCGGCCTGATGAGAACTGGCGGTCTCGCGGCCCGATAGATCGAGACGATTTCGAGATTGAATCGTTCGTCGATGCGACACTGGCCGTCGCGTGTGCCTGTCAGTGATACGTGAGGAAGGTCGCCTTTTTCGTGAACACGGCTGATAGGTGAGTGAAAAACTATATCGAGTGTTTATTGATTTTATTTGGCTAGTATTGCGCCGTAGCGCGGTTATCCCGCGGTTTTTGTTTACTTCCCTCGCCACTGTTTCGGAAGGCTCAATTGTTACCGAACGATCGTTCAATCCGAATCGACTGCGATTGTCAAATTGACGGTCTTTCACAAGGGGTGCCTTCACTTCAAAGGGAAGCTGGAAGTTGTTAGCTTAAACGGAAATTTAGATTTGAATTTATTTGAATCCGCTAAATCGTTATTATTAATCGATACGTATTATTGGAAATAATATTCGTGAAGTTGTTAGAACGGCCGTTGGGTTACAACTTTGACTCCGTCTCTGCTAGTTTGAAATTTCAAAATGGCGGTGTTGTTAAACACGCGTACCTAGCTTTTACTAATAAATATATCGAAGGAAGCCGTATTCGATGTTGTGATGTAAAAGTCCCTTCTTACTTAAAGTCGTCGATAGATCTACTGTATATTGAAGTATACAGCGTTCGAAGCTAGTTTAATTTCGCGAGCAGATACATATATATATATATATATATATGAATCTAACATTTATTGATATACGAAACGGTTAGAAATCACAGTTTTTCGATTAAAAATTGCTTGTATCGCGCAAATGTTCTTTTTGTTGTAAAAAGTATCAATCGGTGGGACAGTTTAGTTATTGTTTCTAATAATTTGAACAGTAACGTTATTATTCAAATAATATTTTTAATGATATTATTTAATATTACATAAACTCATTACATAAAATTATTTAACAATATTATTATAATATATATTATAATATTGTTTCTTATTGTATATTTAGTTACTTGAATAAGATTTTTAGTTTTTCTAACAATTATGTTACCATATAATAATCTGTAGTAACGTTATGATCGTTTCTTAATGCACAGTCGAGCAAATTAACATTGCAAAAGAGATTATGCATATTGCTCTGTTTTAAAATACGACGTACAGAACGTAACGCATGTGTTAACATTATTATAATATTCATGTGGATGAAAGAAAAATGGAAAGAAATACACGTAATGGCATTTACACGCGAGAGTTGTGGAGTTATCAAAATTTTGACGAATCGACGGGCTCTCGATTGTTCGGCGCTCCGTCGGGGTCAGCGGTTTTTCATTTATATTGTATCTCCGAAGCCGAGGAGATCGACGATAAGCCTCTCGATGACGCTCGTGGCTTTAAATACACGCGATGATTTCGATCTGACCCGGTCGAAAAAGCCACGTTGTCGCAAAAGATGCCTCTTCTTCGCAATGTTTTTTTATTGACTTAGCGCGGCAAGTGTTTGCCTTCGCAGTTACGCGCGATTGCTCGTCAAACAACCAGTTAGCTCTTGCTTGTTTTAACATCTAAATAATTGTTTCTTAACGTCGGAAGCGCCAGAGTGGACGCAAATTGATCGGATCTGTGATTTTTTTTTTTTTTTCTGTACAACGATTGGAACGATTTAGTTTCAGTAATTTTGCGGATTTCAGTGATGTTTAGAGATTCTTCGCAAAATGAAGAATCGCACAATTGTAATAAATTTTCGAACTATACGATTGTAATAGACTTTTATGTCGAAACGTACAGAGAGTCCGAGGGAGTTGATAATTGGAACTTTTTCGATAATTTCTTCGAAAACAAGATAAAAAACGATTTGCTGGTTTGATTGATTGAAATATACCTAACCCAACAGTGTGCGTATAATATTTGAATTTGTATCGCTTATTTGGGACGTGCTTCTTCGTTATTACGACAGTACTCGATATAGTACTTTTTTCGTAGTATTAAGTAAAAATGATTTTTCTTAAAGGCAAAAGGGAAAAAAGATTTACGAGAAAATAAATTGTCAAAAGAAATGTTCACTTTGATAACAATACGTAACATCCTCGACAAGTATACTCGTACAATAAAAATGGTGCAATAAATATAAATAGAATATATTTTCAATGTAAATTACAATATAAATATAAATTACAATATAAAAGTATAAATTACGTACGCAGTGGTATTGTAAAACAACTTCTCTTCACGTATTAGTATATCGTATTATATATTACATATATTGTATCATATTAAATATTCTATTGTAAAATAAAAATATCACGTTCGTATTGTATTTTATTCTATAATACGTATACACGTGTGTATATATATATATATATATATGTATGTAATTCATGATAAGAACTGAACATCAAAAAATGGAGGTGTCCCAAGACTTTTTCGACAGCGTAGATTTTTATACGAGCTACGTCGGAGATACCCAGCGCGCGTAGGATCGGCTTTAACAGCAATTTGCGCTGTGCACGTTCCGTGTCCTTAGCGAGATCGTTATTGACGTCTATTTTCAAGCCGTTTTACCTTAAAAAGTCTCAATAAATTTTCCCCGAGAGCGCGGCGCTGACTCACGCGCGCGCGCGTCCTTAGCGCGTTTGAAAAACACTCTTAAAAGGCAAATGAGGCGATTAACGTATCAACGTGGAGGCAAATAAATAAATACACAGCGGGCGTAATGACGCTTGGCTTTTGCAGCGAACGCCAGGCGATGATCTTTATAGAGGCTGCGTGTCAGATTAAATCGCGTCTCTACCGTGGAATCGTCAGGCTTTGTTCCTTCCACCGATACATTACCTCGATAATGCCTGCGATCCATCGTGTCGTTCTCGTTGCGAGGATCTACGGAGTGGAAATCTCCTCGTCTTTACTTTCGTTCTTGATTCACGGTGTTTCCTTCTTCCTTTTTTTTTTTTTTTTTTTTTGATAAAACTGGTGGAAAGAAAAAATAGACCTTCGTGTAAAAGAAGTGAGAGATCTCGTCTATTGGGTATCGTACTCTCCGCGATAAATAAATTAGATCGGGCAGCGAATTTATATTGGAATTAATTTTAATCATTCAATGGTAATTTAATTTTTATAAAAATATTATATATTGCCTCCATCCGGCAATGTTGCCCAAGTTCTTCGAAAGTATTTTCTAAAATATCAGCAATAAATTCTTCTAAAATAATATCTCTAGAATATCAAATAATAAACTATTATTTCTATATATTTGTTTAATAAATTGTTACTTAATGTTCTATCGAACAATTATTATCAATCTATTTATATAATTTATATATATATATATCAAATATATTCTATCAATCCCTCGTTGCGATTGATCCCTTTCGCGCCTCTCAGACACGCCTGTTCTCCTTCGTCATCCCTGTTGTAAATTATCGAAGCGACGATTGGATTTATCGAATTTTCGACACATCGGAAAGAAATCGGGAAGTTGAGAGTTCTTGGAGGTGCCCGGACGTTATGTTCGATCAAGATGAGGTAAGCGGTTCGAGTTTGCGCCAATGGACGACGATGAAAACGACAACGATAATATCCAACCAGGTCGAGATACCTGGACGGATACGTCGAACGCGCACGGCCACGCTCGCCAGATGCACTCTCGCGATAATCGGGGAGCCCATCGGGCGCATCTTTCGAAAGTTGGCTGGTTTGTGCTTTACCCTCCGTGAAACTCGTCTCTAAACGGTGGATGATGAATCGCTAATGCGCTATAGCGCGCGGTAATTTGCCGAGTCCTTGACGGTGAGAGGAATGAGACGATGATCACGCGGTGCGAGCAGGGAGAATCAAAGGGTTTCTCCTGTTCCCATGGAAAATTCAAGCAACCGGGGGACTTTTTTTAAATCGCGCTCAAATCTAAGATTTAAACCAAACTTTTATACCGTTTCGTGTCAATTTTTCTCTCGAGTGAGTTTCGATGCGCCGCTTAAACAAAAACATGTTTAGAAAACAACTGCACGACTTGTACACCAGTACGATTCGTCTCACTGAAAGGCCCAGAAGCAACTGTTCCGACTAGGAAATGAAGACGACTTTTTTGCCATGAAATTTTATCGATGTGCAAACATTTGAATCGATAGAAAACAAATTACAGGCGCGATCGCCACTCCTGCTCGAGGTCTATCCTACACCCCCTCGCGAATCACGTGACCCAAATCAACCAATCGCTAATTTTCGTTGCATTAGCGTTGCATCTGAAGAGGCCCGATTTTCATCACTTTCAGTGATAAAAAATATTAAAAATTACATTATTTTGAGGACCAAATTCCTCAGACTTCTCCTCTTTATAACTTGTTGCACAATTTTCAGCCATTTCGTCGAAAAATTCAAGAAATCCTAACATTTTGTCACCCAATCCTAACGTTTCGAAAGGAAAAGTTTTCTTAAAGTTAAAGAGAAAGTCTGTCATGGTAGAGATTTGACAAAGATTTGGCAGAAACAAGAGTTCCTCTCTCTTTAACGTTTTTCCACTTTTATTGTTCGCAGTTTGTTAGTTAATTTTTTCAACATTTTCAGTAATAGTAACAAACAACTCGAGTTATTAGAAACGCATTCCGAAATTTGTCCGATCTCTCGCAGATTGAAAGAATGTTTCGACGATTATTCACCGTTAACTCGACGACAATGAAAATTAACGTTCGCCTCGAGACTCGCGCGCCATGTACTCTTAGAAATCGAGCAATAACCTAAGTAATCTCGTCGAGGGATTCACGTCGGATTAGCCGGCACAATAGAGAAAGCGGAAGAGATTAATGGAAACGGAGAGTGAAAATTATAATAAATAGCGATAATAGGAAGAAAGGATGGCGCCGGATGGCCACCTAGAACCCTGGCTCTACGAAGATGGATTCTCCGTTCACGACTTAAGCAAGAGAAAGAGAGAGAGAGAGAGAGAGAGAGAGAGACAGGGAGAGACGCAGGGACGGGCCATTTGCATATTATGTCTTGATACACACAAGTTCCGGGAATGCAAATAAGGCGGTTAAGAAAACTGGTAGGCAACCGTGCGCGCGTAAACAATGGCGATGAAAATATTTGCGCGGCCATAGGGGAAAGTTGCGCGAATCGGTAAACGAGAAATTAAACGCACGGATTTTCAATCTAATAAACATCTCGATAAGATCATGCGCGGAATGTGAGGGGAATTACGTTGTCAGTGAGTGAAGTTTCGGACTGTTCTGTTGTATAATATCAAAATGTAATTGGAACTTTAAATTTATACACAAATATACATTGAAGTTACCAACATTACGCGTTGACGAGTAAGCTTATTTCTCTTGCGAGTATCACACGTGTGTGGCAAAAAGTTAGGTTAGGAATTGTTAATTTACTACGATAATCAATTTAATGATCAGTTTGTTATATAATATTAAAGCGTAATTGGAACGTAATTTATACACGTATATTATGAACGTTGCTTCGAACGAGTTATTTTAATTTAATTTAATAATTGAAATACAAAAGATGTACGGTACAAAAGATACATATGTTCTGTATACATATGTTTCATCTTATTCGATAGACTTGTCACAGTCTTCGAGAAGTATATCGACCCTCGCTGGAAGCAATTTTCCCTAGAATAAATTTAAGTCTGACACAACTAATTTGAAATATTTTTTCGAGTCGAGAGCGCACCAGTAAACCCGCTATTAATATGAAAACATGCTGAGCTATCTCCAACAGAGCGTGACTGTAGTGTCGCGCGCGTGTTCCGGCGAGTCCGGTTAAAAGTGAATGGAGAAGCAGCTCATTCACAAGATTTTCTGTCGGTCAGTTTCGCAGTGGCGCGTGTACAGGCACTGCGCACGCGCGGTCGGACGCCGCTGCGCACGCACGCACGCGCAACCGCGGGAGCATGCGCGCTCTTTGAAATAAATTCCACTACCCTCGATCCCTCTGTTGTTTCTCCTTTTTCCTGAAATTTGTCGTTTCGTTCTCAACTTGAAGAAGCGATTCGAAGGACAAACGTTCGTTTTTAATTCTTAATTTCACACGTTTCGTTCTTTCTTTGAGAAATTTTGAAGATTTTTATATAGGAAATCGAGTTTCAAGAGGATGAAGATTAAGAAGCAGTTAATTGTCAAATAAAAACGATTTCAGGAAAAAAGATATTGCGACGGACGACAGAAACAGCGTTGACTGTTTCTTATCGAATCAAAGCTGCAAAGCAGTTGTAAATCTGTCCTCGAGTTTCTTAATATTTTGTTGAATAATCGATCGTTGAATAATTTATAGTCGAAATCGCTAACGACCAACGATATTATCGCTGGAAAAAGAAAAAAAGAAGACTCGACTGTCCGGTGCATGTCGATATAACGCCAGCGGGATTCCATAGTCGCACAGCCGTTGGATTTGTATTTTGTTTACCAGTTTCGTTCGATCAATCATCCGGTGATCGAATGGCCCAACGCGCTCCTCTTATCGCGTCGCTGCGTATTTCAACGGTTCAACGTTTTAACATTTTGCCCAGTGTGATTTTTCTCGCCGTGATTCAGCTTGTCGAACACCTTTCTATTTGAACGGGGTGTCTCTTGTGTCCCGTCTGCACGTTTGCAACGTGCCCGATTTGACCACGGTCGATGGTTAAACGTCTAGCAACTAAAGATCAATGTTGATTGACATACACGTTGGCACGTATTGTTTCGTAGGAGTTGAAGTATGGAGTATCGATGAGTTCGAAATATCTGTTTGAAAACAGAAGGAAATAATGTACATGCGTGGATTTTTTAGAATATCTATAATAATATATATAGGAAACTGGAATTTGAAATGGATTTAAAGGACGAAAAATGAGAAGGGTTCAAGGGAAGTTATTTAAAGAAAAAATACAAATAGGAGAATATCCAAACTTTTGTAAGATAAAGTAAAATCTTTTTAAGAATCTCCGTAAAGGTAGAAAAAAAATAGAAAGGAATCGAAATTCTTCTCGATTCAGTATATAACGAAACAGGAACAACGTTCCTGTGATAAATAAAAAAAACTGCACGACTTGTACCTCAGTGAGTACGATTCGTCTCACTGAAAGGAAATAAAGCGACCTTTTTGCCATAAAATTTTATCGATATGCAAACATTTGAATCGATACGAAACAAATTACAGGCGCGATCGCTCAGTACCAGACAACGCCACTCCTACTCCGTGCTCCCTCACGAATCACATGACCCAAATCAACCAATCGCTAATTTTCGTTGCATTAGCGTTGCACCCGAAGAGGCCCGATTTTCTGGATTACCGCCGCTAAAATCACTTTCAGTGATAAAAAAAAAAGAAAAATCAGAGTCCTAACGAACTTGCAGAAAAGAAAGAGAGGGATTGTAAAACACTGGCGCAGCTAGCCATGAAACGAGATATTTAATCGAATTACGTGCCATTCGCAGAGAAGTTGCTAGATTTACGCCTCTGACAGAGTCGTTAAGATCGAACTTACGATCCTGGATGGCTGTTATCCTATGCTCTCCCTCTTTTCTCTCTCTCTCTCTCACTCACCAATGGTCTCGTTTCAGTGAGAACGAAGTCACAGCTCGGCACGCCGGATCGATAACGATCTCCGAGTTGCGCCGGTCGTTAAGAATAAGGACAACTTTTGCATAATCCGATTCACGAGCGTGTGCGGAGAGCCGTTCCAGACGCGCGATAGTTGCCTCGCGGAATTCGCGTTTTCCCTTCTTGCTGTGTCGTGCGCGACCGCTGCAAATTGCACTTGCCGCCGCGCATTTAGAATTTATAAGCCGGGCCATGTGTAATTGTAAACGAGAGCAATTGAATCTCTTCTCGATCTCGACAATGAGATTTAAATCGAAAACTTAGATTTTAGGTCGACAGAGTTGCGAATGAATTTTTTTCTTTTGTTTTAACTCTCCTCCGCGAGTGCGTCTATTTTGTACGCGCAAAATATTTACATTTCTTTAGCAGTTGTGAGAATTAGAGTGAGAATTAGTGTGAGAGTCGATCTTTTGGGGATAAATAAGTAAACAAGCTATAGGATTTTTGAGTTGGAGACTTATTCTTGGTACTCTCGGAATTTTAGAATAATTTCAGAAGAGAATTTTGGAAATCAGAATCATCCATTTGAAGAGGCGTAAAGTTTGCAGTTTTTATGCAAAATTGATGAAATTAATATTTTCGAACGACGAAATGTGCGTACTTTTTAAAACTTCTGGAACTTTTTCCAAGTGAATATCAGTACATTTTCTGGAATATTTGTTTATGGAAACTATGTATCACTCCATGACCATATATTCGTAAAAACATAATTTTGTCATCAGTAGATAGACTATTCTCATTTACAACTTCAACAGTCCTGTCCTCAAATGTTCCTTTAAGAAGTTCTATCTAAAAGAGCTAACGATAAGACAAATTTCTGCCACGATAACACACACACTAACAGATTATTTTGATTACTCTTTTCTTTCATTTGAGTATTTTGTATTTATTAATACTGTCTTTGAATATTATTTTAAAGACAATATTCAAATTCCTTTGATCGAACGAATGAAGCAGCGTATTATCGAAATCCATTATTTGTCAAATACCAAAGAACTAATTATTTCAACAGTTTGTTTGTCCAATTATTTGCATAGCTTTGCTCGACCAAATGAGCCACACGTTATTGAAATCCATTGTTTGTTAAACACCGAAGGACCGATTGTTTCAACAATTTATTCACAAAAATTATTACTCGACAAGAACGAGAAATTTCGAATCCGGGTCTGGATTCGGAGTTCTCGCTCGAGAGAAGGAGGTTTAACACGTACCAGCAGCGAAATCGTGCGTGCACGATGACAAACGAGCGTGCAAATGTTTCGGACGTTATCATCGGTTCGGTAGATACCGGCTCCAGATATATCCCGGTATCCACGGCATTATGATGCAGGCATTTCGAGACACAAGCCTCTCGGCGATTTGCATTCGAGCCGCGTGCCACCAACCGCGTACGACGAAACAGGTTCATTTTCTCGCCGCGAATGAATGGAATCGTTTCCCTATTGCGACACGCATCGAAATCCCCGCGCGACGTCGGTTTTTACGCGGTGTTGTACATAATTGTACGTACAACTCCGACGAACGTTTCCCGGTCTAATTTTAATTTTCACCGCTTCGACGCTTCGCGGATTACCAAGGTGGTTGGGACTTGCGTCAGAGGAAACTGAGAGACGCCTGGAGAGAGGAACAGATGTGATTGCGCGAAGTGATATTAGAGTTTCGACGAAATTCTTCAATGGGTACATCGTCAAACATTTTTGTAAGAAATTGGTGAATTTGGACGCTGTTAATAACATTTGTCGCTCGAAATTTCTGTACATTAGGATGGGATGCATTATATTTAACGAAATAGTCAAAATTTCTCCATTTGAATATTTTCACTATTTCGTTACACATTTTGTAAATATAAAACAGTGCGTTTTTGGAAATTTGAATGATTCTATGAGTTAATATTTATATAATTTATTTTTATTAGTTAATATTTATATAATTTATTTATATAACCGTAAATATATAAATATATAATATATAAAGTTTGCACACTCTGTATTATGTGTTACAAAGATTTTCTTTTGCTTTATCGTCTCCGAACGGAAATTCTATGCTTCAGTCGTCGTTAGTTTTAGTATTAGTCTGTTTGTGTAAAAATAAGGAATAATGATTATCGAGTTTGAGATAAAGTAAGAATCGAGTCTCCTAAAGAAGTGGAATTTATAGAATTAAAAAAAAATGTCAGAAACGAAAGAAATTTAACGTGGAAACAGTTGATAGAATGTGTCGCGTCTTGATGTCACATGCGCCGTTTAGCGCCATTAATTATCGAGAGGTGTCTAATCAATCGGTCCGTGCGCCGTAGAGATGCGTCGCAGTAGATAATCCGTTGAATTTTTATATTTTCCATGCTTACGTAATTGCAGCCGTAGTTCCTCAGATTTCCTTAAAAGGAAAAGAAAGGAAGATTCTTTTTTTACTTTACATAACCTGCCATTTTACGATCGCGCAGATTTTAATACTCTCCTCTCTCTACGTTTCTCTTATGCATTATTTTATTTAATTTAATTAATTTATACTTTGTTTTACGTTCGTCTTTATATATATATATATATATTTTTACAGTCATCGAAATTTTAGTATCCTCTTAAATTCGAACGTCCTTCCCGCTGCTCTCGCTTGTAAATTTCCCCTCGACGCGCGTTTTCAATTAGCCTTAATCTCTCAATTCGTGTAACAGCCACGCTTCGCGCGCGTTAAAATTAAAAAAATAATAATTATAACGACGACGACGACGACGATAATAACGAAAACGAAACTGCTCTAAAGTCATATCGGTAATTTGCTTAACAGCCGAGTCACGTAGTCAATGACACGATCTCGACGATCGACGAACTGGCGTATTACACCATAAAGATAATTATTACAACGTGTCGAGCGAGGGATTACGTGAACTCGCAGTCGCGGCCAGTTACGTAGAATCTCAATTGGACCTGCGAGGGAGAAAGAAAGAAAGAAAAGAAAGAGAGAGAGAGAGAGAGAGAAAGAGAGAAAGACACAGGCGATAAGGAGAGAGATCTAATTGACATTTAACTAGGCTAGTGAAAAAGAAAAAAGAACTAGCAAATAACCGTTAATTACGCGCACGTTGATTTGAATTGGATCGCGGTTTTACACTTGGGTGAAATTATCGGTGCCTGTCACGATTTATGCCATTATTTGATACGTAAATCGATAAATCGTGATTAATCGTGTGGTTATCAGCCCACCCTGCTGTTATTGCTAATTGTCCGCGTAAATTGAAAAATTTCAATGTTCCTTCCCGAGTTAGAAAGTTACGGTTTTTCCGATTTTTTTTTTTTCTTTTTTTTTTTTCGAATCGTTCGGAATTTTCTTTTTCTGTTTCGAAAGTGTAGAAAGTCGGAATTTCGTTCTAAAAAGATAGTTTCAGAATTTTTTTTATTTCCTTCTCCGGTTTTTTCTAAACACGGGATGTCTTTTGTTTAACGCAGAATTTTGGTTACTTTAATTTAAAGTGGAACGTTGTTACCTTCGAATTTTGGCAATTATTTATTTTTATTCAGTTTGGAACTTTTTCTCTTTAAAGCAGAAAGTTGAGCGTCCAGAAGTCTCTGGTTTCTTTAGTTTGGAACTGTTTAAAGTAGAGCGTCCAAACTGTTTAAAATTCGTCCAATTATTTATACTTTCCTAATTAAAATTTGTTTTCTCGAAATAGAATGTTACACTTCAATCATTTATTCCCCTAATCTGAAATTATTCCAGAAGCAGAAAATTACATATCTATTAGAATTTTTACAACTTTCGATTCCTTTAAATCTGTATTGACGTTCGTAGAATTAATCTTTTTTCTTTTTAACAAAAACTGGAGCTACTTTCTACTTCAGAGTTTCAAAAATCCCCAATTTCTCTGATTTGGAATTTTTCAAAAAATTTCCTACACAGAGTTTTACTTTTAACATCATTTGCCATCCTACTGTATTCCAAGTTTTCCCCGGGTCATCGGTAGAACAACTCGCCGACGAGATTGCAGTGGTTAAAATAGATGGAAGAGATCTAGGGCCGTGCCCGTAGGATTTTTATTATTCCATTGAACCGTGCAAAAGGGACGAAATATGAAAAGGTGTGTGCCCTTCTCCGGTAAATGAAAGAGACAGTTCGTAAAGTTTACTTACGTGAGCGTACTTTAAAGGTTGTACTAGCTCGCTGTAACGGTATATCGCAACAGAGAGAAAGAGAGAAGTGTTGTCGCGTGTATACACGCCACTCGGTGAACAAGTAGAAGAGGAGATAGGAATAGAAATAGAAAATAAGAGAGAGAGAATGGTTGCACGATAAAATAAATCCCTTCTTCTTCTTCTTCTTCTTCTTTTTGCTTCTTTGCCTTGTTAATTGGATTTTTCATCTTTAATGATAGCAGACAATAGCTTCGGCACACGTCGATATCTTTTTGCTTCGTTTGCTACTTTTTATTTATCGTTCAAAAGATTTATAAAATATGTGTGAATTTGTTTCCTTTAGGAATTTTTCTACTCTATATTCCATGCTATATTTTATTTTATTTCCCATATTATCGCTGAAAGTGATTTTAGCGGGAGTAACCCAGAGAATCGGGTCTCTTCAGATGCAACGCTAATGCAACGGAAATTAGCGATTGGTTGATTTGGGTCACGTGATTCGCGAAGGGGCGTGGAGTAGACCTCGAGTAGGAGTGGCGTTGTCTGTAATTTGTTTTGTATCGATTCAAATGTTTGCGTATCGATAAAATTTGATGGCAAAAAAGTCGTCTCCATTTCCTAGTCGGAACAGTTGCTTCTGGGCCTTTCAGTGAGACGAGTCGTACTGGGGCACAAGTCGTGCAGTTTTTTTTTTAATTGGAAATTGGAATGGAAAATGAAAGAGAACGTTGCAAGAGAAGTGAGTCTTTTCTTCTTCGCTGCCTTGTTAGTTGGATTTTTCTTCTTTAACGATTAGTTTCCGCACAATAGTCGGTATTTTTATCCTTCATTATTTTCACTTATTATTTAGAAGTTTTCCAGTTATAAAACATGTAAATTTTCTTTTTCTTTTTCTTTTCAACAGTATGTAACTCAATTAACCGCTATGAAACAATAAATAATTCAGAAAAAGGAACTCAGAAATAGAAGAAGAGTAAGACGACAAGACTGGCCATCTCATTTTCATTACATCATAAATTTATTTATTACATTATAAATCACTTCATTTTGTTACATTACAAATTTCTTGAAATTAACTATTAATTGCAAAGCAGTAACAATGTAGGCCAGATAACTACGCCAAGGGAAAAAACAGTAAAGGACAAAGTGAAAACAGCGGAGGGAAGATAAACGGATATTCGTCGAGAGATAGAACGTTCAAGAGGCAGGAAAAATTCGCGACCGAATGCTAATTAATCCAAGAGAATCGGCCTCGGGATCCTCGGTTTTCATTCACAACAGCTGATTCATTCATCCGCTCATTCATCCGTTCGTTTGTACGTTTCCAATTAACCTCGTTACGCCGTTCCAAGAGGCTCGAATCTCGAGGGAGAAACAATTGAACGAGAAAACCAGCCGATCGGCTCGCGCGCGAACACGATCTCTCTCTCTCTCTCTCTCTCTCCCTCCCTCTCAACGAGCGCGATCGTTTCACGATTTTCTGGATTACGCCGGCGTGTAATATCTTTTATTACGACAGAGCGCGAATCGAGGTAAAAGTGAAATGATCGATATGACGAAGTCGTCGTATGGAGTTACGAGAGCGTACGTACGGGAAACTTAGGCGAAGGTTATCTCGATGATTTTTTACGAGGTTAACGCAAATGGAGAATAATTGAGTTTCTCGCGAGTTGATCGTTCGGTCGGAATTATTTCTTGAAACAATTCTCTGTTTCTTGGGGGAGTGTTGTTTCGTTACGAAGAAATTGGATTTTATAATTTTTTTTTCTTTTTTTTCTGGAGAATCTCTGAAAGGATTAATTTGGATAATTCTGACCTATGAAGCAAACGGAGCCATTTTCTATTCTAAGTTTATCCATATTTGTCTGTCATTAAGTTTAATGTCCATTTGACACGTCGAATAATTTATATCAATAACAACTCAGGTTGTTAATATATTCCAAGTGGGGAGAAAATTTTGAAATAATTAAATTTAAATTATGCTTTCCAAGTGCCACGCGGAATAATTCGAGTTCCAAGTAGAGAGGCTATTTTGAGAATTATCTGGACCAACTGTCTCGGAAGGTTTGCCAAAGACACGTAAAATTATTCTGAACCGACACCATTCCATTCCTCCACGAATATTTCCTCAACGTTTTGTTAATGTTTCGTTTTAAAAATTTCACGCTGAAAGCTTTTCGTAATAATGATAGTATTTTATCGTTCTTCATCTACGACGTGAACGAAACAAACGTCGAGTTTCCATGAATTGTATTTTTAAATTTTTCAGGAAGAACACGATTTCCTTTGAGAGTTCAAACGGCTTGCAATTCAGTTGGAACAGTCGGCTCGTTCCCATTGCTCGAAACGCGCGTGGCCAAAGGCACTGATTTAGCAACTCCGTTGTTTGGTTTCGCGATAACACGCGTCTCTATTGAGCACGAGCTAACCGTAAATTAGAGACTGACTTTCCGAGCTGAAGCTCCGTTCGCCTTTTCTTTCGTTTTCTTTCCCTCGAGCTTTCACGTCGAGGAAAACTTCGCCTTCCAGCCCTTTTCCTTCTCCTCTTTCACAAACCATAAACACGAACGTTTATGACAGCACGTGTCTCGTCGACGAGTCATCAGAAAGCCTGAAATTTTGCAGTAATTTAATAATTTATGTCACTGTTTACGAAATTATCCGATAATGGACAAATTTACAGAATTTGAATCTTCGGTTTTATTATTGAAATTGTAATTGTAAATAACTCTATCAAATATAAAATTATATAAATAAAAAGACATGAATATAAAAAATAAGTAAATATAAATAAAATATAAAATATGGAAAATAGAATTAGATATAGAATAGAATATTATTCCATAAATGAAACAAAAAAATAAATACAATCCCACATATAGGTTATAAAATTCTAACTTTGAAAAATTCCGCCGCTAGAATCATCATAGTTCACAGGAGTTTAACTAACCAGTTCCATATTTCGTCCCCGTTTGACTACCGAAAGGCTCGGAATTCAATAACTCGATTTAAAAGAGAAATCACCATAACCGCTACCACAAGACGGACGGAAGATAGAGTGAACAGAGCAATCACGATCTATAGATCATCGGGAGGAAGCACGGAAAGCGCGCGAGAAACGGCGCAAGGGGCATAAATCGATGCGTTTGCTGCGCGCGCAGCTTTTGGCCGCGTTCGAAAAATCGCGCGGAACGATGCGCGCGCATCCTCTTGCGCCGCCACATCTCGCAACACCCGCGGCGAATTACCCGCGAGATAGCGATCGCGTTTTGCCACAAACTTCGTGAAAGTGTTTGGCCACGCTCGCGCCACAGTGCTCTCGGCTTCTGGGCCTGTGAAAACGAGCGTGCCTCGTTTTACACCGCTTTCTGGATCATAACCGTGTCTGATTGAAATTTTCCAGCTCCTCGTGCTCCTGGTTTTTAGATAACGAAATTACCTCGTTTACGTTTCACGAGTCGCAAATTCTCGAAATCTCCTCACCTGCGAGTATGTGTGTTTCCTTGACATTTGCAATTAGATGTGGGAAAGTTGCGTGGGATTAGGTTAGGTTATGTTTTTGACGATTAAAAAAGTTTTATTCAGATTGCGCGTATCGTTGGTACACGAGGATTTTCTTCCAGTCGACACGATTAATAATTTATTCTCGTCGAGATGACACGCGCGACACACGCGAGAGCCATTGCAATGACGTTCACCAGCTAAGAGGTTAAAAAGAGAAATCTCTACTTTACCAACCTTGACTTCTTTCTCTTTCCGAAGATGTTTTCACAACATGCAGAACGGGTGGAAAATAAAAAATTAACAATTCACAACTAGACTGTTGTGCGATTTTGTCTCGCGATAGCTTAAAAATAACAGTTTAAAAATATCGAGAATTTTTCATCGAACGTGCTCGATACTTTTCTTCTGTAGCTACAGTGCATCTGTAATAGGAACGTGGGCGCCATTTCTCCAAAGAAAAATATTATTTATAGTATAGTATATATATATTATAAATTTATAGTATAATAATACTATAAATACTATACTAATAAAGTATAATGTTTATAGTAAAGAAATTATGATGCAAAAATATCTAATATAAAAATATACAATACTATTAATATACGATTTTGTTAATCTTGAAAACAAGATTCTACAACGATTGGAACTAAGAACTGAGAAGCTGAGAACTAACGAATTAACAAGTTCCAGTCGCGGTACCGCACAAATTCCTCCGCTAAAACCAACCTGTAACAACTTTCGGTTTTCGCCGAAGAAAGAAAACTGCAGAGAGAAAACCCCACGAGTTTCGCACTTTGCCATTTAAGAAGGAAACACCTGTTAGCACGTGAGCTCCACGGGGCCTCGCTGGAGGAGCTCGCGGCACGGCCGCGGATCGTGTAAACGAGGAGTAAATCACGGTTGTTACATCTCGGTGGAAACACGAGATGGGTGACATTTTAAAGTCAACCTTTTACTAGCCTGTAATTCAGCATCATCGATGCCTGGGCAACAGAGACCATCGACCTCGCCTTTATGATTTCTTGGGCCCTCGCCACGCTCCCCACATTGCCTCGTTTCTTTCTCTTCCTTCCTTCGCCCCGTTCGCTTTCTTTGTTCGCGTTTCCCGACTCCTATTGTACTCTTCGTTAGCTTTTTATTGGGATTGATGGTCGATGAAGCGTTCGCGATACGATTCCTCTGTGACAGTGATTCTCATTGTTCGAGAGTTTTTCTTCCTTTGGCAGACATTTTTTTGTTCTTTTCGAAAGATCATTCGAAAATTATTTCTGTAAAAATTGTCGACGATCGGTTCTGGACCATTGAATCATTTGTTCTGTTTTTAGAAAATTTTTTTAAATTTATTTTAATATTTATTTATTTTCAGTAGATTTTAATTTCATTGATTTTAAATTATTTTGTAATCGATGACCTGCTGTTTAATTGAATTACTGAATATTGTACAAAGTATTAGATACAAAGAATATTGTACTTGGTATTAGTTGCAAAGAAGATCATTTTGTTCTGAAAATCATTTAATAATAACGCAGAATCAAATATTCTAAACGTACACATATATGTATCAGAAACAAATCAAACAAGAATAAGAAAATCATTAGTTTTGGATCTTTGAATTGGATCTTCTTTCTTTCCTAATTATTAATTTCATTCATTTTGTAATCGATATTTTGTATATTTAATCAAATTACTGAATACTTGTGGTTCAGAGAAGTTTACTAACAACGCAGAGTAGAATATTTCATTTCAACTTCGATCTGCGATTCGAAGGTTCAACAATCATAAATCAACAACGCCACCCTGTGACAAACATTCGAAACCCTGCATAAGCAAATATATATCAGAAACAAAGTCAAACACGCGGGAAAAGATCGTATTTCTCTAACGGTAAAACAAACAGAAAAGACCGATGCTCCCGGAGCGTTTGCTCGCTGGACAATCAGCCCTTTGAAACCGACAATGAGAACGAGAATGAGTTTGAGAAAGGGGCAAACTCGATCGGCGGTGTAGAGTCCATTCGATCGGGAATCGTCGTTTTATGAGGGCAATGAAGATTTATAGGGGTAGCGCGGAGGAGAGTTTCCGACGCGATACGGCACGACTTTGGTTACATTGTGCGATGCTAGCGGTCCTCGTGGGATAGTTTAGACCATCAGGGTGGCACTCACCGTCGGAGGGGAGAAATTTTCTGGAACAAGCCCCGGGACCACCGACCCCCATTGTCTTGCAAATCCCCCCGAAATTTTATTGCTCGTCGGCAGTGTGTTTCGCACTATGACACGTCGTTGAATATCAGTTTACCGGTGTGGATCGTTCGCCGAGCCGTCGAATCATAATTGCAAATTATGTCCGCTGGTAAACGGGAGAGCAGAGTCTAGCAATTACGCCGTTTTGCCAGATGTAGGGTACTTTTTTCTTTTTTACTTTCCAACAGCTTTATGCTAATTTATTTGTTTGTTTATTAGCGTCATTGGCAATTAGTAGATTATAATAATAATAATAATAATTTTAGTACATCATTACTATTAATAATATTTAGTAGTTTTTGTTATCAGTGTCATTGGCAATTGTTTAAATTCATAATATTTCATAATTTTTGGTAGATTGTAATTGTAGTAGATTATTATAATAATATTTAGGTTTGTATTAATTAATTTATTATTAACACGCCTATCTACTGTAGGGTTTTATAATCAATAATTATGAATTTGCATTAGCGCACGTAGCGTTACTTTACGTGTTTTAAATTTTACATTATAGTAATTATGATAGAATATTAATTTATATCCTCGGTACATACGTTACTAGTCTGTAGTTTCATATTAATTTATTTAATCTTTGGTGTGTGTGCTACTAGTTCACTTCAAAATTTTAATTTCGTACGAAAATTGCAGAAAATTGGTGGAACGTGTCATTTATCGTAGGATAAATCGATGTTTCAGATATCGATTCACACAGGCAATATGTCGGTGCTTCTCGAGGCGAGGTCTTACAGGCCTTTCAAGTCCTCGGAGGAGTATTTGATCGCGATGAAAGAGGACCTGGCCGAATGGTTGAACGCGCTGTATCCGGAGCTGAGAATCAACGTTGACAATTTTATGGACAGGCTGGACACCGGCGTCACACTCTGTAAAGTAAGTGGTCGCCGAAAGATTTATTACGTTCACCAGAACTATCAACCAGACGAGTTCGACTGTACGTAAATAACGCGCAGGTCTAAATAAAACTGTGAAGAAGTACTTAATCAAAGTGAATTCTCAAAGATAATAGGAAGATAATAGATGAAAATAGAAAAATGCACACGCGTATTCGAATTTTTACGCAATTTTATATTTTCGCAAATACGTTTAAGGAGAAGAAGCTTTTTTTTGTGTTTCTTATTATTTTTCGCGTTTTTTTTTTTTGGTATTGCTGGACATTGCGACGTATAGATTTAAATTAGGTCTTTAAAATATCACAAATATTTTTTTTTTTACTTCGAGTTTCGTATCGTTGCCAATCCTTATCAAAAGGAGCAAATTTAAGCAAAATTAACTCTCAATTTCGAACAATTATATCACGCGTTAATTCAATTTC
Organism: Melipona beecheii; assembly: GCA_032399605.1. Taxonomy (NCBI): domain Eukaryota; kingdom Metazoa; phylum Arthropoda; class Insecta; order Hymenoptera; family Apidae; genus Melipona; species Melipona beecheii. Next base: position 2,590,605 of record JAUCMO010000447.1, read on the forward strand.
TACGGTTGCATAATCTTCGTAATGCCGCGTGGGAGAATCGAAGTCTAAAGTTTAAAAAATTTAGCTTGAATATCCAATTTAAAAATCGGACGTAAACGTTGACTATATTCGATGCGAAAGCTGAAGGTCCGGTCAAGGGTTAAATATCAGTTTCCCGCGCAATTGAAGATCCCGCAAACCCGATAACGCGGTAATTGAAGAAAATCCGAGAAAACTACGCTCGCTACGTGGTAATAACGTGCGAACGAGGCGAACGTTCGCGTTTTACCGCTGTAACGGTGTTCGAAAGGACAGTGAAGAAACAGAGGGGAGAAACGAAAGAAGCTCGTTTCTTTCGCTCTTCTCTCGTCGTTGTCGCCGCGAAGTTTCCTACAGGCGGGTGGGGCGGACTTCATTCCTCATTCAGGCAGCGTCACGAGCAAGCAGCTTCCGGTGGACGTCACACACGCATCCTTCTTCCTCTGTTTCACGATACCCCGTCGACCGAAACTACGTGCCCCTACGCGTGGCTTCCACGCGTTTCCATTTAACGCCTCGCTGTGTGAGCGGCCGCACACGTACTTACGCAAGTGTGCGTATAAGTCGCTACCCGCGTCGTTTTCACGTTACTCACGCGGTAGAATTTTCAAGAAGTTTCCGGAGAATCGCTGGTCGCGAACACGATTTTGGTGCATTTTTAGAGAGGGAGGGGGAACGTTCGAAAGTTTTCCTTTTTTCGGAGTCAGTTTTGTTCTTTCGAACGTAGAACGAAAGTTAGTGTTTTTCAAATAAATTGTCAGTTGCGTTTATTTTTGAAACGTCTCTTCTATTTTACCCTAGACGTTCCAACGTCTGGTCAAACGATCGGTTTAAAAGCTTGATTTACAATGTTGTCCAAATCCAAATTGTCACTTCTTCCGTCTATTTGACGTTTTTTGAAAAGAAGAAAAGTGAAGATATATAATTCTTTTTTTCTTGTTATCTAAAGGGCATTTGTCACCTTGTGCATTTTGTGTATTGGATTTATCGAAAAGAAGAAAGATCGTGGGTTATTACAACATATACAGGTTATTACCTACAATCCTTCCGTGAAAAAAAGCTTCATTTTATGACCGGCTATCTACTTACTACGGTAGGAAGAGGTATATATAAAGTACCGATACCTGTGTTAGTGTTAAAATATTAATACAAGATCAAGGAAAAGATCCTTTCTAACGAAAGATCAACTTCTGAAATTCGTTCCGCAATTTGCTTACAATTAGCCCCGGAAACAATCGTTTTACTCTTCGTCTAATATCAAACTCAAAATCAATTCAATAAAAAAAGAAAAAACAGAAAACGAGTGTTTTCCAAAATCACCTTCGTCTAGTTCTCAAAGATCTTAACTGTAAAGAAAGAAAGAAAAAAGAAAGGAAAATACAACACAAAAATGGCAAACACTCAACAAACAGACGGTAGCCTCCGTAATTGGAATTTAAACGAATTCCCCCGGCGAAATAATCAGAGGCCCACATCGTGCACTCGAAACGAGTTCTCCGCGTGCTTTCGCGCGACGATAGAGCGTCGCAGAGGCAAAACGTGCGCGCGCGAGAGAGAGAGAGAGAGAGAGAGAGAGAGGATCGTGTGGGGAATGTCGTCGCGAGCAGTGGAAGCGGAGGCGATCATTAGGCCTCGGATTCGAACGGTCGCGAAAAGCGTGAAAAATGGAGGACTGGCGTTGGAACGGCGCGATTATTATTAAACCACGCCGTACGCGTGTGAGCTTTCTGATTGTGAGCGTTAGGGTGCACGCGCAAGTGTGCGGCGAGAAAATGATATCCGCGTTGGATGGAAGGGGAGGAGAGGGTGCTGCCACGGAGAATCGGCGGATAAATACCGCGGGAATTTACTATCGAGATAAAAGGGGAAATTTGCATCGGGCGAAAATAACTGGTCGTGTCGCGTGGTTCGGCCAGCACGCCGAGGCGTAACTTTGCTCGGTTTATAGTCCGCAGCGAGAGACTAGTTTAACGACACGTATAGCTTCGGCCGCTATACATTCCCGTTCGCAAGTATCGAGACAGCGAAGTGGAGAAATTCGAGAGAAAATCGACTTTAGTGACTTTGTTAAACTTTGTCTCGAGTGTTTTTGATTGCGAGGAAGAACTCGCACTCTGCCAGTTGATGAGGGGATTTTCTCGATCAGATAACTGCAGTTTTTGCAACGTCTCAAATCTTTCGTAGAAAATTAAAGTATTTCATTTTTACTTTCAAGTAGTAGTACGTAGATTCAAAATTTGAAAGTGTTCTCCACGAGGACTCTTCAGTCATCGTTGCAACGTCAATTTGAATTTAATTCTTTCTAATACCAGATCATAATTACAATTGGACTTATAATTAAGTTTTTATTTTTATCCTTTGCTTTGAATTTTTGTTTCATAGTGACAGTCAAATTAGAGTCAAATTGAAAATTCCAAAATTAAATGGCGCAATTCCAAAATCAAATGTAAAATTAAAAATTTCGCTTTGTCACGTTCTTCGTGGCAGAGATTACTGATATGACGAATTCCAAAATTATAGTTGTAGTGATTAAATCAAGTAAAAAATTCCGAGATTAAACGGACCAATCGTACATGTCTCAATTAATTGAACCAATTAACCTCAAATTCAGTACGAAGACACTAATTGTAAGTGTCTTGATATTTGTGAACGGGACTGTACGCTGTTACAATATAAAGCAACGCTTGCCAAAACGGTATACCCATAATTGTATCTTTTAGTGGAATCGTGTCCTGCATGTTGGTTTTTCGATGTTTTCTGTTACGGAAGCTGCTACCACAGAGTGTGTTCAAGATGAATGGCCTCGATAGCTCTGAATTACCGATCGAACCATTAGGATAAGAGGGTGCGCACGGGTACAACACCAATATCCGGTTTTTTATCTATGGAATTATTACGTACAGGGGGGTAAAAATTGAGATATTAGCAGATAGCTAGTTATGCAACTTGAGTTTCTAGCGATAAGCTGCCATTTGCATAAGCCACCACGTTGATACGATTCTAATTTTTTTCAATGTCGACTTTAGTCGTTTGCACGAAAGTGAACCGTGGATGTCGATATTACACGGTTCTGTTTCATAAGTTTGTGCATAAAATTTTATTTTGCACGTGGTGCAGGATGAACCACATGGCCCGAATATCTCTAGAAGTCGTTTTCGAAGACGCGAACAAATTTTTTTCACAAGAATTGTTTAGTAATGGTACAGGGCACAGTTTATAACGATACAGCTATAAAGAAACTATCATTACGTAAAATTAAATAATATTAAATATGATATCGTTAACAAAGTTTTTTCATATCTTCGAAAATAACTTTTGAAAACACTCAAGGTAATCAAGCTACGCGATTTACCCTGTATAATAATACTGGGTTACCAACAATATTGAAACAATTTTCTAAACGATCCCTCTCAATAAAAATTGTTAGAAAAATCTTTTAAAAATATGATAGATACGAATATTCTTTTATTCCCTTGCATAATTTTAAAATATTTTCGTTCGTAGAGATCGGTCTCCTCGTAGATTCAGTAAAACTCAGAGTTACTATTTCTACAAAAGAAAATATTTATTTCCACGAACAAGAAAGAAGTTTCAAAAAAATTAAATTTTCTGATACAAAGGAGACGCGTGATACAATGACAAATCTCGTTTAGAAAAATTTTCGTTCAGAGAGACAAGTTGTTGTTGTCATTATTATTATTATTTTTCTCTTTCGTCATTCTCTCGTGTGTGTGTATCGAACGGCATCGTGTGCGAGATCGATCTCCTCGTAGATTCAGTGAAAGTCGAAGCAGCAAGCGGATTGCTCGCGCCGCCGACAGCAAATCCGACACGCGAGAAACTGCTCTATCGGCGTCGTTCAATGGCGCACACACGCGATCCCGCGCTGCAGATACGACGGCGGCCCCCGTGTTTCTTTCGACTCGACGCGCGGACGGTTTTCACATTCAGGATTTAGTTTGACAGTGGCAGACAGAGTTGGCCAAGATCGTGTCGGACACGTCGCTCGAACGCTTTGATTGTCCGCTTCGATTAGTTTACACCGCGTTTGCCTCGCGATAATTAATCGCGCTGGATTCTCAGGGGGAGGGGAGTTTTAGAAGCGACGGCTCGATTTCAGTGTCCTCGTTTCAGAGAACTGTCGATCGAGTTAGATAAAAATACGATCTACTATCATGTATGATATAACTTGACCCAAAATAATTCATTTCGAGCAAAGTTTGAGCAAATTTTAATGATCAACATAACCTAAACCTAACCTAAACCTAACCCCCTCGCGAATCACGTGACCCAATCGCTAATTTTCGTTGCATCAGCGTTGCATCACCCAAAGAGGCCCGATTTTCTGGGTTACCCCCGCTAAAATCACTTTCAGTGATAAAATTGTCATCGGTATTACAACATCGAGCTCGTCTTGTAGAAAATATTTACTCCCAAATTTCACGCTTCGATTTTAACAATAAATTTGATAAGAGAACGTTTTATGAAAGCAATGGGTAACGTTACAAACAACGTATGTACACATGTACATTGTTACCAATACTTCGTGACGTAGGGGAACTTTTCAGATCGAATATCTCTCCAGATATCCAGAGCATCGAGAGTCTTTATCTCTCGTGTTGCCTCGTACCTTATTACGTACCGCGCCCCTCCGTCATTCCACCTTCCCTCTCGTCATGGCTCGTAAAGTCCGCGTTGCTCGCAGAAGGTGGCTCGCGAACGGCCCGCAAGGATCGGAAATTCTATGCGACTTCGTATTTAATGCACACACATACACGCGTACACACGTACACAGAGAGATAGAAAGAGAGAGAAAACGAGAGAGAGAACGAGACAAAGGGGTCTCTGTAATCCTTTTGCTACGGCAATGGGGGCGCGTAGCCGACGTAACTCGCCCGATTCTCTCTCTGTCTGCCCCTTTATCGCGGCTGCTGCCTACTCTAAATATTTCTCTGGCATGAATTTATAACGACGATCGCCGCTAATAACGAGCCCACGATAACCGTGTTGCCTGTGCTTGTTCCTGGCCAGGTTTAGGTGAACCGAACCCGAACGAGGTATCGCGGGAATCGTGGAGGAGGTGTTCGTGGGTGTTGCGCGCCTGCCAGACGGTTTCTTTCCGGGGATGGTTGACGGAAATAGCGGCGTGCGAGACACCGGCTGCTTGTCGAGAATTTCAGCTTTTTTTTTTCGGATTTTTATTTTTCTTCGATATTTTTCTCTTAGCGGGCAAGTGGCTTTGTCGGAGGATTGAAATAGTGTGCGAGATATTGTTAGGTCGTTGTCCATCGGTCTTACAGGCCGAGGGATTTTTGGCTCTTCGATTTTTAAATTGGGATAGTTGTGAATGATTAATAGGCGTGGTAATGCTAAAGTAAAAGCAGTGATGAGATGTAGAAGTAAGAAGAATGTTCACAATAATAATTCATATGTAATAACAGAGAATTTGATATTTGTACATTTCAAGAAAATATTGACTGACTAATTGGTGGGTAAATCGGTTAATAAAAAAAAATTGAATTGTTGTCTTTCAATTCAATTTTTGAGTGTACTCGGGAGAATTCACCAATTTCGAGTATCAGCACGCGTGTCTAAAGCGGAGGGTCGAAAGAGTCGATGGCGAAGGGGTATTTGAACAAAGTGTTTCCTATCTACAGCCGGGTTCGAAGTCAATCGCCACTCAAGGCCACCGGAGGAAGTGGGGGGAGTATCCGCACCCTCCATTTATTTTCCTCCTTCCGTTTTCTCTATTTACCTAAACTTTAAACCGCCCGGCAATCTATCAAGTTTCAGTAAACGTGCAAATACCAAAATTTCCAGGACGACCGTGGCGTTCTTTCGAAGAATAAAGGTCTCGTTCGCAATGAACGCTTTATTGGTACCTTTCGTTCGTTTTCCTGTTTTCGCGTCATCTGTCGAGCAAATGAGTAAATGAAAAATGGACTTGGAGTTTTAAGTGGGCACCGAGGTGTAAAAGCAGAGGCAACTTTCACACTTTCAAACTTTTCTTTCTGACATTTTGGATCTTTTTGATTTGAGTCGAAATGAAAAGACTATGTATTATACTAATGTATGTACTTTCTATTTACTTTACATTACTTCATATTATTTTATGTATACTTTATTAAAGATTATTGCATGTATATATATTAATATATATATTAAGACTAATAACAGGACTAGTTTGTAAATTCTTCTACAAACATGCCTTTTCTACATTCACGATGTTGAAACATCAATATTTAATAGTTGTCAATAATTGGTATTATTGAAAATGTTTCTATTTGTAATTTATAGATTAGGAATATTAGATGCGTAACGATAATCAAACGTTTCAAACAAATTAACAATCCAGAATTGTATCCTACGTTTTATTACAGTGAAACTACGTTTATATAGATTATATTGAGAAACGAAATAGTTGGTGTATCTAATAATACTTCGCTGATTTTTCGTCCACACAAATAGTTTAGGTTTAAATAATTACATTCAAGAGTTTAAATTCAACAATTCAGTTGAGTTAAAAAGTCACGCTACTAAAATTTCAAATTAACTATGAAATCATTAAATCATTTCAAAGGATGTCAAGTTGTTGAACAACTACAAATTTGAAATTGAAATTGAAATTGAAATTCGATTCCAGTGCGATATTATACGTACGTATAATAGTAAAGAATAGCACAAAACGGCAAACGACGAGAAAGGAAAGTCGGTGAATCGCTCTTCATCCGCCCGCTGAAATTCTCTTTCCGAAGAATGTCCAAGTATTGGATTAATCAAGCGCAATTGTCCACGTTTGCTTTCTTTGTTCCCCCTTTCGCGGCTGAATTAGAATTTATCGGTCTCGACACCGCGCAACGCGCGTGTCCTCGATTTTTCAACTTCCAAGAATCGCTTTCCTGGACGAAGATGATTTCTCTCTCTCACTCTTTTTTTTTACCAATTAGCAGTTCGGAAGAAGCCAGAGTCGACGCCGTAATTGGGATTAAACGACGGGCTCGTCCTTGCCCGATCGACAAGCGCGAATCACGCAAATTAATCGTGTCACGCTTAGAGGCAACCGGGTGATCACCGTTTTCACGGCTGTCCGATAAATCAGCGTCTTTTTAAACGGCTTAAATCGGTTGGATCGGTTTATACCGCGACGAGTCGCTCTCTCGCCGACTTTTACCCCCGCCCGTGAATTTATTTTTGGCCAAGCTCAGGCTCCTTTCTCGATATCGAGTTGTGCGTGTGTAGTCTTCTACCGTTTTTGGTAGATTTTGGCAGATTCATTTTCATCGAAATTAATTTTAGAACAGTTGATTTTTCATTTAGGAATTTAGGACGTTTAACAATATGTAATATTTAGAAATTCTTTATTTCGTTCGAAACTGGAGAACTATTTTTACTCCTACTAAACTAAATCCGTAATTCTCCTCTTTATCTTTATTTTTGTTCCATCAACGCTCTGGCTGGTCAACCAGATTCGAAAGAAATAATTTTTAAAACACGACGAAAAGAAAATCATCGTTTGAACTTGAATTTAATTTAAAATTAACGTTGAAGTTAGTTTCTCCCTATGGTTTGATATTTTATTTAGAAAAAAAGTAGGAAGAAACTTTTTGGCCAATTCGCCTACAATTTCTTTCGAAACCTGTTGATTTCTCGTTCAAAATTCATTCTTCTAACCTCGTAACCCACAAACCCGTTTTCCACGGTCAGTCGAAACAACGAAACATTTTCTCAAGAAAAAAAAAACCAGTTTCTACACAAACAAATTTCGACCCACAGATAAAGAAAGAAAAAAACTGCGAATGAGAAATTCCACGAATGATGCGAAACTGTCAGAGAGAAAACACGCGCGATCGCTCGCGACTTTAGCATTCCGACGCGCGTGTTTCGCTATCTGTCCCAGGATCTCTTGCTTTGCGCGTACCTAGGCCGTTTTACATACATTTACATACAAAAAGAGACGTTTGCGTTCAGCCAGCCGTCCTTGCTAGCTGATTATTCTTTTCGGAAGGCGGTGCCTCTTTTTTTTTTTTTTAAAGTCAGCAAGGACGAATCTAATCGTCAGGCTGTCGTTCTGTCTCTCTCGATTTTTATCAAACTTCCCTTCGCAAACTCATACGCGCTTTATCGCACGTTATATACGGTTTCATTAGCACACGAATATTTGTCTGACTGTGCGTTGAAGCTGATATCTCGCGCGTGGTGCGTGCAGAATGCGATATCGCACGCTTTGCATAATGCAGACGCGTATTTGTGCGTGTAATTTCAATCACAAGTTTTGTTGGTGTGTAACTTTGATCGGAATTTTAGTCGTACGTAATTTTAATCACGCACGTAATTTCATCTAGTCTATATAGTTTGTACTGTTCGTCTATCAATTTTATTAAACTTTTAGCATTTTTTTGCGACTTGCCGACAAGATATAACCAAAAGTTTCTACCCACCTACTTGTTTTTTTGAATAAGAAAAAAATTAATATTATTAATTTCAGATTGAATTTAAGTTCGAAACGTGATTTTTCCATTGATAAAAAATGATAAAAATTTCAAATGTTGGCAAAAATATGTAACAAAAACATTACGGATTTATTTCAGGAAGTGATTTTTATTCTGTAGAGTCGAGTAGACCAAAGTGACATAAAGTAGAATCAGGCTGAAAGTTAATAATTTAACTGAAACAATGTCAAAATGCAGAAAAAAAAGTTCCTCTAGAGACAATAATTCCCCGCTCGAGAAATAGTATCCTACTGTTTTTCTTCTCAAAAAAAATTCTAGGTCTCTTTTTAAAGACCTTCGGCCCCGTGAGAGTTGCAACCCTCCCGAAAGAGGAAGACGTTGCAGCCTTATTACAAATTCAAAGTCAGACAGAAGGATCTGACGTGTTATCCCACGGATTAGTCAGATGGCCCCGACAGCAAAAGGATCAAAAGACGCGTATAGACGTGTAAATCCCCAAAGGTGTCCTAGACAGTCACGCTTCGGCACCATCGTCGTGATCGCCAACGATTTCTATTTCGGTCGGTTGTTTCTCCAGTTCAGCCCCCAGCGCGTCGTCGTGCTTTTTCGAATTCGGGGGAGGAATCGGTATATTTAGACGTGAAAAAGGCCGGATGGAAGGACGACTGTCTGTTTATATTTGGTATCCAGCGAAAAGAAGAAAAAAAAAAAAAAAAAGAAAAGAAGAGAAGAAAAATTCCGGCTAAACCAGCCGACAACAAATCGTTCTGCCCTCGGATTCCGCCCTCGCGAAGGGGGAGGTAGTTGAGGTGGAAACACGCTTCCAGGAAATGTTAGAAAACTGCCAGTCTTCTATTTTCTTTTCTTACTTTGTTTGCTTTTCTCCTGTCTTTTCGGAACTTTTCCAATTATTTTCATTTCTGTCTTACTTGTCAAAAGAAATATACACCGAATGAACGTCAAACGTAAAAGCATCTTTTTAGTTAATTATTTAGGATTATTTTCCCGTCTTTTTTTTTTCTTCTATTATCTTCTTTTTAGAAAGTCAGAGTTTGTTGAAAGATGAGAGGTTGGAAATTTAGTACATATATTTTCGTAGATTCTTGTAGATTCTCTACTGTATACTTTGGAACAAGTAAAAGTATAGATTTTGTAGGACAGACTTTTGATAATTATAAGATAGATTTGAACAATTTTACCACTGATTTAAAACTCGTTGCTCGGTAATGATTTTTGCGCGTGGTGGACATTCTCTGTAGATAAATCTGCGATAAGTAGAGGAATGTTGATTAATATAAAAAGCAGTTGACTCGCGGACATATTGCCTTGTTTGATCTTTCAGCAGTTGTTCGCTATCAATCTTCGTTACGCTTCGATAATTAAGATTAATCACCGTGATCTATGGCGAGTGTAATAGCGCGCAACTTTTTGCCATCGATTCAGACGTAATAATAACGATATCGAAATCGAAGTCGAATCTATCATCTGCAAAAATGGCAGTTTTCCTTTTCAAGTTCTAGACCTGATATAAAAAAATTCATTTACCTGCGGCGTAAAAATGGAAATCAATTAGAAATCTCTTGAATTTTATCGTTCCAACCTCTGGTTTTCGCAACTTTCAATTTTCTGAATTGGCGGTTTCTCCGGTTGCCTTAATTTCTTGATTGATAATTTACCTCATTCCTAGTTCTCTCAATTGGTGGCGCTTTCAAGTCTGGATCATTCCAGCTGACAACATCTGGTTCAACATGAGCACATTCCCAATTTTTCAAATTTGAAAAAATTCTCCGTTCAATTGCCAATTGTTAATTTTCGTACCAGTAAATCTTTCGAATCTTCGTTTTTTTGTTAAGATCAGACCTCTCATTTCCATCTTAAAACTTTATCTATTCCTAATCTTTCCAAGACGAAGTTTTCCAAATTTGTCGTCGAATTTTTCGAATTCTAATTTTTTTTTTTAATAGCCAACTTCTTCAATTATTTGTCGCCCCAAATTTTTGTCATTTTGATTCATACCCAGCTACAAAGTCAGCTTCGTATTTCCAGTTTTCTAGCTTTTAATTTTCGTACTGTCAAATTTTCCAAATTTTACCTATTTTAATTTATCCTTGTACTTTTAATCTTCAAACCATTAATTTTCGTATTGTCAAATTTTCCAAATTCTTTTGAATCGTTGGTCTCATGGACATTGCCAAAATCCTCAAAAGGCCAACTTCACTCCAGATTTTTCCCCGTAGCTACAAATTCAGTTACCCGCGCCATTTTTATTCAATTTCTATCGACCAACTTCGGCAAAGCCCTTTGAAACGCCAATTTGTACAACACGCTGTACCTAACGGAAGAAGAGCTCTGTTATCTCGCGTCGTGTTGCAAATCGTGTCGCGTCACAGAAGCTGAAAATTAACAATTTAACCAGAACAATCTCAAAATGAAATGATAAAATACAGAAAAGAAGTACCTCTAAAGATAATAATTCCCCACTCGAGAAATAATATCCCATTTTTTCTACCCAAAAAAAAAAAAAAAAGAATTAGAATAGCGATTGTCGCGTCGAAATGTCGCAAACTGCGTTGCGTCACAGATGCTCCCGTGCCCGGAGCATCCGAATCGTTGAAACGGTTCGCTTCGAACGGCTCGTCGAGACGGATTAGCCGATGGAAAGTGTGCAAAGTGGCCGTTGCATTCGCATGAAAGCGAAACGAGGCTTACTCGCGCGCAAACGCGAATTTCCCTCGACTGAGAAACTGTTTCTCCTATTCTTAAGCGTTCTTTATCCAGTCTAGTGGATCGTCGGCCATTTCCATTTCGTTCTAACCTCAACCAAGGGGAACTTAGAGTTTCATTACGTACTTGTACGAACGCTTATGGTACTTTGTGCTCTTCGCTACGATAATTATTATCTTATTGTGCTCTTCATTGCGAATTAATTGTTATTAATGCTTCATTAAACGTTATTGATGTTTCGTTAATTGTTAATTATACTGCAGACGATCTTTCAAAGTTGAAATTTTAATCTTCATTACCGAATCTTTATTACTTGTCTCTTTTGTTTGACAGACGTGATTCGTTAAAATGTGTTTTCAGATACTGATCTTCGATTTCGCCGAGAGTCAAAAATCACTTTCTTGAATTACTAAAAAAAGAGCACAATAGTAAGAAATAATCTTCAAAACACAATGAGGAAATCATTTGTTTTGATTTCAATTTAAAATTAATTCAAATAAATTTAATTTAAAATCAATAAAATCAGTTTCTCCTTATATTTCGATGTTTTATATAAAAAAATAAGTGGGAAGAAACTTTTGGCCCACCCGCTGTATAATCGTCATCGCGTCATTCCAACGACACAATGTAGATACGTCTACATTTCTAAAAGTGGTATCACAGCTTTTGAGGTTAGGAGTACCTGGAAAATTCCACCTCGAGATTTATATTTGTTATCTCGTTACATCTTGTTACATTATTCTCAGTGCAAGTAATTTCGCGCGGACGAAATCGACGAATCATTTTTCGTTACCGCGAAGAGTGACTCACGATTTCGAAATATTATATAAACCGCTCAAATAATTAGAACTTTCGCAACTGAGTATATATTGCGATTTACGACGTGCGTTTCTTGTGCGCAAGCGCAAAGACGGAAGTCGTCCAAGGAGAAGAGCGTCTCGGTGGTCGCACGATGGCCCAAGTCTTTAATTGGTAGGTTTTCTTCTACGCTTGGCAAAAAAGCGACTCTCTTTCTAAGAAGAAAACATCCGCTTTTTAACTCGCTGCCCTCTCCTCCCACCTGGGCATTTCATCGTAGAAATCCTTCACGGTCGAAAGTCGTGCGCTTATTTGCGTTTTGGGGCAAATTTCCATTTTCCTTTCGCTATTTTCGACTCGCTGAACGTTCAATTGCTGAAAGTGAAACCGAGTGGCACTGGTGATTTTTTTACGAGACTCACAGCGACTCGCGAAAGTATTCGGACGCTTGTGACAAAAAGAAGACGGTTTTTGAATATATAGGGTGATTCACGTAACTTGCACACACCTGAAGTAACTTTCAAATTATGCGTCTAATAAAAAATTGTGTGACTCAAAAGGACGTACCAATTTTTTTTGAATATATGTTACGTATTTTATTTTGAAATTTCGACATTTCACTTGACAAAATTTGGAAGTAGCAAACGTCTCGGCAACTTTTGTTATGTATTTCAAATTTAATGTTTCGCGTTTGGATGAAATCAATGAAATTGACGTTACGAATCTCGAAGATCAAACGTTAAACAGAAGATTATAAAAAGAAACTCTGTCGCGTTTCGTCACTAAGATAAAGAGCGTGACGACGAGTACTTGGAATTTTCTTTCGCTGATCAACAAGAATTCAATCTGTCCACAGCAATAAATAATCACAGTCTGACTCCATCGATCAACGTGTGAAAAAACGATTAAAAACACTTTACATCGAATACAACCTAATCTTAGCACGATTAAGATACGATTCGATCGGATTGAAACGACAGGGAATCCAGGTGAAACAGCTGAAATTGCTACGCAATTTCCTACGACTGGTATATTACAATATACCGTCGCGTGCACGAGAATAACGTGCAATATCGTTTCTTGAACACGGTTATCTCGTTACGTTAATCCACGACAAGAGGCCACGATACACTATCTCCGATAAATATGTGGCCATTAATTGCGCCGCGGATTATTTTGCCCGGGCAATTGTGGCGCTCAATTACTTAATAGACCCAGCTGATGTCGATTACCCCGTGACAGCCGACACACGGTGGGAAAACTGACTTCAACCGGCTCCAACACCGCCGCGATATATTACGGCGAAACCAATACCCAATGGGTAAATAGATATTTATGACGTGATCCGGCTCACGGGCAGCGAGTACGATTCATCTGGAGTCGAGCACGAGTTCCACGGATAATTAAGTTATCGTTACGTTCGAGTCGTGATGTAGATTTACTCGGGGATCGGGTTGGTGTTCAGGATTGAAGATATCGTTGGTGGTTTGATTAACAGTTTGGAACAGTTTGGTAGTTGGAATTTTATGGATTTTTAGGGGGGGAGAAAAGGAGTAATTTTTTTTTTTTAGATTTTCTATGGCAGGTTTCGAGTCAGGTTTGTAGGTGTTGTTGGTAGTGTGATCAAGAGTAAGATTTGATATTTGGTAGTTAAATTTTAATCTGATAAAGAGAAAGAGAAAATAATTTTTAAGATTTTCTGTGTCAAGTTTCTAGTTAGGTTTGTAGATATTGTTAGTAGTTTGATTAAAAATAAAAGGAACATAGAGAAAGAGAGAGAGAGAAGAGAAATAATTCCTAAAATGTCAGATTATTTATAGGTTTAGATTATCAGCTTTAGTAAAAAAAGAATCTCAAAACAAGCAAACAAACGGTGAAAAACCAGACAAAGAGAGCGAGGAGAAGTTTGACAGGAAAATTTCGAAAATGTGCAAACGTTCGAACGAATGTGACAATCGAAATATGAAAATATCGCGACATGCGGCCAGCGTCGAAGCTCGAGCCTAAGCTTGAACGAAATAGCCGAGCGAGTAAAGCGGAATAGCGACGCGTTACGCTTTCCTCCGTGGCATTATAGTTAACGACGACGCTTCTCTCCCCTCGTTACGAGATCGTGCGTTGCGCGACTCTTGCCAAGCTCCGCTCTAATTTACGATGTTGAATGTGCAGCAAGCCATTTTCATTAAGCGCGTTTGCCCACGTCGGTAGGAGTCGCGCGTCCCAGACGACGACGCGCCATGCTCAAAACACGAGAACAGAGAGAGAGAAAAAGAGAGGGGAGGGAGGTCAGAGGCCACGTAATGTGACATCCTGTCGTCAAACTCTCATCTGCTCCGTCATATTACCATATGCGGCTGTTCCTCTTCTGCTCTTCACGCTACTCTTCCTCTTCTTCCACGGGCCAGTGACTCTCATTTTCGTAACCCTTTTCTGCTTGCAGTCGTTTCGATCCAGGACCTTTGACATGTTTCAGGCGCAAGTGGATCTCTTTAGCTCAAGATTGACATTGCTTTTGAAGTCTCTTTTGAGGTTTCTTGATGTCGTACGTTGTGGTTGTTTAAGGTTTATGTGGGTTTATGTAGGTTCATGGTGAGACTGGTTGTTTCAGGCGGGTGAGATAAAATTTGACTGGCTTATCGGGCAAAATGAAGTCATTCTGCTTCTCTGTTGGCTGTATAAATTAATCGGATTAATTCTCGATCTTTTTAAATCAAAATTGATTTACTTTTACAAGATTATCGTTGAAGAAGACAGTTCTACGAGCTGTCAGTTGCATTTTTTAAGATCAATTTTCTCCGTTGTTCGATGGAGTTGAAAGAAAATTGGCAAATGGATCTAATATAAGAATTTCAATGCTAGTATTCGACTTCCTAGTAATCGCCATTTTATTTTTATTATATTATATTCGTTACTAGTAAAAATTATTGTTAATTATATTAATATTATAATTATACACTACAATTGCTATTCAACAGTAATGTCACAATTTTAATTTCACTTTCGGTATAACCAATAACCTCACGCTCGAACGATGTAATTTCATTACATCAGAGCGGTAATAACAGTTTCAGAATTTTTCACAGATGACTGTGACACGTACAACAGCGTGCAATTTCAGACTTTTTCACAGACAGGCAGACAGAGACACCTTTATCATAATCAAATCGATTTTATCAAACGTTTGTCGCGATTTTTCGTTTCTCTTAAAAACTAGAAAAGAGTTTCACATGTTAGACAGACAGATAATTAATCGTTGCACAGGGGGAACAATTTAGGGCAACCGAACAACTGTGAACAGTGTTGGAAAGGGCTGGTATCTCGTAGCAGCGTGCACGTGGGGGCCCATAAGGCGATGGTATGCGGAGCGGGGTTCCACGGAGCTGGAGCTGGAGCTGGAGCTGTTCAGCACTCGTAAAAATTCTATCTAACAGCATCCGGCCGGCCGTCCCGGCTCGATACCTCCCCGGGGATAATACAGAGATTAGGCGAACGTGTCAACGGCCTAACGGCCTAACCAGCCGTCGTTTCGCTGCTCGCCTTCGCGGCTGGAGATCTCGCGAACACCGCGAGAGTGGGCACAATCGTTTTCGTCACGCTCCATCCTAGTCGAAATCCATTCGTTTTGTTGTCCTGAGAATTGTTCAATCGACCACCATGACTATGTGGTCAAGTGGCTTGAAAACTGTTTGTGGTCCGAAGATCATACGTACTCGATTTTGTTTTGCATTTTTTAAACTTACATCTATTATATTTCGTTTCTTTTTTCATAAAAATCTGTCTGGCTGAAGTCTAGCAAACAGAAATCAGTGCGAATCAGTTTCAGACAAGCAATATTTTGCATACTTTTTATATTTATTGTATTTATAACGATTTGTTTTATCGTATTTTGGTTTTATCACTGAAAGTGATTTTAGCGGGGGTAATCCAGAAAATCGGGCCTCTTCAGGTGCAACGCTGATGCAACGAAAATTAGCGTTTGGGTCACGTGACTCGCGAGGGGGCGTGGGGTAGACCTCGAGTAGGAGTGGCGTTGTCTGTAATTTGTTTTGTTTTCGATTCAAATGTTTGCGTATCAATAAAATTTTACGGCAAAAGAGTCGTTCATTTCCTAGTCAGAACAGTTGCTTGGGGTACAAGTCGTGCAATTTTTTAAATATTTTTATAATTTTCACTATTACGATTGCGCTTAAGTGGCTTGAATGGCTCTTCTTCTATTTTTTCTCTTTCTTTTGTTTCTAGTCTGAAGAATACTCGATCGTTTTGCATTTGGAAAATTACACGTGTATTCTCAAACGTATATTTTTGCTTTACCCCCCAAAAATCTTCGTCGAATTTTATATACGCGTAAAAATGCAAAAATCAGGTCGAAGTCTAGCAAATAATCAAGTCCTGCGAGTAATCATTAAGTAATTATTTAAATAATACGATAAGATCAATATCACGCGCCACTTTAGTTGATTTATTTAACTAAGTCACGATTTTACGACGACGAAACGTTTGAGAATGGCTAGTCGTTTTGGAAAGTTCGTAAAGTGAAATTGGGTTGCTTTCGAGATACAAAGTGAATGGGTCATGGATCGATTCTACGTCGTCGATTTCGGAAATTTGCCGTTCACACGGACAGGCGGAAATTAATTCGAGGAACAGTTATGTCCTATTCCGGTCTCCCAGTTGCACACTTTGGTTTCGGTAACCAAGCCGTCTTCGAACATTGTTTGACGTCGGTAGAATTTACTCAGGAACATCAGTTTTTTTCAATTGTATTTGAATATCTCTCGAAATTGTAAAAAATTCCTTTGAAGTTTCAAGAGATTGAGGAACCTGACCCAGAACTTAATCCTTCGAAATTCCGAGTAATTTGGGGATTTAAAATCTTTGAATTTTCAAAAAAATTCGAATCGAATCTCGCGAAATTTATTCTTGAATTTGTCCTGAAATTAAAATATGCAAGATTCTTAAAAATTTCGAATTTTCTTCTTTCGAGCAAATGTGAAACGCCAGAAATTGTAATAAATTCAAAATTTTTAATCTTCGGATTAAAGTCAGTTTTAAGTCAGTTGCCAACAAAAGAAGAGATAGAAAATTTTCGCATTTGAACACTGAAATTACCAAAATGGTCAAAAAAAATTTTTTTTGTTTTGGTCAATTTTTGTTAGAAATTTTATAAATGCAATTTTTGCGAAATGTATAAATAAAATATGTGTTAGAAAGTTTCTCTATTTCTTTCTTTTTTTTTTTTACTTTAATGTCTCTGATGAAAATCTCATGCTTCGGTCATCGGTGGCTCTGGTGTGGAACAATGGGATGTCTTTTTGAAGACAATTTAAGTAGAGGGCGGAAAACAAAAGGAGATTCTTAAATTATTTGCTCAGTTGGAAGGAAGACTCGAGTTCCAACGTCCTCGTCGTCGATTATTGAAATTCATGGTAGCGTATCGAGACAGGAAATGAAGAATTACGGAACAATCGATCAGCGTCTGCCAGCTGACCTCTTTAACTGCATTATCAAGTCGTTTGTAGTCGGATTAACAACGACGTGGCGGTGCCCGGTAGAGACGTACATACGGGCATGAATCGTAGGAGAAGTTTGCTCAACAGAAAACGACTGATTCTCCGTGATTAAGCGTTTGAAGTGCTCTAGTTACGTAACTACCAGCTAGGCTACCCCTCTGTTCTTCGAACTTTAGTCTTATCTTATTTTATTCCTCGAAATTCAGGCAGAGTTAGATATTCTCTTATAGTGAAAAATGTCGATTTGAAATGCGGGTGGATAGATGTTCTGACATACTTGACGTACTGTTAATAATTAACATTATAATATATCTTCGTTTATGACACACGAAAGATTTTTTTAATTTAAAGAGAAAAAGATTAGAAAGGAAATTGTGTCTCTCGAAAGACAATTGTAATGTACGATATTGTCTGAAAGAAAAATTTTTTAATTTCCTCAATTTAAAGAGGAAAGAAATGAGAAAAGAAGACGATCAGCCTGTCTTCTTAAGGAGGTTCAAATTGACCAATGATGATGAGTAGAAGTTAAAAATTATTTGAAAGTAAAAAATTCATAAAAAACTATCGACATTTGTCAGTTTAAAATTGACAACGTAACTCGAAATAAAAGTTACTTGTGTTTCACAGAATTTGCCCTGATATTTCTTAATTACTAGTCAATTAAATGATACACTCAAAAAAAAAAAAAACGAAATTCCAGATTACAACACACCCGCATTCGTAGCTTAAAGCTACAGTCGCGAGGAGCGAGCATGTGCGGTACGGTGAAAGTAAGATGAGAGGGCGTATTTAATCCGCGTGACATTGACCTCGCTAGCCTTGAAACTAGCCGAACTGGAAACTAAAAAGGAAGCGCAACGAGAAACGAAAAATTTCGCGAGCATACTCACGCTGTCGTGCAACGATTTATTTCTTTCTTTATTCGTTCGCTATAGATAGAAACAAGAGGAGCACGTATCGAGACTGTGCCCTCTGTTGCGGTGGAAACCGCATCTGTCGATGGAAGTTTCGTTTCGTTGTAGACCGAGTATAAGGTTACCTCTCGATGAAACGTTAGTGGAAATCTCTCGTGATACTGGATATTTCACTGCCACTGTTGACCTTTCTAACGAACATTTCCATTTTTCTCCTTTCCCTTTTTACGTGTTTCGTCCAGCTAGCTTCGAGCCTAGAGTAGAGATCGTACTTCACAGTTTGTCGAGATGGTGTTCGATTTGATAATAAACGAGTCTCTCCAACATTTGACATTGAATTTCATTTGATTAGAAATTTTATTACGCTAATCTCTTTCGGAAGGATTGTATCTTTGATTCGTCGGCGAAATTCGGAGTTGGATTTCAGTTGAAATTCGATTTGTTTCGTTGTTTTGTTAGTCAACTTGTTCGTTAAATTTTGCTTGGTAAAGCAAAACTCGATTTTTTAGTTGAAATTTGAAATTTCAAGTACAAGTTAGGGATTCATTGTGGCCAAGTTAGACGTAGCTCTTGGCAATCGATACTTGGCGCTGAGAATAAAGGCGGCCGTTGTTACTTGATGAACGGGGGACTTCCGTTTCTTTCTGGACTTGGTTTAGACATCTGGTTGGCGCGTGAAAGCGATAAGGAAAGATCGAAGAGCTGCTCGATTAGCGATTAACAGGGAAAATGTGTCATTTATGAGCCTTTCACAAGTTCGTGATTTTCTGTTCGGTTCTCTTATTCTGCCTGTCTTTTTCTGCTTTTTAATTCATGGAATTCATCGTTGTGGCCTTCGCTCAACGACTTTGACGTAATTCGAATTCGAATTATTTATCTCGTAGAATTCGTTGCAATCTAATTGTTATTAATTAAATCTGATCATCACCTTTTCCCGCTTTTGAATTTACGCAGTTAATCAGTGTGATTTTCGAACAACGTTTACATAATTTATTTGAATTATTCAAAATTCATTCTACTCGATGGAAATCGAACGTTTCCAACGAAACTCGAATTATCCGTCTCGTAAAATTACTTACTGCAGCCTGATTACCAATTACGTATCCGATCGTCATTTCTTTTTCTGCTTTTCAATTTACGTGACTTTCGAACAACGACACTGAGGCAACTCGTTCGAAAATCACTCGACCCGATGGAAATCTGAGACTTTCCAACGGAATTCGAATTATTCGTCCCGTAGAACTCCC
Source organism: Melipona beecheii (assembly GCA_032399605.1). Classification (NCBI taxonomy): domain Eukaryota; kingdom Metazoa; phylum Arthropoda; class Insecta; order Hymenoptera; family Apidae; genus Melipona; species Melipona beecheii. Next base: position 2,610,266 of record JAUCMO010000447.1, read on the forward strand.
GATGCTGCAACCCAACGGCCGACTATACTCGCGTATCTGATTCTCCTTCTCGGCGAGTGTGCCGGTGCCACACGACTGACATTCACCGGTAGGAACGCTGCCCGTTGATTAAAGAGTCAAACAGACACGGGACCAGCCGTTAGATAGCATCTTAAACACTCGCGATGCTAATTGTTCCATTAATAACGCCGCGCGCATTAACATTCACGCGCGGCGATAAATATTGTTGCGAAACCTGTTAAGAATCCCTTTTCCCCGCGGCTTCTATTCCGCGGCGCGGAAAGCGCACGTAACACATCGTACACACGCTTTTATCATCGATAATGCTGTCTGCTTAGGCAACCGGCTGATAATTGGATATCGGGATGATGTAAATGAGCTTGCAAGTAACCGCTACTACGCCTATAGTAACAGGTTTTGCCGTGGTTTTGGTCTATCGTTTTAACCCCTCACGCTGGCAACTGGTTCGCGGACCATAACGAGTGACCGAACCGTAAACAATAATTCGTCACTTTCTTTCTCTTTTGAACTCGTCGGTACGATATCATTGGATAGAAATTATTAAGAAGTAACAAACTGATAATTTGTTTTGCCTGGGTTACATTTAGATATACTTAAAACTGAGAAAATGTTACAATTTAGGACAAAAAATTCTCGAGTCATTCCAGCGCAAGAGGTTAATGTCGAGTCGTCATCGGCGGACCTGTTACACAGGCCTAATCCTTCTTATCTCTATTTTTACTCCCCACGGGATTAGAAACGAATTAGAAACGAATCAACTTATAGCGTTTTAAATGAAAAAAAAAAACGCGACTGCAATGCTTTCAGCATACGAGCAAAAATCAACGCACACTGGGATTTTTTAATGTAAATAATATTAATATTGATATTTATTAGCGCAGAGAACGAAGAATGTAACCGTGTTCGTATCGTTTTTGTGTTCACAGCACGCGAACAACGTACGAAAATCGGCGACGGAGTACGTGGCGCGGCGACAGGCGCGCAAGATCTCGATGACACGATCGATGACCTCGTCGTTGGCGTTGCCGATGAGCCAGCTGAGCGACGTGGCCTTCCTGCCGAACGCGAAGGCCGGCACTTTCTTCGCCCGTGACAACGTGTCGAACTTCATCGGCTGGTGCCGCAACAGCCTCGGTATCATCGAGTGCCTCTTGTTCGAGACCGACGACCTGATTATGCGCAAGAACGAACGTCACGTGATCCTCTGCCTGTTGGAGGTGGCCAGACGCGGCGCGAAATTCGGCATGCTGGCACCGATGCTCGTGCAGATGGAGAGGCAGATCGACCGCGAGATCGCCGCGGAGAACAAAGCGGCGAACGGTTCACACGGGAACGGCGCAGGAAACGAGGAGAGCGACGACGAGTACGCCGACATGCACCAGGAGGAGCCGTGTCTCATTTACGGGCCGCAGCCGCAGATCGTCACCAACGATCTGAAGAGCCTCGACGAAATGGTGAGTCGTTTGTTTGACTTGATTTACGAGAATTTTCTTTTTTTTTTTTTTTTGGAGGAAATTTTTATCTGGATTTAATTTTAAATTTGTTCAAACGATTCTGGTGAGTTCTAAACGCTAAATAGAGAATGTTGCGTTCCGTGAAAATACAAATTTAATTCGTTCGAGTGTTTATTTCGTCTACTGCATCAATCGTAGTTGAATGGTTTAAGTTAGGTTTAGGCTAGGTTTAGGTTAGGTTTAGGTTAGGTTTTCTCCCGTCCATTTTTACAAGTATTTAGTGCTCCGTTTGAGTAAAAGTTTGATTCACAGAAAAAAGGACAAAGAATTGTGTTCAAGTATTTTCTGACCAAATCTTCCTACAATTTCCGAACTTGAAAACGCGCGCGCACGATCGTGAAACCGAGAATCTCTCAAGCCTCTCTCCAACGTAACGCACACGTTACGTTTCAAGGAACAGTGACGTATCATCGTCGCAGGTGGCCCCGGTTAGTTTTGCAACGAACAACGAAGAAAGAAAAAGAAGAGAGAAAGAATAGGAAAGAAATCCGTTGAATAGAGTCTTAACCAGGCGCGCACGACGCCTTGATAATTCTCTTCCGCCGAGCGACCGTGCGCCGGGTGACTCGTAAATCGTATTAGCATGACACCGGAGCAAAAACTGTCTCGCTTCCAAGCTCCCACCGCGCGTTTTCCACCTTTAAATGGATTAAACGGCCACTAAATCAGCCGTTGGCAAACGTAACGCGTTCGCGTTCGCGTCACGTGGGCAGAACAAGCGTAATTGCCTCGCTACGCGGCTTACCACGGTTTGCTAACGTGTAACGTGTGCCCCGAGAACGAACCGATTTCGATTTCGTTTTCGTGTTCGTTGCTCGATCGTAAATAGGCGGACAGGCCTGCCGGTTACGTGGGAATCCGGTCGTTTTGTTCGCTCTCGACTTCTGTCCACTTTTCCACTACTTGGTCAGCTAGTGTTAACCAGTTAACTGCGGGATTTAGTTTCAAATAGTTTCGATTAGTTTTGAATGATTTCCGATTTATTATATATGATTCTAAGATGTATAAAATATATTATCATATATATATATACTGTAGTATATAATGTATATCATGATATGTAGTATATAGTATTAATATACATATATTGCATATTTTACGGATTTTTAGAGTAAATTATTTGCAGAGATTTGTTTTCTACTTAAATTCCATTTTCTCACGACAACCACAACTGCTCTAAAATTGCACTTCACAACAACAAGTATTTCGCGCAGGCTGCGGCCAAGATTCTTAGAGTCTTAGAATTTTTCCAAGAGTTGGCCGCGTTCTTGCTGAAAAATTAAAATAACAAAGCTGTCCCATTTCCCTGGATGATCCTTTGTCCAGCTATGCGTGGCATGCCTAGGCATTTCCAAGGGATTTCACTGCTTGTTGTTTTGAATGCTCGCGCGCTGTCTGAGTGGGAAAGGAGCAGTCTACTGACACACACACACATATTTTCGCAAGGGTTCGTACACCGGCGCCAAGAAATGTGACTGTGAGGCTGCTTCTAATTATTTTCTCTCAGTCTATATTCACGAAAAAACTAATAACATTTTTAAATGTCAAATTTGTGTTTGTTTGAAAATTAATAAGTTATTAATATAGATTTTACATTAATGCATTAACTATATATGTGTTATTTTATATTAATATAAAATATCACACGTTTGAAAATTAATAATAAGTTATTAATACAAATATATTGATAATGATATTTATATCGAGATTGAAGCAAAAATTCTTCTGATTTTTCAATTTTTAATGCTATCATTTCTAAGGTTACATATATATATATATTTCAATGACGATGTATATATAAAGGTAATACGTTAATCATCACAAGTAATAATATGTATATAACATACATTCGTTAAATAATCAATAGCGATGTATAATATAAATGTTAATGCAATTTCCAAGGCTCAATGAAAAATAATTTATGCACATAATGTCAAGAATGAGCTTTTACGTCAAATACCAAAAGTAGCAATTCTTCATAGAATTATAAATTGGATTAGAATTATAGAACCGTAGAATTAGATTGGAATTAAGGAATTATAGAATTGCAGAACGTCAAGTACAAAAGCACATCAAGTGCAAAAGCAATCCTTCAAAGATCGAATCCCACGTTCCACGTAGTTCGATCGAATCGAGCTTTCATGACAGCCTCTGCATCGCGGCTTTCAACGAGGAACAAAGAGCGCATTAAAATCAATCTGGCTATTATCACGTGACAAAGTGCGCGCGTAGGTGCGCCCGTAAAAGTTTGCCGCATGGCGAACGACGGCGTTCACCGCGTTACCTGGTGAGTTCAAAGGACCAACCTTTGGAGGGGAAATTGTCCGGGGAATTCTCGAATAAGACGATGGTGAACCGCGCGGCGATAACCGCGTGTCGCCGGTGGTAAGGGAATTTCTGCGTCGTGAAATGCCGCGTTGTTGTTCTAGTGTCGGGCGCGAAAAAAAAAAAAAATAAAAAAAGGGGAGGGGAAAAATAGAAAGAAAGGTCGGCTCGGAGGTGTTTTCCAGCGTGTTTCACCCGGAACTAACGGCGTCTGGTTGCTTTAACCACGAAGCTGAAAGGCCGCGCGCGCTTTCGAAAGCAGAGGACAAGAAACGCCCGTTAATTTGTTTCGAACGCCGCCTCGCCGTTCGCTGCTTCTCTCTCCCGGTTGATCCCGTTTGGTCTCGTTCGTTGTTGCTCTTGCAAAGTGAACTCGACGCGTCGTTTCTAGGCTCTCGTCGAGTCTGGAGAATTCGTAAATTTAGAGATTGAGATGTCGTACCGAAGGTTTGGATCAAGTGCTGTGTTTCTGATGCACCCCGTTGCTGATTTTCTGTATCAAAATGTACAACGATATATGCACTATTAAATGACAAAAATGTCCACGTATGTGGCTGTCTTGCACGTTAATAAATTAAAACACGTATAACGTGAATACATTTTGAAACTCGAATTTCGAAACGAGCCCAAATTCATTGCTGCATCTTTGATATCTTTTCTCTTTAAATTAAAAAAGTTGTAATAAAATTACAACAGTTTCAATATTTACTGTTCTCATATAATATTACTGTACATACAAAATACAATGTACCACTTTGCAGTGCGCGTTTCCAACAAAAGATTTCGGAAAATCGTTGTTAACGCCACTGCTGTAGGAGATACAAAATTCTCTCTTTAAATTAATTTTCTCGTTAAAAAAAAGAAAAAAATCGCCAAAAAATATTTCAAACCGTCGTAATTTCAAAAAATACCCCTAAAAATAGCAGAAGGATGCGAAATAGGTTCGAAATGTCTCGGAAATTTGCCGAGGGAGCAGCGGTGTCGTAACCATTTTCAAACGTTTTCTCGGGTGGTCTCGGGAAGTGAGGTCGCGCGTCGCGTTACCTCAGGGCGAATTTGCATCGCGGGGAGAATGGCACGCGTGGCGGGAAACGCCGTTTCTTATGGGGACACCGCGATCGGTGTCCCGTATACGGGAATCGCAGCTGCGCGATTTATCCGCGGGCACGTTCGCACGGACACACAAACGGGCATTTCTTCGACGCGCGTGCGCGTTCCAGCAAGGATCCGGGACACCTTGCGAAAGGGAAATCTGCACGGGTCGATCGGTTTCGTAGAACGGTAGAACGTTCACGTGTTTCTCTTCTCCCACTTTCCTCTCTCCTCTTGAATGGGAGTCACCTATAGATAGTCAAATTCAAAAAGTCCCGGCGGATACGCGGTGGCTCTTTCCTTTTGTCGTTCGTTGCGGACGCGGCTTAACGCAAAGTAGGCGCCATTTTGGTATCTTCTGGTATCTTACGAGACTCCAGACTTGTTCGCTGCAACGACGTGACTCAAAATTTCAGAGATGGAGAGAGACGAGTTGTTGCTCCGTTTCACTTTTTACCGACGGAGTTTTTTAGGTTAGGTACACATTTGCGAAATATTATTATAAGAACTTGGTATTTTCTTATTTGAAAATACGAGTTTGCGTGAATATTATTATAGTTAAGAAGAAAAAAAAAGTTATTATAAATAAGATGAGAAGAATATCGTGTAAAATTATATTCTTTAAAATCGTTCTCCAATCGGTTTTTGAGTTATCATTTAGTATTTTGACAATTAATAGTAGAATAATAACTTATATTGATACGTTGTAACTAATAGTGGTTTCTGTTTAGATAGAAACATAACGTTAATATTAATTGTTATCATCCAAATTGCAATGAATATTTTAATACGTGTTAAAATTAGTGTTGAAACAAATTTGTTTCCGCATATTGTTTCACGTAAAAATTCGCAATTTGCTTGCAACGTAGGTAATACAATAAAGAGTTTCACCGGTGAAGAAAAGAAATTATTAGACGCAACAACTTTGTGCTTCAAGTTGCAAAATACAAAAAGACAAAGCGACTTGTCATTATTCCGATTGCTACAAGGAAGCTTTCTAAAATTTTTATATCTTGCGACCTCTGTTGCGTTAATAATATTTCCACAGCTTAAAATTTTAAGGAAGAAAAAGAAGCTTTATACTACTCCAGAGAGAAAGAGGGTACGAAAAATTTGGTCTTGTCGCGAAATAAATGTACCGAAAGTGGAGAAAAGGAGATTGAAGAAATCATCGGTGGCTGCTCGTTGCCGGACGAAGCAAGAGCAAAAACCTTTGACAGTATTAATGGTCGCGTAAACAAGAGGCTTACGTAAATCGATAATCACGCAGAATGTGTATCGACTACCACGACGGAATTTTATTCTCTCGGCAGGATCGATAATTGGCTATAATTTAACGCTAACGACTTTATTGATTCGTTAATGAGTTAAACTGAGAGCGGAAACGATCGCAAAAAGATCAGCCTACCTCGTTGAGCGAACCATTTGAGTATCAATGATTTACGGTCTCGTTTCTGAATTTTAATAGTCGATCGTCGTCGAATCCTGTTTCGATGGATTAATCCTGTTTGTCGATGGATCAGCGACGCATTAAAGATTTATAAACGTGTTATTGTCACTTGGGCGAAGGTATGAAAAAAATTGCATTAGAATAACAGATATATGGCTGCCACAAATTAAAAACGTGAAGAAAATTCGTATTCAACTAAGGAAGAAAAAAATAAAATGACGTGAAAGAACGTGAATGGAAGAATGAATAATGACGACAAAATATTGGAGTTTCTTTCTTCTCGTGATCGACGGCGTTGAGAAACTGAAAAACTGAAAAGTCACGGCAAAGAAAATTTAAGCAAATAAATTGGGTTAACGAAAAGTGAGTTCATTAAAAATTTTTTTTTAATCTTCACAGAGCAGCAAGCCACTTTATTTGCATTTTCCAGTAATATCACGTTTTTCATCTCGATGAATGGGCGAAAAATCTACCGTATCGATTCGAGAAAGGCTGACAAAGCGTGCTTGTCCAATCCGAACACGATAAAACACGCAGCGTCGATCCGATTCACGGTGAATCATTGGAACGACCCAAGCTGGAGTTCTGGAAAACCACATGGAACAACACCGTTGGGTTTTTGGACACTTAGCCGAAAGATTATGTACACACTCTGCGTGAAGTGGATAGTCACATTAGAGCAAACTGGAGTTCAAGGAGAGTTTCAGTAAAATTGTTTCGAAAATTGTATTGAAGATACTTCGTCCCCGTCATTCATAGTTATCTTCTCTTAACCTAGAAAAAATGGAAGGAAGAACAAGAAATCGTATTTTCCCAAGTACGTAGCTTATCTGAGAAAGGAAATTCCACTTATCTGAGACAAGCTTGAGTAATTATTACTCAATAAATAATCTCTCGACAGTTGTTTCCACGTATTTGTGCCCCTATTATTAAACCTAACCTTGGGGACACTCGTCTTTATCGTTATCAACAGATTGTAGGTTAGGATCTAATCTATTTGTATTGCAGTCGTAGATAAGCAAAGTTGTAGTTCACTTCTGGTCTCACGCTCCTCGTGAGAGGAACTTTTGAGAAGAAAGTTTAGATCAGACAATTAAAATTACATTATTATTATATATATTATAATATAATTTTATAATAATATAATAACAATTTACTATTTAATAACGATTAAAATTATATTATTATTGTATTATTATAAAATTATATTATATTAAAATTCTGCTGCTAAACATGTTCAAAGTTTTGACACTAACACAGATACTAACACACTGCAACATAGTGTCAAGAGAAAAGTACAAATTTTATTATATTTGTATATTTATTACATATTTTTTTAATTTTATTGGTTTTATTTTACTTTTTTTTGTCGACTTGAAGTATTTTAAAATGTGCCAAAATTACAAATACGTATAATCTTTTCGCCTAAATTTTGCAATAAGTAACAAAAGAGAATTTCTTTTTCTACGCGACGAGTGATCAAAAGAGTTCCATCTTTTCACGACGAGTATACTCGACGTAAACGCTCAAGGGGTCAATCGAAGTTGGGCTTCACCTCCTGTCTAGACCAGTTCGTTTCTCCTGTTCTCTGCCACGAGAGACTATGGTCGCGTTTATGGCGATTCCCATGCTGATAACGAGCGGGGTGAGCTTGCACGGGGTGCTCTCCGCGAGCCACGCCAGGCCGCCGCGGCGGAGCGTTTGCCTCGCAAGCGCCGAAAGTTCGTATTGATCGCTTTTAGCCCATTTCGTATCAAGTTCAAGCGCGGTGTCCTTACGTTTTCTGCGAAGGACGAGAGGGAAGTTCCTTTCTCCTCTGAGGATATCGACTGCGGAGCGTGTGGCCCCGAGGCTCGCTCGATAAGACGAGAGAAAAGAGGAAGCACACCATCCCCTCCTCCCCTTTCTCTCTATCCGTCTCTGTCTCTTTGCCCCTCTTACCTGCGTCTCGGTGAAGAACTAACGATCTCCTACGTTTCGGTTAAAGCGATTCGACGTCCGGTTGAGGCAATTTCGGATTAAGCGAGAGTCGATAAATATCGGGGATTTTAGATCGGCCGATAATTAAAAAGAACGTTCGTGATTTGTGCGGGATGAATTTAGTTTCTCTCGGATTTCTTATTATTTTCATGTTTTAGGCGTATTGCGAGTTATTTTGCGAAGGTACGTATCGTATCTGAATGTGCTAATTAAATTTTTCCTCTCGAGGTTTAATTTAACAGATCATTATTTCTAATAGCACAGATAATTACTTTTTTTTTATGAAGAACATAATCGTTGTGAGTTATCTTGCGAAGAATAAATGGCGAAATGACGTTTTGCAATCTCGTTAACTATTTTGTTATTTGCATCGTCACATATTGCGTCGTGTTAATCTCTGAAAAAGATAATCCTTGCTCTCGAGAGACGAATTTAATTTCTTTTGGAGGGAATTTTTTTTTTTCAACTTTGGAGATGGATAATTACTTTTTCCTTTTTTTTAGCAAAGTGAAACGACCTTGAGATTTTGTAATCTCTGTTAATTATTTTCGTGTCATCGCGTGTTAATCATTTCTGAAAACAAAATCTTTGTAAGAATATTTTTTATACTCAAAAGATAAAGCTATTTTAATAATTATTGCAGAAAGAAACTATTATGATGCATTCTTATTACAGAATATTTATTCTAGGGAAAGAATATTCTTCTAACAACATTCTATCATTCGTGAATTACATTCACAGATAAACAATTGTTTTTCCTTTTTTTTTTTTTTTTTTTTTTTGAATGAAAAATATGAAAGAATGTCTTTATCTTCTGAAATCTTAATTTCACAATTGTTGTGCTCTTCAATATTTTCGCGGCATCCAATGCACGGAATCCTATTATTCCAAAAATAGAGTCGGTTTGCCCCGGTTTCTGGCGACTAACGAGGCTCCAGCCGGTCATTATCTATTCACGTATTTGTTAGCGATAAAAGGTTGACCGATTTCCAAATCCGCCTTTATCATTGGAAACGTTTCGCATTATCGTTTGAGAAAATATTTTCTCAGGTTCTTCGCGCGTATGATTTTCTGCGGATATTTGACCTGCGCTTCATTTCCGGTGATAAGCGAGAGTGTCCGTGTGACGAACGCGTACCTGTGATCTCTCTCCGTTTTCATATATTTTTTCCTCCTCTTTTTTTTTCTTCCTTTTTTTTAATACGTTTCCGTAAATATTTGCCATCGTCAAAGGCTGAAAATATTTTCACCATTTCACGTGTAGATTGACACTCGGACGCATCGATCGAACGAAATAAAATGGAAGTGAGGAGAGTAGCGATTCTAGAGTGAAATAATTGATTGCAGAATTTATTCGATCGTAGTTGACGTGTTTGACGGGAGTATTTAGCATTTAGTATGAAAAAAATATTTTCGGAATTTTCCTTCATATACTGACAACTGCAATGTACAATTTTATATCATCGAGTAGTTTTTTTTTTTCAACGCTTTAACGTAAATTTGAAATTACGAAATTACGAAAGTGTCAAAATTATGAAAATGTGAAAGGAAAAAAAGAATATGATTTTCAGTCTCGACGCTCAAAGGTATCAAGTATTAGTATCGAGTACCAAAAAAAAAAAAAAAAAAAAAAATTGACCGATTTAATTTTGAATTTTAATTTAAAATTGAATTTAATTAAATTTTAAATTCAGTACGTTACTTGAGACAGTAAAACACTCAAATAAACTGAAAGTTACTGTTCTAAGATTTACATAAAATATTATCATACTAATATTTATATATTTATCATTCTAAAATTATCATTCTAAATCATCAATCTGCCCGCTCGAGTTGAATTCTTACGTGAATTACGTTTACGCAAATTATGCGAAATGATCGATTGACAAGAATCCTTCAAAGTGGCATACGTTCAAGTGTCTTCTGACACGTACGTGTCTTACGGAACGTCATTTGCAAAAATGACTGGCGAAAAACGACTGGTGCGACGTTTACATTGCAACGAGATAAAACAGCGATTCGAAAGCGTTTATCGAACAGGAAATGACGAGTACGCGTAACCGATTCGTAACACGACTTTACCAATGTGTACAACTACTTCATTTGCTCGCCAAACAGACGATTTTCCCCCTCCAAACACAGGGTGGTCACTGAAAGACCGAATGATACGAAACAGAAATAACTTTTGCAAATACGTGTTTTTTCAATTTTTTCAGTTATTTCCTCTGAAGATACAATTGATGGGTTTTTTTTCAGTATTACGTGTGAAAAACGACCGCCATTTTGAAAATGGACAAGTTGTGACTTTTTCAAATCCTTCAGTTTTTCAGTGGCCACCCTGTATAATGAAACGAGACAGAGGAGCCAGCTGGTCTTCCGAGTAGCGCGTTGTCAACAACAGTGACACAGTGCCAAATGTTTCTGAAAACTTGCGTGATTCATTTGGATTCTCATTCACTATCTTCCACATTGGTGTCTTTCACAATGTTTAGCGATCATGCTTGTATTATATATCCGAGTGTCCTGAATTTATGAATCTTATTTGTCACTTGGTCATCGAGATGAAGAAAGAGAGAGAAAGGGAGAAAACAAGTAGACATATATTGTATCTTCGTGTGTAAGATCCTCACGTTCGTTCCAAGTAGTCATTTGTAACGTCACGTTATCGAGGAGATATACGCAATTAAGATGTCGAGCGGGTGTCGATTTCAGTTTCTGGGATCGTTTTCAAGTCCAGGAATCTTTGGGTGAAGTTGATTCGATTAAACGTAGCTTTCATCGAACGTTTACTTGCACGTAGAGAAAACTGGTCTTGTAGCTTTCAATTGTTGATGATCGAAGGTAGAGAAATTACACATTTCGTTCTAATATGTTCTCGATTAGCTGTTGAAAGTATGAATAATTGACGTGATACAGATTTATGCGTGTATATATGTATAAACTACGATAGAACATTCTCTTCTGATTGTTTATCACGTGGACGAATTTTTGATCGCACTTGTTGCTGAAAATATTCTGTTCTTATATTTACAAACTGGGTAGTTTATAAATATTTTGTTACAATTTATCATAATGACCTAACAATATAACACGTTGTACAGTTTTATTTCATCATATAAATTTCATTGTGATAAATTAAATTTATTATAAACTAGTAGCTTTATCATAGTTTTATGTAGTTTGTTATAATGATAAAACTAGTAGTTTTACTTTAATGAATTGTAATTACATATTCATTATAACAAATTATTTTATCATATAAATTTCATTGTGATAAATTAAATTTATTATAAACTAGTAGCTTCATTATAATAACAAACCTAGTAGTTTTACTGTAATTAAATTATTTTGTTACATAAATTTCGTCATAACGAATGAAATTTATTACTAATAACTTTATTATAATTCGTTATAATTTGATATGATTGTGATTTTATCACAACCAGGATTAGTCTTCCATTTCTAATTCCAATAAAGATTGTGATACTCTGCCCGTCTCCGTCAAACTTCACAAAACTAAACCCGAGCATATTAACAAATCCAACGCACTGTTATTTGAAAAATGTGAACGATTCACGCTGTTGAAGTGCGACAAAGAAAAACGATCAAAGTGCAGAGGATCCACTCGGTGTGGTCCCTTGCAACTCAAACTTCGCGAATATCCAGATATCCAACTGATACACCAAACGCATCCGAAGCGCGTTTCCCAAGCTCGTTGAACAACAACAACAACAACAGGCCATTAAAGTGCAAGGAAAAGCAGCCGCGTGGCTCGAGTGCGTCGTCTCCTCCGCGTGGCCGGTTGAAAGTCGCCGATAAACACACTCGGAGGATTAGCCAAGAGTCAGGCCGCAGCCAGACCTTGCACGGCTCGGTAGCCTTCTCTTTACGCGCCAATCTCGGGCTAATTGCACGTAATAACTAACACTGGTGCCTGGACTCGAGACTCGAGACGCTATTTATGGCAGTTTCTCGCGGACAGCCTCGCGGGATCAAAGGGAACGACGTGTTGTTTGCCTGCCTGTCTCTTCTCTCTGGAAAGACCAGAACCACTAGGCGATTAAAGGCGTAAAAATTTCTATCGGAGACATTGAAGTCGAGAGAAAGATGGAACAATTTTGCAATACGATGCATTGTGCAGGTATATTGTACGAAAAATTGTCTGAATCTTTAACGCTGAGAAACCAGAGATTAAAGTTCCATCAGAGATGTTTAAGTGAAAAAAGAAGTAGGAACCTTTATGATACATACAGCGAAGCACACAGAAGCTCTTATTGATGCATTTCACGAATGATGGATGAAGGATCGTGTTTAAATCTCTGAAAGTACACTGTTTTACATCTGTAAAGTACCACAAATTGGTCATTTTGAGCATTTTGATAGTTTCAGTGCTAGAAACACTGTTGTCTTACGTCTACGAGATATCCAACGAAAATTACAAAATTACAAAATTACAATCTGGGTTTTGACCACTTTGGTGGCCACTGGAAAACTGAAGGGTTCGAAAAAGTATAACTTGTTCATTTTCAATCTTTTTTTATTTTTTTTCTCTCGCGGGTTACTTGGAGATTAATTAATTAATCCATTAATTATCTTCAATAATAAATATATATAAATAGTATATTGTATAAATAATAATTTACATTTAATAGCAAAAAGTTAAAAAAACGTGCTTGTAAAATAATAAAATAATAAAAAATTAAAAAATGTGTTTGCAACAGTTATTTTTGTTTTACGCCATTCTTACGTCTTTCAGTGACCACCCTGTAGCTCTGGTCTTTGCTAGTCTCGTCTCGTCGCGACGGCTATGGTATATCGAGCCAAAGAAACCTAAAAGAAAGGGGAGAAGAGAAACGAACCATCGTGAAAGTGGAACGAGGAAGGGAAACGGGAGAGAAAATCAATGAAAATCGCGAGAGAGATTTTCTTGGATTTTCTCGTCTCTCGATGGTCGCGCCTCGCCTCGGAGTAATTAAAGGCCGGCAAATGACGAAAGCGCACGCCGCCTTGGGCACGGGTTAGCGCGAACGACCCAGATTCACCTGCATATTGCGAATACCCGACGACCACTCGACGATTCAACCGGGCTTTTTTCAGACTTGCGTGAGAATTGCTTTTTTTCTTCCACGATTGTCGCTTGCTCGGCGCAGCCTGCGGTTTCCTCGCTAATGTGTGGTTGGAACTGGAGTCAAAATCGGCGGAGTTTTTGCAGGAGAATTTTCTCCAAGGACGTTATTGAAGGAATGAGAAGAAACATTCGAGATTTATGTTATCGTATTTATGCCGAATTGGTGATTAATTTGGTCCAATTAAACTGCGGATTTTTGAACATTTTGCGGACATTGGACGTTTGTTGGAGACGTTTTAAAGTGCAAAGTGTCCAAAGTATGGCGTTTCGTACGATGTTTGGTATATAAAAAATGTTTTTATCGAGCTTTTGCTTCTTTTTTTTTTACTATATTTTTTAATCCACGATTTTTCACTGTGTAACGATTGTGGAAGATTGTGAAATAGTGGAAGCGATAATTTCATCAGTGAGGACTTTTCAAATTTTTAGAAAATGAACAAGACGAATAAGATACATAATAAGAAAATAAATAATTTATATATATCGCAATGTTATAATTAATCAATAAATAAGATAAATAATAAAACTTTTCAAATCCTCAGAAAATAAACGAGGATTTTGTGATAATTGTGGCAACTGACTAAAAGACAAATTCGGTTTTTTAATATGTATGTTTGAATTGTAAGAATATATAGATTAATTCTCAGTGTATGTTAGAATCTACTTTTCTCAGAAAGTTCATTTCTTATCGTTAAAAACGATAGGATACAGATTGATAATCACAGAAATAGACAATCATTTGATTTTCCATAAGAAAAACACCGAAATTAATTCGCCCGACTTAATTTAAACTCCAACCCCTGCAGAATTTCGTCGCCGTCGATCTCGCCGTCCCAGAACCCCCGTTTTTCATTTTCCCTCGGCGAACACTCGAGAGTTGAAAGAAAAAAATCGCGACAGAGAAAACCGGGTAACCCGCTGTGTGTCCCTATGGCCCCTCCAGCCTTCGCGAGGGTGTCCTGAAGCGGAATTCACGCGGTTACCACTTTTCGCCCACCGTTTCGATCCGTGACATCCAGGTTATTCCAATAAAGTGCACTCGAGGAACTTCTAAACGCCTTTGATCGCCGCGGCGACGAGGGTGCGTTGACCAGAAATGAGATTTCGCAGTCGTGGACCGTGATCGTTCACCGGAAAACTGCATCCAGCTGCACTGGAGATCGATCGATCTTCAATTTTCCGCGAGACAATTTCCGGTGACTCGTCAACGTAACGTGTTTCTGGCGTGTTTCGAACGACGTGACGTTTGAAACTTGGAATTCTGGTGTCCTCAATGACCGCAGTAATCGTCTGTTCTTCTTTTGATATTTTCTCTGTAAAAAAGAGGTCTTTTTTTGTAGAGAGCATTTTCCTACAAATATTCTGTGATTTTGTCTGTTTGACTTGTTTCTCCTTTGATGTTTCTCTGTGAAAAGTATTTTTCTATGAATTTTCTGCGATTTTGTCCATTTGATTTATTTCTTCTTTCCTTTTTTGATATTTTTCTATAAATTTTCTGATTGATTCATTTCTTCTTTTCTCATTTAGTATTTTCCTATAAAGAGAATGTCTTCCGTAAAAAGTATTTTTCTATGAATTTTCTGTGATTTTGTCTGCTTCATTTATTTCTTCTTTTGGTATTTTTCTATAAAGAGAAGTTTTCTACAATATAAGTATCCAAAGCATCCAAATGCTTTTGTCCATTAAAGTTCTACTTTTATAAATTTCAAAAAATATGAATTTTCACGAAAACATGCAGAGTTTATTTATTACTTGTAAGAAAAAAAGCAGATTGTTGGAGATAGAAAAGAAAGCATTTTGTTTAGAGGCTGTAAGTGTGTGTCGAGATCAAATTGAGAATGTGCAACGTAACACGTGCATTCGGGAATTTCGTCTTCCAAAGGTTCATCGTTATTCGAGGCGACCTCCCGAGAAATGTTTATTCGATTGTTTCGAGACGGCTATTTTTTTTTAAGACGAGACTCGAAAGCTCGGAAGCACGTGATTCGATTCGAATCACGAATCGGACACGATGAAAAAAAAGAGCAACGTGAGGGATAAAGCGAATGAGTTACAATTCTCAATAAAGGGTACGACAACGTTCGCATCATTGAAATTCATCTTTTCCATTAAGTTTCTAGCCTCGCGCGCAGCGTTTCGAGTTCTGAAAAATTCACCGATCAAATGGTGATTTGCCTGTTGTGGTAAATATTTTAGGATTTTCTTTTTGTGCTGTTGAGAATGTCAAACAGTCGCACTCGAGAGTATTCGAACACTCGTAGGAATTTCTTTATGTTATATACGCGAATGTATTAATAACACGTGTTAATATTTTATGAATATGTTCGAACATGCGAATATTTATTGAATTTATGAATATTTTATGAATATCGAACATGTATGAATATTTTGGTACACGTCACATTATGAACTGACTACTTTTGATTAATTTTCGAATTTCATTACGTAAGTACGTCGTTAATATTCAATTCTCGGAAACGTGACTTACTTCCACGAGTTCATTCGTGAACCTCTCGGAGGCCAAACTGATCAGTTTCACTTTTTATTAATGTCTTATTTCCATCACGTGAGTGAATATTGATGTTCAATTCCTTCAATTCCAAAAAATCAAGATGACAAGTTGTGATAATTGTAAATTCTGAGATTAAAAAAAAAAAAAAACGAACATCATTTTTCTAAATCTTTCAATTTATGAACTTAATCAACTTCTTATATGCATCAAAACTTTCTATTAAATATTTTCTCAAATGAGAGAAACTGGATTAACCAAACAAACAAACAAATAATTAAATCAACTATACCTTTTATTAACTTCTCATTTCCATCAGACAAATCCACCATTGATGTTCAATTCTAAGAAGAAAAAAAGAAAACAAATGATAAGTTTATCCATTTTGGAACATGACACAAAACTAATTCCAAATTCTAAGATAAAAAGAGATCAAGAAATATCATCGTCACTTTTTTAAATCTAAATTCGTGATCAACATATAGTAGAGACAAACTGTACGAAGAAACCCAACAAATGCTTAAACCCTCTGCAACAATTGAAATTAAAGGAATCAAGAAAAAATCAAACGCACTTTTCCATCTGTTTTTCAATTTCAATTGAAAAACTGACAAGCTCATAGAGTACCAAGGAGTAATTCTGAGACAAAAGAAGAGACCAAGAAATATTGTCGTCACTTTCCTAAGCCCAAAATTCGCGAGCTTTATAGCAATGGCTCTTAAACTAACAATAAGATCACTTACAAACGAATTACAATGAAACTGGATGAAGAAACCAATGGACTGACAACAACAACGGTCGAATCACAATGGGAGGAATTCCACTACAACGACGAAACTGTTGAAATGTTGCAGACGAATGTTGTCTGAACGAATGTCAAGGAGTGTTTGCGGGCGTCTGGTGCATGTCTGGACGTCGCGATAAATTCGTGGAACCGGACAAATTGCACGGCGTGAAAGTGGGAGACGAGGCGGAAATAAGACAGGTTAGGAGGAGTCAGGGCGTAGAGAGAGAGCAAGGAACAGCTGGAGGTCGGAGCTCGCGGGACGTTGCGCCGCGACGTATTGATTGCAGAGACGCCGGCGCCGCGACGCTGCCCTCCGCCATAAAAGCCCTGCGCGCCGCGGGGCGTCGTGTTTGCGTGAATTCACCTGTCCTTGCGAGAGTCCCCAAAAACCAGGAAACCGGCGATATTCCAACGACCGACTTCTTCCTCTCCCGCTTCTCCTCCTCCTCCTCCTCCTCCTTTTCACAGACATCTGGAACGAAGAGACGGAAAATTGGAAATTTTCTCGTTTCTTCTTTTAGGTAGGGACGAATCGATCATTGCAACGTCTGTAAAAGTGTATTAAAAATGTTTCCCTTTTCTCTTTCGCCATACTCGATACACTGTTTTACTTTATATATGGAAAAATATTTGAAGCAGATTTTCAATTCAGTAATAATATGAATTTTCTATTATCCTTATAATAATATATTTAGGTTCATATATTCAGTCATATGTTTTCAAGTGCTAGTGTACACGTGGAAAAATATTTGAAGTAGTTTTCAATAGTAACTACCATGTAAAACAATTTTCTTTATTTAGAAATATTAACAAAATCTACAAGAAAATTCCCAAAAGAATGTTAGAGCGATATATATTGAAAATTGCAAGGAGATTTCGCAGTCTCGAGGTGAAATGTTCCGACTACTTCTAGGGCCAGAGGCCGACCGTGTCGTTCCCTTAAATTTTTAAGCGAATTCCCGTCTGGAATCTCGTATAAGGAATCTCACTTCGAAACTTTATTTACGATTTCTCCCCCAGCAGACGCGTGGGTGGAGAATTCGGAGAAGCTTGGCGAAAGAAATTTCGCTCCAACACGCACGTCTTGCACGAAGCCTTTTCAGCACGCCTCTCAAACGAACTCGTAAAATTTCAATAGACAATAACTCGAACGATAAACGAGAGATTCTGAGGAGAACAGAGAAGTAAAAGATTTTTGTGGATTTACCACGAAAAAAAGAAAAAAAGAAAAAAAAGAAAGAAGAGATAGAAGATTTCCAAGAGCGATAAAAAGATGGCTGAAAGTGCAAAGTTAAATTTGAAGGCCATCGAAACACTCGTGTTTTCGTCGGCTAAAAAATTCGAATGTTTGAGAATGTTAAAACGTTTCAGAAACAGGAACAAAAGTACAGAGGCTATCCAGAGATTCACCAAAATTGCCAGATTTTCTCGCTTTGCGCAATTTGGAAAATAAATAAACGAGATCACCAACAATTTATTTACTGCACTTTTACGAATATTTCTTCGAACTTTTTATAATTTCTAGAGCTAAAATTCAGATCAAAATGTTTCACGATAGCCTATTCGGTTTGAAAGAAATGAGAGAAGAAAGTAAAAAAAGTGTATTAGTGAGCGAAAGGGAAAAGAGAGAAAGCTTTCAACATATTTTTACAGACACTGCAATAATGGAACCAATAATGAATTCGTTCTTAATTTCACCTACTGACCATTAATATCGACTGTGTGTAAGTGTTTCTTACTTGTTCGGCGTCAACAATTATGGACTAATTGCGCGCGGGTATCGATGAATAGCGGCTCGCCTTCGAAATGAATCCATTATACGACCGGTAATCGCACCGGGACATTTTCCTGTGATTTACATCGACCGTCATGATCGCCATTAGTATTCGAGTTCAGTTATGTTCAAGGAAAATTTCCGAGGAAAGAAAAAAAATTCTGATGATCTAATAAATGGAAATTTATTGTACATTTAATTGAGAAAAAACGAAGAAATGGTACACGCATATTCCTGTAGAGTTAATGTTGCGAGAGAGTTTTATCGAAATTTTATTCGACATTTATTTGCTCAGATTTACATGCCATAATGTGCTGTAGATCCAGAGATTGAAATATCTGATTGCGATTGTTTATTTTTACTTATGAAGCCTATTGGTGAAACGTGCGTGAGAAAATACTTCGATGGAAATCGTAAAGAAATTCCGGAGAATGTTCGACTTTCCTTGAGAAAGACACAGAGAATGTGCAAATTTCTGAAAGAAAATAAGCTACGAACGAGTTATTCCTTTCAGAGCGCACCTCGAGATATTTCGAGTTATTTTACTATCCATCAAACCTTTCTTCTTTTATTTCTCTCGAAATGAATGTTCTTCGAAACAATATCGACGTATTTTATATTAATACTGACAAAAACAAAAATATTTATTCTGAAGGGGAGAGAAAAAATAAAAAGAAATATTCTGAATTGATTTTTGAAAGTAAATTTTCTTCTACTAGTGATTTCTAGACTAGTGATAAGTTGGTAAATAGATTTTTAACTAGTAAATTATTCATTTTAACTCCCTGCTTGTAAGGATAACTTTTAACCGGTAAATTATTTACAAACTAGTAACAAACTAATAAATAGATTTCTAACTAAGTAAATTTTTTTATCACCCTGATTTTAGGGATCGATATTTTAAAACAACGTTAATGACGTTAATTTAGAACGATATTTCAAGTTTCTCGGGACGCCATTTTTGCTAAACAACTGTCTGTCGAACATTTCAATTGGAAAAGAGAAATACCAAGTTTTATTTCAACGCAAAAATCTAAACAAAATAATTACTAGCCTAAATCTAATCTAAACAAAAATTATACTAAATTATACTATAAATTTAGAATGAAGGTAAATTTCCTAACCTAAACCTAAACCTAAATCCAATCTAAACAAAAATTATATTGACCAACTTAGAGTAAAGGTAAATTTCGAATAGTTTCGAGGGTTACTCGAAACGTTGCTCCAGCAGAAACTACTGTCTGGAAAACGTATTAATTAACTCTCGCTACTCTCTGGCATCGTGTACGCAGCGTGCGGTGGGCGAGGTTGCACGAACGAGCCCCATTGTACGGAATCGATCGATCGGCAATCATCGAGAGGAATGCACGGACAAGTACTTGGCGATGTTTTTCGCGCAATTCCATTGCATTGACACGATGTTTCGCGGGGAAAGAAGTCGAGATTCTGTTGAAGAGCTTCCAGCACGTGCACGTGACAACCGACGCTTTTTCGTTTTCTTTCTTCGCTTTGACTTTTCCTCGAAGAAATTTCATTTCCCGTTCTTTTTTTTTTCTTTTCAATTTCACTATTTTCACTGATCTTTCTCCTCCGTAGATTATCCGTCTCGATTCTGAAATTGCGTTAATCCCTTAACCTACAGGCTACGTTCCAAAACGTCAGGATCGCCAGCCTTCGGTAAACAGGACGGCTCGGCAAGTCGGTCCTAAGGCCACTCGACGGCTCGACTTACAGAATGTAAATACACGTGCAGGATACAACTGGTTTAATTTTGTGGAATATTTGACAAGTAATTACAACCTGATGTAATAATTGTCGTAGATATACCACTAAAGCTTTATTATCAATCACTAAAATATAACACAAATCAATAACATTTATCTGCAATTCCTGAATAAATTAGCAGTTCACGTAATTAGCATAAAAAAATCAATAACAAAAAACATCTTGTGGGGATTCTTCTCTAATATTTAAGAAAATATATTTCTACGCGCGAACGTGACCGAGAGTAACATGTAACTGATTACGATACAAAGAGATAATAAGAATCTAACACGAGCGCGACCGTCGCACGACCCGTGATATTTACATTTGGCCCGATCATTGTACCGGGGGCCAATATTAACATTTGGCCCGAACGATGTATTACGGTAGTAATACGTTTTGGCTCGAATACAAGAGTACGAGTCTCACACGTATCCATAGGTTAAGGGGTTAATTAATAAATATATTCAATTCCGAATTATCTGTTTCGATTCTCCTCTTCTGAATCACACAGACGGTCAGCACCGATCCCCAAATTCTAGATGTTTTTAATCCAAACAATTCGATACTATATTACAACCCCAATTCTGGACTAAATTTTTTCAATTCAGCCAATTTTTAAAATGTAGATATTTCTAACTCAGACAATTCAATGTCAGATACATAAAGATAATAAAGATAATAAATATTGTTAAGTTCTTAGAAATTTCTAAATTACAATTATATTATATTCTTATTTTGGTACATATTATTCTTACGATTACATAATAATTATATTATTCCTTCAAATTTTCTGAAAATTACAATAAATAACAATCCTTCGAAATTTGAAACAAACTAAAATAATAGTAGTATTTTAATAATGTAATGATTATATTAATTGATAATTAATAATTACATTTTTGTTTTATTATATATATCATCTTTATAATTACAATGATAATTATGTCAATTACTGAAAATTCCTCCAAATCTTTTAAAAATTGCAACAGATAACTGTGGACGTCACAAAATAATCATCCAAAAGTTTGGAGTAAAATAAAATGCAATATTCATCAATCACAGAATCCTCTTCCCAAGAATCGAGAATATATATTATCTTTATAGTCATAGATATCACGAAATCCTCAAAATTTTAAAACAAACTAAAATAACATTATGATAATGTAATAATTATATAAAATATACTGATTATGTATCTTCATTTTATTATATATTACCTTTATAATTACAGCAATAATAATTTGCATTGTAAATTAACAACTCCTCCAAATTTTCCAAAAATCACACCAGCCAACAGTAGACGCCTCAAGATTCGGAGCGAAATAAAACGTCAAATCATAATTCGCGTTAGCGAGTTGTCGAGAATCGACCGAACAACCCCAATTCTCAACCCCCGTCGTGTCATTATGCACGCCATCTTCTCGCGTTTACGTATGTACGTGCTTTCAATTTTTCGTCCGACTCGCCATAGAAAGGAAACCCTCACAAAGAAGAACGAGAAGAAGAAGAAGAAGAAGAAGAAGAAGAAGAAGAAGAAGAATCGTCGAACAGAGGATAGCCGGTTCGTTCCGCTCGCGCGATTTTTGCCGGCCGCAAAAGCCGCAACTCGACCAAGAAGGAGGAAAAGAGGGAGAGAGATAAGCATAACAAAAAGAAGAAGGCGAGAAAGAAAAGGGTCGGTGTGGGCGGGCCACGCCTTCGCGTTCGTACGACTTTTAATAATCGGGCCGATTCATCAATGCGCCGCGGCCCTAATTAGTAAGCAGCCTTCCCCCTTCCCTCTCCCCTCCCCCCCCCCTCCCACCCGGTTCTTTTTCAACGTGCGTTGGCGTTCCTACCTACCTACCTACCTACCTATCTACCTATCGTCGCGTCACTGCGGGGCCTTTCTTCGCCTGAATCAACCGAACCACCAAGGGGGTTGAACGAGCCAGCGGACGAGTGGCTGTCATTTCTTCTTCTCGTCGCTTCTTAATTAAAGGATATCATCCCTCTCGGATGAGTTTCCAAGTAATTGATTTTTATTTAATCGCGAGGCCTTCTGCCTGCGGTGAGAGGGACGAAAGGGGATGTCAAAACGATTCGACTCTCTCAGTTTGGTTTTTCTAGGGCGTTTGGCAGAAATTTGTTGACGAAATTTTGATTAAACTTGAGTCTTCGATTTAAATCAATTAACTAATGTTTGGTTTGTAGAAGCAGAAACAGGTGTTTGGAATTTGGAAGTTTGTTTCAACGTGAATATTCGCGAAACAACAGGCAAATGTCGTTTTCAAATGTTCGAAGAAATTGTATCACAAGCCAAATTGTAAATTGAACAAATTTCAAATGAATTTTCATTCAAGGAAAAAGCTGTGAAATTCAAATAATTTGAAAGGAAGAAACTTTGTTCTTCCAAATTGGAGAAGACGTGGTTCATTCTCTCGAGAAAATAAAAACACGCAAACAGCTGATGAAACGGAACCGAGCCGAAAACCGGCTCGTCAGAAGCGGAAGATAAGGCGGGAAGGATTTAGGGAATAGTTTGAAACAGCTGAAAAAGCCAGATGATGATCGTTTTCTTCAGGAGATGTTTCCCTCGTTGCAGCTGCGGCCAGGCCGCATTTTTCTTATCTGTGCTTCGTGTACCAGGACAAAAGTCCGTCTGTACGAGCTGTTCTATTGGGACAAAGATTTTTTTTTTGCCAGTTTCTGGTCTCTTCTTTAAACGTGGCCCGTTCTCGGGAAATAGGTCGGTGTTTTAGCGAAGTAGAACGCTAAGTAACTTCCAGAGGAAATGTCGAACAAAGATATGGCGATGGAGGAGGCTCTTTTAGTTCGATGTACAAAATTTGATATTTGGGACAAAGTTTCGCATCGTGACAGCTTTATTTGAAAGTGTGAAAGCAGTGCTAAATTTCTAAATGTTCCAAGTCAGTAGTTTGAAGAATTTCTGAATTTTGAAATTTTCGAATCTCCATGTTGCCAAATTCCTAGATTTCCAGAGTCTTAAATACACGATTTAGTGAAATTTTCAAACTCCTAAAATTCTCAAATTTCTAATTTTCCAATTTTCGAAATTCCTGCTTCTTCGATATCGAGAAATTTCGGAAATTTCAGTATTTTTAAATTCTCAAGCACGCAAACTCTCAAGTTTTCGAGTTATCAGCTCTTCAAATTTCTAGTTTTCCAAATCCTCAGATTATCAACTTTCCAAATCCTCCAAAAACTCGCGCAAATCCCTCCGCAAAATCGCCGACACGAGACACACATTTCTCAATTCCCTCTAACGCTTCCTCTAAACCCCCTCGGTCCCCAGCACAGTACAAGTGAAACCACGCAGTAGTGGGGGTGGATTGTGCCGAGTAGCGACCTTGAGCGGCACTCGATCTCACGCGAGCTACAACAAAACGTAAGAACAAAGTTGCAGCGCGACATGATCGATGTCGTTCCGACGATTCCTTCGGGACTTTCATTCTCTCTCCCTCTCCCTCTTTCCTAGGAAAAGAAGCGGCCGCTCATTTTCATGATCAGGAATCGCAATCACGGAACTGAGCAGCGCTCACGGATCGCTTCTCTCTCCTCCTCTCTTCCCGCGAGAGAGCCACCCTCCGACCATCATGGGAAGATCGGCTGCCGGCGATAGCGGCGAGATAGCGATC
Source organism: Melipona beecheii (assembly GCA_032399605.1). Lineage (NCBI taxonomy): Eukaryota > Metazoa > Arthropoda > Insecta > Hymenoptera > Apidae > Melipona > Melipona beecheii. Next base: position 2,634,251 of record JAUCMO010000447.1, read on the forward strand.
AGGATCTCGATCGTGGTGGGTTCCGTCACTTTCTCCGCCGTGTATACACCGTGTTAATAAATGTTGGCGACAGTTTTCTCTCTCTCTCCCTCTCCCTCTCTCTCTCTCTCTTTTTCTTTTTACTTTTTTCCCTGCAACGCATCGCGTCGGTGACGTAACGATCGGAGATCCTTTCGCCCGTCTGGCAAACACTTTTCCTTTGAGTTGACGTCGAAAGGCGTCTTCTTCCTTTTTATTATTATATTTTCTTCTGTCTGTGTGTGTGTGTGTGTGGTTGTGACGTGGATGTTTTTGACGATTTAAAAATAAAGAATTGGATCTTTTTTATGGTCACATTGACTCTGTATCGTAATAGGAGTTCTGGTTTGGTTTTGTACACTTTTATATTCTTCCTCTTTCATTGTGCATTGAGATAGAGTTTGAAAATTTGGAATCGAATCTTTTTAACTTTATCTCAATCTTTTTGACGTTATGTTGCAATATCGAAGAGTTCTGGCTTGAAAGAAATGTAGACATTTTTGTACATCTGGGTTGTGTTCGTTTCTCTTTGCTGCGTATTGAGAGAGATGTCTACGTGTATGCTCGACAATTTGAAAATTTCGAATCGAGTATGGCTCCGTTGATTTCATACAAATTTAAAACGCAGAGAAATTTTGAACGAAATTTGGTAAAATTGAGTTACACATTTACATTTGCAACTTTGACATTTTTTACATTTTCAAATTGAAAGGAAAATCAGAAAGTAAAAGTTTAGATTCATTTGTGATCTGTTTTATGAATTGACGTTCAACGTAAACACCAAAGTTTCTCTCGCATCTTCCACGTTCACCCAGCCACTCAAAGTCAGTTTTCAAAGAATTGCAAACCCAGTTTTAATGAACTAATTAGGTAGAATTAATTCAAAGGTTGGAAGAACCAAGAAAGCCCGGTCGGTACGGCAGTGACCTGCAGAATTTCAGCATCCTCGATTTTCGCAAGAACAGTCGTCGAAAGAATCTTAATGAAAAGCTACACACACACACACACACACATATATATATATATTCATACCTCGCGTGAAAGCGTGTACCATAATAAAACGGACATCATAAAACAATCAAGCCGTGATAGGACTCGACTCTCGATGGCCTTGAGCCATCGATTCGTCACGGTGTTATCGCGAAATTAATGAAACCGCGGCGAATCTCTAATGAAACGGAATTACAGCCTCCGTTACGAGAGATTTTCCACGAACGAAAGGCTCGTTATTTGTTCAACAAACCTTTCACAGTATCGCGTCGCGACGATACTTCCGCGTGTCGACGCGTCCATTAACATAACGCACAACGAGCGTGGAAAACCAATCCCACCGGGATACCAGAAGGAACTTTCCTTCCTTTGATGTCTGCTGGCTCTGATCACGCGATCTCCTCGCGTCCTTTTCGCGCATTCGCCGTATTTATGGTGGTCGGCTGCACGACGATGGCCCCTTGTGATTTAGAGCCCTCTTTAATTGGAGAAAAGCTCGGAGGTAAAGGTTAGGAAGAGCGAGAGAGGTTAGGCTGGCAGAGGAACGAGTCGAGTTATTACAAGTTATTAGAAAACTGACAGAAATCGATACGATCGACGACATTCAGATATTTAGACGAACTGGGACGTTGCAACGAAATATTTATTAATTTCAGAATATTGAAGAGGTTTGAGGTTTCGTAGAGATTCGAATCAAGAAGGAAAGTAGCTGGTTACGTTCAGCAATTGTTTTTGAGAAGAGTTAAATTTTAGGGTGGCACATTTAGGAGAATTATCTCGAAACTTTCAAAACGAGAAGATCGAGTTGTCGAAATGTTGAGAAATTTCATTTAACAAAGTACCAAGGTATACTGTTTTGAAGAGAATTAAATTTTAGGGTGGCACATTTAGGAGAATCATCTTGAACTTTTCAAAATGGGAGGATCGAGTCGTCAAAATGTTACGCTGTTTTTGAAAAATTTCATTTAATTAAAGTGAGGGTAAGAATAATAGAAAAAAAGAGAAAGAGAGAATTTAAGAGAGCTAATTATGTTCGTTCAGCACCCACGTACATGCACAGGCATCGAATTAATTCCTCGACTTTTCTGCCGCTTACTCGCGGAACTATTCCACCTCGCTTTCCTTCTCTACCGATATAAAGTTCCTGTATAAAGTGCGCGATTTACTCTCCATCGTTTCCTTTCTTATTGCGCTCATTCATCCAGTACATTATACCGCGTGACACGAAAAATCGTTGCTATTTTTTTTTTTTTTTTAGAGAATCTAGAATTTCTCCGTAAGAATCGAAGAACAGAACTTGAAATTTGCCTTTGCAACTAAATGTTAATCTATTTTCACGTAAGATATCACAAATCGAAACGAAAGATATATATTCTTGAATCTTTTTTTTTAAACTTCAGTTTTCTGTCGACTTTTGGCGACATTTGCAATTCTAAAGTCTAAAAGTACTCGAAGATTGCGTGTAATAATTTAAAAAGAAAAAAAAAAAGGTTTGGAACAAAAGTGCCGATGATTATTTTTATACTCGATAAATTTTCCGTTTGCGTCACGATTCGAGGGAAAGTCGATTCAGCGACTTGGAAAAGAAGGAAAAGGAACGATTTCGCAAGAAAACGGAAGACTGAAATCGACGATAATGACGCTGGGTATAGCCAATAATTACCATTTACGCGATCTCTCTCTCTCTCTCTCTCTCTCTCTCTCTCTGTGCACACCACAGTCGTTGCGACTAACTCGAGGCTCGGTCTCTTTTTTACCGGTCATCGATCGTCATCGAGTGGAGAAGCTAAGCGATCGTGACTGAGAATTGAAAAACTAACGTCTGTTCAACTTCGAACGACTTCAGAGCGTACAGCGAAACTCTCACGAGAGAGTTAATGCATGCCTATCGGATTTTCCCGCCCTCTGGCTGAAAAAGCAACTGAAAAGAATCGACGCGTCTAGCCTCTAATCTGCGAAGCATTTCGAACCGTGTGCAGGTTGTGTTTCTTCGAGTTGAGACTGACATTGCACGTGTATCTTTTTTCTTTTTTTTCTTTATTAAATCGACGAGTGATTCGTGCAGTCTCTGACAAGTTTCTTTCGATTTCCAGTTAAAGTATCTTTAAAATGTATTTTACTATATCTGCAATTAATCAAAAATTGGGAAATAAAATCGGCTCTACGATACAAGAGAAACGGAAATAGATAATGAATTGAGATCTTAGCAACAATGATTGCATTCGTAATGATTCGACGACTACAAATCTAACCTCAAAAATTGATTCATCGTCTATATAGGAATTCGAATAGTTTACGGACAGTTTGTCTATAAAATAGATTCGTGAAAAATGGCATTTAAAGTGGCCTGGAAAGGCTGGAGCAATTCAGCGTTGCTCGTGTGACAGATTTAGGGATTTGATCAGGCTTGCCAACCACGGAACTCCTCTTTCCACGGGTGTTTCTAAACGATCGCACCGATTACGAACCATGTTCCGTATCGTTGGGTTAGGTTCTATTACGTAAGCCCGTGGCGGCCTTGCATTATAGCATCATAACCATTCATCCTGTCCGCTCACCTGCAATGCGCCACGCTGTTTGTTCCGAGCGGTACGTGAGCGACATTGTGCCGACTGAATTCTGGAAGCTATCGCCTAGTGCAGCCTTAGTGTCAACGACTCTTCAATACTGCTCGGAGTTCTCTTCACAATTTTCTCCTTTTCTTTGTTTTTTATTATTTTTTTTTTTTCAGAAAAAAAGTCTGGTCATTGAATTTTATCGACAGTCGCTACAAAATTTAGAAACAGGAGCATTCTTCAGAAATTGAACCTCAATAGAATTTGGAAAATTGAAATGTCAACTCGAACTATTTATTATTCGTTCTATACATTTTATCTTTCAGTTCTTTGAAGATCACGATTTCTGTTGGACGAGTTAAAAAAATTTTTGCGCAATTTTGAGTAGTTTCAAGTTTTAAAAAATCATTTCTTCCTAAAGAAACCTTATTTCTTTCTCGAAGAGGGATTATCTCTTCCTAAGAAACACTGTATCTTCGCGCTTTTCCAATTGTCAAAATAACGCTAATAAATTTGTCAGATAAGGCTAGATTTGTAATCTTCGCATGATTAACGATACCTAAAAAACTAACTATCAACGATTAATAATTACCAATGAACGAATATCTTATTATTATTTTCTTGGCCCATAACAAACCGAACCGAATAGGTTCCCAAGCGCAGGAGACACGTAGCCTAGAAAGTTACCGAGTCGTAGACAATTGGTGTGTTGCAAAAGCGGACTGGAAAATGTCCACACCACACGATCGACCGAGCCAACTCAGAGCCAATGTCGACACGCTCATCCACGCAGAATTCACTTAAACAAAAAGTTTTATCTAAATCTATCAGCGCAATTAGCAACTATTAACTCCGATATCAGCTATCGCTATCGATACACGTTGTGTAACACGTTGTTAGTTGAATGGAACCTAGTCGTTTGTCAACGTATTAGAAGCGTATTCGATATCTTTGATCCGTTGATTAGCATAATTCGGTAATCACTATGGGACAGGCGCATCCTGTCTCGAAACGCTCAAAGTTGTACGTGTATACGGTATGGTCCGCCGTGAAATCGATTATTTGGAATAAGAAACGACGTGACGCAAAGCGACCACGTCAACAGGAACAGCGCGTACACGCTTCAGGAATTCCAATCCGCTCGCGCCGATGGTTTATCGTCTATCGTCTTTCTTTCCTCTCCTTCGTCTGACTATCGTACTTCGCTTTCCGATATCCTTCCCACCGACGACGATTACTTTTATCTCGTAAATGTGCACGAATTTCAACTTAATCTACAATTTACAACTTTAGCTTATAATTTACAGTCAATAATTTATTTCAATGATATTTCAATTTCGATTTATAATCTATAATTTATTACTTCAGTTTGTAATTTGCAATTTAATTTAGATTGTTTTAATTTATTTATAGGAAATTATACAAAATTGATATAAAAATGAAAAATAGAAAACTATCTTGGTCTTAAGATTCTTCTTAAGTAGGAGATCATTCACGCATCCCTTAAATCGATGTCTTAAGCGCCAGTTTTAATGACTATTTTTTGACTAATATTTGATGTTTTGTTCGATTCTTTGTAAGTTTTCTTTAGAAATTCTCAAGTTTTGTTATAAATACGACGTCAAATGATATCAAATATTGTTTGAAACAAAGTAATCATTCAAATATTCAATTAAATTTAGTCAAAATTAATGCCTCGCTTTAGAACCAAATTTTTAGCCAATAACATATATGGCGTGCAGTGTCAAAAATTATTTAAAACAAAGTGTAAATCCACCAATGCCTAGTTAATCGTAGTCAAAATTAATACCTCCATTCAGTACCAAATTTCAACCCAATAACACAACCCACCCAGCGTCAGAACTTTTTCGAAACCAAATCGAAATGTCGAGGTCTCGGTGAATTCCTCGATTATTCAGCCGGCAGAAGTTCTCGCGTGGAAATATGTATATCAGAAAACCGTAGCGACGAGCATTCGCGCAGTCGGCGTTAAATCATATCGCGGGGAAAAATGTCATCGGCAAACAGGACGTTTTGGGAGAGAGGGAGGGGAGGTTGTGGCGCGAGCGAGAGAACGAGCGCCATCACGCTCAAAAATCCCGAACCGCGTCGGATCGACGGGCGATCCAGCGATAAATAATTTTCACCGTTCCGCTGTCAAAAGCCTGCCCGTGGGTGTTCGCACGTAAATGATATATATTTATCCCCGCGCCGATTCGCCGTGGCGATAACACGGCGTAATCAATAACGCGGGCGACTTAATACGCCGAGAGAGAAGAAAGTTTCTTTCCCGTCTGTGGACTGGCATGTACAAACCCTGAGAACGACGAGGAGCAGTGGTGGGGGACTGCGCTTGTCTCTCCGTCAAATGATTCCGGATAATCGGAGCATTTTTTCACTTTTCGACTTCTTTTTTTTTCCACGGTGTTACTATATTGCAATTCTGTTTGTCCTTGTCTTTGGAGTCAGGTGTAGGAAGCTTGTACAATAGTTGGAGACATATTTGGCATACGAGGTTTCTTTAACCCCTTGCGCTGGCAACTGGCTCGCGGACCATAACGAGTGACCAAACCGTATACGGTTTTTGAACTTCAAAGCTCAAGTTCTACTAAACCTTGACGTCTAGGCTTTCCTAAAATTCCTCTGAGATTTGAAAATGGTAACAGGACTAACTTTGTAATTAATTATCCCTGCACGATTATCTGTAACCACAAATCAAAGCAAGTCAGCTTCCGATACATCAAAAACACTTCAATCTTTCGCCTCAAAAATATGTTCGTAAACAAACAAAGTGATCGCCTCCGAAAGAAAAGTTGAAAAACCGCGTGCAATATGACGTGCAAATCTAACTCATCATTATTAATAAAATTATTAATTTACTTTTTGTTATACTTTGAATTTATTTGTTTTCACTTTGAATTCTTACATGAAATCTACTCCATGCGCCAACAGACTAAATCTATTCCATATGCAAAAATGGTTTTCAAACAAATCGGTTTACCCAAAGGGTTAAACATAACCTGACCGTGGAAATGCAATATAATAACACGTTCTCAGGCACGATTTCCTCGTTTCTCCACAGTGAGAGAACGGAGAGGAGAGAAATGCTGGAAAGAAACGATGGAAGAAGGAAGCGTGCGCGTGTTGCTCGTGCGATGGCGAGAACGAAACGGACGAGCGGTTAAGAGCCTGATAGAACTCGAATCCTTCGGAGGGATCTTGCGGAGAGCCGCGAGCGTTTGACGGACGGACAGATAGGGCGCAGTTCTGCTTTCACTTCGCCGCTTTGAAGACCAGCAAAAATCTGGATGTGCCCAAAGGCAGCGAGTGGCGCGCCGCGTCGAGACCCGCCATCGCCCGGCGGAAACTCGCGTCCATGTCACTTTTGTTTCTGTTATTGAATCGTTTCGCCTGGACACGTTGTGTTCGCGGCGATTTTTATCGAGCATCCGCGCGGGAACACACGAGTCAGGAAGGAAAGCGCACTTCGTTCGTATTTCTCCTCGTTTCGTTTCTTTTTCTGGTTACGGGCGACTGTAACGTGCTTTTGAAGCCTATTTGGAATACACGTGGCTTGGTTTGTGTGATTTCTCATATTGAACTAGGTAGGTTTTTGCAGAAAGTAATTTTTAATTGTGAAACGAAAGAAGCTAGTTTTCTTCAGTGGCATCTAGATTGATGTCACTGGAGACATGTGTCGAAATCGAGTTAAATTTCTGTTTTAGTAGAAATTGTTCAGGTATAATTGTTTGGTAATGGGTGAAGTACTAAACGAAAATTGACACAATACTTGGAATAAAAACATGTGACTTGATTCGTGGTATTGGAAGGTGAGAGACCAAATGTTAAATTAGATTTCCTAGATTTTAGTAATTAGTGATCTAGTAATTTTTAATAGTAAGACGAAAGAAATCAGATTTTCTAGCCTACCTAGTGATCCCTAGATTGATATCAGAACATTTTTGATTGAAAACTGAAGGCGTTTAACTAACAAGTTAATAAAAGAAATTACTATTTCTGTTTGAATAGAAACTGTTTAGATTGTAATTTTTGGCAATAGGAGAAAAGCAATTGCAAAGTATCGTAAGAAAATACTTAATTGTATTTCTCGCAGCAGCGGTGAAAAAGATACGATTATTTACCCGATCTGGCTAAGTTTCCATGGTTTTGTATCTCTAGACATCGCGGTCCCGATTAGAATCTAAATCTGTCCCACGTCGAAGTACGTGTTGTAAGAAAACGTGAAATATCAGCCGGCCTGATTACGTCTGCAGTCTAATTAGCCGAGTATTTCGAGGTCTTTCGGAACGATCGTTCGAGATTCCACAGAGAATGACTTGACGTCGGCCCAGGTTTTTCCCATAAGACCATACTCGCGGGTGTCGTTCCCATTTCGATACCCAGGGTATCTAAAACATTCTTTATTCTAAAATAAAAATAGTGCAAAAAAGTATCGCTAATTTCTCAAGTAATAATTCATAAAACAATGCACTTTCAAATAACGTTAGAATAATATCGAGAATATCTTTTGTAAAAAAATCACTCGAAGATACAATTCTTCACGCAGTTTAAACGTTACTTTAGAGAAGTAATGTTAAAATAAATTAATATAAAATAAAATTATATTGTATATAAAATTATATATAATATTAAGAATTAAAATTATATATAATAATTACATATAAAATAATATTAGAATAAAATTTGTTAATACATGCAATACACCTCTCGTTTCAGGTTCGAGACTTGGTGGAGAGGTGCACGTGCCCGACTCAATTCCCGATGATACGCGTCTCCGAGGGCAAGTACCGCATCGGAGACACGAAGGTGTTGATCTTCGTGCGAATTCTTCGAAGCCACGTTATGGTGCGAGTGGGTGGCGGCTGGGACACCCTCAGCCATTATCTGGACAAGCACGACCCGTGCCGATGCAGGACCTGTAAGTCAACTCTCGACGCGTCTCCCAAATTTTATCCCCCCCCCCCCCTCTTTATTTCTCTTTTTCGGTTATCCTCTTAGAAGGCGCTAACCACGTTGAAACGTGGATAAAAAAAAAAGGAAAATATGGGACACGGATGACAGTTTAAACAAAGATGAGCTCACTGTCGTCGAAAATAAAGATGATGATCGGACACTTTCGATTTTGTTACGTGTTACTAGCGCGTTCAACCTTCCCCTCCTGCTTGGAAATTTACGAAGCGAATTGAATTTACCAAGCGCCGTAGGATTTCTGCTTGTCAAAGAACGATTGAAGTGCGTCTCTCTCTCTCTTTGCAAGAGGAAGATCGATGATTTTAACGGGATTTTAATTCGATTTGACAAATCATTCGGACTGAAATTGTAATTTTAGAGAAATAAGCGTTTAACGTTTCCCTGTGTCGTTGTGTAGGTGTGACTTATGCCTGCGATAATCTTTCATTGCGTCACACGTAAATTACGCGTTATTGAATAACAGAGTTAACGATTTAATAATAATTCAACGTTGATTCAACAAAGTATTATGTCTCGTTCGATAACGTGTCTCTTTTGATAAATCGTAGTTTCGATGAGGAAAAAGAAAAAGAAAGAGGAAAAGAAGCTCGTAATATTTGCGTCATTCAAAGCAGAGATTGGAGGTCTTGCAATTCTCTTTCGATTAAAATATTTCCGTCGTAAGATACACTGTTGAATCTCGCACGTATCATGCGTGTCAGTGCGATCAAATTATATGATCCAACCGTGATTCGATGCAATTCAATTCTGATTTGAGTGATGAGTGGTATTTTACCGACGATCTTCCAATGCTTCTCGAAATTCTAGGAAATCATAGTTCTTTTAATCGTCCACGCGCGTAAATTATACGTAAATTATACGTTGTTAAACGACAGAATCTACGAGATCTTAACTTGATAAATTTTATCTCTCATCTTAAGCAAGACGTGACTCTCGTTTCTTTCGAATTGTTACATTTTCATTTAACTTTCGGACCGTTGTGCAATTATAGAACAAACACGCGATAGTATTTGTAAAAATCATATTTCTCGTTCAACGTGTGCCAGAATGACTCAAAAGATCGCTCAGCTTATGATTTGCGCAAAGTTCAACTTACTCGGAATCAAAAATCTTCACTGTCCAAGGATCAAAATCACGTTACTTAAATGTTCAATCGTGCACGAGCTCCAAGGCCTTTTGCTCAGGCCTGAGCCAAACGTTCCGAAAGGGAAGAAAAAGGGATAAGGAGGGAGGGGAGGGGAGGGGAGGGAAGATTAATGATAGTTGCGTTCATTTTCCAACGTTAATCCCGGCAAACGCGCTCCAAACTCTCATTCACGCGCGCGCCTCGTCCTTCCGTCTCGAGGCATTGAAATCGCCGAGCTTACAGGTGCTTATTAACCTCTAAACGTCGCGGACGTTTCAATTATCCTTTAACGAGCTTACACTGTAGCTACAGCGGAAACCTTGCGCGCGAAAAACGCGCGTATCGTGTGACAAATTGCGCAATCCGCAGCGTTACGCATACACGTTCTTTATTATTATTATTATTATTGTTATTGTTATTTTCTTCCTTTTGTTTATTGCAGCTCATCGCTCGATGATCTCAGCGAAGTTGATTCAAAAAGCTGGAGGGTCGTTCGACCTTGGCAGCGCACAGGTGCACTACGAGAGGTGAGTAATTTTCTTGGTTCTAACGTGTCATTTGTCTGTCGGCAGTCATTCATTCTAGAGCCGAGATTTTCTGCCGCGCTTCCTCGACGCTCGAGGAGATTACGTCGCGCGCGCTTCTCAGGACGAGAAACCTGGCCAATCTCGCCTCCGTTTAAACGGGGCACGAGTGTTTTGCTTACATCTTGCGCAAATATCTCGAGTTTTCCTCTGTGTGTTTTTTTTTTTTTTTTTATAGTCAACAGTTTTCGTCTTTTTCTTTTTAGAATTTTTACACTCGGGAGAAGTTTGCGAATCTCGAGCGGCAGTTAAAAAAAAAAAAGGAAAGTTCCTTGTGTTTGTTCTTGCAAATACAACGAGTTTTTCAACCGCTAACCCATGTCACTAACCCCTCTGTTCATCTGCTTCATTTCTTACTAACATCTCTTCGATCTACAATATCTGATCTTTGACTCCTTGACATGCGAATTCCTTTTGGAATATCTAGACGAAAATTTACCAGCGATTGCTTCGCTGAAGTAGGTAACTTGAAAAGAGTCGTATAAAGCATGTTGTTCATATCTTTATATACGTCTCAGAGACGTCATTGTCAACTTTAGCTTAAGAAACGCATGACGTCATTGTGCATCAAGAGGTTGAAGATCAGAGAATGAAAATTAAAGATTAAAGAATGAAAATTCTCTAAATACTAACTTGGAGATTGAGTGAATGAAAACGCGGAAGCGATTTTGCAGCGGAGGGGGTAGGCAAAGTGCGCCTTCGTACGATCTCTTTTCTTCTTAAAAAATGAAACAAAAGTCGAAAATCTCGGAAAACGTAATAAAGCGTCAAAAGCCGCGGTAGAAAACGAAAGTGGTTTAAAAATTCTCAGAAAACGAAAAAATATTGCCGAAAATTTGCGAAGATTATCGAAAATCCGACGGACAAAACGCCGTGTCCCCGTGGGTAGCACGGGTTTGCCTGCTCCTGACGCGTTCGAGAGAGAAAAAACCGGCTGCTGATCCGCAGATCACCTCCTAGAACACGACGGAGCTCGGCATCGAGCGTCGGCTCGTGCGCGGGCACGGCGCAGAATCAGCAGTCGGCGCAGCTGCACGCGGCCAGAAGCGTCTCCAGCAATCGGTCCCGATCGCCCACGCCCCACCAGCCTATCAGCAAGCAGCAGCAATCGACGAACAGCGACGAGCAACGAAAAATCAACCGATCGAGGAGCCCAACGCCGCAGAGGAAGTTCCTGGGCAGCCCCGGCCATCAGCCGGACTTTGGCAAGCAACAACGATCCAGATCGCCGACGCCGAGGCCTCAGCTCCGATCCAACAGCCCGAAACACGGATCGTACGTGGACTCGTCTGCTCGAATCTCGAACGAGGAGTCTCGTTCGCCGACTCATCACGGAAGGCATCAAGAAGCTAAGGTGAGCGTGTGAGGGTGCGAGGAGAGGGTTGTTTGAGATACGGGGAATCTGAGGGGGAAAGTTCGGGATGTTCGGAGTTACTTATGGATGTAGTGCGTTTCTAATTTTTCCACGTAAAATGTTAATTTTTATCTAGTTTTTATATATACGTTTATAAAACAATGTATAAACAATCATTTATAAAACAGTCGTCTAGTTTTTCCACTTTGGAAGAAATTAATTAATCCTCAATTTTTAAAAAGGGCAAAAATGCCCTCTTTCTTCTAACAATAAGAGGAATTTGTCCGATTTGTCCGTAGGATGCGAAGAACGTTCAAGAGACGCGCGCGAAAGTGCCCCTATCGGAGGAGTTCACGAAACGATACGTGGTGGACGGTGGCGTGGCCCGTAGAACAGTGGAAAGAGACGACACGCCGAAATACGAGCCGACAATCTACAACTACAAGTGTCGCGAAGACTCGAATAGTCGCAGCCCAACACCGAGTCCACCGGCAATCAAGGAGCCAGTGTTGGAAAGTTTCAGCAAAGACGTGACCGGGAATGTACACTATACAAAGTCACCGCACGACGGGGAGCATTCGGACAATTGCAGCGAAGTGTCCGACGAGGGTTATCGAAGTTTAGGAGCGGTTCAGCCGGCTAGCGGAAATGGAAATCCCGCGACGTGCACGCAGGGTTCGCCTACGGTTGCCGATTGTCAAAGTGAGTGTAATTTTCCACCTATATTGATCTTTTGGATTTTACTTCAGATATCGACGAAATTTATCGACGATAATTAATGTTAATTGTAACAGTTGAGTCATTGGATTGGAGAATTGATCCTTAAAGCATTCAAGTTAGGCGACTTTGAGTCCTCTGTTTAGGTCTCTGTTCTACAAACTTAAGTAGAATCTGTGAAATGTCAGTTCTTTATTGTAGATAAATATGGAACTTGTAGCGATGCAAATATATATATTTTTTTTTAATAAAAAAATTTAGCAGATTGGTTATGGCGAGATAACTTTGAAGATGTAACAAGAACAGTAAACTAGTAGAATAGAATACAAGAGATACAGTATAGAATGATAGAGTGTAGAATATAGAATATAGAATAGAGTATAGAATAGTAGACTAGAATATAATAGCATTGAACATGTAACATTTGATGTTAGTTACGGCAAGACAACTTTGAAGACATAACAAGACCATAGTAGAGAAATCTTTTTCAATCATAACTTTGAAAACACAGCAAAAATATTCATCCTTTCGTTAAATTGCATCCAAGCGTACTTGGAAATTTCGTGCAGAACGCGTCCTGCGCAGAACGATGCGCGTTGACATACAATAAAGCACACCAGCTGACCGATTACATCTTCTTACCGATTACATTTCGTACCAATTGTTTTCGACACGGAGAGTATCTTTTTTCAGCGCGCAGTCGCGCGATCCCGTTTGTTCGCACACTGGGATTTATGGTCGGTTTCAACTGCGTGGGTTGGCACGCCTGTTACGTGAGTATCGTGTTGTAATATACCGGCCGGGTCGAGGCTGTTGCGCGGATTCGTGAATAGCGAAAGTTTTGGGAGATACGTATTTAAATGTGTCTCGATTATTAGATTCTTTTAGATCAGACAACTTTTCCGAATGCTCTTGGAAATCAGAAACTCTCCCTGATGAATAAATAAATTCTGTTTCTAATTGGCTTTTAACGAGGAGATTAGAGGTTAGGATTAGAAGTCAGATCTTTTGAATGCTCTTACCAGCTGAGAATTCTTTTTATAAATCTTTTGGCGATTTCTTTTTCATTTGGAAGATTAGAAGCAATGCAAATTAGATTCAATTTGTTTGAAGCGTCCTACAAATCTCTCCGTAACTAGAGAACTGATGGACCACTCTTTATGGAAATTGTTAATAGCAGCGGAGAACTGTTCTTGAGAGAAAATCTACTTCGGACGAACAATATTCCATTGGAAATTACAAATTCTCGCAGAAACCTCGATTTATATCGTCAATCATTTACGATTGATATTAATTCGTAATGGTATGCAATAACAAAACCGGTATGAATATATGTGATATTTTCCCAATGGCTACATCTCTCATATAGCAAACAGCGTATCTTGTGAGTATAAATACTCATAAAAGCTGTCCTCGGATGTTAAATGACAACGTCAAGCAACAAGACGAGAAAGAGAGAGAAACGAAAGAAAGCGTGTTGGCTAAATAGACTCGTTTAGCGTATGGGTTGTTTCATAACAGGGCGCCGAGTGAAATCGTCCCGGCGATCGCGATAATCGCATCCCGCTGCGAAGAAAACGCAAAACGCTCGCGCGTAGCTTTTCGATCAAAGCCAGTCATTCAGTTTAATACGAGTATATCAGGGGTGCACAAAACCAGCCATTGTACGTTTACCTGCTCCCCTGTGTGTCAGTTTCAACTTTCTCGAGTGCTCAATACCTTTTCTTTTAAAAATATGTAATATGCACGTGCTTTCCAACGTGAACCTTCATTTCTGTCACGTTTTTGGAGTAATTTTCTCTCAGAGATTTATAAATTGCTTATTATTAAAATGCTATCGAGGCGTTATTTAATTAGTACGAAGGATGAATTGTTTTAATATATCAAAATAATGTAATATATAATATACGATGTATAAAAAAATATCTGTTGCAAAATTCTACATATCTTTTCCCAAGTTCTGGTGTTTAAAAAATATCTCATTTATTAAATTGTTGAACATTTATTATGTCATCGAACAGGAAGAGATCCCCGATATTCTGATATACGTTCTCTGTAATATTTTTGTACATTTGCGAGCTCTCTGGTTAAACTTAAATTCATTCCAACGAACGAAACGGCAAGTTGATTGCTTAATGGCACATGCAGATGGAATCAATGGCTTTTCAGACTTTACATGCAAAGATCTATGGTACCTGGGAACTTGATATACCGCGGAACAAGCGTTTATCTAGTAACTTCTATCTGAGATTGTCAGGCCTGACAACGAAGAATTTAATTCGCGTCTGAGCACGATGGATCTCCGCGATACTGTTCCACCCTTTCAGTTCTTTTCTACGCGACAGCAGCGCGTGGAATTGTCTCGTGCGCTTGTTTTCGTCGCGTTCTGTCCCATCGTTCAGCCGCTCTACGTCTTCATCTAGAGGAAAGTAGCCTGTAATCCGTTTTAGAATTTCTAATCTAGGGGAAACTAGATTGCCGTGATTTAATTGAGCATCTATTCGCAGTGGGATCGCATTCCTGGAATCTCATCCGTTCTTCGTGACAGTTTGATATGTGTTTCTTGTAAAATATCATGTTATTTTGCAATACGCGAGCATAGGTATAAAGGGAGGTTTCAATTAAGGACTTTGACTTAGAGTAAACATTTTTTAAAATTACGGTCAGTACGTTCGTTATTCGGTTTTCAATATTCCAATTTGGAAACGAGATATTCTAATTTCGAAACTTCCCACTTTAATTTTAAATAGTTAAATAATTCTTCTTGACCAAATGAAACCCTTAAACAACCAAGCAATTCTTTCTTATCTCGCGAAAAAAGGTCGAATGATCAAATAACTTTCTCTCGTGAAAAGAGGCTAAATAATTGAACAATTGTTTCTTACGAAAGAAAAAAAAGACTGAATAATTCTTTCTCAGGGAAAGAGACTGGAATAACCAAATAATTCCTCCTCGCGGAGAGGGACTAACTAATTAAACAAATCCTTCTTACAAAACTGAATTAACGAAACAATTCTTCCTTAAACAAAAAAAAAATGGCAGTAGCTAGATAATTAGAATCTAGAAAGAGGCCGAGAGTTTGAAAACGCAAATAAAGAGGTTAGGGGAGTAGTAGTACGCGGAAACGGTCCGTGTGTTCCGTGTGGAAAGATCGGAGTATGTGTCAAGTGCGTGAATCACTTGGTGTTCGAGGCGAGGCGTTATCGAGGATCGACTGCTGGCGATTGTTCCGTGGACAGGTTGTTGTCGAGGATCGCCCACGCTTCGCAGATAGCTGCACACAAATATCCCCTTTCCTCGTTGTAATCCTTCACACAGGCCGGTTAAATGTCAAGTTACGCCTGTGTATTCGTGTACTTTGAATATTAATGAGCTACAGGGTGGCCCGAAAATGGGGTTGCACGACGAAAAGAGAGAGAGAGAGAGAGAGAGAGCTCCTCCTCTCAATCGTCCGCTATTTTGTTTATGTTAGAGTGATGGATTGGACACGAGCTACCGTGGCTGGCTTCTGTCAATGAATAGATTTCCCTTTTTCGTGCGGACTGTGGGAGGAGAAGTGGCTCGAGAGAAGTGATTTTGAAGGAGAAAGTAGCTACGGACTGTTGGATATTCCGGATCGGAGGCGTAGGAACAGAGACATCAAAGAGTTGGAGATGAAACGTTTTTGAAACGTTTTCAGCTTTTAGACTTCGGAAGAGGAATACTAAGATTTTGAAGTATTAAAAATTTGGTATTTGGTATCGTCCTCGAGTCTTTGCAGAAGGGAAACGTTGGAATTTCGGAGATTTAGAAATTTGGTACTCGCCAATCTTGCGAACCTTTGAAAGTTGAAGCATCTGAATTTTTGCAGTTTTCGAGAAAAAAAGGTATTCTCGCTTTTTCATTCGCTGCACGATGTAAAATCATTTTCGAAAAGAAAAAAAAAAAAAACAAATTCACGACTGTAGAATAAAGATCAAATGAATCGTTGTGTGATCATTTCTTTAGGAATTTATATTAGTTTAAATCATCGACAGTTTTCCATCGTCACTGGTACAGTTATGCTCTTTACTGTATATGTTAATAGATAATTAATAGAGATTGATAGATTACAACTATTTGAAAAATTTAGAAAATTTAGAAAATAAACCGATAGAATTATACATTTAAAAATTACGTGCTTGAAATTTATTCATTGTTGCAATAAATATTGAAACCAGGAGATACGCTAATAATAACCAAAAAAAAAAAAAAAGCATAAAGCAGGGACTGCATTCGGCGTCAAAATTTGGTCACAAAAAATTGAATATTTTCTCAGTAATTATTCCCCGACGCTCTCAGCGTCGATTAAGAAATCGAAAGAAAAGTCTCGTTAAGTGAACGAAAGGCTGGCGAAACGTTCACGGCGGGTGAGAACTGCGACGTAAAGAAGTCAAAGGCGATTATCTCGATCGTACATTAGGCTGGGTGCCCACGCTATTCGGCCATCGTCGAATCCTAAATCCCGTCGAAGTCCACTCGAGCTCGCTCGAACAAACAACGACGCAGCTGGTGACGTTCCTTGCCCAACAGTTACGCGTGATCGCACGTGGAAACTACCGGTGATTCGTCGTTATGCAATCACGATTGCGTATATTGATCGCGTTCCTCGCAGTATTTCTTCCTTTCTTTTTTTTCCTTTTATACAAGATTGTACATATAATGTAACTTTTTAGTGATTTTTATGCTAGATTGTACATCTAGTAACTTTTTAGTGATTCCAGGGTAATTCTTCCATGTATAAGAACAATCCTGGAAATTTAGAACTTGCAAGTCTCAAAAAATATATATATAAGAATTATCCTGAAATGATTAAAAAGTTACTAGGTATATCCAGCATAAAAAAGCATAAAGAAGAATATATACAATTTTTGTATAGAAAATTATTCTATATACAATTGTTATATCTCTATATACAATGTGTATAATTATTTATTTAACAAACAAACAAAAAAAAAAAAATTAAAGGAACAATTTCTGTTTCCATCAAAATTGCCAATCGAAAATTAAAAAATCCTAAATTTCGAAGAGCAAACCTACAATGTCGGTTCCTTGATCCTCGTCCCAAATCCCGAAGGACGAACCTAACCTGTTTGCCCTGTTCCGCCTGTTGCAGAGCAACCCGTGAAACCAGAGCCGGAAGAGAGGTCCTGCGTCGAGACGGAGAGCATCGAGACGGGCCTCCGAAAGACCCGCATAGGCCCAGCGAGCCCCCTCCGTGCCTCGCCCTCGAGGAGCGTGGCCTCTTCCTCCGGGGACCGGACCCCGCGCGCCAATTCCATCGTCCGCGAGAACAGCAACGTCTCGAGAGCCTCGTCGGGCAGCAAGACCCCCCGTGACAGCAACTCCAGCCCCGAGGGGAGCCCTCTGAAGCGGGGAACCATCCGGAACAGTCTCCGGAAACCGCCGACGGGCAGCCTGAGCAAGGCGTCCGTCGTTCCGAAACCGTGTCAGAGTCCCGTGAGCGGCAGCAACACGTGGAACGGCAGACAAGTCCGACAGAGGCCCAGTATCCAATCGGACACGTTCCTGAGCCCAGGGCAAGGTTCGTCAGCCGCGCCGTCATGCGCGACCATCGCCAGCCCGTCGTCTGGCAGTTTCGCGAGGAAGAGCCCGGCCAGGCAGAGTCTGCCGAGGCAGAGCTCGAACGGCGGCATTCAGTACGACAGAAACGGGAGAAGGGTGAAGACCACCGTCGCGACCACCACTGGGTCCCTTCAATCCTCGCCGACCAAGGTGAACCCTCTGTTGGAGCAGATTCTGCAGAAGGTCGGCCATTTGCAAGACGAGCGCGAGGTGGTGCAGAAGCTGCAGGATCTTCTGAGGGACTATCAGGCGCACAGCGCCGGCGACGGTGTGGCGAACATGGAGTTCACGAGGGCATGGATCGACGGTAACGGGACCGTGGTGTTGCCGCAGGACAATCAGATGACGGCCAGTCCTAGGAAGGATCCGAAGCCTGTCTCGGAGAGGGGAGGTTTCTCGAGGATACCGGCGCCGGTCTACAAGAGGCCGATGTCCGTCGCGTCCGACAGCGTGTGAAGCTTCGACGTCTCGAGCCTCGACTTTGACGACCACGACGACGACGACGACGAGCGTGTCCTCGAGGTCATCGGGCTCGCCGATCGCCCGCGGGCTTGGATTATGCGCGAGCGGCTCTCGCTGCTTCCTCGTTTCGCGACGCCCTCGATTTTACGTGGATTCGCGGTTTTCATGATCGCGCGGAGAGGTGTTGCCAGGTGAGAAAGGGTGATTGCGAAGGGTAGTTCCCTGAGTTGGCGATACTGACTAGTATCCCTGTCGAACAAGCGAGCAATGATCGTTGGAGACACACTGATACTTTCGGTGCATTGGTAAGTGATCAATAATTGCGATCGGCGATCTTGTTTTTCAAATACTCGGTCTACGTCATCTACGTTATTCCTGTTTTTAACGCTAGAACTACCAACGACTGAAACGTAAAATTTCCATTCAGAGACAGAGTAAAGTAAAAGAGACGGAAAACCTTTACAACACGATAGGATACACAAGCTTTTACTTGTTTTTATTGATATTTCACGAAAAATCATTCAAATCTCTAAAAATACACCGTTCTGTATCTAAACAAAAATTATCAATTGGTCATTTTGGTAGTTCTAGTGTTAAGTATATTTGGCCTACACGTTCGTCAACAATCGACAGTTGTTCTCTAGTTTTCCAGAGAAAAAGAGACATCGAGAATGATCCAACGGGAAGGGGAATTTGTCGAAAGATTAAGCACAGAATTGCGAATTTGACAGAGTGTCTAACGATCATTGCCAAAGTCGTGCCTGTTGAAATTCGCTCTCATAAATATTCGTGAATTAATGAAACTTCTCAGTCTCAATTTTCAGTGTATCAGGGATTAGTTACTTCTCGTCAGGGGAACACTGTTTGAGAAAACGCGTTTCTATGGTGCTTGGAAGATCTCCTTTTCCTTTGTGGAACCTCGTGTAAATAGCGACGCTTTTGTCGAAAATTCTACGAAAGAATCGTGTTCCCATTTTCTATCTGTTTCGTTTAAAGAGCAGATCAATCACTCTTCTCTCGCGAATCCCGTCAAAACGAGAGGGTTCAGAAAACTCTCAACTATCCACGTTTTTGAACAGAGTCGAAAAGACTCTAGTTTTCCACGCGCGGTGTCAGATCGAAGGCGACAGAGTGTGGAGGAAGCTTAACGGGCCTTAACGGTACGGGGTCGATCAGTTAGCTCGTAGGAGTCACGTGTATATCGGGGTGGTGCTTGCATGGTGCTGAACGAGATGACGTTCGTGATCCAGATAAGATTATAATAAGGTGACCAAAAGTGAAAAAAAATTGACAAAATGCATTAACAAAAAGAAAAAAAAAAAAAAAAAAAGGAGAGAAGAAAAGGGAGGAATAACCGAAGAACGCGACGAGGATAAAAAAAGAATGAAGAAGGTAGGTTTTAGATGTTAGGTAAAGGACGAGAAAGGGGAGAGAGAGAGAGAGAGGAGAGAGGCTCGTCTCGTCGACGAATAACAACGATTTCGATTGATGAACAGACGGAATTCAAGCGGGCAATTAGCTGGTGTGCCGGCTCTTGCGTTAATGGCTTCCCGATCGATTTGCTTCCAGTCAGTTAATTGCACCCCGGCTGACAGCTCGTCGATTGATCCGAGACGAGAGATTACACCTTGCACCGTGGACACACGCAACGTGATCTCTTTCTCTTGTCGTGGTACTTTTTCTTCGTCTTTCCTCGTGTGACTTGTGATCGATAACTCATTGCCTTCCTTTCCCTCCTATCGCGAATTATTTTTTTTTTTACACTTATCACTTTTATCACCATCGAGTTCTTTGACCGGAAGTCGAAGGTGGCTTGGAAGAAATTTACGCAGAAATTGGTTTTTAGAAATTTTGGCTTTAGAACGAAAGACTGAGAATACTTCTGCTCTTTTTCTCTTTTTTTTTTTTTTTTTTTGTTTTGTTTTGTGCAGAGAGTACATATCTGTAATTTGGAACTTTGACGATGAGGAGATTTATTATTTGAAGCACGTTTGGAATTTTTGACGAAAGAAGGACAATTGACAGATCAAGGTTCGACAGTAGTTCCGCAAACGTTATTTCATTTTATGTAAAGTGAACGGTAGATGTAGATTCGTTCCTTGAGCTAGAAATTTTGGGATTCGTGAAATAAGTGTAAATTCATAAAATGCGTTTCTGGAAATTTTACGTAGAATCAGTGCCAAGAACAAAACTAATTAAAAAATCTTGACTAGAGCTAAGAATCAATTCTAATTACTTTATTAGAATTAAGAATCTCGAGAGTTTTTTTTGTTTTTTCTCGACAATGAAAATTCCACAAAATTAAGATTATTCCCCACTGCCAAACTTCATTCCACTTCACCAAAAAAACAAAATCAGACTAATAAAATAAAATCGTCACACGTAAGTCGTTTTCACCCCCCCCCTAAAAAGAATCTCAAAAAATCGATCGTAAGCTGAAAGCCTAAGAAAAAAAGAAAGAGGAATCGCGTCGCGTCGTGTCCATTTTCATTAGCTTAACATACGTACGCAGCAGGTCGACGAGCGTAAATCGCGATCCCTCAACGATCTCCGGAAAGAAAGAAGAAAAAGAGAGAGAGAGAGAAAGAAAGAGAGAGAGAAGCGATCGTGGAGGAATCGACGAGAAGATCTCGGGCTTCGCAGTCAGAATTTCTACGTTCGATGGTTCACCACGGCCTCCGGGCCGGCGAGAAATTATTTATTTATATAGTCTATCGGTTGTATTTATTGAAGACGATTTATTTGCGCGTTACGAGTTCGCTTGAGGGAGGAAAGGAGCAAAGAGTCGAGAATCGCAGGAGGGGGGGAGGGAACGTAGGTTAGAAACGGGAGGAGAAACGAAAAGAAGGAGGAGAGATGGAAAAGAATCAAATTCACCCCGGAGAACAGACTGTATTATTGTATGTAGATAGCGACGTGTCGTCGGACAAAACGCCATTCCAATGTTTCACTGTTTTTTATACCAAACGCGAGCGTAGCGGCATTTTGTATCAAGTGTCTTGAGGGGGGTGAACACCCGTGATGTGTCCGGGTGGGACGTGTTTCTGGTTTCTCGCGGAAGCCAGAGGGACGGAAGTCTACGAGGGAAATTTTTGCGTAAGAATCGTAAATAGTAGTCCTACTAGCAGATTTACAGCGTTGGATTCGATTACGTTTAAAAAGAAAATAATAACAATAACAAGTTTTCCTTAAATTTAAATTTCTGATTTGTCTCGAGAAACTCGGTGGATCTCGCAGTTCAGAAATTCTCAGCGAATAGAGACTGAAAGATTTGGAGATAAACTTTCAGGCGGAAAGATACTATTCCGGTCAAGTCTTTACTTTCATATTACTTTATTATGTCGCGATTATCGTAATGTTACGATTACAGAAACGCAAGTTTAGAGGAAAAAATTCAGAATGCTCGACGAGAGAAAAGTGGCCTAAGAAGAGACTCGTGTACGAGTCAGAACAGAGAGAGTGGAGAATCAAGAGTGCTTGCAAATCAAAATAAAACTTATATTTACTAAGTGAAAACAATTTCGAAGCGAGACGAACCGAAGGAATAGAAAGAGGCCGAGAGCGAATATTTTTTTAATAATTGCCTAGTGGAGAACTCGCGTTCTTGCGGCCTAAGCTCGGCCTCTCCGGAGGCTTTCGTTTCCTCTGGCAACGTTTCTTCGACAACGACCGCGTCCCGCCGCGGAGACCCCGGTCCCCGCTGATTAATACTAATTAAGAGGTGCACTTCCGGCGGGAAGGCAGAGAAGTTTATTTTGTTGACCAGATGTTCGAGTAGAGATCGTAACGAAATAACGTGTCCTCGGTATACAGGTGGGGAAAGGAAGGAAGGAAGAAAGAAAGAAAAAAGAAAACGGAATTATTTTTTAGCGAGGTGCGTTAGGCGCGCTTCCGGAAGTTGCTGTGGCCTCTGCGCTGCGTGGATTGTTTCTTATCTTATTCTTCTTACACACGATTCTACGTATCTACCACGTTTTTATTTCTACTGTACGTTTATTCGATTTTCTGAACGAATGGTTTGCCATGGTTTGGCGATGGTTTGCAAGGAAGACAAGATCGCGATGTTTTCGCGCGTTCTGTTCGAAAGAGGAATTTCACGGTAGCTTATTAATCTCTGAATGTGTAATGCTTTCATTCAGAGAGTGTACATTTTGTTTTGTTCGGAAAAACGTCGAGAATACTTTAGATAATTGAGATAGCAAAGCAAACTGAAGACGTTTTTTTTTTTAAACCACGTGGTAGCTTTTCGTAAAAATTTATCTTCTCCTGTGCCTTTTTTCCCCTTTCGTGCGACGCATGCCAAAGAACTTTCTATTATTTCATTTCTCTAGATCTTGCGATTAATTAAAAGAAGAAAAAAAAAAACGTCTTCGAAAGTAAATGATAATAACCAACCCTAGATACATATATATTTTAATTCCCACCCCCTAGTGTAATTTTATTTTGTAAGGACACAATTTTGTATGAAAAAGATGAAAAAAAATCAAAAAAAAAAAATAAAATTGATAAGTACGTAACAAAAAGATCGCAAAAGTCCAAGAGGTGTAAGAAAATATTCGTAAAATAATATTTCCCGTCCAGAACCGTTCTCGGGGAAGAATATTCTCGATTTAGACGAAGCGCCTGTTCTCCCGTTCGGAGAGAATTCATCCGAACTGTTAAAAAGCAAAACGAAAGAAGAGAAAAGAAAAATTAGGATGAGAGGTCACGGTAGTTCGTTCCGGAAGGCGCATCACAAAATTGCTCGTAGATTTTTCAAAGTCTCGAAAGGGGGGAGGTGGGGGGAGAATAATCGCCAATCGTGTTTTTATAAGCTTAAGCTTCGTAACCCCAAAAAAGCAGCTGCGGTTTTTCTAACTGCGTAAACGACGAGAAATGAAAAAAGAAAAAAATGAAAAAAAAAAGGAACAATATCGATGATTACCAATATTAATATCATTATTGCAAAACCATGATAATAATAATAATAATTACTATTATTATTAATAATTATTATTATTATTGCAAAACCATGGTAATAATAATAATAATTACTATTATTATTAATAATTATTATTATTATTGCGATGATTACTATAATTAGGACTGTTATTATCATCGTCGTTCGGATAACGACGACGATGATAATAACGGGGCGATTGATCATTATGATTATTATATGCAACGTTGAGTATGTACGTTATATCATTTTATCTACGAGAAGTTGTACATTGAGAGAAAACTTGCATTGAAAAAAAAAAGAGAAAAAAGGAATAAAAACAATAAAAAAACCTTAACAAAATCAACGTAGTTTGTGTAACACAGTTCGCCCTTGTTCCTGTTGTTCCGACGTCAATTTGATCAGTTTATTTTATATATTATCTATACGTGTCTCCACTTCTTATGCAAAATATTAATATTAAAATATCTAGCATTCGCTGCGTCATTATGTAATGCTAATTTTGTAAGGTATTGAATAGGTTTGAATTCCAATAATCCGATATCCAATAATCTGGCACGTACGGCACTGACCATGACTGTGCTATCGTCATCCATGATTGCCAACAATACTCGGACGATGGAAATAGATCGAAAGAATTAAATAGCAAATTCTGTTCCTTTAGTTGTTTTTTTATATTAATAAATCCGATATTACTTTTCTAAAAATTAAAACCCAAGGAAAAATTCCGAAACTGTCAACTTCCTATTTTTTCCTTTCTATTCACTCGAATTTGTTGCTAATGTCAATATAATGCAAAATAAATGAGTAATTATTACTTGGAACTTTATCATCAATTTTTTTAAGTACTCGAAATCTATCAACGCCTAATTTCTAACAAATTAACATTCAATCTTGATCCAAAAGTATCGAATACAATATGATAAAAGAGAAGTTAACCGCATAATCGCAAATGTTGCAGTTAGCAATCTAAAATACCAATTATATTACTAACTCAAACTCAATTTCTAAAATTCACTAATTTCAAAAATTTCTAAAACTTTGCCGCTCAATTTCTGAAATATCTCGAACAAACAAACCATCGCATACAAAAACTCACACGCCACTCTTAACCACTTGTGCTGGCAACTGATTGCGGACCATAACGAGTGACCAAACCGTATATAATTATTCGCTCTGTTTTTGAACTTATCGGTACGATATCATTGGGTAAAAATTATTGAGAAGTAATAAATTTATTATTCGTTTTGCCTGTGTATTTGGTTACACTTAGGTATATTCAAAACTGAGAAAATATTGCAATTTTGAGACAAAAAATTCTCGACGTTCGTAGCACGTCATTCCAGCGCAAGAGGTTAAGTATCCAGTGTACCTAGTTGCAAGCTCTAATGGTGGAGGTAAAGCACGAGCGGTGAGGGCCCGTTACGAGGCCCGATAGACCGGAGTCATCTGCGTCCTTGCCGCATATGGCGAGACGGCTCTCGTTCTCGGACAACAGCAGTCACCAACAATGGTCGAGCGTGGATCCGTACGCGTGTATACGTGAGTCAGCACGCGGCTACCTCTGCGGGGCTGCCGGCTCCGTCAAACTACACACATAAAACGAGCATCTCGAAAGGGAGGTGACCGTTTTTAAGAAACCGCGTTGCTCGGCCGCAAGCCGAGAGATTTATGACGGGTCGCGCGGTAGCCTCGATAACAACAGCGACGATTCCATCCGGGGAGATCGTTGTACGCTGCGAATGCAGACGATTAGCGAGACGTTGGTTCCTTCTTTCGCTTCGATCGAAGCAAAGTGTGTAAAAAGGTTTTAAGGAGTATTGAAAAATGGGGAATTTAAGATGCAGTCCAGGTATCTCGAAAGTTCAAAGTGTACAACTCCTGTTGCTGGGAGATTTTATTCTTTGATGCACGTTAAGGAGAGAATTTTTGATCGAGGAAGAAGGAACAACAACGTGAGAGTTGCAAATTGTTTGGCTTGACTCGAATAATTATAATCTGGGAGACTGAAGGAATTTCGAAAGAAAACCTACCAAAAAAGAAACGCTGAATTCTAATAATTAAAATAGTAGTTCTGATTACTAAAATATGAATAAAACTTTGACGCGCATTGAAGCGTGCCAGAACGTTTTGAGACATTAGAATACAAGAAAAAAAGAAAAAAAAGGAAAATCAGAACTTTGGGATATCGAGGCACGGAAATGTTTTTCTTGCAACGTCATATACAGAAAATTGCTCGAAACAATTTCGCAATGGCGTCATATCGGGGCGTGGTAACAATATGCCTGCCGCATTAAAATAATTGAGCGTAAAACCGTTCGACGACAATAGAGACGCTGAATTATCGATTTCTGCGAACGACCGTGATCATTTTCCACTAATAAATCGCGGTGGATGTCGACGCAAAAGTCATCCACGAGCGCGAGGAAGTCGTCGCGAAGCCACGTTACACCTCGTTCAACTCGTCGTTCGCGTTTATCACGTTGCGACAACGATATAATTCAACGGATGCCGAGCCGGTGCGCACAGCTGCCACGGGCAAATTGTTTATTCTAACCTGGCTCGTAATCGTCGATGCAAAGTTACCGCCGGCAATTAGAAAATCCACTTAAAGCCGGCCTAATGATTCTCATTTAACACGCCGAACGATACATGGCCGTCGCTCTGTTCATTTCGCATTCCTCGCTGGCCACTCCGGCGGCGTCTCGTGGAAATTGCGGCTACGGGTACGCTCCCTGCGTACACAAATCCACCTGCCTCTGTCGTATGTATTTTCGAGATTCCTCGGGACGATTGCATGTTTAATTTGTCGCCGTCGTTCCTCGCCGATATAGGCTACGAAGGTCGAAACTGTTCTACATACTACTCTTTCGCCAGCGAAAGTGGACAAAAAAAAACGTGTAAAAGTTTCAGGAAAATTTTTGGTTTGAGTTTGAGTTCAATTTCAGTATAAAGTTGTGAAAAGTACGATTCGCGTTTTTGCGAAAATAGTATCACACGAGGGGAGGTTCTATCTAAAATAGGCAACCTGAATAACTTGCATTAGATACAAAGTTTCATTTTTGGGAGAATCGATCCTGAGTTTCAAAGTAACATTGTGAAAAATATGGCTCAGATTTTTATTTTATCTCGAGGTAGTCGTAGCTTCTTCAGAACGAGGATTAACAGCGAGATACTTGAAAGCAGGCAACCTGAACAACTTAGGAACAAGGAAATTATATTTTAGAAGAATAACAAGTTTCATATTCTCTGAATTTTCTTCAAAGAATACATCGTCTCGTTTCAAGAAACTTTATTTTCGAATTAAACTAAAGTTCCTCCTTGAAACGAAGCAAAATTCGTTTGCCACATTTGTTCAGAAAGTAAGATAAAATTATTCAGACGAACTACTTCGGATGTCACATTCCGCGTGAAATTTTTCTACAAACGCAATACAAATAACGCGTAACGCGAAACGTGATTAACGTTAGAAAACAAACTCACGAACGGCGACTCCGCCGAGCAACGATGGCTTTTGCGACGATTTGTCAACGTTTGGAATTTTAATGACGGCCGGTATTATGTCTCGCGTTTTTGCCCCGCTTCGCAAATGAACGTTTCAGTACCGAGGTGAAAGTACTCCCACGCTGTCCGCGCGACGACGACCTCGCCGAATTCGATTTTCACACGTGAAAATTCACCCAAAAAAAAAAAAAAAAAAGAGAGAAGAAGAAGAAGCCAGTGGAGGCCTTCGAGTTTCACTTAACGCTGAAAAAACAGTCCATTGCGCAACCGTCATATGGCCGCGGCCATTTTGAATCGCAAACGTTCAAAATGGTGTGCTCGAACACCATTTGACAGAGAAAAACTCTTTTTCGAGGGTTATTTTTTTTTTTTCATTAATGTATTCGTATTTATTATCGGTAACGCGAAATAAAATTAAAATGGAATAAAAATCGAGGATACACGGTATGTTGTTGCGCGTTGATAGCGAGGTCGCGAACGGAATTATAAGCTCAATTTGTCACGCCCACGAGCCCAGGTGGACGAGCACACTGTCCAATATTATAGTATGCAAATTTCTTAATAACTTCTTGGATTGCTGAGGACTTCTTCGTTCTCGTCGGTCTTAACACGGCGCGTATCTCGGTCGAGGTGTTCCGCCTAATTGGCGAAATTCTCGCACGACGGCGAGAACGTTCGTCGATCGAATTTTAGTTAACATAAAACGGACGTACACGTTCGAATGTACGTACTGTCGTTAAAAACGTTCGTTTCGAGACCAAATTCATTGACTCCTCTCTTTTTTGCGCGACAAGTGTCTCAATTTCATTATCTCGTTTAATACTTAAATTTCAAGAAGTAAGTAAGTGACTTGCTAAAGATATTTTAAAAAGTAAATAAATTCCACGATGATTTTGAAAAGAGAATGACAACACCATCTCATTTGCTTTCGAACTTTCTAAATATGTGACCTTTCGAAAACGAATCAATCGTAAAATACGAATTATTGCCTCGCAGCCAAAATACTCGTGGATGATAATTACATGGACAGAAGAGACGTTAACCCATCTCGAAACCAACTACCGTTCTAGCTATAAAAGTTTACAACCTTGATGTATCGAATGAATTAAGACATCGATGGTACTTTTTTCTAATCGATTCCTGGGAATTCGGGACGAACCACTACCTTCCTGTCACATATTTCACGTCGGGATATACCATGTATATTTCAAATTATCGATTTTATACGGTTGTTACGAAATATTGGCGCCAGTATGTATTATAGATTGCAGTCCCGTTTTAGCGAAGGATAGGAACAAAGTTTTATTACGTTCCAAGAAGAAGAAGAAAAAAAAAAAAACAAAATTCGAAGTGATTTGAAGTATCTCAGATCCTCGTCACTAGCGGCCCTTGGCTCGTTTCTCGGCTCGTGGGCGGCTCGCAGGTGCCTCTGGTTCCTTTTACAAGTGATCCCAGGCTGCGTAACAACTGCCTACGCCCTTCTTCTCCACTCGTCCAACCTTCGGGAACCGGCTAACAGCCGCGGCTTTACGATCGAACATCGTTCTCTTGGTTGGCATCGCGTTTTATGTCCGCTCTCTGTCTCGGGCAGTACGCGCGCGCGCGCGCCAATGCCTCCCGGTGGAATGTCGTTTTCATTCATAGAAACACTCGTACATACGCGCATACGCCGCGGTATTAATAGGGCTGTTGAGAGAAAAAGCTGTGTTCTTTGAGGATGAAATAATAGCTACGTGTCGACGTGTGGGTGGATCGGTATGTGACGTTCGTGCAGGCTCGGACAGGGATCGCGGATTGTTCGAATTTTGACGAGGGGCACTGGAACCTTGGTAACGTCGGAAAATTAACGCGTCGGACGTTTTTGGATATTTCAGAAATCAGGAGTTAAGGGCGGTTAAACCTGGGAATTTGTCATTTTTTGACAACTCGAGTGTTGGAATATCGAAGATAAGTACTAAAATTGAAGAATCGATGTCTAGGGAAAAATAAAATAGCGTACAATGAATATTGAGAAGAATTATTATACAAAGAATATATTCAAATGCACGATGGAAAAATACACATTTACAGAAAATTTACAAAAGAAAAAAAAAAAGGAAAGACATATCTTTACAGAAGATACACCCTGACAAAATTTTTTTCCGAAAGGAATTTCACGTCACCCTGTACATACATGTGTAGACTACGAAATTTCGGGTACCCGCACACATCCCTAGTGTAGATGTAATTAAATTTCAAAGCGTAAGAGTACGACGATGGAAATACACGCGGTTCCGTGTCCCGACCTACGACAAATCGACGTCAACGACCCGCTGTTAATCGACTTAACATGATAATAGGCTGAGGAATCGTGCCACGCTTACCTCCTCGAGAAAGTTCGATTCGCGCGTGCAAGGAAGTCACATTACACGAAGAAGAAGCAAGACTCAGACTTGAAGACCTACGACGGAGGATAGCTTGTCCGTAATCCGGACAGGCCATCACTCTTTCACGACCGCGAACATCTTTCTATTACGTGTTCTCGGTGTTCTCCCTTCGTACACCCTCCCAGTCGTTAGATTGCCTTTCAATTCCGTCGTTTACATCTGTTTAGGCCGGTGTTTGCGTCGGAGATCGCGTTGTTCCTTTTCGGAGAAGTGTGATCCGGGCGATCGATAGATCACGATTATTGTCGAGTACAACGGAAAATATCAAGGCTAGAACTACAAACTAAAATTGATCGAAATGACTTAAAATTTTTGTCAGATTTTTTAGAGATTTAAATGGTTATTCAGAAAATTTTAAATAATATTATAATTTACTAATATAATTTAAATAATATAATATTATTCATGTTGTACTCCAGTTTATTACAAAGTTTTCCTATTGTTTTAATTATTTTAATGCGCGTTAAGGGAATTCTATAGAACCTCAGATATTTGTACTCGAATCTTTCAAAACAAAATTAAATCGAATTTGCAAATTCAATATCTAAAGTCAATATCTATGATTTTTGGTCGAACAGTTTGCGAAACTCTTGAAAGGATTTATTGAAACCGACAATTCTATTACATCTGGTGATTCGCAAGATTCTACTAATAACATTGCGCAGTTACTTGCGCCCATCGGTTATCAAAGTTAAAAAACCAAATCGTTCAATTTCTTTCTCGAGTCCCGCTGCGTCGGATCAATAATATCAGACACGACCCGCGAGCCGCGGGCGGGAAAAAACAGCGGGAAGAAAACGAAAGAAACGAACCGCCGCGGCGAGAAGCGAAAAAAAATCAATGTCCCGCAATCGGCGAAGTTGCGCTGTCTGTCTGTTGGTTGCATGCGGAGTCGGAGTAAACAGCGATAACATATTACGATATATAAAACGGCAGCTAGCCACCACCGGATTCGTGGGAGAAAACGTTTTCTCTCGTGTACCGTTCCGCCGGAGTGATCTTTGGCAACGATCACCGGCTATCAGCCAGTGGCCAGTATATATCCACGATTATTTGCATATCCTGCGCGTTTCAATATCCGTCCAGGCCCGATTTGTATGGCGTGTATGTGTTACCAGGTAAGTATTACACACACACACATGCGCGACCAGGTGTCATTTTCGACGCGAAATCGCCCCCGTTTGCCCACGGTTGTTAAGCTCGCGGAGAAATCGTAGCTTTTTTACACTTTATTGATCGTTAATTCATACAGAGTTATGGAATTGCTGTCTCCTTAATCAAATTGTTCTCTTTCCCCTTTTTCCCTTTTAAGAGTTAGAACGTGTAAGAATTAGGTTTAGGTTAGGTTAGGTTAGGTCAGAAAATTATTTCTGTAGAAATCTAATTTCCTGAAATACCAATCGCATTACATTTTGATGACATTGGCGCAAAGAAGAAAGAAGATTGAGGTTTTGAGAAATAGTTTTCTTTAAGAGTTGGAATATATAAAAATTAGGTTTAGGTTACATTGGTCAGAAAGTTCTGTAGAAATCTAATTTCCAGAAATACCAATAGCATTATTTCCTGATCACGTCAATGCAAAGAAAATTCGGAAAAAAGAAGTTAGAGGTTTCTTCAGGGAATAACTGAAATTGAATTTTACAGACTATTAAGCTTCGCGCGCGAAATCACGTTGATTTAGCTGGGTAACGACGTGAAGATTTTTTCCGAGACGAGGAGATTCAATCTTTTATTGAATGTTAATGACAACGTTTCCACGATGAAATATGATTCGAAGGAATGTCTCGTAGTACGGGAGACGCAATGTAATAATGCATTCGTATAATTTTGCATAAAAGGATCGGCAAAACGACAAAAACAAAAACTGTTATTACCATACGAACGCGGCATTAATCGTGGCTAATAAGTTTCTTTTAGACTCGATACTCGTGTTAATCTTTCATCAGCCACGGTTGAACTACAATCGTTTCCATACAGTTTTTACAGTTGGGTGAGTTTCTGCTTTTTTGCACCACGATACGTTTAAAAAAAAAAAACGATTTTCCAGCGATTGAATCGTGATATTTCATATAACGGAGATTAATGACACATGTTGACTTTAATCTACCTTGAACGTTACGATTTTTAAAGCAATATTCATTTCTCTGTGTCTAAGATCTCTCCGATTTTCTAATTTAAACCAATCGAGCACCAATGTAGTCCACCAATCGGATTTCAAAATATCATTCAACTTCTGTTCTTCCCTACTCCCCTTTTGAATTTATATTCCATGCTTCTCTTCCAATTTTTAATTTAAAATAACTATTTAAATTCCAGCATCTCTCTTGTATTTCCAAGAATCTAAATATTCCGTTTTCCCAACGTCTCGCACAAATCTGTTCCTTTCCTTTGAAACATAGACCAATCAATTCCACAAAACGTAAACTTCATTTTTTCCATTTCACGTCGCTGAACGATCGAAAAATATCACTGGAAGCTCAGAGAAAAAATGCGAAAAATTTCTTGATCCGAGCGCTGTTTACCAGAATCCGGCGGAATTGTTGTTTCAGACAGAGGTCGTAGTTCCCCAGAGAACAGAGAGGGACTGTCAGGGTCGCCGATGACAGGCGGTAAAGGATGAAGCTCGTAGTAGGTTACGTGCCTGCCATATCGGTCGAAAGAACAGGCAACCTTGGGGGTCCTTGCTCGAGCGAAGGCCTACGAAATCGCAAACAACCGGGCGATCGCGTTGCTCGACAAGCTGTTTCTTTTGTTTCGTTTTCTTTTTTCTCTCGTTTTCTCTCCTCGCTCGTGAATTTACAATTACCAAGAGGGCGCCCCCGTGTAACTCATGAATGAAAAGAGAACCAGTCCTGCGCCTAAACGGAGGAACGTTTGGCATTTCTCTCGCGTTAGAGGCACGCTAAACGCAACTAATTGTCCCTTTGTTGGCTCGAGTCTGAACAGCGAGAGACAAACCAGTCTCTTTTTTCGTTCTCTGACCGATCCTTTTCGGATAGTTTGAGAGACCTATCTTGCACGGTTACAGTGTGAATAATAGGACCATTATTCCAAGGTGAAAAATTCTCGAAAAAAACAGGTGGATTAAATTGTTTCGTCGTTCGGGAGAGGTGCTATGCTGTAATACCCACGGTCTGGGTACAGGCACGTTCGGGAAAATTTATTGGTTTTTCAAGAACCCTTAGCTGACCTTAGAGTTCGCCAGAAAACCTTAGCCACATGGCTGCACTTTTTTCTAAGCAAAGAAACAACAAGACCCTCGACTGTGGATTGATGCATGGCACCAACATCCCCGAACACGTGAGAAGCACGAGCCAGCGAGATGATTCAGGACGGCAACGGGTGTCTCGCCCTTCGTGCCCCACCCTGGACCCGCGATTCGGGCTTTCCTTCGGCTTCCAAACCAGAATCCTTCCGACTTTCGGCAAATCAAGTTCACTCTCTTGCGACACAAAGTAACCACACGAGGAGACAACCCCCCTAATACTCAGCACGCTAAAAGTCATACAGTCCACACTTTATTAATCACGATCTCGTCTCGCTACTCACGCGCGCGAACATTCGCCGTTGCGTATAATTAGTTGGATATTGTTGCAATTTTAGCATTCGAGGAAATTCGTCACGTTCCTTGCTAACTCATTAACCTCTTGCGCTGGAATGACGTGCTACGCACGTCGAAAATTTTTTTTGTCCCAAAATTGCAATATTTTCTCAGTTTTAAACATATTTAAGTATAACCCAGGCAAAACAAATAATATATTTATTACTTCTCAATAATTTCTATCTAGTGATATATCATACCGACGAGTTCAAAAAGAAAGCGACGGATTATTATATACAGTTTGGTCACTCGTTATGGTCCGCAATCAGTTGCCAGCACCAGTTGTTAAGGGCTGTATTCGATGGAACGCTTGATTTAATTATTTTAGCCAGATGAGCCGGCTCTCAACAGAGAAGTTTGTTTCATCATTGTTTTCTTTTCACTTGGATTTCAAAATTTCGTGAGACTTGGGGAAATTTTGAAATTTGCACAATTTTAATTATTAATCACCGTATCAATTTATTTGTATTAGTATATCATGTCTTGCACATTTTAGCACAATAATCAATATTTTCTAAATATATATATATATATATATAATTCCTAAATATACCCAAAGAAAGAAAAAAAAAGTTCCGGAAAAAGGACACCCTGTGCAATTACGCAAATGACAATTGAAACGTACGACAAAAAAGAAGTGAGAAGAGGTGGCACGACGTAACGCGTTAATAAAGCGCGATGACATCCGGCGGCCGCGAGTTCACGACCTTCCAATTAAAACGTTGACCCGAGCTATCCGCCCGGCGAAAACGCAGCCGACGAGGGAGGAGGCTGGAACGGTCGGAGCGTGGTTTTCGCGGGAAGCGTCAGCCACCGGTGGTGGCGCCGCGACGCTAATGAGAAGTTAATAGCGCCGGCCCGCGACTCTGTCTGAACGGTACAAGTGGCGTTAGTTCTTCAGACTCGGACAACAAGTTGCTAAAGAGGCCTGGCCCTTCGAGGACAGTGCGCATCGGGAGGAGTCATCAGAGCTGGCGCTAGAGACCAGAGACTCGCCGATTCGACAATTAAAAACTCGCGTTCTTTCCAACTCGATCCCCCATGGACAATCGAGCAACTATTTCAAAGGGAGAGCAGAAGTGATGGTTATATATAATTTTATTTTACATTTCTAAATTTTTATTACGATCCATTCACTTTTTTTATTCGTATTAATTGAAGATTATTTTAGTTAAATTTAATCTTGTATGCTAGGTAAGAATAGCTAACGTGGATGCCTCGGATAGAAATTATCGTGAAATTTAATTCAAATATAGAATCTTGCATTATCACGATATCACGTAGTTTACTTAAGCAGACAGAAAATAAAGAAAAGATCGTCAATTTATAGGCCCAGTTTTAAAGAAGACTTCACGCACAGTTGTAATTTATCGCACGACGATGGTAACAAAGTTCAATTTACAATCGCGGTTATAATTTTCGGCGAACGAAAAATACGCGGCAATAAAAATGTTTCTCCAAACATGTTTGAAGCGTTTTCCCTCCGTCCTCACCGGAGGAAGGAGATTAATATCGGTTAGCACACGGAGAGGGGGAAATGGATGATTTTAATTGTAAATGGATACGCAGTAAGTTGTAATTAAAAAGGCACGGATCGATGCTGGATGGATGATTAATAATAATCGCCGCTGCACGTCGACATACGCTCGTAATGAACCTTTATGCGGTTTATTGATGACGCAGTAAATTGCGGTGTCTCGGAGGAAGCTTCGCGCGTCACGCAACAAGGTTGCACACACACATGCAGCGGATGAAAAATGAAATGAAAAAAAGTGGCGAAGTTCGTTGTTCTCTCAGGTAAATATATACCTGATTTACACGTTCGTATCCTCGTAATTCATTCGAGCCTTCGCTTCGATTTATTTTCAATTTGCACGCGCGCGTGTTCGCGCGTTATTTGGTTTTCTACTAATGCAGATGCAAAAACTATTGAACGCTGCTTCGCTCGTATTTAAAGTTATCAAAAGAATGAGGAGCAGATGACAAATTAAGAACGCATGCATCTTTAATCGTAACGTGTTTCACCCTCTTTGAAGAGGTAACAAGAAAACCAATTATTGCAAGACTATCTGCACAATGTTTTAGCGAGGAAACGTTCAAAGGACCAAACAGTGAAGCAATATCGTTGAATTAATTGTTAACCAATTATTGTTGATTATAAGACTACGTGTATAATATTCCAATACGAAGTTAATCTATAATATTCTAACGAGGAGTTGATCTATAGCGAAATAATGTGTAACATCGTCCAACCAATTACTATTGATTACAAGACTCTAACATTTAAAGAGTTGATCTATCGAGGACCAAACAGTGAAATGACACCGTCTAACTGATTATTATAAATTATGATTAAACAATTAATACTGTCAATTGTTATAAGACCATTTGTGCAGTACTCACTCAAGTACAGGCTAAATATTCGTAGAGCCAAGCTATTGAGAATCTCGCAAAAAACAAGTTTCTAAACTCAATTGCCCTAAAAAAAAAAAAAAAAGACGATCCCTCATTCATTCTTCATTTCCATCTCATGAAATCGCACCTTGCCGCGCATTTACAGTACGACGCAATTTTCACCAAGAGATAGAAACATTTCGAAGGATCAGCTCGCGAGTGCCAGGTGCCCCGTAGAATGATTAATACCGATACGCGTCGTCAACCACGCGTTTCGACCACCGGGCGAACGTGGCGAACGAGATTTCAATGAATATCGTTGGCGTCGTTCGCGCAATTAGAATTGACAGACGGAACAATAGCGCTGTGATCGCGGTGGCGCGCGAGTACTATACCTCGGATTACGCTGACAAACAAACGCGTGTCGGCCCACGCGTTCGTCGGAATTTTTAGGCAACGATCCTGAACATTCGTATCGTGATCTGGTCACCGGATGTCGACATCCAAGACCCAGTTTTCTACGGACTTCGGTGTGCTAATAACAGGTTCCCCCAGTAGATCGTAGGAAGCTGATTCGTGCAATTTTTTCCCTCCTCGAGAGAAAGAGACCCGGAACACAGTCGGTGAACGAGGATTAAGAGAATCATAAATGGTATCGATGGTTGATGGATTACGCTCGAATATCGCACGAGTTCGATAGATAGTTGCAGTGCGTGCGATTGGGTGGTTTCGTTCGAGTGTTACAAGTGCCACGACAGAGAGCCTGTCGTTGGTCTATGGGCTAGGTTGCTGCGAGTTGTTTAATCTGATTTAGGGTAATTTGTGCTCGTCATGGTGTAATTTCGTTTGATTTTGCTCAATCGAGTTACGATAGAAGGAATTTTAATCGATAATCGTGGTTGAGTAAGTTCTCGCTTACGGACGAGTGAGTGGCATAACAACAAAGTTATAAACGCAATGAATCAAACTTAACTGCAAATCAAGACTGTCCAGAACATTACAAGAATATTTCAAGGAAAATTCAAATTAATTAACGATTAATATGACGATTACTAGATAATGTCACAAAACGAAAAATACGCTTTATTGCTTATGATATCTCAGAGAAATAAAAATATTTTTTCTCACAGATAAAACATAAAAGTTTCATACAGTCAACATTTCGGTGTTGATACTATAGAAATTCATTTGCAAAAAAATTTATAAAATATTATTATCCACAAATAGTCAGTTCCTCAACTGACTCTGTGAGACCAGAATTTCCAGAGAATCGTGAGTAACCACGTGACTCGCGAAAAGCAAATTGTCATCCGACACTTTTATGAGAAAAAAGTCACAATTTACAGATTTGGATTATGTGTAATTAATCAAAATCTCAGTTCTATAAACTGTTTATTTGCTTAAGGACCTAATAACCTTAAGCACTAAACTGCAAACTTGTGTTCAAACATCTTCAAATGGAAACTGAGTCGTACTAAAACGCTCTACTTTTGAAAAAAAAAAAAAATAAATAGAATCGCATCTTCGATTTTTTCAAAAATCTACGGTCTGACAATCGAACGACTGTCAACGAGAAACTTCTCGAGAGGAAACGAACGTATCCTAAACTGGTTGTGCTCGTCACTCGACGAGAAAGAATTTCACCTCGAAGCAATCGTTCGATCGCTTTTGCGGAATTTTCCTGCGGCAGACACAATCGAGTGATTAGCCGACGCGAGGTGCTGGACTGGCTCGCGCACGCGATGGATTCGTGTGCGAGTGAAAAGTGGTCTGCGTTGGAACGAAAACGGAAACGTCGTCTGGCCATCGGTGCTCGTTCGTATTTATTACGGTCGCGCCGTGCGTATGCGTAACATACATATCGCGCGACGAAATCGAGGCGTGTCTACATGGCGCGTCGACATACATCATCGACGTCAATCACTGCGCAACACGACGGTCCGATCCTGCCGGGCTGCATGCAAATAACGAACGATATCGTTCGACGGTTAATTAACAAACGCGATATACGAAGCGTACGAATGTAAACTGGCGTCTTTTCTTTTCTTTTCTGTTTCCCTTTGAATCATTCGCAA
Source organism: Melipona beecheii (assembly GCA_032399605.1). Lineage (NCBI taxonomy): Eukaryota > Metazoa > Arthropoda > Insecta > Hymenoptera > Apidae > Melipona > Melipona beecheii. The sequence continues at coordinate 2,671,592 of JAUCMO010000447.1, forward strand.
GTACATCAACAGTCGTACACTCTGGGACAAAAAGGTAGCGCGCTCTTTAAAAATTTCTTAGAAAGAATTACATTTTTTTCTCGCTGAACGAACGATACAAAATCTTTCTTATAGATGCATTCTTTCGTAGCGTTTTTATCAACGTGTACGTAAGTAACTTTTTTTAAAAGTTGGCAAACTTTTTACCACTTTTAGGTAGTGCTTTTGTAAACACGTGTATTAAACTTGGGAAATTTGTATTGTTAAATATTTATATCATAAGTGATGTTATTTTGTATTGTTAAAAAAAAGAAAAAATAGAAATATGGTAATATCTACCGTAGAGGTGGCTAACTGGCGACCCTTGCCCCTACTTTCCTGATCGCCAGCGCTAATCGTTGCCCCCTCCACTGCGTTGAAAGTGTCACGGCAATATACAATACTCGCGTTAGGTATATGCGTATACATACAAATCTAGCTTTTTTTACTTTACTGAGCCGCTAAAGTTAAAGAAAAATAGGGAAGGTAGTTTGAATGGCCCGCTGCCAAACAGAGCAGGAATATTCGTGGTGGAGTGGCGAATTTCTGATCAAAATGATATCAGATTTCGTGAAAGACAACGTACAGGAAAGAAAAGAAATGAGTTCGTTGAAGAAATTGAATCCTAGGCTAAAATCCCAACTATCCTCATCAACGTCATCGTCAATTCGAAGAGGTTCGACTCGAGTTTCTTCGGAGGCACGCGAGGCACACGCGAAAACAGGCCGATTAAAGTTCGACCGATCTATTTTCGCGCGGTGGTCACGAACGGGAACGCGGCTCGATCGAAACGAGCTCGATCGTCGTTGTCGCGACAACGATGATACGGGCGGCGAGCGCGCGCGCGCCATCATCTGCGTGGCGCCTGCGTGGAGCGCGTATATGGCAGTCGAAGGTCCTGGTAGCGCGCGAGACGATACGCGCGGCGCGATGACGGGAGCTGGAATACTCCGCGGATCGGGAGAATCACGAGGCACCCGGAGGGGGGGGAGGGGGGAGGAAGAGGAGAAGAAAGGAGGAAGGGACACGCGGAAGTGAGGAACCTTGGACCCGCCATTTCGGGACGTAGTCCTCGTGCCGCGCCGTATAAAGTCTCCGGTGTTGCTCACCTGCCGCCGTAATCCCGCCTAGAATTAGTTCTCGCGAGGGTCACCGCGGATTTTTAAAAAAGGAAGCAACCCGGAACGGATCTCTTCGCTTCGCGCCTCTTACGGGCCTCTGATCTCGTTTAAGTTAACTCGTTGCGAAGTCGACTGAGAGTTTTATGCGCGTTGTTGGTAAATTAGTCACGCGTCAGTCGCTCTAAGGTACTTTGGTCAGGGATCAAAGTGCAAATCAGAAAGGATATATAAAAGGACTCGTATAAAAAAAAAAAATCAGTATGATTTGACAAGCTAAATTATAATACAATCCTCTTACAACGCGATAGAAATAAGATAATGTAGTAAGAAAATGTGGGAGGTTAAAATTGTCGTTCTTGTTGAGTGTGGTGGCGCTAGTTTGTTCGAAGGCGGAAGATGAGATTTGAGAAGTAAGTATTTGTTATGTACGATAGTTTCGATACTCTGTACAGATGTTTGTATCGAGCGAACGTATAAAAAGATGTATGATTTGGAGATATATATTTTACGTGGCACTAGTTTGTTATGAATATGAAGAATCAAATTTGAAGAACGATGCTTCTGTCCATAACAGTTAAAGGAAAAAACTACTGTAGTGGAACCATTTCGTTCTCGTTTTTACTAGTCATAAATTTAAGATTGGTCATTTTCTCGCAGCTTTATGGATGATCATATTCGTTAAAAGGAAATTGCTGGCATTCTACAAGAAATATGAGAACAGTTTCGCCTCATGTCAGGTGACACAAAGAATTAGTAGGAGAAAAAGTGTACGTGGCGATCTAAAATCTCAAGTTTTAGAACGATACATTTTAACATTATCGGAATTATCGAAATTACTATTATGTATACAATATATACGACTCATCGAACTTGAAGCGACGATTATCCTACCGGTTTATTTGCAAGCGACAGTAATGACCAAACGAGGAAACTATCGGACGAGGTAATGGGTCCATTTGCTCGTTTTACGCGGTGATTTTTCAATTGTAAATTGAAAACTTTATGCCTCGTCGCGATTCATAAAGCGCGACATACCCTTGACGCTAGAGCGTAAATCTGCGAAACGATGCGAAAGGATCACGCCTCCCGTCTCGTAATAAATATTTTACGATAACTCGCTCGTTAGCGGGATTTTACGGTTCGTGAAATCGGCCGGCCATGTTAAAAGAGACGCTCTCGTGATCCACGAATCCGCCGTTCGGCCAATTTGTCCAGTTAGTTTACAACTTGGGAAGTTCCAACCTCTTCCGTCTAACCTCTTCTTGGCGAATTAACAAACAAAATTGAGGTACTCGGGGGTAATCGATGCTTCGACAAGGTTGAGAGGTCATCTCTGTCGAAAACGTATAATTCCACGATGTATCGTTATAACTCGAGTACACAACGGCAGATTTCCATCTGTAAAAGTTCCACCGAATGACGCGAAATTTAAAAGGCTCGTAATTAATTTATAACTACTTTTTGTAGCCGTCGTCGAGTACATTGTACGCAGATTATTACAACGTATATGTGTTTCTTGTTCTTGAAAAAACATAATCATTAATCATTAATAAGCGAAGGTTGGCTTTTCAATTTTGACGATGTGATCAGCGTATTTCGCGCCTGTACGATCAATCAATTTAAAATCGCTAAAATCCTCATTTTACAGCGTTGTGTAAATATTCAACGAAACTCGCGAAACTATAGCCAAGAAAGAAGAAGAAGAAGAAGAAGAAGAAGAAAGAACGACGTATCACATCGTCCTACTACAACTCGTTACGAGTTTGTAAATCGAGGACGAGCGATAATACGAATGATAATTAGGCGTACACGGAAAAACTCGTTCGTAAACAGACGGGCAGCTCGAGAGTCGTTGTTAGATCATGCAACCCGGTTTGTACCGCAGTCAGAAAGCCATTGACGTTTTTACTTTGCTGGTTGATTTGTTATTCGCCGCGGCGTGGACCAGTCTCTCCGCCTGGTTCTATGTCGTCTCGCGTCACCTTCGTCCGCTCGACGACTAAAAGAAGATATTAAATCGGCCTCTCCGATTCGTCCGGTGGTATGTTAATTAGGCGGATCGGATCGTGACGGCGGCGTAGCAACGCGCGTCACAAATTTCTTTTCGATCATGCTTTCAGTAACATATTGCTTCGTGGTTAAGGGGAGAGGGGGAGATACGCACGGGATGATGAATGCGACGCGGGCACACAGCTGCGGAGCACACGCCGTGGGAAACGGCGAGCCGGTCACGTTGTTTCGCCAAAGATCGGACCGAGCGATCGATGAGGATTAATCTCTTAATTGGAGTGGACGAGGTGGCTCGCTCGAGTGTCGCCGATCGGGGAAGAAGCAATCTTCTTGTCGATACTCCTTTTAAGCACGCACGAATTATCGGAGGTCGCGCGATGGACGAAACGTAGAAACGAATCTGTGTTGGATTTTTTTCTCGTAAGATGAATCGTTTCGCGATTCGTTAATTTATACTTAATTGGGGGATGACGCGAGTGGTTAATTGGAGTTATTTAATTCCAGTAACAAAGTATTAAAAAACGCGTATTAAAATTGGAGGCTTATTTGGTGGGGAAAGTTGGGAGACGAGGAAACCTGGATAGTTTTATCAGATATGGATCTTTTCCTCTAAAATATTACTTTGAATCTTCGCAACAAGGGGGTCGTTCGTTTAACTCTAAATTCGGAGTATATTATTTCAAAGATTATTCAAAGATTATAGAAAATTATAAAAAGGTAATTATTGAAATATCTCGAACGAGTCAATTCTTTTTTTTTTATCGAACTATGGAAAATCGAGCAATAAGAAAGTCTTCTTTCTAAAGTGTCACTTGAGTTCTCGCGACTCCAGGGTCATCCATTTAACTCTAAATTAAAAAGGGAATTTCTCGGTAACAGAAATTATTCGACTAACGGCTGACAAGTTTCAAAGGCACTGTAAGCTGTAGGAAACACATTCCTGTAGATGATGAACGGTCGGTTGCGCAATATTAGTTAGATACGAGTATTGTAAAGCAGTTGGATACGTGTTGGCGATGACACAAGAGGAGACGCGCGTGGAATGAGGAAGGCTTGTGCATACGTACGGAGGATGAATGCGGAATGTGAGAGGAAACTAGATCGACTCCAATTTGCAGTTTCTCAAATTACCATCGCGATTTTGCAATCTTTGGCCACTCCGTCTCGTCCAATGAAAGTCACGCATGAGATATTGCAGAATTTTCACCTCCTAAAAGAAGTCTTTAGGATCTCCTGAAGTTCTGCTCATTGTTTCACCTGTTTTCCGTTTGCTCGAATAAATGCAATAATGTGCAATTTCTACTTGCAATTTTGCGCTATTTGGTTTTACGATTTTGTAATCGTTCAAGTTGACAGGAATCTGATCCAAGCAGAGGGATGTTTAATGTACTTTCGAGGATTGATAATTCCAAAAATTGTTCGATGAATTGTCATCGTTGAAATTAATTAATTCGGAGTAAATTTCGCCCAAAATAATCGAATACATGACAAATCCGTAACTCCTAGGTAAGCCTAAATTGTGTATCGGTAATTTTTCAATACGTGTGATACATAAAACTGCAAACGAAGCATCCAAAATTTATCTCATTACGAATGAAACAAAGATCTAACGCTCCGTTAAGTTTTTCGTCTTGGCGAAAGCCAATTTCGTCGCATTTCGTGGGAGGATGCTGTACGAAACGTCGGCACGTGAGGCCTCTTCCGGCGCGGTGGATGGCGGCCAGCTGGTATGCGACTCCGTCGAGCCGCGATTCGCACTCTTTTTCGTCGTTCCCCTTTTGGCGGGGCGCGCATACGCCGCAGGTCGAAAGTTCGTGCGACCGTGCTCGATTATTTTCAACCCGGAACGAGGTTGGCCTTTAGAATTCCTTGACGTGTCTCGTCAGACACGACCCTATCTTCTGCATCTGGCTCGCAGAGGGCAGGATCCAGGCTCTTATCGATCCGATCGCGATCGCTACGGGACCCGACGTAGAATGTCATTCGATTATATGCAGAATGGAAATGTTCATAAACGGAAACGTTTTCTTTCTCGTGTTGTCTGTCGAGTTGGTGACTCGAAAACGCGCGAGAGATACACGGGGTGGAGGATCGGATCTTTCGTGACGAATATTACTCGCGATTAATATTTTGTCAAAGTGTCGAATATTTGAAAATTGAGATCAGCCACGATTACAATGTCCGCAAATCAGAATTGAAACACTCGGCGATACAACGTCGTTCGATTCGATATGCATATCGCATTGTAATTGAGTTCCTCTCAAAATCGATTACAGAGAACGCGTATAAGGATGAATCAGGTTCTGAGCTCTAAGCGGATTAATTTAAACGAAGGCGCAAAAAGAGAAAAAGAAACAGCCTGCCTCCTCGTGTTTTTCTGGCCTAGGTATTATACCGATCTCGGTCTGCAAATGGATCAGCAGATAAACGTTTCGATAAATCTTCCCGTCGTTTTGCATGTCAGTCGAAGATGGCGAAGATTCGGGATTAATCGCGGTTCGTCATTCCTAATACAGTCAAGAATGGAAGAAAAAAACGATGGTAGATCGGTGATGAACGATGTGGTTACAAGATCTGTGGGTGCAAACACACGGATGGAGCGAGGTGGCAACGTAACCGGACTGTTCTAGGGACACCTATGTAAGGATAAGCGTCTCTGGCTCGAGTTTCCATTACCGACTTTACGCTCGAGCACGAATAAAGAAATCTCATCAAAATTTCATGAGGTTCGTGGCAGGAACAGCGATCCTTTTCTTTTTTTTTACCGCTTTCGAGTACTGCTTGTCAAGCGATAACGAGATATGCGTTTTTTATTCGTTTAACACGCGAAACTGTTATCGAGAAACTTTAATTCGAGATTAACGCGTGGACTTTTTTGAGCACAAGCTATCATTAGCTAAAGAGAAGTTTGGCTGTCATTTCTGTCATACTTTTATATTTGAACTAAAAAGCACGTTTGAATTAAACGATCCTAAATTAATTATAAAATCTACGAGTATCGTTTTTTAAGTACAATTACGCATTTCACTAACTTACATAAAATTACGTACTAATCAAATTACATAATCTCTTAGAAATCTTTTCAAAAGTACTCTAAAGGCACATTTTATCGAATCGTTCTAAACCGATCAAATCTATTCACAATTGCCATTTTTCAAGCATACCTCCGTCTGAGAATGGTCACATTAAAATTGGGACACAACTCGAGAAATGATTATACCATCCTAACCTAATCATCGATCGTTTTCATGCGATTCCATATTTTTGTGAACAGAATTGCAGAGACAAAAAGACAAAGACTCTGAATTAAATCCCCAATTTTCCCATGAACGCATAAAAATTCGCAGTCGACTAATCACGAAACCATCTTTTACTAACCTAACCTCTAAAAACGATTCCCTCAAAAATTCGTTGAAAACAAATCTAAAAGCATCAGAAAATCAGCAATCAAAAATATTCGTGTGATTTCATATTTTTGTGAATAGAATTGAAGAATCAAAGATTAGTTCCGAATTAAATTCATAAACGTACAGTCGGCTAATCACGAAACCATCCATCGCTATCTTTCCGAACCTAACCTCTCGAAACTGATGAGACAGAGACCAGTCCTGAATTAAATTCCGAAACTTCCCACGAACCATGGTATGCGTCAGAGAATCGAAAACTAGAGTGTATTCAGTGAATTGCATTTCGCAAGCGCGTGTGTTCAGGTGTGTTCCTGATGGCTATTGGGATATTTCGGAAGTGGCCTTCGGCGAGGAGCGACCGGTCGCGTCGCGAGATACGCCTTAAGCCATATACGGATCGGACACGGTGGCGCTAATAGGAAGTGTATCCTTGCCAGGTGATCCGTTCGTGGCCACCGGCGACCGATTCCTCTGAAAAAATACTGCCATCTAGGGGAGTCCTAAGGACCGCGTTCGCTGCCACCGTCGCGTGTCCTTCCAGTCCGGCCGTAGGAATCGCGGGCAATTCTTAAAATTAGTCACGCGGTCACCGCCGCCGCGCGAAGGACGAACCCGATGACTCGTACGTACTCGCGCGTGCTTTAGGACCCGAGTGTTTTTTTCTACCAGTTTTGGTACTTAGTTTCACGCTTGTGCAACGCTGTTTCTCCCGTTGAAGGTTTTCTTACGATACTTGGTCATTTTTTCTTTTTTTTCTTTTTTCGTTTGAAAACTTCGAAACTTGAATTATCAGTTCGGCTTTGGAAGTGACATACAAAGTACGAAATAAGAGGGTTTCTAGGTGAAGACATTAGGTGAAGGTTATTTTGGCCAGAAGGATGTTGGAGCCGAGCCAGGTAATTTTCCTGTAATGTTCGCCTAATTTGGTCGCGGACCATTTGTAAGCGATCTACAATTGGAAACGGGCTGCTTTACTGGTTACTATTATCGGCGTGATAAGGAAAATACAACTTTTACTCGACTTCAAACTATTTTACTATTCTCAACTATCGCAATTTTGGACTGCGTTATACAGATTATTATTGATGTAACTTGTACTCAGTCGTGGGAACATTTTTTCAAATAATTTTGATACTCTCAAACGTAATTGTCACAATTTTGTGACATAATTTATTTAGAACGCGATTAAAATTATTATTGGCGTAATAAGAAAAATACAACTTCCACTCAACATTTGTTCTAACAATTTTGATATTCTCGAATGTATCATTTTTGTAATTATCAATTTTGATAAATGATACTACAGACTGTAACAAATAGACAAGAATTATTATTGACGTGTTGGTCATAGCAAACAGAATGTAATTTCTACTCAACGTAAGAAATCTTCTCATTTTGAACAAATGTAACAAACAAAAACACGCTGGGTTATATAATTGTTTGGTACGTTTAGAATTATACAATTTATTTAGTATATTATATTATAATATTATATTATAGTATATTTAGTACATTATCAATTATTATTGACCTGTTGAATATAACTTCTCTCCCGAATGTTAGGAACGTTGTTCAGGTCAATTCTGATCTCAATCCTCAAGCGTAATTTCAAACTATACTAACACAAGAGTAGACCGAATTGCGTAAATCTATTTAGCACGTTATTAAGACGCGGAGCGGTTAAAAGTATAATGTCGTCCGAGGCATGTCTGTTTGGCGTGTTACGCGAGCAGAGTGGCCGCGACGGTGGAAAGGCGGCGCGACGAAGCGCTCTTTAACGAGTGTAAAAATTACTGGCACATAAATTCATACTGCGGTTTACATACCTGGTAGCTAAAAGTTGCACCGAAAGGCATTAAGGCTGGCGTGCCGCCTTGCACGCCGCGTTATTGAAACTGAACTTCGATCCCTTGCGCGTAAAACATTCTCGCAGTTTGAATTTTAAATCGAGCATTGCGCGACTTGACTATTTTCAGATAATTACGCGCAAACACTATTTACAATTATTCATAATTAAAAATTGGTAGGGAAAACGTTTCTCTTTTCTTTTTTTTCTGGAGATAGACGTTGTTGCCGGGCTGGTGGCGCTAGTTTGATCTGAACTTTAAGCTCGAAGAACGAAACATTTCGGGATATTACAGACTCGATACGTATTATGCGATCGAATCTACTTCCCGACAAACGTGTCAGAAATTGCATGCTCGTGATCTGTGTTTCGAAGCGAAGACAATTAAAAATTGCAGTCGGTTTGAATATTTTAGACAATCTTCGTGTAGCAGTCTCGCGCGAGATGCGCAAAGAAATTCTATACTGAGGGAACTTCCTGTATCATCGAGACTCTTGGGCTTAGACACCATCGAGAAAAAACGCGCATTTGTTACATTGAAGCTCGCCAACGACCGCGGCAAAAAGGAAGATCGAGCTCATTACGCTGCGCCAAGTTACACGTTTCCCAAGTACTAAGTATCCCACTAAGTATCCCAGGTGGCAAGAAACAGCCGGTCGCGAGTCCTCGCGGTGGACACCGTCCGGGATAGAGCGGACGAAGGAGGAAAGGACGTGGCGATGCGTTCGAATCAAGAGATCATTTGAGGCCACGCGCGCGGGCTCCCCGGCAAAAAGTTCCGCGTCGTTGCATCGGGAATGCATCGTGTCACGGCGTGCCATCGTAATTATCGCGACAGTGCTACGGCAGAATTAATTACTTCGATTGCGGGTTAAATGGAAACTTGTTTCATTCACTTAATTACGCTTCCATCATATCGCAGCTTACAGATACTTTGGATGTGAAGTTTCCCAGAAATGCAACTATCAGCGATCACGAACGAAATTGAAGCATAAGTATACTGATATTATATTTTCAAATTAATTACCTATACGATATAAACACACCCCAATACCTTCACCCACGCTCCTATTAACAATCGTAAACAAAATATAAATAAATTTAATTATTTACAATTTATCGTGACAAGATAATAACAGATTAATAAATTTCAAGAAATGCAATTATCAGAATATTAAATATTTGTTTCCAAATTAAATTATTTAAATATTGAAAAGAATACGAATTACAAATTAACATAACAGATAAATTGATTAATTTATTGTTTAGAAATTCTCTCTGCCCTCTTTTTCGAGAGCTGATTTACTTTCCCATGAAAGTGTCCCATTGCTCCGTTTCTCGTGACTAACCCCCCGGTGGTTACAGCGTGGAATCTTCCTTCGAAAAATCTCGCGGTCGAGTTTTGTTTTCCTGCGGCTACAACGATCGCGATAGCGTAGGAGAAGAAGCAGAAGGGGAGGGGAAAAAACGACGGAAAGCAGGCGGCTCTGGTTTCTTGCGATCGGTGCCCTTCAATTACTCCCGAGGAGTGTATTTTAAGAAACCGCCGCCTCCCCCTTTTTCCCGAACGGCATGACTTTTCGCATTCCTCTCGATTAATGGATACACGGATCGCCGTGCGGCGAGCTACCTTCTACCTTCGCGGCCGCGTACCGTTAAATCGAAATAAAAGGAACGAGCCGAAGAGGGGGAGGGGTGAACGTTCGTCAGGACGGAGGAGCGATAATTGGCACTCGGGGTTTAAGGCTCTCCTCGTAGCTCGGTCGAGTGCCATTACAACCCGCGAGCCCTCGCGCATCGCGACAAATGAGGCGAAACGCTGGCCAGGTCTCCCCCCCTCCCCCGATCCCCGAGCAAATAGCCCGAGGAAGTTTCAGTGTCTAGCCGACTTCTTTGGTGGGCCGCCATTTCAGGATGGCGTTCCTTCGTTCCGTGGTCCGGTAACGTTTGAACGACAAGTGACGACAACGAGGAATCGTCCGTTTTTACCCGCAAATTGTAATAACTAGACACAATTTGCAAAATTGACCCGAGGTAGAATGTCTCTTTTGTCCGAACAAGCCTCTTCGTTCTTGCAACTCAATATTACTACACTATAGATCGTTAAATCTCACATTTAATTAAATCCATTGAACGTTTTCTCGATGGATCTTCATCCTCCGACGAGGTTCAATTTCAATTCCGTCTCTACAGAATTTGTCATTTATCTCGATCGCGTTGGTTTCTAAAATCGATCCAGCAACTCCTGTACGCCGATACGTCTAATTTACTGCGAGCCGAACGAACCTCCAGAGGTTTTTCGAGACGGAGTCACTGCGGGGCAGCGGAGAGTAACAACAGAGCGACGATATTGCCGCGGCGTGACGACGATCGAAGCCAGCGATCCATGGACCCCGGTGTCGATATTACGAACAGTTTTGCGGCATCAAGGCCGCCTCCTTACTCGAGATCTTGTCTCTCACGATGACTCACGCCTAGGCTGGCTGCTGCCTCGCCGTGGCACTCTCTTTCGCCTTCCTCGCTTCTTCTCTTCCTCCCTTCCTCTCTCCTCTTAAATCGCCAGAGTACGGAAAGAAACGAGCGACAACGACAACGACGACGACGACGACGACGACGACGACGACAACGACGACGACGGATAAATAGAGATCGAGAGATCCGAAGGCGACCAAGAGACCAAGCGAGCGAGAGAGAGAGAGAGAGAGAGAGAGAGAGAAAAGTGAGAGCGGTTCTCGAGGCGAGCTTACACGTTTAACATAGTTTATAGACACATCGTGCCACCACTGTTGGATCTAACGTTGTTGGATCGATTATGAAATTAACGGACCCAGCCGGCAGGAAGAAGCTCGACTCTCCTCCGGGGGAGCAAACATGGTCTGAATTACTTTGGTAATTCGAGTATTTCTTGCCGATCACCGAATTAGTTCGATTTAGGGAGGGATTGGATCGAGAAAAATCATCAGGGATCGATTTAATGTTGGTGAAGCAGTGGTTTTCTTTTTTTCCTCCTTTGAATTTGAATGTTGAACATTCAGAAGCTCTATCGATCAATAGAAAAATATTTTCTATAAATCCATTGTTTCTTTTTAAAGGAATTGAATGTATTTTTTTATGTGCATGAAAAATATGCAAATACGACACACGTTCGAATATGCAAAAGCTGTAACGATAGACGATGTGAAAAATAACTTTTTATACAAATAACAGTAATATTAAAAAAATATACAGACATGCACGAACAATAGGCAAGTAAAGTATTTACGAAGAGTAGATAAACCATTTGCATATTTCACGTGCACAAATATCCACAATTTGTTAATCATTCCAGTCCAGATACTCGAATTAAAGAGCGAAGATCGATCAGTATTATTATTATTACTACTATTGTTATTATTATTTTCAATAACAAAAAGAGCGAGTTTTTCGCGAGAACTATCGCGGCCTACGATCTCGCGTTTCTCTCGTCGCGAGATTTAGGGTGGCAGAGAGAAACTCTCGCGATTGCAAAATCCTCCGACGATGATAATCTGCGGAGTGCCGCTGCGATTGCTTCCTGATGGGAAATTGGAGCGGGATTTATTTGGCACCGCGTTTATTTTCGAACGGTTATAAACAAGGCTGTCGTTGATTCGCGATTACGCGGAAAGGTGAAAGTCGCGATTAGCGTTCCCCGGGCTCGCTTCGGACCTCGGACTAATCGAAACGGGGATCGAGAGTGCCCACTTGAACGAGTGGGCGAGGACATTATCTTTCGAACTTTGCGAATTTCTGCGGAATATCATCGTCGATTCGTCTCTACTTTTTGGTCTCTACAAACAGGTGAGATCTTTCAGAGTTTAGCGCGACCCTCCGGGCACCAGCGTTGCAAGAATTGCGCAGGAAGTGAAATTTAGACGGATCTTGAAAGACAACGAGAAAATGCACAGTATGTGACAGAAAATGGGTAAACTATAATTAAAAATTAATATTTTTCTGATATAGGATCTCGATTCGTTCAAAATCAGGCGGCCTGAATATTGGCGAACTGAAAACAATAATGGTACCTAGCTAGTGGTGCTATGCACTAAATACATTTCTTATTTTTGTTATTTATTCATTTTATTGAAAATATTGAAAAACTCTCTAAAAAGTTTTTATGTTTTGCGTAAATATTTCATTAATTGGGATTGATAAATAAATACAGATATACACTTGTGTGTGTATTTTTTTATATTACACATTTTTGTTAAATTCTCGAAATATTTACCTATTTTCGTTACATACGTGGATGTTTGTCAGATTTTTCAGACATTATGGTTACCGTGTCCTTATCCTACAACTTATAGAAGGAGCTTATTCGAAGCTCGAACGAGCGTGAATTCTCAGAAAGAATTCTCTCCCCCACAAGGGATGATCTCAATTTAAACGCATCTGTTTGAACTCACAAGTGCACATGCTCTGCGTTTGACTTACTTATCAATATGCAAACGAGTAGATCAAATAGTTTTGGCACATTCCTGATGTTTCTGCATCTTCCAAAATATCAAAAATGCAGTTATTCAACTAACAGATCGCTATTACAAGTCAGATAGTTTTTTTTTTTTTAATATTCCGAGAATTTCAAATACGCTGCATTTTTTCTGCGCCCAATTTCGTCGTCCGTGCTCGGACGTGACTGCGAACGAGCGCGAAGGAAACTGTGGATTGTGAGAGAAAGGAAAGCAAAGTTTTCGGTCCTCGTCCTGCTGGTCAAATCGCTGGTCGAGATCGAGGCGCGTGGATCGCGGCAAAAAGGCGGGAACGTACCGGGGGCCGAAGGTTGTCCGCGGAATTTCGACAAGTGACAACGACGCAGGCATACCGATTTCGTGAAACGGAACGCGGCGGTTCCCTGCGTTACGGCGGGCGAAACGTCTCGCGTACGTGGCCTCGCATGCGAATGCTCGTTTGTCCGTAAGATTATCCACAGGGTGTGCTTTTCAACCGGGGGTCTGCGCCGAAACCAGTTTCAAATTTCGTTCGGTTTCGTTTCCTTTCCTTTTCTCGTTTGAAATACGCGCGCGCGCGCGCATAGAGGTGGCATTGCAGGTCACAGTTTAAAGTAGAAGATGTACAGTCATCGTCAGACCTACTTGGCAACTCCTCGCCTCGGTGTTTCTCTTTTTACACCAATTAATCCTTTCACCTGCCAGTCAAAACAGAATAACACGCGTCACGCTCCGTCTTTTTCGCTTTTCTTGTTACTTCCACCAAGGGATATTCTCAAAATATCATTCGGTGAAAAGTTATTTATTTGCCAAAGTTGTTGTTGTATCTCAGAATGTTGAAAATTTGATAAAAATAAATGTGAACATCGTTCGATGATGGTACTACGCATTCGTTTAATGTTCCATTATCTCTAGGGAGATTAATTGAATTCTGATTCATCACGGGTTATCGGCAATAATTCAGTTTATTATATCAATTTGTAAAAGTATTTCTCGACAATAGAAAATCCTTCGCGTCGGGAGGGACAATAAGAAGTTACACCTTTCTAACGAATCATCTCGTTCTGTTGAAACTTCATCAACAAGAAATAGCAAATATCGAGCATGTAGGAAATGTACTTGCACTAATCATTAGACTTTAACTCCGTCAAGAATTTACGACGCTCCTGTTATTATAACCTATATCAATCATCCACTTGACTTTTTTTTTTTTTAAGGTAGAGGAGTTCATGCTCTTCTTTTTATCACTAAAAGTGATTTTAGCGTAACACACAGAAAATCGGGCCTCTTCAGGTGCAACGCTGATGCAACGAAAATTAGCGATTGGTTGATTTGGGTCACGTGATTCGCGAGGAGGCGTGGGATAGACCTCGAGTAGGAGTGGCGTTATCTAGGTATTACTGAGCGATCGCGCCTGTAATTTGTTTCGTATCGATTCAAACGTTTGCATATCGATAAAATTTTATGGCAAAAGAGTCGTCTCCATTTCCTAGACTTTTGGGTCTTTCAATGAGACGAATCATACTAAGATACAAGTCGTGCAGTTTTTTTTTCTTTCCTTATAGTTATAAAAACTAGAATCTATCATTGACAAGACAATTAAGAATCTACTTATCGTGAGATGTATCGAAGAAGATAACAAGTTGCACGTTCTCGTCATACTTAATGAATCATCTTGTTTAATGACCACGTATCAAACGCGATTGCTTAGAACGTCAATTAATCAATTCTGACTCACGATTAAAACATCACGATTGTAATTCACTCTTTGTCGCCATTTTCCTTGTTTCATTAATGCACGGCGGATATTTGTATAATTATTTTTAGAAATTTAGTACAAACCTCCATGATAAATACGACAAAGGTAAAGATATTATTGAAAACTGGGTTTTCATTTAGCCGACAGTGGCATTTGACTTCTACGATCTCCTCCCATTTTTCAATTTCGAAAAAGTCCCAGGTGTTTTAAATTTTAAAAATACTCGTCCGCTTTTCGTCAATTTCACGCGTTCGTTAAACTGTTGAACATTTTACCGATGAAAGGACGTTGAAGTGATCAAAATAGTAGCGATTGGTCGATGCAAATGAGTATGGGATCCAAATTAAAGTTATTTCATTTTTCCCAAGGTTCAAGTTGCCCGTGTATAGAATAAAATCCCTTTATGATTCGCTGATAGGTTTTCTTCCTATTAAAGCTGCTGATCAAGTTCATCGTAGACGTCTGTCGTTACAGTGTGATTGTGATCTCAGTGTTCAGTGTTCACAGTGAATCACACGCGAGTCACGACTCTTCCACTTGATGTTACTCGATATTCTTTCGCTTAATATTCTCCCACAATCTTTTGCTCGATAAACGAACATTTCGATTCATTTCACTCGGCGTGTCTCGCCGACCTAATACACACGGATCGTCACTAGGTTGGTGAGACGGCCTTGCGAAAGGCAAATCGCAGGCAGCGCGATATTGTGTACGTACAATCGGATACGTATGTACGCACGTTCGTGGGCAACCTTGCCGCGACGTCCGTGTCGGAAAACACCTGCGTTTCAACGGCCTAGAGCGGCAAACAATCCTTTACGTTTCGCGGCGACGGTTATTAGGTTATTAGGTTAGGTTTAGATTAAGTTTAAGTTAGGTTAGGTAAGGTTAGGTTTTAGGTTAGGTTAGGTTAGGTTTAGGTTAGGTAGGAAAGGAACGTTCGTGGAACGTTCGGATTCCACGGGGGGTTGTTCAATGCTGGCAAAGTTGCTCGCCAGAGTGAAATTGGAATAATAAGGGTAACACGTTCGATTTCGAAAGATTGACAATTGACGCGAGACCACCTGTATTTTTCTAACGAGTGTAACGAGCTGCGTTCAACTTTGAACGATTGTGACTACACTGGAAAATTTGTTACCTGTTTTGCGGTATCAGAAGGTTTTCTTTTTTGAATACAGACGAGTAATTTCGACGGGGATCTGAATGTATTGGGAAAATTGTTGATTGCACTTGACCATCGAAGTTGTTTAAAAACTATTCCTGCGTGATGATCAAACGTGTATATTTTTGATGTGATTCTGATGCGAATTCTTGCGTTTGACGAGGGGAAATAGTCTTAATTCTTGGTAACTTTTATCGAGACGTCCGACAGTTTTCCATTTTCTTTCGCTGACGAATTTACGGACGGCGCCCCGTAGGACGGTGCATTTTATCAACGGCGTGGTTGTGTCGGTGTTCGACACCGCCCGTGGCAAGAGGCGGATTCTAAAAAAACTCGAGACGGCCGCGGCCAAAGGAAGGGAGGAAAAAGCGGTCGTTGCCAAAAAAGACGCGCCTGTATCAGATACACAATCGATACTACGAGAAAAATAAGGTACACGGATGAGCTCATTATCGATTCGGCATCGGAATTGCTCAATTTGCCCTTTCTGGGGCCCACATATACCTTTGCCCGACACAAATGCCTCGAGATAACGTCGTGTAAAGATGTTGTCTCATTTGTAATTTCTCTCCCGACGTACAAAATCCCGCGTTTCTTTTCCCTGGTGAGAAACACTCGAACGTATCTACAATAGTTTGCAATCAGTTCTAATATATGTGTGGCTTTTAAAATGTAAAATGCAATTAAAAATAATCCGAATGATGGAACTTTTTTCTAGATGTGTTTGTTTTCGAAATTTATTCGCATATTTGCTTTTTATTTTTACAACACAATTTCATGTCCCTTTCTCTGTTTGATCTGTAAGAATGACTTTGCGGATTATGGAATTTTCTTGAAATTATTTTTTACGTAATAAAGAGACAGTCGTAATCGCTTCATTTGAAAGTATGAAATTTACTATCTATCTAATCTAATAGTATCTATAATTTGCAGCAACATTCTATGGAAATTCAAATTCTTCTTTTCTATCGAGAAATCTAAATTTTCGCTTAATAATTTCCAAATTTTTTTGGAAATAGGTAGTTTTGACACGTATCATGTATCTGTATTATATTTGTAATAAAAGGAATAGTATAGTATATAATAATAAAAATAATACAATTTACTCACTTTGATAATCTATAACGACAAGCATTTGTATTCGCAAAATTAAGAGAGATATGAATAAATTTCAAAATATCTACGTTCTACTAATTAAAACTCAACAAAAAAATTACTTCATTGCAATGATAATGTAATTAATGATGTAAAGTGGTATATGTCTGTGGTTGAGAGTACCGAAGTTGATCAAATAAATTCCTGAATTTTGCACCGTGTTATCGATCGGTAAAAAAATCTAATGAAACTCGACGCTGCGCGGATGGTAATGAAATGCTATTGGTAATATCTTGATCGATAATATAGAAATTACACAACTTGTTTATCTTTGTGGTAACTAAAAGAAAACAGATATTTCTTTTTACGATCATAAAAAAATGGATCGACGAAACTCTAAAGAATTTAATATTCTACAGCATTCGTGGAGTATAAATCGATTTGACATGTTCGGTTTTTTATAAATTACGAAATTATGACGAATTATATCGAACGTTAGTTGCAAATTATGAAATACGTCACGAGTTATGTCGCGTATATCAATCATACATTAAATATTATCGATAACAAAATCAAACGTTACCAAATTTCTGCGAGATGCCAACCAGGCGACCGTTATTCATCCTAGCGCCATGTTTCAAATTTTCACACGAGCCATGGACCACGACATTCTTATATTCACCAAATAATCTGCACAAAAGAGAATCTAAGAGTTAAAACAAATTATATCCGGAAATAGAACGATAATCGAGATTCAATTTTCTTTCGAAAGAATATATCTATCATTGATGCCCTCTAATCGTGAGCTATGTACTTGTACCGGTAATGTTATCCATGTGATTAAAGAATGTTCAATAAATGATGTCAATAGACACATATATATTTATTAAAGAAAGCTATTAATAATGTATAAATGATAAAAGATTATTTTCGAAGATTACCTGTGAAGATCACTTCTCACAAAACTGGCACACCACTACTTCCACGAATTTCATCACGGTACTGATTTTCCGCTACAAATTTCCAATATGGTGCAAGGGCCTCCAATTTTTCTGTCCAATCACAGACCGCGCGGCAAAACTCAAATTTTATAAATTGTGCATTAAATTGTAACTTAGAGATATAACGTTATATAAAATAAATATTTCGTATAATTGCAAGATGGATATTAGTAAAGAGAATACAGTCCACTTCTCATGATTAAGATTGCATTTAAATTCAAATATGTATTATTGTGAAATTATATATATTACGTATATATAGTACAATTAAGTAAATATATCATATAATTTTATTGTTCATAAAATAATGTAAGAACGAAGAGTTTATTTTTAATAGATTGCAAATATTATTAGGCTTTGAGTAAAACACGTTTTGGCTCACTTTACTTATAAATTTAATTTATTTATTTCTTTTCTATTTTCTTGTCAGAAAAACGTGTTTGTTGCGTTTATTTCCTTGTTAGAAAAAGTATCTACGTTTATTTTCTTGTTAGAAAAACGTAGAAAAAATTATAAAAAAGAAAAATTATAATATTGATTGATATTATAAAGTCATTAATTATAATTATCAAGGAGAATTGTCGAATAAAGTTACAAATTCAGATCAATGAGTTTTTTACAAGGAAAGTACAAGGATGAATGAAGGTTCAAGAAATTAATAAATCCATCAAAATCGATGTAGATTTTCCTTTATTAAAAAAAAAGAAAAAGAATTGTATTACTAAAAATTTTCTTACACGTACGATATATATACAAATTTTTGGTACGTTCTTCTCTTTGCATTTCGACTGAAAATGTGCTAAGTTATCCTCGCGTGTAAGTAGTATGACGAAAATTCACAAGATTTAATTTGGGGGGAAGATTTTATCCATTGGTACGCGACTAAACACTTCGTTGCTGAGTTTGGTGAAAACTTGACTGAAAGTTTCCTCGTAGGGTGCTTGGAGTTCCTTAAACAGCAGGTCGGCGTTTTCATTCATAAAAGTGTTCAGCTGTGTTGCTGTGGGAAGAATAATTGAAGTGTTAAGTGTTTAACCATTAAATTCCTGATAAAATTAATCTAATTCATTAACTGACAAGTTCTAAGATCTAAGATCGTATTTAATGAAACCTAACCTAGCACAAAATACATAAAGAAGAATATTACAGGAACTGTGATATTGGCGCAAAAACAAACGCATTTATTCTTGACTTCTATGATTAAGTTAACATACTTACGGAAATCGACAATACTTTAAAGTGTCGAAAATACTAGAGGTCATAAACGATGTATTATTTTTCTTTCGTTTAAAATGATGCGATGAGAGATGAACTATATATGCATAAGTACAAATGTAATTTATTCGTAAGTAACGATTCTAAGAACATTACACGTGTTAATGTCTTGCAAAAAATTTAATATCAAGGCCGTTAATTATTAGATCACAAAAACTTGTGTCAAAGAAATCGTATTAAATATTAATAACTTGATTATAGCCTTCATTTCATATTCGCTATAATCATTCTAGTTTCCAAAGATTGATTGACGCATTAGGTAAGTGGTAATTGTATGGTGATTTTTGATAAATACCTATAACCTTATCACCATCGAACAGGTTGTCGAAATTCAATTTGACTTTCTCAGGATCGAATGTCACCGAATACTTCTTGATTTTCAAATAAGTCTCTCCGTTCTTCTCGTATTTCTCGCAGGTCAATTCGTTATGTGATTTCAAGCCGTCTAGATGTTCGAACAGTAATAATTATCGGAAGCACGTTAAATTTAAAATTAATCTAAGATATAAATGAATAATATGAACAAATATATTTACACATGGTGATGTTCGATTTTCCAGATCCCCTGACAGGCAACAATAACACTTTTCCATCGAGCTTGTAATCAGCGACGAAATCCACTTGAGGATTGTACGAGTCCGAAGTTAATAGGCATCCATTATCCAGCTCCAAGCTAAGAAAAAAGAATCAATATTAGATTCAATATGATTTATGTAACATCCACTTAGCTTTGCTAAGGAAAAATATATATTCTCTAGTAGTACAATCTGCTACATTTTTTTTTTACGTATTTCTAATTTTTGATCATTTTTATAGTTGTTATGTTTCCATATAAACGATAAATTCTTTTGTTAGTTCAGTTTAATAAGTGGAGTGTCTTAAACGGTATCCAACTTTCAATTTCGACCCGGCATTTATTTTTCTCTTTCTTTATTGCATGGAACGTCATACCGGTTTTGTTTGTATTCGTCTGATTCTTTCCAAACACATAAAATTCTTTTTAAAATCATACGTATCAGTCGCGATTATTTTCTTTGATTATTTTCTTGTTTGCCAAATGTTTAACGATAATGTTGCGCATAATAGATCTATTAACACAAGTTTTATTTATTTTTCGTGAACGTCACGAGAAAACTCGTTTTTAATGTGTTGTATCTAAAGTAAAGTATCCTTGAATCTTTGGAAATTAATCAATTATCTAATTATAGAGGAACAAAGTGAGTGTTCGTCAACTTACTGGTGATTGTAGAGCTCAAGGTTCTTCGTAAGACCGTATAACTTGATGTTCCTATATTCTTGCCTCAGGCTAACCGATCCTTGCGATCCTTCGATCTTCACGCTGTTCACCAACAGTGGTTCGAGCGGCAAGATCTTGAAGCTTTTTAAGCCTACACAGAAATTTACACTTTTAACTTCACCCTCAAAACTAATTAATCTAAATAAAATTTTATTCCGTAGATTCCTGGGAATTTATCCCTACGAAAATGAAGAAAAAAAATTATTTCTTTCTTATAGAAAGTTCATAGAGTCAAACTCTCAGTCACACGATCTATCTAGGTAACCAATTTAGATAATGGACCTATTATAAAAAACGATTACATAAAAGTTCTTTGCAGTTGCAAGTAATAAAAAAAAAGCACTCGGCGCGTTAAGTATAGATGCAATTATGAAATCACAGTATATTACTTCGATAAATAAGAAATAACTGATATATTGATAGATTTATTTTAAGAGAAAATGGAAGTCGTATAAAAGTGTATGTTTTATCTTATAAAGTAATTATTTCACACTTGCAATTATCTGTCTTTTCTTACTTCAAATTATTCTCTATTAAAATTACAAAACTTTTATTTGACTAGAAAATTTGTTGCTATTAAAAAATTAAATTTTGACAAAGATTTTTAACAGGAACAATGGAAATGAAAATATTGAAAGTTTTAGTCATCGAGTATTCGAGTATTCAAATAATTTAAAGGACCTTGTTGAAACTATTATATGCTTAAAAAATTGTTCTTAAAACTATCAAGACAAGAGTCCAATGACTTATGAACCGGAGAACACGTATACAGGTACACACACGTGTATGAATTTTGATCGGGGACCCAGAAAGCGAAGGGACGGTCGACTCGAGTCAAGGAGAACGTCTGTAAATTGCCACATAATATTGTTGGAGAAACTAATGCCAGTTTCGAGGAAACGCAGCGTGCATTGCTCCGGTGAAATCAATGAGGGATCATGCTCGCCGATTATCGACAGATCGAAAATTGTGACAGAAATAAAAAGTAGGAATGTTTGTGCGATTTCTTCGAACAAAGAGAAATTTTTTGATTTTGAAAATTCATGAGATGACTCCTGAACTCCTCTTCCTTTTCATATTTAAAAATGGTGATACGCTTCTCTCAATCAAATTTTCTTTTTTTAAATAACACAGTATATTTGTATAAATTTTTTTTGAAAAACTTGTATAAATGGAATTATTTGAAAAAATTTATATAAATGGAATTATTATCATTTTTACAAATCAAAGATATATCAATAAAAATAGAATCAAAGATAAGGAATATATAAAAAAAAAAAATGACCTTTGAGTTTGAAATAGGAAGTGGAAGTATTTATAACTATGAATAATATTCGTTTATTGACACAGGTTCTTCTTCTATGAAGAATCGGTTTTGTGAAAAACTACGTTCTAAAACTGAGTACTAAAGTACGAAAATACAAGAACGGAGGAGCAAGTTCGCAGATTTCAAATCAAAAATAGAGAATACGAAAGAAACTGAAGGAACACGTGCAGAAAATGCAATACAGATATTACCTCTCAACGATCGGTTAAGTGAAATGGTTATATAATTATGCAAATAATAAATACGTATTCAACGTGAACTTTATGATTCTGTGGTAATGATAATTCAAATTTGTTGCCGGACGTTCGTCGGAAAGTTCGTCATTCGTTTATCACCTTACATTCTTCGTCGAAAGAAATGTTTAATAGCGTAGTTTCTTTTTTCTTTTATTTTTGACAATGCATTTCATTAAAACAAATTGATCTTTACGATCTTACGATCGTTACAGGAATTGAAAGAGTCTCACCTCTAGCCAATGAAACCACAGCATTTTTAGCAGCCTCGTTTAAACACTTGCTAAACTCCTCTTCCGGCAGTGACCTGCTGCATACCTTCCAATTCCTTGCTGGAAAAATGTGACGAAAAACATAGGAACGAATATGTAATATATGCATACAACGATTAAGAATGAGAAAAAGTTAAAAAAAAAAAAAATGTTGCATGCAATAGTTATGTAAACGGTCATTGCGTTGCAGTGGATCCAATAAAGTGCAACACTCGTTACGAAGCCAAACTGAAGTTCAGAATTGACTTTCTCTTTCAGACCGTGTCTTCATGGACTGTAATGGTTTTTTAATTGGATCGACCCGTGGAAATCTGGATTGTTTTGTTGCCAATGCAATGTAATGTAACAACTTCGTTGTTTGTACAAAAATTTTTCTTCGATCGATGTTGATCTCAATACCATCTCTTTGGATCTATTCAATGAGTAACGCGGTGGTGGAGAAAAGAAAATTTAAAGTGGTTGCTGCAATATTTCGTAGTCCATTGACATTACCATTTTTTTCGATCTGACTATACATAACTTACATTTGATTTTTAATAATGGTTAGATGGTAATTAATTTTTTTTTATGTTTTGATAATAATAGTTATAATTCTTATTAAGGGTCATATGAAATTTGTTTAAGCAGAGAAGTTTAGACAAACAGTTTGATGATTTGTTTATAAAAAAAATTATTTTACAGTATTTATTTTATAATTCTTAAATGTTTCCAATATTTCTGAAAAATGTCAAAGCCACTTACGCAGGTCTACTGCAAAGACCGTCGTCAACGATATCACCACAAAAAAGAACTTAATCATTGACATGTTCGATCAACAATTTCACAACTGGAATAGCCTTTTCTTCGGATTGAAAATTTCTTGAGACAGCTGAATGTGAACTGAAAGAAACGGTCATTGATGCAGTCTATTTAAGCAGCAGGATCGCCCCACTACTTGGCTGGTCAAGTACGCGTACCTCTCATGTCAGATTATCGAAAAAAAATCTTTGGAATAATATGCTAGAACTCATCGGTAACATATGAGATTTAGAGAGATATAACAGTAATCTATTGCTACTGAAATTTTTCATCTAAATCGCTGTTCATTGTAACATTTTTCCATTTTTCTTCTTATTTCTCGTTCCTTCTCGTATTTATCAGTGAAAAATTTCAGTGTGAATTTTTCAATTGTTCTTTTTATTAATTTTTCTATTCTTGGTCTGCATTTTGATTGTCAGTGTATTTAGTTGTTATTTCATCCGCTCGTTGAAAGTAAAAATATTGTTTGTGTATAAGTTTTTATCGCAGTTGAATCCCTTTCTGGTATTGAGTTTATAATAAGAATTTCTTTAAAAATTTTTATAAAAGATTCTTATAAAAGGTTACATCCATCGATCAAATTTTGAATTTGTTAAATACATATTTATTACGAATATGAAATATTAAACTATCAGTCTCGCATTATGTTTTCATTGGAGACGAAACAAGTATATCTGGTTTCACTACAGCGTAAGATGTTATTTATTTTTCTGAAGTTTTTTTTTTTTTGGTCATATTTTAAATTGTATGTATTCATCACAAAGGTGATGAAGGCTATTTCATAAAAAGAAGCGAACATTTTTATTCTACAAAGTCAATTTTTTTTTTCTAGAGTGGTGCAAGTAAAAAATGACAATGTACTCGATGGATGCTGAAATTTTTCATTTATCCCCGTCTCGAAGAAAGTATTGGAGGAAAAAGTCTCGCTGACGGGAACCGAGACGGAATTGTTCGAAGTGAACAGTGGCCATTTAGGAGAACAAAGGGAACAACAAGAAGTTCTGAAAGGAGTTCGCATCGCCATTAAAAGTCATTCTGTATGCCAGCCTTCGCTTGGGAAAAAAACAGACTCGAAAATGTGTCTGTTGAATATTATAAAATATTTAAATATTCGGAAATCTGTTTTTCAATCATTTAAGTCGCTATAAATCAGTCGCTGTAGATTTAAAAAAAAAAAGTTCGGAATCCAACTGGATAAAAGCTATTTTATACTAGCGACACAATATTAAGGAATACACGTAAAGATGGACGTATGTTGGGAAGATAGTATCGCGGAGAGGGTTTAGATTCAAAGTTCAAAAGATAGGTATTAATAGAATTTTAATACTTTTCTTTCTTAAAAGATTTTAATCTTTTTATCAAAGTTCACGATAGTAGACGATAGAATTACTTTCTCATTTAGAAAATATGAAGTTATTTATTTTGTCATTATCCTTCTAGCGACTCATTCTTAATAGGAACTAATCACGTCTTCAATCTCTGATGCAGAACGATATGGTAGATACGTACAATATCATTGAATAATGATGGTCATTATGATCATCATTAGCATTATAGCTGAATGATCGAAAAACACATTCGTAAACAATGCTCTTAATACATTGTTAATGATTGATTAAATGTGCACATGGATTTCTTGAAGATGATTAAGATTACGTGTTCTCGGTAGTCGAGGAGTCTTCGAGATTCACTGATTAAATCGGCATAATTTTTGCTTCTGGATACATTTTTATATTCGTTGAATACAATGTGAAGGATATTTATTGTCAATTATTTATACGATAGTTACTCCTGTTTTAATTGTTCATTATTATTGATGACTGATAAAAACAATTGGTTTACAAAGAAATTAATATTTTTTAACATTTTGAAGACGGAGAAATATTTATAGTTTTGTCGACTGGTTTCTTAATTCGGAAACAAAGTATTAAAAATCCCAATAATGATGTTAATAGTTAATTATAGATGTTCTTGTGACAAATGCAATATTCATTGTATTTTGACTCTTTTTTTCTAATCGTTAATAATTAAAAAATTTTTTCACAAATGTCTCGACTGTAATAGTTTGCATATTTTTATTATGATAAACACATATTTTGTTGATGTAAGATTCTGCTTAATCATTTGCAAATTAATTTAATTGGTCTATTTTATGTTAATGAACAGCTAATTTTATTTGTGAAATACCTCGGTTCAAAAAACTGTATGAAAAAAAAGTAAAGTGGAGAATGATAAAATACATCATGTGCATGTAATAGGCATAGAATTAGTTACTAATTTTTGATTTAGAGCGTTGTTTAAATGATAGAATCAGCAAAAAAAAACTGCGCATAAATAATAATTAAAAGTTCGAAACATAAAATGACAATAAATATAATAGTTGAGACAAATGAAGAATGAAAAAGAAGTAAGGAATAACAAAATAATTTTAGTTTCTTCAAGATTTCTTTTTAATAATAATTTTTAATATAACTGGTAATAAAAAAATATATAAACTAAAAATAATACAAATTATAAATCGATCATCACGACATATGTTAAAATAATATAATTTTCTTTACTTTCTGTTTTTTATTGCATTAATTATCATTTAATTGCAAGCTATATTAATTCTTATCAGTATACTGAATTGAGTATGAGATCATGTGTGTTAGCATGAAGACACAGTAAGACGAAGGTCAACTGAAAACGTCAGAGTAACGTCAAAAAAGTGGTTTATTCGTACTCAATTTAATTAGAAAAATACTTACAATTTAAAAACATAAATGACTCGGATCCAATTATTAAAAAATAACGATTTTTATTCTCGTGTAACATTCAAGAAAAAATGAACACGTAATAAAAAAGTTCTGAGAAAAGATGAATATTTGATTTAGTAATAAGTGTGTCTATCTATTTGTCACTTATGCAATTTAAAGAAATAGAAAAGTTCTGAGAAAAGAAGAATATGTAAAACTTATTATTTCTGTCTTAGTATCTCTATCTAGTAAGATCTTCATGGTCATCAGAGACCAGTTTATTTTATTTCGTTCATTGCCTTCTTTCTCCACCATTAAGTCACCGCCCTTTGGCCTCGAATCTTCATTTAAGAACACTAAGATTTACGTATAAATTTTCTGAGATCATATGTTTCTCGACTACATCTTTTCATAGGTCGTATATCTTCATAAATGAAAACTACTGCGAAAACGATTTTTAACTATATATAGGAGACTTATATGTTATCACAATTATCGTTTATTACCACTTACATTTATCACTTATAATTTATACAATCTAAGCCTTATTTATAATTGTCTAATTATTATATCTTTTCAATCTGACTTTTCTTTTGCTTTTATAGAAATAATAAAATGTTTGCAAAAGATCTGTAAAAAATGAAAAAGGCATTTGGATCAGGAAAAAAATAGCTGTAGTAATACCCACAAGGGCGATGAGTCTCAAATGCACTTCTCGTTTCGTGTTGCCGTTTAACCAAAACGATTGTTGAAGCGTTCACGACACAATGACTCACAAAGCAGTAAATACGACTGTTTTATTCTTAATTTATGCAACAACGCTCTGTTGCTTTTTACAATGAAAAAAAAGAAAAGAATAAAGGCAAGTTTCTTTCATTTTTTCTACTCATTCTTTCGTCGTAAAATCTTCGCTTAACTTCTAAATTAAACATTTTTAATATATTAAAAATTTAAATTTTGAAACTTTAAAAAACTTTAAAAAATTCAAAGTAATTTTTAGTAGTTTAGATAATGAATCCAAAATAATGAAGTTCGACATGTGATAACACATTCCATTTTCGTTTGTCAGTTTCCAAACTTTCAACTGTCATTTAGGAACTAAATTTTCACGATAAAACAAATCGTATTACAAGCGCATCTTGAACGACAGTAATGATGGACTTGGCTTCGCAAACACAGTTTTTCCTTGATTCTTGGGATAAGCAGACGATTATTTCTCAATTTTTTCTTTCGTTAGGAAACTTAGGAATCAGTTTTATGCGTAAGAAGCGTTTTTCTTTAACGATGTTGATATTTAATGAATCTACTAGTGTCAGAGGTTTAATGTTATTCAAATAGTACGTCAAATGAATTCTTAATTTATACTCAATGGATAATTGAAAACATATCATTGAGGTTTTGCAATCATTTGCAACTGCACGTATTCAATTAGTATGTAGCAATTAAAGAAGAAAATTATTCGTTTTTTTTATCATTGAAAATAGGGACAGAAAGGGATAAGAAATCTCGATTTTTTGTTCATCCGAGTTATCTTGTAAACAGTTACAATTTTCATAAATTGAACCGTTTATTGCAATTTTGCAATCCATATATTATTAGAGCAGATCACCTTTCAAATTGGACCTTGTAATCTTTAATCTTAAATCTTGCTTTTTTAGTTTTCTTCCTACATTTTAAATTCTACAAGAGTTTCAAGGTAACAACGAACTATGTTTATTACTGTTTCTATGATTAATTCATGAAATTAAAAGTTCGTCCAACTTTCGTCAATTTGTCGGATAACATTGACGGCGTGATGAAGGTCGCGAAAGGTGTACTTAGGCATCGTTCAAGTCCATCAGTCATGGCCATCACACGTTCATAATTAACGTAATTATTAAAATAATTTTACATCATTTTTTTCTTAGTTCTTAAAATATATAAAAAGCAAATTATACATAAAATGTACAAAGATGTTCTAGTAGATAAATATCTTAATTTAATAATAAATAATTCATATTTTGTGTAGATTTTTAAATAAATAAAATTTTATTGGTCCAATTAAAAGCATGAAGCTTTAATACAATAGTATTACAAATAAATATTATTATGATTGTTTTACATTTTAAAATTCTGGAATAAAAATCTCATGATAAATGTTATATAATTCTATATTGTTTGTTCGTTGTAGAATTTACAAAACGATATTAAAAAATGTCGCGGTTATGCATCTTTTATTTAATAGAAATTTGCATCTGGCAAACTCGTGAGGGGTTGTCAATTCATTATGCATCATCCAATATGAATATATTATATTATATTTCATGTATGCATTTTTTCTTTCATTTCTCTCTTATTGAAACTAGTATTTCATTCATTTGTAATAATAGTAAAATATATAAATAGCTAAAATCAAGTTGTTTCTTTTTAGACACATAGCTTTATTTATTGGAATAAAAGATAACTTTTAATTAAGGCAATAGTTTTTGATACTTAAGGGCTAAACTGTTCAAAGGAGGTCTTACTTTCGTGATACCAAGATCTATAGCATGGCCAGTTAGAGGGCAGGTCTGACACCGTTTCTTTTTATTACTTATGTTAAAATTGCCTTTCTCTTGACGAACAATATATCTAGGGAAATAATGAATTCGTTTTCGTTGCGTGGTGGCACAAGGCGGCATTGTTACGACTAAATCTTTCTTATGAATCCTTCCTACTGGTTCAGGAAACAGTCTGTCATTTAGCACATACTGTTCCAGAGAACCAGAAGATTTAGATGATACTAGAGTATGGCTGGATCCATGGGTATCGAAGTAATTTTGTTCACGAAATTTTTCCAATTCTCTCATTTCTTTATCAGAGAGGTATTTCCTGCCAGTTTCGTCTGGTAGCTTGTTTGTGCAGATTGTATTTTGATATCTATCTGACTCAATATCCTTTTCTAAAACAGGTTTAGAATGTTCTATCTTGTTTCTCTGATGACATTGACACTCCTTGCCAGGTACTGTTTTTTTATCCTTAGTTGCTACTTTTGAACTAGATTTAGACTTTTTTAGATCAGGTACGGGTGCCTTAGACGAAAGAGTTTTTTTTATCACAACTTTTGGCTTTGAATGTTTTTTCAAAGATACTTGAACTCCTTTGCTACATTTTTCTATATCTTCAACTTCAGAGCTTGAACATTCCTCACTGATTTCTGACCTTGTAGGTATAGATTTTGCTAAGTGAAAACTAGTTTCTGATTTCTTATCATCAGCTTTCAACTGACGCGAAGAATCAGCATTATATGTGTTTCTTTTGGCCATAAGTTCATGATAACAAGGTGATCTGTAACAGGTCTCTGGACAATCTCCTGCCGCTCCTTGCAAGAGACAAATTCTACTTCTGACATTGCGCAAAAATTGAGATCTAGGCGCATAATCTATTTTTTGAACTCTCCTCAATGTTTCACAACTAATGGGCGAAGATAACGCGGACTTTTCACAATTATCCTCTATCACTATAGCAGGAGTGAAAGTATGACTCTTGCATCTTTTGCTAGGAGAATGTGGCTTACGCTGTGTCCTTGTGGGTCTCAGCGGCGCTTTTTTAATTTCTGGATTACAGTAACATTCTTTTACCGGTTTTCTACGAATGTTTTCCAAACAAGCTTGATTTTCAGAATGTTTCTTTGAAGATATTAATATTCTCTTTGCTGTTGACGTATTAGGCATTGATGCTGATGTCTGATGGCAATCACAGAAACAATCCGATCTCAAGGCTTCACCAACTCCGCTGGAATCATTTCTCAATTTCCATGATTTGATGTCTTTTTTACAAGAATGTGACGCATATGTCTTGTCAATATGATTCTTAAAGTCATCTCTGAATAATCTGTATTTGAAGAATCAAGTTGTGATTTTCTGGACTATTGTTACGTGAAACATGTATGTTGCGTGAAACACTTACAAATTTTTGGAGTATAATTTCTTAATTTCGTTTTTCACTTTTTTAGAATTCTTATTTACTTGCGCCAATAAATGTCTACTCCGTTTACGCAAATTCTCTATACGTTCGTTGAAGTTTTCACCCATATGATTACGATGTATGTATGTATCTGTGAATTAAACAAAAATTTTTAATCGATATCAGAAAGTTCGTTTTTACAAAGAATTTATAAGCATTGAAGAATTATAACTGTTGTTTTTAAGACATTTCTTTTTATGTGCGATAAAATATTTAGATATCTAATATCCTCGGGGGTGAACTAACAAGCAATAACAAATCAAGAAAATCGAATGTTATTGTTAAAATTTTTGAATCGCCTACGTTCAACTTCTCCTCAGGAATTACACTTCTTTAACTTCTTAACATCTTTGACTTCCCCAAATCGTCAAAAACGGACTCGCGTTCCGACTTCAAAACATCGTGGCAAAATGTTTATTTTTATTTCATCAATTGAAGTTTACCGAGCGTCCGCTGTAAACAGAAAGACGAGATCAGGCCTACCACGTTAATAAAAACCCATTTTTTTCTCTATAAATTCTTTTTAAATTAAATAAAAACCATCCAGCGTTTCATACGGACTCTCTGAAAGACGTGAATTTTCTTCAATTATGCAAGTGTAAATGCGCTGTAAATACGCTTTTAGGGGTTAGTTTTCGCTGTTCGGAGGACACAATGGTATTTTGGAAATAGTACTTTAGTGCAGCCATGTTGGAGCGACACGTAGGACGCGGCGTACGTTATAATGTCTCATCGTTCAAGTACTTTTTAATTTAATTAATCACCTCTTGTTTTCTGCCGATGTTTCGCCTCGATGTTTGCCTACGTATCCGCATGACGTGCGAAATATGAAACTGAACACGTAGTCACGACCGAATCGTTGATTCCTCGCTCGCGGTGAGATATCCATATTATAGGTTAGAAACGCTCGCATGTTTTAATCGAAAACGCGCGTATCTTTAGCGTCCATTCGCGGCAAAATGGATTTCTCCGGGATCAACGCGGTCCACGGTGCGCTTCCGCAATTTTCAGAATTGACTTCTCGATCCAGCACGATTTCCACGTCGAAATTAACCAGCAGTGACAATAATCAAACGGAGCAAACCATTGTTTATACGACCGCTGGTTCGAATCAGACAAAACAAAGTTTATTGGTAAGTTCTGCCTTACGTTCGTATCATAATTTTCCTCAAATTTTCCAATTTGTTTCTTTTTTCTTTCCCAAGGTGAATTCAACAAACAAGTACACAGGTCCGATATTAGCATGGCCAGATCCTAACACTTTGATGCAATTTTGTGAGAAGCAAGGCATTCAGACAATTAACATTCCTAATTACAATCAGAATAATCCGATACTTAGTGTCCAATCGAACAGCCTACCTGTAAGGATTATACCTAATATGTATTTGGCGTCAACCTCGCAGCCAGAGGTTGTGAAACAAGACTTGGATTCGAGAACTGAAAATGAAAAGCAAACGTCTGTAATGGTACAGAACTCTTCTAACTAGCTAATGGTATATCTATTGAGAGACGTGTATCTTCACATAGTAAAAAAATTAATATTTCAGCAGGATTCTCAACTTCAGCAACAAAGTGCCATGACAGAATATTTTCAAAAGTTGCAAGCTACCACCCTTCCACTGACGCTCCAACAATTGATCAAACTGCAAACGGAGCAGGTGAAGAAAGAGAAGACTGAGGAGGAGAAAGCGGAGCACACGCAGAACAATATCCTCAACATTCCTAGTGTTCCAGTATTCAGAAATACTCAAGCACAGAATGGAAACAACAGTTTCATCAATTCAGATCAATTAATGGTGTCTATAAATCCAAACGATCTGAATATTCAAGTAGAGAATCAGCAAGAAACTGAGAATACGGCACAGACTGTTAAGGTAGAGCAGCAGATACAAACTGACTCGCCAAAAACCGAAAAGAAGATGAAATTCCGGGCGAAAACCGGAGAGATAAAAATTAGCGTCGCTCTGGACGGTTCGACGCTCTACTGTTGTCCTGAGTGTAACTTGGCATTTCCGGATAAAACAGAAATTGAACAACATATACAAGCTCACATACAGGTACGCGTTAAATTATTCCAATATTTTTCAATCGTTGAAATAATCGTTGAAATCGTTGTATTAAACCGACACAAACTTTATTTTGCAGGAACGTAAGTACCAATGCAAAGAA
This sequence comes from Melipona beecheii, assembly GCA_032399605.1. Lineage (NCBI taxonomy): Eukaryota > Metazoa > Arthropoda > Insecta > Hymenoptera > Apidae > Melipona > Melipona beecheii. The sequence continues at coordinate 2,703,570 of JAUCMO010000447.1, forward strand.
TGTGGTGCCATGTTGAAACGAAAGGAACATCTTGATCAGCACATGCGTGGACATTCGGACGAGAGACCGTTTAAGTGCCCAGTGTGTCAAAAAGCGTTCAAAAGGAACGAACACTTAACGAGGCATTACGTTATTCATTCTGGAGATAAGAATTTTTTGTGTTCGGTATGTCAAAAAGCGTTCTCTAGAAAGGATCATCTGAACAAGCACACTCAAACGCATCTAGGAATTAGAAGGAATAGAACGAAGAAAGATTCGTTTTTCATCGAGCAAAAGGATCCTTTCGAGAAGGTTCCTGAAGTTTCCACGATGCCTAAACAGGAAGTGAGCTTCGTTTTGAAAGACGGAGGTTTTATGAAGCAAGAGCCTAATTTCCTGCAATATATACAGAACCTCCAAAAGGATCAGAATTTGATCCACACATTCTCTTCGTTTAAGGAACAAGTGATGAAGGAGGCGAACGTGCTGCAACAACAGGCAGTAAACATGAACGAGATTCTGCCTCAGAATACAAGGTACTTAATGCCGTCTTAGTCGTAAATAAGCTCGTTTAAATTCAAAGCAATAAAGGCTGTTCATGTGGGAGCGTCGGGGTTTAGCACAAAATAGAAAATTGATTAGGCATATTCTTAGGAATTGGAACGCATTCTAGTATTCAAATTGTGGAATTTTTGGAAAAAAGAGCAGCACTAGGAGACTAAGGTGCAATTAGTAAGTGAATAATCATCGGTGATGAATATTCATGAATATCGGTGGTGATCAATCATCAAACTAATTAGAGTCTCGATGAACTTGGAACATAGTCTTTCTTTTGTGAGAAGTATTTTATATTCATACTTTCAGCGAACACATTGTGAAGTTCCATAGTCAAGTTCCATTATTTGCATGAAATAGTGACACTTAACCCTTTCGCTACGGGAGTGTGCTCCACCGGAGTGACACCGTTGTACGGGCCACCGTGCCGCCGTTCAGTAGCGGCACTGAACGCAGCACTGCGCCGAAAAGTGTGCATGTTGCACATGCTCGTACACACCGGTCGTCGCGCGGATGTCGCCTATAGGCGACACTCGTAGCGAAAGGGTTAATGATACACCGCCACAAAGCCTGAACGAGTCTAATAATAAAAGCCTAGTAAACTAAAAAGAAGCATACTAACACGCAAATTGAAACGAAACGAGCAACCTGCGTAAAAGCGCACTGTTTTATTTAAACTAGTTTTAAAGGCAGTAATTTCTTTATTGATTCTAGTCTACGATCACAGAAAGCATGTAGGTCGCCGAACTTGAATTTTTTTATTGTCACTAATTCTTTTTTTTCCAATGAATTCGAGTTTCGTTTGTGACCTAGAATGAAGTATGGTTAAAGTAACTCGCAATTGCCAATATACTGTTAGGTTAAAACATTTGAAACGAGTACCAATAGCAAATAATAGCATACTGCCAATAATTATGGTTACAAAAATTTGTAGAATAATTGTGTACATAAGTGCTGTACAAATTTGACCTGATGGAGACTCAATCGGTACGTTGTTTGATCTCTGATTCGTTCGTGTCCATCTTTAACAAGTATCTATGTATAATATAACTCGTTTTATAACAATTATAATCACAATTCATTTTTATTTTTTTTTTTTTTCTTAATTTTCTCGAATTGAACGAACAGACATTCAGATATCTATGCGTATGATTTTTTTTTACTGACTCTCGGTGAAAGATATCTGTACTATATTACTTTTATTTCCTTTTTTTTTTCTTTTTTATAAATTAATTTTTAAGGCAAAAGCAATAGGAATTTTTAATTGAAAAGTGGAAGTATATTTATAGAATAATTTTTTTCGACACGTAACGTAATTTATATTTTACGTTGCAATTATGTATTTTTTATTTTTTTATTTTTATGGAAGTTTGAGAAGTGATATTAGGAGAGAGAAAGATTGCTTTGCTCAATTTGCAAGATGACTCGAAGGTCTTTTCTTGTACCAAAGATTATTCACTTGAGTACCGCTTTCAGACGAAAAATTTTCTTACGATTTTTCTTACGTTTTTCCATTTTAGATTCGCAAAAGTTCCCATTACTTTTGATTCACTCGCGGCTCATTTTCACTGAAGTCGCTTACTCCACTGTCCACATTTTTTTTTCACACGAAATTTCGTAATTTTATCGCACGATAGGCTTTCTCATATTTATTTAATCATCTCTTACGTAAGTGCATAATAGAAAGAATGGTAGAAGAAAATTGCTCAAAACCGATTTCCGGGTGGACGTGATAAATTGTCAAAAAATTAAAACGAATGAGCATTTACGAAAACCTATCTGTTATTTGAGCTTTATCTTCGATAAAAAAGAGTGATTTTTTTGAGCTATTTTCTTTTTTTTAACTATATTGTGAAAAATATCTCAAATGCTAATTTTTTGACAATTTATTGAATTTATCTACGGTGGAATGTTTCTTCTAAATATTTTCACTCGCTGTAGATTTCGAAACTTGTGATTACAATTTAATTGGACTACTAGGTATACAGGAGATTAGAGTGAACAGCTGCAGATGGCGGATTAAAGATAAGACTCATACCGCATTGTAATAGAACCAAAGACTTTGAATATTCGTGAGAATAGCAGTATTTTATCTCTTCCTTTTTCAATCTCCTGTTTTACTTAGCCCTGGACGCTAAACAGACAAATGTCTCTCCTAAATTCTGATGGATTTTTATTAGAAGTAATACAATTCGTGGAAACGAGACATGAATAATTCACTAGAGAAATCGATCAGCAGAATTGCATCATTGTCCTGGGTTAAGAAAATAGAATTAATCTTTCCACTAAAGTTAGTTAAGTAGTACATAAGATTTCGATGTTCATGCTCGTGGCCATTTCCGTGGACGTCGTACGTAAGACGATACAATAATGAAATATTTTAACAATGAACACGCATTCGCGATAAGGTGTTACTCTAAGAGCGATTGTTATGTATAATACGATAATTGCCAAAAAAGAGAAAAAAAAAAAGAATAAGATGAAAAGAAATGAAAAAAGAAAGAAGATGAATGAAGAAGAGGTAACACATGTATTTTTCAGACCAAGATATTTTTGAATAAAATAAGTGTAAAGAAAATATTCACTTGTATTACCTGCAGCAGAATTTCATTTATCTGGAGTGAAATTTTAATTCAGACTTAATTTTGACTTCATTTCTTCTTTGATTTCTAGTTTGAATTTCCATCAAGTAAATCTACTCGTTTTGAAAAAGATTATATTATTATATTTCTTTCTCGAATTCAATTCAGATAAATAAAATTCCATTGCATCTGTTCCAGCTCCTAGGATAAATCTCCATATCTCCTAATATTTTATTCATTCATAAAAGAAAAATCCATGAAGCCATACGAAATACCTTCCTTGCAATTAATAATTTTATTGTTATAAATAGCTCTAACCAATCTCTAGAGTAGAGATCGTAAGTAATTTAAAGGAATCATCGTTTGTGAATGATCAGTGTTGGTTATTTTTACGTAAGTTTTACTTGCATTGTCTTTACATTCACAATTACATTGCCTTATGTACCATTTTTTTTGCATGTCCAATAGTATATTTCTGAATTTATTAAATATAAAGCCATCAATACAAATTTTAATTTTTTTTTCACAGTGGAGGTCGGCAATTTGAGTGGAAATAGTTTCAGAAGATGGTAATAACATCGTGTTTAAAAAATTTAATATATCGTAATGAGCACAGACTGTGACAGTCTAATACAGATACAGATGATACAAAAAACTGCTGATGTAGATGCTTCAGGTGATTGAATCAACATAATTTGAATAATTCATCGATCAAAAAAATATGTATATGAAAGTATATGTCTCTAATGAATAGAATGTCAATGACTATGAGACATTATACAGATAAATCATTCGTTGAGGAAGTTAATCGTACATGTCATACGTACCCTGTATCTCAAAATCAGGTGTTCCTTTGGTTCGAAAATGAGGCAACAACTGAAAGATCCATTAATTTCAAAGCTCATTGAACACGAGCATGCGATGCGGCGTCTCGATGCATGCAATTCAGATTTGAGCAACTTTTTCCCCGCCGTTACTTCACAACCCTAATCAATGATCTGCCAGTTCCCCCACTACGTCAGTCTGTGTCTAATGTCTGAGTGTGAGTGACTAGAGTTACATTGGAACTTGATGTATACAGATAGCTGTTACGCATGCCAAACGTAGAATCGAGTGGATATGGTGGGAATGGCTCATTAGGAGGGGAATAAAGACCGTGTGGTTTACGGGCCACCAGTTGCCCAAGGTCTAATTCGATCACAGTGATTGGGTTTATTGTTTTCTGTTCGCGCTTTTGTCTTCTGGACAAACTATTGACACAGTATTATCTGACGGAAAATGGCTATACGTGACACGTAACGCCGCATTGTGGACTCAAACTCGTATTGTTCCAAGATCGTTTCGCAAGCTAAAGTAGATTGGAAAAATTCGCTTTGCCATTTCAATAATACATATTCAATTAGTGAATCCTGATATTCTATATAATTGTTGAAATCGTGATGAAATTGAATAAACGATTTCAACGTGTAAAAATAAGTCGAAAAAGAAAGGATGATAATTTTTGTTGTCATAGACTCGTAGACTATTCAAGATTAATTGGTACAATTAAAGATGTGGATTTAAATTTAATGTCGATGCTTTTGGCTTGGTTAGACATTAAATAAATTAGATAAATATAGACATTTGGTAAGAAGATTTTTACCCATTTTTATAAATATTTTACTTTATTCGGTGAATTTATACGTCATGATCCATCAGAAAGTTCCAAATTAATACACTGTGATTATTAAACTGCGTATTTTTATACAATGAGCTTATTACAATTGAATATTTTTATAAAAGAAATCAATTTAGAAATTCGTAAGAATATTATAAAATAGAAAATAAAATCAAATATCATAATTTTTAGTAATCTAATATAAATTATCATGATCCAACGATTGATTTTATTGGTAGATGTATAGTAAAACATAAATGAATGAATGAATACGTTACTTTAAAGCTACATGATGTTACAAAGAACAAGTCTTGTCGAAGTTGGCCTAATTGATTACTTTATGATTGGTTACTAAAAGTAATCATGATAATCACAATTGTTACTGAATCATAATTATATTTAATATTCTTCTAATCATTAATCTATAGTTTGTTATCGTAATTTACTTTTTACTGTTCAATGTCATTATGATTACTATAATACTAAATTTCTGTTAGTTATGATCGAAGATTATGTAATCATTTTGTCATTATTGGGCTAATCATGCCCACTAATTACATTTTCTTTGATCACTTCATTTATAATCATATATTAATTATGAATATATGAGTCATGATTAACGTATAGGATTAATCAATAATTTGTAATGTCGTATCATGTTAAAATCACAATGAAAGAATTTTTGTGGAAAATACCATAAGTGCAACAGAAAGAGAAATGTTGCTATTTATTTATTTGCAAATACTGTAGGTATTAATCCAGAGATCATTCGCACATAGAGAAGCAAAAGTATGTTTCTTTAATGTATCGTTTTTATTTTCAAGAATGTACATACGTATGTAACACAACGTAATGACTGAAAATTTAACGTTTGGCACTTACAGTTTTTTTCACGAGAACTCTTCAACTGTTGATCGTCGGCGAGATTATTTTTTGCCCATCTTTGTTTCTCAACAAACGCATGAAAGTCCGCAGTTTTGTTATCACACGTGTCAAGAATAATCGCGTACGCACTACGGTGAATAACGCAGAGGTAACAAAGGTCTGAGATCTTTGCTCAATACGCTGGAAGGGTTGTCAAGGTCACGGATAGTCTGCGAGGTCCTCATTCTCGCATCGTCTCTCGTCAACTCGTTTTGTTCCAACATCTTCGACAGAATCTTCTTCAGCTGTGGCCCGATGCCACCCTCCGCGGACGTTTCTAGTGTGTTGAGAACCTCGTCGGAGTATCCTGTGTACTTTCCGAATCCCTGTTTCCTCGCGTCCTTGCTCAACGAGTCGTACAAGTTCGCCAGTTGCTGAAGGGTCGCGCTCGGTCGCACCTTCGAACGTCTTAGGTAACTGTTCAGACTCGGCCTTGGCACTTGCGTCACCTTCTCGCCTAAACGCGTGAATCTGTCGAGGAAATTAAAAAAACTAGAAAGTCGAAACTACAGTCTTGTAATTTAATAATTGAAAAATCTCCGTTCCGGAGATGGTAGTCTATCAATTTTTCAATTGCCCTTGCATTGAAAATTCCCAGAAAAGAAAGCAAACTGTCCAACAGATACTTCACCTATTTTCATCCTCCTCCTCTTCCAAGCTCTCCAATCTTTCTTCGGAAACTGCCACGGCGCTTTTCGATTCCTGGAGGGGCTCCACGTCCACGAATTTCGATGGTGTAGGCTTCAAAATTTCGTACACGTCTTGGACCACGCTATCGATGGTCGGTTCTTTCTTCTTGTCGCTGTACGCCGCGATCGATCCAAGGTTCACTGAATCAGCAGGACGAAGCGAAGAGATCCGCTCGTGATCCTCTTCAGGGACTTCGTAATTCGTTTCTTGCACAGCGTGCACATCTTCCGGTTCCTCGTAGTTCGTCTCCGGCGTGGCGTAGTTCGTTTCTGGCGTTTCCTCGTTCACCTCTGGCGACTCTTGCCTCATCCAGAGATCCACCATCGATTCCTGGTCGGTTTTACCTGGCTTCGACGTCTCCACCGCTATCAGGGTCTCTGTTTCGTCGCTAGATGCACCTTCCATCTTGGGATACTCTGTTTTGCCCCTCGACGCTTCCGATCCTTTCGTTTTGTCATCGTTCGACGTTTCTTGGATCTTGTTTTTCAAACTTTCTTGCGTCTTTGAGTCTTCCGTTTCGTCATTTTGGCCTGTTCCGTGAATTTTGGATTCTGACGTCCCGACTTTGGAGACTCCTTGGTCCTTTGCTCCTTCTACTTGCTTGTCTTCCTCTGTTCTCTGCGCGTGAGGTTCTTTCGTTTTGTCTGCTGTTTCGATCTCGGTTTCATTCTTGGAAGCTTCCTCGACCACCAGCTCCTCAGTTTTGTTGTTCGACTGGTTTTCTTCGCCTTCTGATTCATCTGACGATGATTGAATCGCACTGGCAGTCGGAGACTCTTGAGAGGTAGTCGTGAGGCTAATAGTTGAGCTCCAGGTGTTCGTTGTCGAGGTGGAACTCTGCGTGTCCTCTTCCGATTGCAGAAGTTTCAGCTGCTCGACCGCGTGGAATATCACCTAACGTGTTAGGAAGAGTTTCCTTTAATGGAAATTCCATTGATTTGGCAAACCGTGGAAGTACACATGTATGCGTGTGTTTTAATATATATTTTTTATTGATTAAGTAATGCTATTTGGTGTAATGAACGGTGGTGGCTTACCTGCATGGCTGCCGGAAGATAGGAATCCGCGTAAACTGGCTTCGAGAAGGCTGGTGGATTCCTAAGGATTCCGCCGACAGCCTAAAACGACCAATTATAATTTAAAGTATATATCTATCTGGTCAAGAAACTGATAATTTGTCTGCATGCTTTACTTCGGATATCTTTTATCTCGTCGTTGTACTTTTGCAAATTTTTATACTTACCATTTTTGCCTTTATATTTTCCGCTCGATTTAATCGTGACATAGAATAGTACAGTGGCAAGAGTGAATGAAAAATTGTTTTTAGTTAGTTTTACTATTTGCACTGACTGCAATATTTTTGCATGGCCAAATTTTCTGTAAATCCATCAAAATCCACACGATTTAATTATGAGAGAAAGGCAGTGCATTTACTACTTTATATTTTACATTTTTACATTATACTTCAAAATTTTCTATAAATCCATAAATATCCACACTTTTGATTTAATTACAAAGAGTCAGTAGTACCGTGGCAAGTGTAAATAAAAAAGAAGAGGACAGTGGAACAGAATCTGAAACCTGCAAATACGCTACAAATGGTTGCAGAAATTTGCAGAAGTTCGTGGAAAACGTATTCGATGCGATATCTGGGATGAAACGAACGACCCTGCAGTTGCTTGGTGTTGTTACTTTGAAGAATAATTAAGAGAGGAGGAATGGCGAGGAAATTTCCACGGCCACGTTTCTCGGGGAAACGACGAAATGACACCAGGTGCGGCTGAAACTCCGTTAAAACTTCTCCGACAGTTAATTGGAACTCGACCTTTTATCTGCCTGTGAGTAAATAACTTTCTTTCTTACTTACTCTAGTCGCTGAACTGCCTTAAAAAGCAATAGTTTTTTTCGAGTGGGGGAGGGATCGTTCGATTAGCACGGAAAGTGAAGTAAACGAGAATTTAACGAGAATGTCAATGTTCCACGTTAGTTCCGCCAATTTGCCAACTTTTTGCGAGTCGAGTGAAACGAACTCCGATCGGAGAATCTAATAGGAGTTTAATATGAAACTGTTATAAAATCGCTTTCATTATCTTTTTTCTTTTTAATTATCTTCCGAGATATTGATTTCAACAATCAATGAAATAATCGATTTCGTTTGACTAATCTTCCATGATAAAATTTTTAGAGTTCACGCTGTAAAATATTAACAATACATGAATTATTTAACCACTTAGGCACTACTTAACTCTCTATAGATAGACAAATTGAAACTTTAACAATCTTGTATCTTGTTTCTTGTTAGTGAAATAGTGAATGTATAATAAAATAATAACTAAGCAAGCAAAAGCTGAGCATTCAACGTGGTACAATTAGAAATAATTCCAAACTCCTGGCCAATAGCTTAAGTGTACTAATCATCTGGAACAGCGAATCACACATCTCTGCCTTTCTTAGAAAATCTCGATACACTGTTTCTTCCTCCAGGAACTTTTTTTTAACAAAATAAACTCCCGCAATATCCGTTTGATCTCACCTGTCGAGCCAGGAGAACCACGAGAAACCAGCAAACAGCCTTCATGCTACTTCTTCGAATTTTCAATCTCTCTTTCAGACGCTTCTTCTTCTCTCCAAAAAAAAAAAATTTATTCACCAAATCTTTAGCTCCAGCTGGAAAAAATATTTCCAGCAACGTCACAAGAGTATAGTCTGATATATATTTTGCCAAAAATTCCCTGAAAGGTGTATCACGGAAAATCCACTGCGACGCGAGACTTCATACCGTCGGTCTCGTTCGTTGAAAAATTACGCGAATTTGAGTCAGAGCGTGACCGAGTGGCAACTGGAGGATCGGACCGGTCCAGGCGGAGTGCTCGTTCCGCGCTCGAGTCTTCGATTTTCCTCGGTGTGGATCAAGGTTCGCGGCTGTGGCCGTCGTCACTGGCGAGACTGGCGACGAAAAAATAAAAAAATTAAAGAAGACCGGTAACGGTTTCAGAGTCGCACACGTGAATACGTTACAGGCTGTGCGTAAACCGAGCAAGGCAGAAGTGTTAATCGGGGAAGAAAAGAACGAGAGAGAGAGAAGTGCCGACTCGTTCGCGAACGTGGACGCGGACGCGTGACACTTGAATTAAGTTGCGATCGGTATGCGTCTCGCGTGACCGTGAACCGAGTTTCGCTCTTCCGCTATGCGGCGACGTCGAGGATCGTTCTCCTCTGGTTTCCGGTTTTCCGCACCGCGCCAACAACCATCGTTGGCTGGCTTTTGCGAATCTTGAGTGTCCTTCCGTCGAACAATTGGATTTGATTTAACTCAATTATCATTTGCAAGAATAATAAAATTGTAGGAAAAATGAAAATTTTAAAATCGTGCGATTTCGTGGTATGAATTTTAAGATTGTACTGGAAACATCGAATTTAATATTAATCGGGGCATTTTGAGATTGTGAAAAAGGGAGAGATGACAGTTTCAGGTTGTGATTTCTGAAAATATCGAATATTATATTTTTTGAGGGGGGGAGAAGAGACTTTGTACAATTTTCTGAAATCTTCTACGAGTCGAACGTAGTTTTACTTACTGGAAATATTGTGTTTCATCACTTTTTAATTTTACTATTTTTATTGTTTTGTGTTTTAGTTTCTGTGACTTTCCGGGATAAGGATTAGTTCTCAGTTACCAGAAATGTATGGAATATTTTATTACTGGATTTGCTTAGAATTTTTGAACCGTGAAAAAGATGAATGTTTACACAGTTGTAAAGGTTGTAGTTATTAAACGGTCACAAAGCCTTCAATTTTTATACCGACTACAAACAGATCATTCAAAACACGATTGTAAGACGACAATCACGAGAGGACCAATCATCATCAGTTAATTCCACTTCATCTTACGAAATATTAATTTCCAAAAAGCCACATCTCCAAGAGCATAAATCTAAAAGAGCTTCAAGTAACAATGCCAAGTCCCACGCACCTACTTATTTCCAATGATTTATTCTACCTCGACGTCCTTGGAATTTCGAGCCTCCGCCTCTCTCTTTCCTTCCACTTCCTAAACGGCGAACGATTTATCTCGAGATCATGCTGTCGTGTTGGTGGAACCTGTCCGAGCGAAAGTGAGAATGCTCCAGCGAAGGAGACTTTCGTTCGATCGAAGGCTACGACCTTGGACAAGGTCGCTGTGACGATTTTACGCAGGAGCGGAGAAAAAGGACGAGAACAAGCGAATCCTGTTTAACGACTACACCTTCAAGGCGGTTGGGTTATGGATCCCGGTTGAACGCAATAGCAAAAAGGACAACACGTGTCTCGATTTCTATTTTTTGCACCGAGTAGCCGTTTAACGATCCTGATATCTTACTTGGATGAATCTAGGCTTTTAATCCATCAATTGAAAGTACAGGAATTTTCTGCATCTTTCATCTCGGTAACTGTCCTTGAAATTTCTTTCAGAGTAGAAAATTAAAAATTGTTTTTGAAAAATAATTTGAAGGAAGATGGAAACGTGTATTTAAGGAAATTTCCTTCGTCCCTTTTTTATTTCTTTTCTTCGACGTACTCTTTAGACATTTCTTCTTTAAGAATTTTAAGAATTTAGTTGCTAATTGTAATTTCTGGCTTTAGAAATTCTTTTATAGTTGAAGATCTTCAGTGCTTTCATAGTTATTATTTAGCTTTTTACGTTTTAAAAGAATAAACAATTTGCTTAAGAGTACTAATTAGGCGAACAAAGATATTGAAATTGTTATAAACCACATGATCAATTGATCATGCAGATTCTTAGTATCTGACTTAATAAATTTTTAGTTCACTTCAAAGATTCAGTTCATTCCGAGAAGTTTGTTGCAGTGAACCAATCATTTGGCAAATCTGAAAAAGATAAGACAAGTCAAATCAAATGTTACAACAGAAAAAAGGAAACATTTATTTGAAATTTTCCCTCTTTATTTGAATAGTGACTGATAACGAACGAGTCTTTCCTATAATAGTACATTAAAATGTTATAAATAAATGCTATAAGAGAAATATTGATAAATTAATACATTTAAATAAAATGAATGCATTTGAAAAAACTATTACTTAAATTATTTGTGGTATAAAAAGTATGAGGAATAATTCATGAGAAAATTATTATAACATATTTATGAATTATTACGAGAGTAACTAAAATGGGAGATTACGTCACTGACAAACAGATTTAAATTGTAAAATGAATTTTACAAAGTAATAATGCATTCAAGAAATATGACACTAATGCACAAGAAAAATTTCATTTTTAGAAAACAGAACTATGTATGATAAAAGCAAAGACCAGGAAAGAAGAATAATATTTTCAACAAACATGATGACTCACGTTCGTCGACTAACAGATTCGGACGCAATGGAAAAAATGGCTCGAGGTTTCGAACAAGTGAAGCATGTATAATTTGGTAACAGCAGTATTATCTAGGAGGTATGAGGGTACCACCATTCGATAAGTGGTTAGAGTCCTATCTGCGAGAAGCGTTATATATTCAGACTCGTGGTTGCGGAAATGCTCCACACAGTTGCATTTCAATTATTGCTTCTCGTGGATACTTTGTCAAACTCTCTCAATCGTGTTCTTTCTCGGAGGAGGTTGGGAATTGTCTAGGAAATCGATTTTCGAAACGATGTCGTCCGTCTTGCTCGTGATTTTAGCGGTAAGACACATTGATCAATTTCTCTCTTTAGAAGAAATCATGCACAAATGAAATTATTACTTTTTATTTCGAAGGGTTTAATATTTATTTTATACTAGAACAAGTCCTTGTAACAATTGGCATACAAATTTTCGTCATTCGAATTTGTGACTCAAGTTGGTAAATTTCAGATATTTCATATTTGCAATTATTGAAAATTTTTAATAGATTTTTAACAAAATTCTTATTGAATTTCTGGCGAATTAATTTCGATCTTTATTTCAATTTTTCTTTCTTCAATCTTTCTAATATATGAATCTACATTGCTCTACATATTATAAAAAAATTAGCAGCTAAAAATGTGAATCTCTTTTCGTAACAATTAGTAATTTTAACTCTACGATCATATAAGATCAAATGTAATTTTCTAATCAAAGTATTGTAGTGCTGATATCAGTAAAGTATATAAATTGTGAAATATCAGTACAAATTATTTTTCTGTCTTTTTCGTCAGATTATCGGAACGTATGCGAACCCTGTATTTCGATCCAATGATTCGATCAATAAAATCGATCAAGATACACCGAAAGAAGAAAACGTCGCGAATGAAAATTCTAGTGTCATACCAGTTTTCGAACAAGTGATAGTTCAAAATGTAAGTATCAAAGATAATTACTCATTCGAGTAATATGGACTTAAGACGCGTGGAGTTGACAAACGATGTCAACGATTTGCCTTCACCTTGAGTTTCTGCGAAGCCGATAAAAAAGGAAACGAGGGTGTCTTCCCTAATTTTCAATTGGCTCAGGTAGTGGAGAATTCCATAAGAAACGGTTCATTTATCACGGGAAGAAGTCGTTTAAGTTCTAATCGATACAGATCGTCTCCTGAGCAGTCTGAAAGTTCAAGTCGAAAGGAGAGTCCTTGATAGTCAGCACGCAATAACCGTATATAAAAGTATATAATAATGTATATAAAATCGATTTTGTGTATTTTAATAAATCAACGTACATTATCGTACAGTATCGTTGATTTCCACAAAATTTCGTAAATTTATCAGCTATTTACAAAAAAAGAAAAAACTGTTTAATCGACAAAAATGTAATTTTCAAATACACCATTCCAATGAACAAATTTTTCAACCCCCGTTAATTTTCAGTCCAACACTAGCACCACGTCAAAACCGAGCCTACTCACCTGGTTTCTCGCGCCATTGACTCAGAATCTTCAAATCAATCCTCAGACACTCCAAAACCGTGTTACCCAGCTCAAGGAAGCACTGAGCAATTTTGGATTTCGAAGTCCCAACGAAATTTCGAAAGGGAAGCAGTTAAATAACGCAAACAATTTATTACAAGTCACGAGTGTGAGCGACTCTGGGTTCTATACCGACAGACTGGAGCCAGCCGGATTTTTCGGTGGAAATGGTTGGCTGGCGAACAAAGGTGGAATCTTAGGCGGACCAGGAGCTATTCTTTCTACTGGTAGTTTACTCACGGACTATCCAACCGCGTATAAAAAGAAATAGACAAATTTTCGAAAAAATTGTTGAATCAGCACGTAAGAAAGGAAAGATTGTTTTATTCTTTGTTTCGAGAAGAATTTTTTATTTTATTTTAATATACCATTACGAAGATACCAAATAAATTATTCATAATAGTTACTGTTTCCCAAATTTTTATTTAGAGTAAATAGTGAGTCTTTCTTTTATAAGTAAATGAAAGAGAGAGTTAAAGGGAAACGTTTAATATTAGACAAGATTAACTCATACTTCTCCAATCGACGAAACACGATGTAGAAACGAAACGAGAGGAATAAAAGTATCGAGAGCAAATAAACTAACAATAAGTAGATAATTCCGGTGCACTGGAGAAAAAAGTAGAAATTCCTTTTTGATAGCATCGTGCCGTAACTCCACGATGGAAACTGTGGAGAAAGCTTTCTATAAATAAGCAGCTTTCCAGAAACAAAAAAAAGCTCTTCTTCTTCGATGATATTGAATTTTTTTTTGTAAGCCAATAATCTTTGAATATTATTTAATAGTTACGTCAGTCTCTATAATAGGTTATTGGGAAGAGATTGTTTTACAATTCTTGAGAAGATTGATTTATACATGTTATGATACGGAGTAACAAAAGTATATATGCAAATGTATAAAGTAAAGTACATATTTTCCAATAAAGTATGTATGTTATTAGACTCTGTGTGCCATTTTTCTAATAAGACTTGTCAATACTTTTTGTAACCACTGCAACAGTGCTAATAAAATTTAAGTGTTGCATCTAACACGCGTAAAATATTCGTAAAAGGTGTCTCACAAAAGTTTTAATACTTTCGTACTATCATAGCTGTGGTTTCAATTAATTATCAAAGAAATCACAAATCAAGACATCGAACAAATAAAGAAGAAAATTTCACATTGCTCATCAGCGTTCAAATTTTATCTCCTTTTTTCAAAATCCAGAAAATTCGAGCTTCTCTTACATGTGTATCTATCAAACAGCGTGTCCTTAGGTTGGGGGAAGCGCGCGGAAGTGGGGGTAGAGCAAAGCGATTCTCGCTTTGGAGCGGCAGTCGAGGCTCGTCCATTGACGGAGTAACGTTCTCTGTGGCGGTTGTCTATGTAAACAACGTGTTTACCAATAATCGCGAAACGAAACGTAACTCAACTCGATCGTAATCGTGCTACGCTCCATGAAAACCGATACTTCGACGTTTCTTTGACGTTACTTTGATATTTTAACTGGAAGTTTCTCCGCGACCGCGACCGCGTCCGCGTGTTTTTCGTTCGTTTGATGTTTTGTTGAAACACTTCGATTGATCGGCCGTGCTTTTTAAACGCGATTCGTTTCCTTTCTGGCCGAAGAAGGAGACTTTTCGCCGAGAGAAAAAGAGATTGACTTCGTTGATCCAGTGGAAAGAAGGATAAAAGGAAAACAGTGTGGGCGACTCGGAAGCGTATCGCAATTGGTAAGCGAGCACGTTTGATTTTATATTTGGCTATGTGATACCGGAACATCGTGCCACGTGCCTCTAGCAACGTATTGATGTTAATAAAAACAAGCGATGCTGTTATACTAACGCGAGAATGTGAAAATTATGTACGATGTTTTGATTTGAAAAAGTAGGCAATATGGCGGCTGGAAAAACGCGCGTCTTTCTGACTGTTTGAATTTGGCTAGTTAAACTTGGACCCGCTAGGGGGACGAGCTAGTTTATTACGAGCTCAAATTATTGAAGCTAGGAATGATATGATTGTTTTACATTTTCTTTAAAGATAATGATTTACATTTATCGTAAATAGTAAAATTCTTAAATTGCATGTGAATTTTATTTTATGATACACTATACTACGTTTTTGTAGAATTTTAAACTACTTTTAGAATATCCGAATAGAACATAGCTGTCTCTTTCGAATGAAAAAAGAAAACCCATTAACATACAATCCTTTCTTTCCATTACAGATCCAAGATGACGAATTCCACCACGTTTCCTTGAAATAAACCTTCAATTCTACACGAGAAAACAAACCAAGGATTTACCATGTGAATCCATCAGGACAAAATCAATGTTGAAAGCTTGTCATTTCGAAGACTTTACCATGTTTCTTTGCAAGAAACAAAATGTTCCATGTATTTCCATGGAAATAGCAACATTATTGAATGCCAATATGAAATATGTGCATTTCAAACATTTTTTAAATCTAAAGACATTCTAACGATTCTAATTCTGAAGCTCTAAAATTTGAGAGGACATTGAGAAGATATTGGTAAAAATAACATAGAAGAGAAATTAAAATTAAGAGTATCGAGAAAATAATTGCGTCGAATTTCGTGTGTTTCAGTTATGCGACATATGGTCGATGGGAGTAACACTATACTGTTTGGTTACTGGAAGAATCCCGTGGGATGGCACTGGAAATACAATTGGCGTGCAAGCGGCGATACGTAACGAACCGCTAAAATTTCCGGAAAAGCCGGTCATTTCGAAAGATCTCTGCGATTTAATCTAAGCTCGTCTCGCTGAATCTTGTCGAAACATTGCTGAAACAGTACAGCTCTCATGTAAGTGGGATTCTTTTCTTTAAAATGATGCCAAATTTAGTATTAAAGTATTAATTGTATTAAAAAGTATATTAAGAAGTATAATTATATTAAAGAAGTATTAAAGTATTTTTAATAAATTTAATTCAATAACTGATAATTAATTTTAGATGATATTACTGATATTAAAATTTTTTTTCAAAGATATTTCAAAAGTCTATCTAATTTATTTCTAATATAGCATAAATATTTTTCGCGAAAATGATTAACGATCATCGTTATACAAATTTTCTAACTAACGACGAATTATTTTCTGATTCTTCTTTCTTGTCAAGAATCCTTTCTTATCAAAGAAAACTTGGGAAATAACGGGAAGACGTCGCCAGAAGAGAAGATTGTAAGAAATGCAATGTGGAAAGGATTTCCAAGAACAAATAGAAGTAAGTTCGCGTCCAAGAATCCTTGCAATTAGCAAACAAACCGCAAGTAAATAGTTCGAATAGCCCAATTTTTGGACGATTTTTTGCAATTATTACCTTCTTTTGTGTGTTCTGAAAAATTTTCAGACAAATATCCGTAAGCAGTTCTCTATTTCCAGCGATGGAAGCGCCAAATCGAGAAACAGATGTGGAGGAACGTCTTGAGAAATTCTTCAAACCGTAAGATCCTTTCTCCTAACTTGTATTAAATTAACTAAGCCGCAGAAAATTTGACGTGGTCTGTACAAGGTGGGAAATTATTTGTCGCGATCACCGCATTTCATATTTCGGTTTTACATTTCTGGGTCGATGGTGATCTATTAAAATAATTTGATCTTAATTTTCAAATATTCTTGTGTTCATACTGCCTTTATTACAAGAATCTCTTCGAGTTAAGCATAGGAAACAAATTGTAAGTGAAATAACATTAAGGATCATCATTTTCCACTTCGAAACTTTTATCCCCCTCAATGGATTCAATATGATAGAAAGATTAGTCAAGGTTAAACCGAATTTTGGCGCAAGTTTTTTTTAATAAACTCTACCAATTTGCTAGGAAATCGCGCTGTAGCAGTCGTAACAAATAATTCCCTTCTATTCTTTATACAAAGAAAAGAATTTAAGTCTTACAAATAGTGCAAGGGATCTCAACCAAAGTTAGATTTCTGATTTTGTTAAATCTGGTATCTAGAGGACCACAAACGCGAATTTGAATTTGATCCTTCGAACTTTCGAATTCATTCACAAATTCTGACTTTGCGAATTCTCTCGAAACAACGATTAACAAGCGGTAGGTAGACACTTGTTTTCCAGTTTATTAACGTTTATCAATAGACTGTGAATTTTTATCCATCACATGGGAATCTCAACCTACACAGATTGCACGTAACGTTCAAAAATATATAAAATATTCGACGTTTATTATTTATTGCAATATTTAGTAAATAAAAAAAGATTCCGTTTTTTCTAAATTAAATTTGTAATGTGATATGAATCTGCATAAACATTCACAGTTTATTGGGAACTAATGGTGGCTATAAGGTCAGGAAACATGATGCCATTAGATCGTCTACCGATGAATATTTAATTTATTGACAGATTTATTTGGAACAACCTGTGGCACAGGATGCTTTTTACAGATAAGTAATATTACTTAAAATTATAAAATATTCCCTTTAATGAAATTGGTCGACATATAAGGCGCAAGATGGCTGATATTTGACAGCAGGTCGCGCTGTAATTGAGGTGAGAAAGTATAAAAAGACGTGCGATGCATTGGTAGGCCTGCATCTAATTGTTACTAGTGTGTCATACGTGTTATATATGTGCCATATGTGTATAACAAAAAGACAAGACTCTTATATTTACGGTATTTCTGATGGTATGTAATATTTCGAATCAAAGAATTTCATCGAATCATACTCTAGACGTAATTCAATGTATTCGTCATTTCGATGGATCGAAGCTAGAATTTTTTTTTCTTGCATTCTTTTTATTTTAAAGAACTTTCAGAACTTCATTATGAAGCTCGTAATATTACAAAAATAAAAAGAAAAGAATTTTCGTTATTTTCTTCTCGAGCTTAAAGAATTCTTAGCCTCTAAATATTTATAAAAACTTCAGATTCCAGCTGAAGATATTCGCAAATTTTCCACCGATCTCGAATAAAAATATTACGTATCTCCAGAAATATTTTTCGAACCTTCGTCGATAAAGATCTCCGAAACGTTGTTCAGTGGCTCAGATTTCGAGGAGAAACATTTTTATCCGCAATCGTCGTGTACGATACAACGGATGCATCTCACACGTTATGAATATTCTCTCGTATTAGATGTGCACTATGTTTCTTAATCTACTCGTAACAAAAGTACAATTAATCGAATCGTGTGTGAAACTGGCCCTCAATTGGCAATCAATTTCATTCAAACTCTCGAACAAATCGTCTGAAAGTCTTGCTTACTCTGAACAGAGCAAATCTCAAAATTCGTGAATTCGATTCGAAACGATCGTGACAAATTGACCAATTGAGGGCTCGATTGTCGAAAAAGTGATGGACAGTTAACGTGAAGCGAGGCAAAAATCGAAAGTTGAAATCAACAACCAAATCCAAAATTGCGACTCGTACGAAACATCGGTTGGTGTTTTTTCTTTTCGACTAATGCATTGATCTTCTCGACGATCAATCTTACAGGCGATTTTGGTTCGTTGTTTTTTAATTAAAAAAGTGAGGAAAAAGACGATTAGACTCTGGGGACCCTAGGGACCAAAAGTTGTAATACTCTTTTGATAATGTGGTAGATTATATACAGATTATATACAGTGATCATAAAAAAGGTAATCAGTTAATTTTACAGATGTACAACTTTTAAATCGCGGTGGATTTCTCAGTTAAAACTCGCATTCATCGAGTCGGATTTCTCGACCTGTCTCTTAAAGTGAAGTTCAGTAAAAAAGACGATTAGTCGATTAATCAAAGGTGATCACGTTTAAGTGTCTACTGTCATAAAATTGACCAACGAAGACGATCGAGGGATGAGAATTATCTTTATCGATAATTTTCACTTGGTAAATTGAATCGTGAATCGTGCACAACTCCCTCTTGCCATTGGCTCGAATCTGTCGTTGTTGTCATTGTCGTTGTCGTAGGTTCCTATAAATTAGTTTCGTGTGGGCTACGGAGTTTATATTGCGAGATAAAGAAATTTCGTAGGTGCCCATAAATTAACTACGTTTTACACTCTGTGGGAATTATTTAATTTAAATCTTTTTTCTTTTTTTGGCATTTTGTTCTTACATTCTTACATTAATGGGAAAGAATGGAATTATTGAAAAAATGTGGAGAACAGGATGTAGGAATAAAATCCAGAATACAGAACACGGAATACGAGATAAGTTAACATTGAATATGAAAAATGGACATGGTATGGAATACGAAATGTGGTTTGTGGGAGCGTGAGGATATGAAATGTGGAATATAAGACGCTGAATATGGAACGTGAAGTATCAGATGTGGAATATGGGATATAGGATAAGAATTTAGGAAACGGGATGTGGAACATGGGGTATATCAGGAACCTAATACTTACTTGAACGTTGTCACATTCCTCTCATCGAATGATTCTACTAGAACACTTTCTACTAAATTTCATCCGCTTTGAGTTGAAGAGCTTGTCTAGTTGCGTCAACCATATCGTGTCTATAGAGAGTATTGTTTTGCCTTCCGTGTCTTGCTCGGAGGAACAGATGCCAAGTATGATAAAAGGTCTCCGAATCGTACCAATTCTACGCAACGTTCCTTGTCGCACACACTTAGTAAATAATTAAGGAAGTCTACATACTTGTTGTGGAGGGAAAAAGGAATTATTGTATTAACACGACATTGGACTCTGAAGATTTGATCAAACATTTTCTAATCATCGTATAAATCTTCAAAGTCAAAGTTACGTACGTCTATACATTTAAATTACTGTTGCTGCTTGAAATCATGTAAAGGAAAATATAATAGAATCTCGGAGAGAATGGCAATGAACTAAGTTCACTCATTGCAAATCAGATTTAATCTCGGTTGCAATTGTAATTGCCTTGTGTTTCCCGGCTGCTTGAGAAATTATACACGGTCCTATTCCAAAAAAATATTTCATCAATCTTTATTATTTACTATTTACTCAAAGACTAGAAACTAGGAATTCATCGGAAAAGATTAAGAGACAATTGATATTCATCGTGCTTAATGGCCCATGAATTTAAGTTGCTCCTCACATCTGCATTCGAAAATTCTAACTTTATTTATTTATACTCTCGATTCTTGATTCGACAATCTACGACTTCGACAGCGTTTCATAAGGTTTCTTAAATTAATTTCGGCTTGCCCTTTCTCCAATTGTTCTGCAACTGTAGTTGTTTCCTAAAGTTCGTTACTTTCAAGTTTCATAAACTGAGGAAGTCAACTCGCAAATGCATATATTGCCTGCAATTAAGCCGTTTGTCGACAGCAACAGTCGCACAAAGGAATAATTGGCATCGACTCGTGCTCGGAAAATCATTTGTAATCTCATAATACCCCCGATACGATGTTTTGGTTGGTCGAAAGATACAGCTATCTTCGCAAAACGTGGCTGTTTCGAAGCCAATTCTATCTTTTCTTTTTTTTCTTTTTTTTCTTTTTTTTAATATATTTTATCAAAATTTACGTAGAGCTGTCCGATTGGAATATTTTGGAAATTCATTGAATAATGCTTAACTCTTAGAAACGCTAAAGAAACATCTCAGGACGGAAAGATGTGTATATATATGTATATATATATATATATTTAACGAGATTTGTGAATTAATTTTAATTTTCGTGTAAAAGAACGCACGAAGTGTTTAAATCTATTTTAAAAATAGACACTTTTATTCGATCGTTAGTTATTAAGTCGGCTCGTTCTGCGTGTGTGAACCGATTAGTTGATCGTGATATCCTTCGATGTGTCAGTTTAGAGATTTTTCGTGCCGTTCCTCGACCTCCGTTTCTTGATTGGGCGCTTCCATCACCGGAGACAGAGGACTGTTTACGGATAATTGTCTGAAAGTTTTCCAAAACACAGAGGGCAAGATAATAATTACAAAAAATCGTCGAAAGATGTATCGTTCGGATCATTCACCTGCGGTTTGTTTGCCAGTTGTAAAAACCCGGCGCGGACTTGCTTCTGCCTGTTTTTGAAAATCGTTCCCACATTGGATTTTTTGTCGTCTTCCTTTCTGGCGATGTCACCTCGGTCGTTTTTTCACTTTCCTTCGGTAGAAAAGGATTCTGAGAATCAGAAAATAAACCATCGTTAGTTAGAAAATTTGTACAACGACGATCACTAATAATTTTCGCTTTGTTAGAAATACATCAGGCAGATCTCTCGAATAACTTTAAAACGAAATTTTACGATAATATCGTTTGAAAATTATTTTAAAAAATATCAGAAAACTCAATTCCATTGCTACAGATTGTCAATACTCGCAAGAATAGTTAGAAGATCTTTTCGAAATATCACTGCATGACAAAGTTTACGAAACGTGACGTTATTAAAGCAGAAATAAAAGAAACTCGAAGGATCGCATAATCCTTCGTTGTTGAACGTCATTCTCGATTCGAAGAATAGGATTTCACAAAAGATCCCGTTATTCGCTCGAAATTCTTTTCGAATTTTCAATCTATTTTCGTCAGAAATCGTGTCAACCTTCGATGGAAGCTGATAAGAGAAGCAGAAAAGAAGAAAAAGAGAGAAAAAGAGAAGAAAAGGGAGAGAGAAGAGAAAGAGAAATAAAATGAGAAAAAGAGTTCACGCTTTTATGACATCGACATTCGAGCGGCGTTATTGCCATGTTTATGAAGCCGTCAACCTCCCTTGAACTCGGTTGATATCGACTGTCTGCCGCTCATCAAATAATAAGGCCAGAGAAGTGACGCCGCGGCAGCTTTTCCACGTCGTCGCGACGAATATCCCGTCATAAACAGAGAAACTGAAAGGCTTGACCTCTCTCGTTGTTCGCCGACCTGAGCGCGAGATCAAATGTCGGTCGTGATTGAAATTCAATGGCCGACTTTTCCATCGTAACCGAAATCGAATCGCTCCAAACGACTGTATAACGCTCGACACGCAAAGCCTTTACGCGAGAAGAAACTCTACACTCGTGACGTAACGAGATCCACGAATTGTATGATCGATGATTACTGTCAGAGTGCACGACGAGTACGTTCCACCGACGATCGTCAAATGGAAAGTACCGAACGAACTGATTATCGACAGAATTCGACAATTCTTGCAAATTCAGACTCGAGTTTCTACCATTACTTGCGTCTAGTGGAATTTTATGGCACTTTATCGACGACGTCTACGCTATTCCTGCTTTCATCGTATCGACGTAACGTTGACCGCGGATAAAGGGCGAATAGTCTGTCGTACCCGAGGTTGCAGGAACTAAAGGGTCCATTTCCCACCGATGCAATTACAGGGGACAACGCGACAGTAAATACCCCTTAGTCTCAATATCCACGAAACTACAGCAGGAAGACGATCAACGGAAAAAAGAGTGAGCGAGAAAACTTTCACGCTATATAGGCTTATAAAAGTTTTAATAACCTCGGGCATTAAGGCCAAACGAAAGAATTGGAAAAAGAGTTTCGCGAGCTAAATAGCGAAAGTTTTTCAGTCGGAATCATTAATAATAACTTCCCCTTTGACCTTTCGCGCTCATAGAAATTAGCTAATAGGCGGACCTTCACCGAAACCAGTCTGTATTCATTGCCTCCTAGTGAGACATTTGCATTTATCTCGAATGACACCTCAATGAAGAGATTGAAAAATAACACAATTTCAAATGTTAAATTCTCTTTAATTGTCCCTTAATTCTTGAATTAATTTGTTCCGTTGTAGTTATATCAATCAGTATGCTACATGGTTCTAACATGAATTACAGTATCTTTTAAAATTACTTTAGTAATTCATTAATAGCGCCAATTTTGAAATAAATTCGACGTGTTAGTCTTGTGAGTACATTAAGAAATTTGGCATCATTTTAACGAGTAGAGTTCCACTTACTTGGAAGCTGTGCTGTCTCAGCATTGTTTTGATAAGAATCAGTGTGACGAGCTTGGGTATCTTCGTGACAACTCGTTCCACTTCTTCGTCCGTAACGGTAACCGGAAGTTGACAGTTATCAGCCTCGCTTGGCAGTGGTTCAGCGCCACAATTTGTCAGCCAGATGTGTTCCTTGATCTCCGACAACGTGATTCTCTCGAGCGGATTCTTGTTCAGCATTCTCGAGATCAAATCGCGGAGATCTTTCGAAATGTCCGGCTTTTCCGGAAATTTTAGCGGTTCGTTGCGTATCGCCGCTTGCACGCCAATTGTACTTCCAGTGCCATCCCACGGGATTCTTCCGGTCACCAAACAGTATAGTGTCACTCCCATCGACCATATGTCGCATAACTGA
This sequence comes from Melipona beecheii, assembly GCA_032399605.1. Lineage (NCBI taxonomy): Eukaryota > Metazoa > Arthropoda > Insecta > Hymenoptera > Apidae > Melipona > Melipona beecheii. Next base: position 2,727,105 of record JAUCMO010000447.1, read on the forward strand.
AACACACGAAATTCGGCGCAATAGTTTTCTCGTTACTCTTAATTTCAATTTCACGTTTCTCTCATTTCTGACCTCTTCTGAAATTCTAGAATTTTAGAATGTTTTTATGGATTTATAGACTCTTCGAAATATTAATAGAGTAATGTTGCTGTCTCCATGGAATGAGATCAAATCGATTGAACGATAGTCTCGTACTTACCGTTCCAGAGTAATGAACGCCAGGCATGGTAGTTTCAGGTGCCGCGAACGCTGGGGTGCCGGTCGGTCCTGACAGTAATTCTCCGCACGCCCTCAACTCCGTGCTGACTCCTAAATCCGCGATCTTGATGCGACCGTCGCTGTCCACCAACAGGTTGCTTGGTTTTATGTCGCGATGAACTATCCTCTGATAATGTACTGGAACAATCGAGAGTCCACGAATTTTATTAACGTTTAAAATTATTTTAACGCGACAATTGAACGTCCAAAATTATTCCACGGAATATCTCGAGCCTTTAATTTGGTGCGATTAGTACTTAAAATTTCAAGGAACAAAATGATTTATTACCCTAAGTTTGGCGGAGAAAAAGGAATTCTAGTAGGATAAGAAAAAACGGAAGAAGAAAGAGTGAGAAAAGAAAGCAGAGGAAATAATAGGACAAAGGAAGTAAGACAAAGGGGGTAAAAGAGAAAAAGAAAAATTAAAAGAGAGGAATGGTGACAACTAGGAGATATCAGTTATGATTTAGTACAAAGTACCAGTTATAATGAAAGCAGGTGAGAGAGGATAAGAGGGATGATGAATTGCGTAAGAAGCTGAGAATTGTAGAACCAAGTCTTGTTTCGAAGCTCTCTGACTGAAATAAAGTGGTATCTACTAGTTTATTCTCTTGAATTTTGCCAATAGTTCTGCTTTACTCACGGTATTCCACGCCCATCACGATGTCGCGGAAATTCTTCCTGGCAGTTTCCTCGTCGAGAGGTTTGTCAGTAGGCACCTGCAGTATCTCGCCCCTCTGGACCAATTCAAAGACAAGATAAAGGTTGTCCTCGTCTGGATCATCCAGAACTTCCACCAGTTTCACGACGTTCGGATGATCCAGTTTCTTCAACAAAGCAATCTCTCTGTAAACCTTGGCCAAAGGGTTAGCCGATCCCTTTTTCCCCGGGATCATTCTACCGAAGACACCCGCCTTCTTCATTAGCTTCTTCTTACTGAGAATCTTCATCGCGTAGTGAGTCTCGTCTTCTTCGTTGTAAACAAGTTTTACGATCCCGTAGGAGCCCTGTAACATCGGAAATATTCGAGGACGAGACATGAAATGGTCGGTATTAAAAAATTCTTGAAAATGAAAAAGTTTAATTGGACGAGTCTCTTTCACTTTGAGCTTTTACGTTTCACGTGTGACGTAAATGTCGACGAAGAACACGTTAAATTGTTAATGACCAGAGCGTTGTTTAATTTTCATGATATCGTGATTGTCGTTCTGTAGGGATTTTATCACTGTCTCCGAGTTGGGTGTTGCGTTTCCGTTCCGAACTTTATGTCGCACGAGAGCGGCGTTGAAACTGGGTGAGTTTCAATATTCAGTATTAATTACATTCGCAATTATCGGTTCTTGAATATTACGACGCGTGTGTGATCCTTCATGTATTTCAGAATTAAATGTTTTTGATGATTTTAGTTTAAGAATCGTTCGTACATTGGGTTGAAAATGTTATTTCGAAGGAATAATAATTAAGAATTTGGATGCATAGTGCAATAATAATTAAGAATCTCTGATGCATATTATTACTTAATAATGTATTATCCAAGAACTACTTATTGCCATGTTTTCATAAAATTTCTATCCATCAAATTATTAATCAAACGAATTGCTTCCATTTTTAATTATACCAAATCAAAGTTCTTCTCTTGGTCTTCCCTGATATCAGAAAATCGGCCAAGTATGTACAACAATACGAACAATTAAACAGTCAATCGAAAACTCACCTGACCAATATTGTCCAACAATTTATACTGATTCAGCTGAAGAGCTCCCTCCTTGTTGTCGATGGAAACTCTTCTGCTCTCTCTCAAAGGTTTCCTCCTGTTCCTAGGACTCCCCTGAGGGCTCCCGTAGGGCGAACAAGTACAATACGGATAAATAGGTCTGACTGACACGTTTTGACTGGCGTTGTGATCCCCATGACTCGTGCCAGCCTCTCCAGATGAAATCGCCTCTCTCACGTTCGAATCGTCGGCAGTTTTGTCAGACGTCAGCGTCTGAATATCGCTGGACGCACTGTCCTTCAACGACGATGTATTCAGAGATACGTCCCTCGATTCTGTCGAATCCATCGTCGCACCAACGTCACAGAACTTGCTACCGAATCTGTCAGGGTTTGTTGAACTTGACTCCGGGAACGTTGGAAAACGTGGAGCTAGTTGAGTCGGACTCCTCGAAGATAACGAGAGACGGTTGATCGAATCACTGAGAGAAGACTCAAAGAGATCAGACGAGTCTTGGTGTTCAATAGTCATCTCCGACGTGTTTTTCGGAGGGAAGTGTAGATCTTTCACCTGTTTGGTAGGAGCATCGTCTCTAAGAACCTCTTTGATCTCTTCGATATTTGGCATCTCGAGCCCAGCCCCAGACACTTCCCTGTGAACCTCCGTAGTGGGCATCCTTTCGACTTCTACGTCCTCGGTTAGACTCTTCTCGGCTCTGCCCAACACCACTCTCGAATTCAACCGTTTGAGACTGGCGGAAGACCTGCGTCTCTCCTTCAGAAACGACGAATCCTGCAAAACGTCGACGGATGACGAGTTCCTTCTGTCCTCGTCGAAAGTCCCCAGATTGCTCTCGTATCCGCTGCTCCCTCTCCTGGGACTGACGATCCTTGGACCTCGCGATTTAAGGTTCTCGCGGAGAGCGGGCAAACCTTGCGCCTCCTCCAGGAACAGAGCACTGTCCTTTCTAACCTCGACGATTTCTCGGTCGGAAGTGTCCTCGGGACTTGACGGAACTCTGATGGATTCTTCGGGATTTCTCAGATCTTTCGACGTCTCTTCCGATGGTAACTTGATGGTCACTTTGTTCTCCAAGTCTGAAAATCTTCGTAGCTCGAACGATTTGTCTGGACTTGATTTTTTTAATAGAACCGGAGTGTCGATTGGTGTCGGTTTAAATCGTTGTACCGGAGAGTTGGTGGACTTGTTGAGGATGTTTGGAGATTGAGAGTGCCGGTCGTTTGCTTTCGGTTCGAATCTTTGGGTCGAGGAGTCAGTCGCGGTGCTGGAGGGCAGTGGTTGATCGATGTTTTCGGATGCATCCAGAGGAATGTCCAGCGAAGTGTCCCCCGGGGACGATGCGGCCACTGTCGGCGACCCGGTGATCGAACTTGGAGACTCTTCGTCGACCGCGTTGCCCCTGAAAAGGAAAAAGCCGATGTTCTTCTTAGGAAACAGGTTTTTCTTTCGTGAATGAGGTATTTGTTATCTTTTTTCGATTTGTTTTGTTAGGTTTTAATTTTATACCTTCTCAGCTCTCAGTTATTCATTTTCGATTTTGTTTTCTTCTTTATTTTAACTTTAAGTTTATTTTGTTATTATTATCTAAACTTCTTAAGGAATTTTAACTTTAAGATTTTTTTTCATTGTGTTTTATTTCTTAAGACCTTTTTATTATCTCTCAATTTTTATTATTTTTAATGTTGCGCTTCTTCGCTTTAATCTTAATTCTATCTCGTGAAATCTTTAACGAAACAAATAAATTTATCGCCTTTCTGTTCACGTTGTTAGAAAATAGAAATAAGAAGTAGTCGCGCGATGTTTGACAATAGTTTCCGTTCCTTTCTCGGTCTCGAGAGATTAAGACTCGAAACGCAATTCTGCCGTCGCGAGACAGGTTCTGGGGTTCTAGGTACACCTCGTGATCACGTGCATCGGCAGCCATTTTGAGAGAGATGCCCCAATGGCCATAACTTTATTTTAGCCATTCTCGTTGTCAGTTTATTTTATCTCGTTAGAATTACCGATTTCATCGATATTCAAAATCTTTACTTTTCGATTCCTTCTTTCAATGACCAATTCTTTGCAGATAGAATTAGTTTGCACGAAATGAATGTACTCAAATTCTAAGGAGACAAATAACGACTCCTAAATCAACAATATTCAATGTGTCGTTATTACAATTTCCTACCGAGGTCTCTTTCCGTTCTTTCATTTCTCAAATTCACAGTTTGAGTGCAACCCGAGGATAATATTGCGTCAAACGTCGAAATATCTACTCGCGAACGACAGAGTCTCGAACAGTCGTTGGACTAGCTTCATCAGCAATTCGCTCGGTAGTCTCAGCCTCCAGGGATCAGCCTCACGAAGCTCATTAAATCCTCAAGGAAGCTTACCGGGTCACCGGTTCGCAATTGAGATCGCGCCAGTGAAGATGACGAAAATATGAAATTTAAATGACGTTCGAGAAATTTAAATGACTCGCGGAGACGGCGAGCGATTTGAAGCAAATCGAAAGCGAAAGGCATTTTTTTTTGCCCGGGAACGAATTAATGCGCGCTTGGTAGACTATGTTTTCGTAGCAGCGCCATCTTCCTCCTTTCGTCGTTTCTGGCTTCTTCATGCGATTTATTTTATCTTTTTTTTTTTTTTTTTGAGGAAATTCTGTTATTAAATGAATGATTTCAACACGAATTAAAATATATAGACCATTCTTTTTTAAATGATAAGACTGTCAAACAACATTAAATGTTCCACGATCAAAAATTGAACAAAGCCAAAATTTGAAATATTTACAATATTAATTTAACTTAATATTTATAACATACATATGGAGTTAATTTATATTAATTTCTGTCTGGACAGAATCTATTCTAATTATTTAAATTATAGTAATTCACATATGTAGAATATATTCTGAATATATTCTGGTATTGATAGATATTTTCGTTTATTTATTTATTTATGTCAGTATTTTTGGACAATCGGAGTCAATTATATACACGACACCCTATTGTGAGAGTACTTTAAGATATCTCCTCTGAAGATCGTGATTTTTCCGAATCGCGAACGTCGAGGAGGCGAAAGTGCTCGTCGATTTGACTTGCAAAAAGTAGCCACGTTTGCCACGTGGATGGCAATTGTTCGGTTTGAACTAGGCCAACGAATACGAGTCAGTCAACGCGATCTGCATTCGCGGAAGGTTGCGCGGTTGTGTATGTGTGTGTCTGGTTTAGAACGCCCATTATAGTCCGGCTGATTAATTATCTTCAGCTTTGCATAACCAGTCGAGGTTCTAGTTAACCGAGAACGATTAAATTGCGAGCAATTTGAGAATTCGTGATCTCGATTATTCCGAGTTCCGAGCGTGAAAACGTTGCTGATAATTTTAAACGTTTTTCGGGACTCGGGATTCGACGTCTGGTCGAGATTAGATCGAGAGCCGTGGAATTGGATTCCTTTGCGCGACGTGACGTCTCGCGTCTCTCATTGTCAGACCCAAACAGGGGGGAGGGCAAGAATTGAACGGTGAATAACCCGCAAACCGGAGGAGTGAAATCGAGCGATAAACTTGCCTAGCCACGGAAGATACGAATTGCGGAGTAACGAAGAAACGAGAAAATAAAAATCGAGGGAAGAAGTGGAAATTCGAGTGTGTATAAAATAGAATGAGCAGCGCGCGAGCCAGAAGAGTGAGATTAACGCGTTAATTTAATTTTCAATTTGCGCTCTCTCCAGCGGGAGAATTTATTGGAGCATTAACGTCGAACACGGAAATCACGAGATCAGAAGTGAAAGGGGTTTTCGTTTCGATCGAAACGAAACGAAAAATTGAAACTGAACGAAGAACGAGACTAAAATCGAGACGACTGACAAAATAAATCTAAACGGAAACTATTTTATTGGGTTGTCCGGAAAGTTCGTGCCGATTTAATACAAATTGAATTTAATATTTAATAAATATATACTAAAATTTAAACCTTCTGCGTTTCAATTTTCCTTCAAAATCGAATAACAAGTAAGCGCGATCAAAAGTTGATCTCAAATAATGATAAATAAACGAACAGTTCTTTTTCTCTCCGTTAGAAAAATTTATTGGAGGAACAAACGCCGAACACGGAATGCCGCGAATTGTTTCACGGTTTTTGCACGACTGTCGCACGTGTTAGTCCAGTCTAAAGTTGACTGATAAGAAATCAAAGTAAGAATCGATATTTTACCTAAGCAGCGACAACACGATTGTTAACAAGAAGGAAAAGTCGGGACGTCGTGTCGGTTTGCCGACAAATTATCGTCGATCTGTTACACGCAGAATTTGCCATCGTTTAACGTCTCACGTGTCTCTCTCTCTCTCTTTCTCTCTCTCTTTCTCTCTTATTGATACGACGAGGACTTCTTCGTACTGGACACACGTTCCATCCGTCTGGACACGAACGCATGAACGGCATTCAGAAATCAAACAGATGCAGAACGAGTCGCGATGCATATTCCATTTTCGTTACGTGCTCGTCGTACGTAAATACGAGCGAGTTTTCGATGCCTCTTTGCCACCGACGTGATCCTTCTTCTGCTCAGTGACGTGCGATCGATATCGACGGAAAGTCTGATAATTTGTTAAGTGGTTTCTCATTGTTAGTTTATACGGATTTTTAACATTAAACGATATTTTACCGAGTGCTTGCACGTGGAATACAAAAAATATATTGTATTTTATAGGATGTTTTGACTTTCCAAAAAAAAAAGAATTTTATTACCTTGTTAAGGAATCAGATATTTTTCTCGAAAATATAAATAAAAAGTCTTCTTCGAAAATTAATCCTCGTAGTACCTTGCAATTTTTAAATATATCTTTTAGAACTACAAAGTTCTTGTTATTGAAGACAAAATGTGTAAAAGGACGTGCCACTTCTCGGTGGAAATGTTACGCAAACAAGTCGACAAATAGATATTCAAATATGCAAAAAAATATTCAAAGTATTAAAAAAAGAGAGAAAAATGATTATGAATTGAAAGGAAATTGTTGGTCAGTTGAATTAGTCAACCAAATGTAACTCGTCGAGAAAAAAGATTGAATGGTCGTGCGCCAATATATGCAACAGCAGCTGTTTTGAGCAGCAGTGGAATTTCGTTAAAAATCGAAATTGGAGTAAAATTTACACCCTATGAATAAAGAAAGCTTCGTTATGCGCTCCCTTGTTATTCGTTTATTTTATCCGTTTTTCGATCGCAGTTCCTCCCTTGTTTACTCGCTGACTCGAAAACAGAGTGTAATTAAATTAATTCAGAAGTGTTTGAAATTTTTCTTAGCGAAAATTTACCTCTTTATCACTCTCCACCGAGCCAAGCGAAACTTTCACGTTTCGTCTGTAGGCGAACATATTTAATTTCTGAAATTATATTATATTAATTAATTACATAACCTAAATCTAGTATTTACAATACTAAAACCTGCACTATATTACATTATGTAGTGTATTATACGACAAAAGCATATCTTTTTATTTTACAACATCATCTGGTTATTTATGTTAAAATTCATTTTAACATTCATTGCCAGTGATACTCGTCTCTAAAATATTATGGAGATGAGAAACAGTTTTTCATCGGTCATCGCAGTGACTCATCCCACAACAAAAGCTTATCTTTTAATTCAATAATATCATCCAGCTGTTCGCGTTGTTTAAAATTCATTGCCAGTGACACTCGTCTCGTTTTGATTGCTCTGAAATATTTTTCGTCTCCGGGGGAGATGGGAATCCGGAGACAGGCTCCACCCTGGCAGTCAACGTGCTAACAAGACGAATAATCAACGCGTAAAATTTCACTCGGAAAATCTCAACTAATTAACCCGTTTCGAAGTGGCAATGAATTTGGCGTTTCGCACGGAACGCGACGACCAAACGGCGCTCGTAACTAATTAACCGAGCTGATTAATCCGAACGTGTTTCTTTGGTGGAACGATCCGCGCAATTCCTGCTGTAAATCGTTCGTCAAAGTGGCGAACTCGACGGGAACACGACCTGTTCTCTCGGGAAGTGCCAAACTGGATGTACCAAATATTTTTTTCCAATCGCTAGACCAACCGCAGAAAATAATGCGTGATTATTAAAAAAAAAAAAGGAAAAAGGAAAAAGGAAAAACGTCGATGACATTGACAAATCGGAAAGAAACAATATTGTTTCTGCAGGAAACACTGTTCAAACTATGTACAGGGTGGAAAGAAATGTTTGATCTCGGCATGTACGTACGAAGTATTTTCTGCGTCCTTGCAATAAGAATGAATATTAATATTCTTAATACTAAATGTTTATAATTTAATATTTATTTAATGTTAATTTAATGTTTATAACATTCTCAATATTAAATGTTTGTAATTTAATATTTATTTAATGTTAATTTAATGTTTGTAATATTCTTAATATTAAATGTTTACAATTTAATATTTATTTAATGTTTATAATATTCTCAATATTAAATGTTTGTAATTTAATATTTATTTAATGTTAATTTAACGTTTATAATATTCTTAGTGTTGAATATCTTGATATTTTAACGTAATGTGAAAATACTTTAACATTGTTAAGAAAAAATATTCGAGGCGGTGTCGCGCTTGAATAAGACACCCTGTGTATCGATAACTCACGAGGCCCCTTAGGAAATTCGACGATGAGTTCGACGCGTGTATTTGCGACGTAACGTGCCGCGAATCCGCCGGGAAATACCGTGGCAACGCTTTAGGTTAGGTTTCCGGGGAACAGAAGCTTATCAACCTCGTGATATTCGAAACGAACGTGACATAAGTGTCGAGTAGACTCGTGGGGAACACGAGGCAATCGTTAAAGACGAATGACGTGCATCACGCGGGATTAAAATTAAGAGTGAACTTGTGGAAGTTGAGGCAAAACACGAGGAGTTTGTGTTCTTTCTTTACTTTTTTTATTTTCACGAAGCGAAGTTAAAATTGAATTACGCATGGTACGCAGTGGAATGTTCTGTAACGAGAATTTATTCTGAGATCTTGTTTGTTCATTAGAGGGTACGTGTGTGTATACCTGTTCAAGGACAGTACGTAGTACATCGTTAATACGTATAATAAAAAACTCAAATATGCATATTGTTATCGCAATAAAATTGTTAAATATTGAATTAACAAAATATTGAATTCGTTATATATTTGAATCGTACGCGTTGGTGGAACAATCGTGAACGTTTTCACTTAATCAGAAAAATTGCTCGTTCCTTGCAGGATGCATATACATACGTACATACAAATTATATTACGTTATTATTGTTATATTTAAATTTCGTACGTTCGTTTGTGCGGTGGAGCAGTAGCAGGCGTTTTAATGCAACGAAAGGAGTTATTCATCGCAAGGCCAGTCTCTTACAGAAAAAATGTCGAAAGAAGACGCGGAAGCTCGAGCTTCAAAAGAGAGGAAGAAAGGGAAGCAATTTTAATTCAATTTTCTCTTCCCTTGGAAGAACTTGCGAATACTCGACCAAAGTATCGCCCCTCCAAAAAAAAAAAGAAAGAAAGAAAAGAAACAATCACGCGATGTAATTCTCCCTTTCTTCAAAGAAACGAAAAAAAGAGAGAGAGAGAGAGAGAGAGAAAAAGAAATTCCACCACTGATTGTGAGATATATCCAGTTGCAATAACGAAACAGCGGAAAGCACGAATTCCCCCGGAGCGAGGATCCTCCATTTCCACGGGCCGTAATGCATCACGCTCGGCTCTTATATTGCGCGATTCCTCGCATAGTTGGCGCGCCGGGTCGTGCAGCTTCCGGGCGAGACGGCGCACGATTACAACGTTTCACCATCATCTCTGGAAAGTTCGATATTTTCCACGTGCCACCATCCACGATCGGACGGATCAATTTCGACGTGGAAACCTCTCTCGAAAAAGAGAATCGAAAGAGAGAGAGAGAGAGAGAGAGCAGATAGTTTGTCAGACAGTAGTATAGCAGACACGTGCTCCTTCGTGGGAAGATCGAACGTGACCGTGGCTACGAATGCTCGAAATCTCCATACGTTGCTCAGAAGAGAAAAGGAAAAAGGGAAAAATTGCTCCCACTTAAATTTGCCGAGACAAAATTTCGTCCGGATTGGATTTGGCGAAGAAGATGGTGAACGTTGAACGTTATCTCGTCCTTGAGTTCGTTTCGTTTGCACACGTGGCTCACGATGGGGGGATTCGAGCAGTTATCCGTGGCAAAAATTTCACGACGTAAATACGTGTATTTTTACGTGGAAAATAAATATTTGAAATTTCATTGCCGTCACAATGGGACGCGACGTTGTCGTTATTACACGGGATGTCTCGTCCGACTTGGGCTTGCCGCGTCAGATATCTTCATCGTTTTTTGGAGATATGAAAAAATTTTATTAATAAAAGTTATTCAGCGCAGAGGGAGCCACGACATGGTAGTATTGATTTTTTCGTAAGGGGAGGGATGTCGGAGATTTTAAGGTCATCTCCACTTTTTTTTTTCAAATGAAATGATACGTTCCTTTCTTTTCTTTTCACTTTTTGGAAATTCTTCTATGATGCAGTTGTATTTGAATTTCGCCCGAAAGAGGCCGAAATCCGATTCTGTCTGATTGATCTGATTCTAGAGAAAATTCCATCGAATCGTGCATCGCACGCTTTTTTATTTTCCACGCATTGACATTTAAAGTTCACAACATTAGTTCTTCGTCCTGAATTTCGGGTAAATCGTATTACTTTCTCGATCCTATAAATCTTCGTGTATTTTTTCGACCAGATAAGTAAATCCTACGCTTTGCAATTCGAGAGGGAGATTTTTCGAAATCGCGACATTCGTCGTTCGAGTTTTTAAGTGTTATTCAAATGAAATTCCAATTTCCCGTGAATACAGCCCTACAGCTCTCACGGTTATCTAAATACCAAATTCCCCACATTGTGCGCGTAACTCAAATAAGCTGAAATTACGTCGAAATTTCGCCAGAGGCGTTCCTAGTCGAGCACCGTGAGATTCGTTGTCAAAATTTATCGTTTGTCCAAGAGCGGTCGAGACCATTTCAATTCTCCAGGCGTCCGTCGTCTGGGCGATGTTGATTTCCACGAGAGCTCTAACGCGTCACGGTGTTTGAGGTGTTAATTAGCGCAGTTAATCGATCCGGTTTTCCTTCAACTATGACTAGTCATCAAGCGGAGAGAGAAAAATATAATGGAACGGCAACGCGTTTGCCATTTCTCGCTGGCGCTTTACGCTAATGAATTATCGATCGTGTTTGTTAATTAGTTGCGGTGCATCTGCCACATTTTGGTTTCTTCGGCGTTTCTGCACGTGAAATTCCACGAACAGAAATTAAACAGTTTCAGATTCGAGAACGCGGAACTTTAGAATCGTGCGAGCGACGAGTTAAAAAAGACGAAGACGAATTGAAGAAAGCTCGACAAATCATATTAATTGTAATGCTCGACAATAAAACAACTTGTCAAACAACTGTAGAAGTAACTAAGGATATCTTAGAATTCGAGAAATACTAAAAAACGCACAGATTTTAAAATTTTGCATCTTTAAAATTCGACCGATCTTGAATTTACACATATTACACTGAAATCTAAAGTCTGAGAATTTAAAACGTCTTAAAATTCGGCAAACGTCGAACTTTGAAATTCGAGGAATCTCAGACTCCATGATTTTTGAATGTTAAGTTATTTCACATTTCTTACGATTCCATCATTATTAATCACTTGAACGTTCGAGAGCGAGAATTTCATATTAATAATTGATAGCTGATCTTAGCGAGTGACGCGAGCGACGCGTTTCCATTTATTGACGCCGCAATAAATTACGCTGCGAGATAACTATCATCGGCAAAGCGACAGGGGACAGTTACGCGCGACATCGTTTATCCTTCCCCGGTGGCATTGTTCCCCGAAATCGAGCAGATTCCATCGTTTTAACCGATTAAACTCGTATCTACGGACACAGAGCTTGCCATTTCGATGTATTATGCATGAAATTTTACCTCGCGGCCAACCTTTTCTTTCGTACAGAACGACATCCTTCAGCCGACAGTAATCATCTCCACGATAGAGTTTTTGCCTTTCGTATTTATTTCTGTATCTGTACAGTGGCTGTAGAAAATATTGTTCGTACGCAAGATGAAAAATTATTGACAGAATCAAACTCTTGCAACTAGAGCGCGGATGTTTATGACATTTTAGACTTTAAGTTGAAATTCTTCTGCGCCGTTGACACTAAAACTACTGACGAGAGTAAATAAAAAAAAAATTTTCATCAAAAATATTGAAATAAAAAGAAATTGGGTACGATTAATTGCAAAAGAACTCACGAACATTCCACCTCACACAAATTTTCTCGGCTTAAACAAGTTTTCATTTCACAATTTGATAAAAAAATCAGTCACTTAAATAGGTCTTTCTTCAATTACAATGACGTTATACTTTCAATTAATTTACGTTATTTTAAAGCAAACTTTCAAGCAATTTTCCTTAATTTCAGAGAAACTTAGAAATATCGCGTTTTCGTATTAATTCACGTTATTTATCGCTTCTTTAATGGAAGCAAATTTTTCTTCAACGACGAGAAGATATTAACTTCGGAAAAGGGTTAATTACCAATCTCGCTTCAAAGATAACAGCAATGAAATTTTCATACCACAGGAAAACACTCTTTCTCGATTTACTGGCGCAGAAAAATACGCAAAGTTAGCATCGCATCGACTGCCTTCGCATTCCGCGTATCACATTCGCATTCCATTAGGTGCTCGACATTCATTTGCTTCTGACGGGCTCGAAACGGTCATCGATCACACGTAAAATTCTCACCGGCTCGTCACAAATACCCGCAACATGTGCGTAAACGTTCGCTACACTATGTTAAACACAGATGCGGCAACCAAACAAATCGACATTTCGATATCAGTTTAGTGACGCACGTATGGTTTATTTATGATTAATCAACGAAAAATAACAGTCCGTTCAAATCGTGCCAAGTATTTTAAACAATATCAGCTATCTCTATCTTCGTCCTTTTTTCTTCTCTTCCTTCTTTCTTTTTTTTCCTTCGAAGAATACACAGTACATAACAGAGCTCGACGTCTCCGAATGACGTTAAACGCACCAGATTATCGCAAATATTCGACACATTTGTGAAACAAGCTGACGCTTCCAACGCAAACATTGACAGCGTGATCGACGTCGGGAATTTCGATAGAAACAACAAATATGATTTATGTAATAATTTACAAGTCTCCACCAAAAAACTACATATCTTACACAGACTACTATGTTGCATTACGCAATAAGTACAACGCGCAAAATACATACGCTACAATTGAATCAACAGAAACTAAATTTGATCAATTCAGAATCGATTTCTCTTCATCAATTATTAACTCTACAATTATAAAAGTCTTTGCTCGAGAAATGACCCGATTAACGAGATGATCAGACTTCTCAGTTTTCAAAGTTCAAGACTCTCCAGTTTCTCAAGTGTACCCTATTACGATCGTCGTATACTCTATAAATTCTAAGAATCTCTGGTTAAGAAAGAACGGAGTTAATGGCTTCATCAAGGTTCTTGGTTGTGAGGATTCAAGGTTCTTTAGCTTTTGAAGATTCTCGTAATTACGACATCGACAATATTCAGACAAAATAGTATACATCAACCATAGATTATCTACGAATAAGTGTCTACGTAGCCCGAATCTGCTCGTTAATTTCGAGTAAAAACAACACTTTAGCTTGGGGATTTTTCCACGGTCGAAAGAGGTCAAAGATCGTGCGTCAAAGTTCAACCATCGGACAAAAAACAAAATTCAGATCAAACGTCAAAGTTTATGATGTTTATTGGTTGTGACACCAGTGTGCTTTTTTGATCAACCAGAATCTATGTCGATCGCAGAAAGCTGATCATCGTTTAGAGACAAAGTTTAACGTCTATTAGATCAGTGTCATTTTATTTCCACGTTCTTTTTTAACCTTTTACCGGAATAAACCGGTTTATTTCAATTTCTATTTCAATCTTCGTAGCTTTTTAATTTGTTACGTTCATTGAAGTTGTTGATATCTTGAAATTTGGGCGTAAATTTTATTTGATATTATGAATTTTAATTAATTAACAATTTAGTTTAATTGTACATTTTCAACAAAATATCTATCATTATTAATACGTTAAAATTAATTTGATGGAGTTAATTTTTCATCCACTGTCTGATTATGAAATAACGTAAGTGAGTGGTGATAAAAACTTCAAAATAACATTGATCGAAATACTTTCGATTGAAATGAATTCCTGTTAATTTTGAATAAACACACAGGTACGAGATTATAAATATGATTGATACCTCAAAAGATGTACGAACGTATTCTTCTTTGAATTTCCAATTTTTCAATTCTTGTACCTTAGAATATATTTTTCGTTCTTAACGCAAACAATCTTCTCCAAAATTTTGCTGCAGTTGTTCAAGATCTACTTTCCAGCACTGTCAGGAAAATGCTCGATAATTTCGATTTCTTTTTTCCGAGATCAATGTTTACGCGTCAAACATTCATGTTTGTTCACCCGAAACAACGTTCACAACACTTCTAGACTCTTCCAAAATTTTCCAACGCTGCTTCCAAACACTTCAATTTTCTAACGAATTTTTCAGTCTTACAGAGTCACACTAAGCATTTAACACCGGAATTCACTTTGAACAAATTTAGATCCAGAATTAAACGTAAAACTAATTAAATATCTCGTAACTCTTCAAGATCCTTTGTGGTTTGTCAAATTCCAACTTTCACTTCAAAGAAACTTCAAATATCCTTTCCAGTGACAAGAGCCTGCTTGACTACCCGCGAATCCTCGAACTGGCCAAAATCTTTTGTTGCCAGATTTCAGTGTCCATTTGAAACAAGTCCAAACATTTGTTTCATTAAAAGAAGAATCCACTAACTCCTCAGTATTTTAAGAAAAGAGATCTAAGAAACTCTTGCCAGATTCCAATCTTCGTTTCGAACAAATTCGAAATCCACAAATTCTTCGTACGCAAGAAAAGAATGCACTTACTCCTCAGTATCTTAGGAAAAAAGAAATATTGTTCAAGAAAATCCTTAAATTGTCCAAAGTTCCTCTTTGTCCATCGAATTTCAGTGTCAGTTGCAGGGAATAACTCCTGTAGTTCTTCAGTATCTTCTGAGAAAAAATTCTCGTCTAAAAAGATCTTCGAAGTATTCAAGATGATGTCTGCTTCGAACGGTTGCAATCTTCCTCATCTCTCTTTTCCTTCTCACTAAGAAAACAAACTCGTTCAAATTTTCTCTCTCTCTCCCTTCACCGAGAAGACGAATCCATCAACAATTCGTTTTCGTCTACGGAAAATCGTCGAACGTTTGGGAGATTCTAGCAAGAATCTGCTACATCGAGCGTAAATAATGATCGACCGGATCCACAGCGATCGTTTCCGGCCAGCAGCTGCATCGGAGCCATTCGTGGTGTTCTTCTTCGTCGACTATGTGCTTCGGTGTTCGCGTAGCGACGCGTGGCTCGTTCCGCCATCACGTTTTCTCGATCATTGGCGTATTTCCGTTCGTGTATCGAAGCTACACCAATCGACTCTGAGTCGTGTCTCCTAGAGGCTGATTACATAAGAACAGAGAGGAACGAGCGTTATAGTCTCGGTGATTTTTTTCTGCGCTTAATGAAGTCGTTCGTGCCTGTCAATCAATGCTCCGTTTTTTCTTCTTTTTTCACTAGCTAGACGGAACGACCGTGGAATCCACGGTGGATCGTCTACCGACTGCTTCGAGAATGAACTTTAAGATTTTGACGTTGAATCGTGCAATTTTTGGATCTCTAGCTGGGATGGTTACTTGTAGAGAAGGGGAAGATTCTTTCTCTTCCGCTCTATTTACGTTGTGTTTACTAATTTTGTCGAATTTTCATCAAATATTGTAATATATTTTATCGAAATTTTATTCTCGAATTAGGAAGATTTTGAATCGCTTAGAAAGTAATTATTTAATTACTGTTTCGATACACTTTTCCTCTAAATGCGAGAATTAACATTTGCGGATATAAATAGTTTGAAGAGATTACGTTTAGAAGAGCAGGAGATGGAATAAAAATTTAAAGTATTCCTTTATTTTTGTAAAAGATCAGGGTACTCACTTTGGGATATCGCCGATCTTCGGTGGCCGACATTTTCGCGGAGGAATGTCGCCCCATATGTTGTACCCTGTGAAACAAAAATATTTTCAATCCTTCATTTCCATTTTTATTCGTAATGTTGTAATAAAGAGAAATTCATTGCGACAGTAAAATAACGTTCGTAATTAGACTGTGGATTTTTATGCAAATTCATATTTTTAAGAATATGATAGAAAGAACGGAAGCCTGATGGAAAATTTTCCTTAGGTTTCACGTGAGTGGATAACAAATCAGAATTATTGAATTCGATTCGAGATGATGTAAAGGTTGATGGATTTCCGGTTCCATTTCGCGAAATTACGTGAAAATAATCAACTATGACCAGATAGATCTGCATGGCGTTGGTTTATCAATATGCCTGCACTCGAGCGTGATGAAACGTCGTTATTGATTATTGGTAATCCAATCAGCGGCATTACTCGCCGGGATGTCGATTAAATATTAATCAACTCGAAGTTAGAAAGAGATATTTCTCGGACAATTTTAACGAATCATTCTGTCGTCTCGAAAAGTCTTTTTTCTCTGCCTAGACTTCCCACTCGATGCAGTCGTAAACATAGAGAAATGTCGAACGACTTTCTTAACTTGGCTAAATTCTCTAGATGATCCAAGTACGAAAATTAAACTTTAGTCATTCTCTGCTAAACATCTTCAGGTACCTATATATTGCAATATAAATTGTAATCTAAACCAAACAATGAAATATCCTTCTTCTTTAAAATACCAAACCAGTGAAATTCGAACGTTTCTGAATATTGAAAAATTGCAGTGAAACAAAACC
This sequence comes from Melipona beecheii, assembly GCA_032399605.1. Classification (NCBI taxonomy): domain Eukaryota; kingdom Metazoa; phylum Arthropoda; class Insecta; order Hymenoptera; family Apidae; genus Melipona; species Melipona beecheii. The sequence continues at coordinate 2,744,050 of JAUCMO010000447.1, forward strand.
GAAGACGATTGGATTTGAATAATTCTGTTTGGAGGGAAGAACAGAGGGTGAAACACAACGCTGGAATCGTACCGTTCAATTTTCGCACAGCAGTCACGATTCGTACATTTCTGGAAACGTTTCGCAAACAGACGAACTTGCTTCGCCGGAGTTCGCCTGAATATTTGGGTAACGAGCAAGGGTATGTCAACAAAATTTGATGAGGCAAACTGCGACGTTCGTAGCCTGACGACGAGAAAACGTGGTCACATTCCGGAAATCAATAACACCGGGACATTTAAAAGCCAAGTGGTTCAGTGATAGCGCATCCTCTTTGGCGATACAACTTAGAATTGATTTTAAAAAACAGAGAAAGAGAGAAAAACAAACGCTATCAACTTTCTCTCTTTTTTTTGTCAAAGGCTGCTACACAAATTGGTCAAAGAAACACGATGGTACTCACCTTTCATAGTCATGTTATCCCCGAGCTTCATTTCGGTGCTCACTGTTCCGGATGGTCCCACAGTTGGTCCAGCTGATTGGTCGTCGATCGAACTGTTTCTATATCGCTCGATGGCAACGCGAAAACGGTTACTCTTCCCCTCCCTTTCTCTCTTGGTAAAATGGTAAAATCACGGGTATCTGTACAATCACTATGAATCTCTCTCTAGGCGGTCCCTTTTTTCCACCGGCGAGCTTTTTTCGCCTGTGTTAAGCGACCAGCTAACGTGTCGGCGATCACACGTCTTACCCACGGCATGATTAACGCAGGTCGTTCCGCGGTTGGACAGTCGAATTATCAAACGCCCCGACATTCCATCAGTTTGCCGACACACGTACCAATCGACAGATCGCTAGTACCTTCGATCACGAGCCTTGTTAATCGCGAACCTTTCGCTTCTTGCAAGGACATGATAAAGTCTTCGAAGTGATGAGCCTTCAGCATTGGTTTTCTCTCGGTGGATTCACTGGTGGGTATTCCTTGGTTTGTTTTCTCGAGTAGGATTGAAAGTTTATTTCAGGGAAACGTGGTGAAATTCGTCATCTTGGATCTGTAACAGAAAGAAAGGATTGTATGTTGGATTGTATGTTCCAAGAGTTTATAAGCTTCTACTTTTTCTAAACACTGTGCATCCTCTCAGCCGATTGTTTCATCGAATGACATTTCTCTTGTATCGTTTATGTAAAGTGAGTCAGTTTCTCAAACGTGTTCCTCATCCCCTTTGTACGTAGCTTTCCGTATCGCCATATTTCCGAAAACTTGTCCAACAGAATGATATTACTTCTGTTTGAAGACAGTAGCGAGTCATCTCGCCGAAATTGGTATTCGCAAGAGTGCGAGAACTTTGCATCGTCCGCGAGATGTACTCCCCGAGGATTTTAACTTTGTTTCGCAACTAATACAATAACGCTAATGCAATCTTTAAAAAGTCATCTGGCAAACTCTGTCGGGTCTCGACCGCGAATCTATCGATTCTTAGATCGTTGAATGAAACTTGCGAATTTTAGATCCCTTCGTAGAAGGGACTCATAACTTTCGCGTGATTTCAATAAAAGAGTCAGTTTCGATGAAAAATTGTCGATACTTTAAGTTGTCACGAATTCGTAAGAGAAAATCATCTAACAACCTACTTGGTCTCATTTTAAAGCGCGAAACTTCTATTTTTAACTGCCTTAAATTCATTTTTTTTCATAGGAATATTTTAACATCATGTGGAAATCGTTAAATCGCGAATAGAATTAAACAACGACAGTTAATATTAGTAATTAGCAATTAGTAGTTTTGCGATTACGGAAATTTAGATTTTTCAGAAGAGAAATTATCCTTCCAAATAGCGAATTTTTATGTACATTTGTATCTGTGGAAGCGCGAAAGATGCATTCTTCTCGTTTTTGCAGTTTGTAGGAATTTTAAAAGTACAAAAGTGCATGCAAATTTTGAAACATTCGAGGGAATGAAATATTTTCGATACTCTCAATGATTTAAATGTAACAGATGCCAGGCTTAATTATATCCAAATGATGATCGATACTCTGCATTTCCAGAGATAATAATACACGGGATGAATTTCATGCAATACAACAGAGTAACGCGGCAAATGTCGAATAATTATAGATCAGCATCCAAAGGTGTAACGCATAAAATAGCTTCAATAATTGCGAAGCAATTAATTAATATGTTGCATTTTAACGTGTATGACGTGATTATATGCATACTCGATGTGAAAATCAAACATTTACGTCGCAGTTACACGAACGTTTGGTATTCTGAAAATCAGGAATAATGCAACGTTCGCAGGAATGAGTCGGCAAGAATTGCGATTTGAAATGTCTCTGAAAATTTCGGAAAAATTTCGGAAAATTTGCCTCCTTTGTGAATTATTTCGATTGCATCGAAATTCTCAAACTTACGAGATAGTATGGCTGTGAAATTTATATTAGATTGTTAAAACTAAATTGTTAATATTAATTACTAAACTATTCTTCACGATAGAAATTAACATTTTCTTCAAATCCTGAAATGAAAAATTGAAATTTAAATCTCCCGAAGCGAAGGATTCGCTCGAATTCGAATTTCCCCAAGTTCACCGAAATTGTCTCGAAAATTTTTTACCTCGTCGAAGTCCTCGTATCGCGATCAGTAGTGATCACTACCGCTGCGCGAAAATCCTAACGCCGAGAGTGTTCATTGAAAATTCCGCGTCTCTGTTGAGAATCTCCCGAATTAGAAAACTCGTTACCGGGTCTAAACAAAACATTTCACTTAACCCACTTCCCTCTCGGCTTGCCGAGGGAAACCCGGGAGAAAAAGCGGTAGTTTCTTTCTCGTTCCTTCTCACGGGCGTGCTGGCAAAGAAACGCGGCGTTGCCGACGTGAAAAAGGGAGAAATAACCTCGCTGAAAGTCGCATCAAAAGTTGGTATCAAAGCGAGAGAGGAGGAGGGAGAGAAAGGAGGAGAAAATCACGACACACACGTGGACGTTCGGTTGAAAAGGCGCGGCTTTTAACCGCGACCTCGTTGCTATTCCTCGCTGTACCTTTCACCGGGTATTGTACCCGGTGAAAAAAGAAAAGGAAAGGGGTACCATCATACGGTCGGATCAGATAAGGAGCGAGACCCATTGACACAAAGAGCGAATTGATCCGATGGAGAACGAACGAGGAAAGGACGAAAAGGATGTATTAACCCTGAGGGGTGGAAAAGAGTCTGTACGAGGGTGATGGATCAGTGAGAGATACATGGAAGATAGAACGGAGGGAAGCAAGAACTGCGACGTGTTCAGAGAAATATATTTGGAGAGTTGGAACAATATCGAGAGATCGTCAACAGGTTGGAAGAAATTTGAACAAGTTTGAATAAATTTGAAAATTTTGACAAGTTTCATCTTTTTTCCCTCTTTGTTCTTTTGAATTAAATAAGTTCGTTTGAATTTTTCGTGCGAAGTGGAGAAATCGTCACTATCAAACTTAAAATTCAGACAAACATTAATTTTGTCAATAGGAACAAATTTCACTTATTTTTTGTATTATCAAACTTGTCACTCTCGCGTTGATATCGATAAATGATTACGATTCGTAAGTTGTTTAATTCGCACTTGTCAATATCGTTAAAAGAAATTACATTCTCTTACTGACAATATTAATTTTAATCGTACGAGAAATATACGTTCGACAGTTACTGCGACATTTACGAGTTTCGTATCTGCGTTTGCGTTTCCCGAAGGCTGTCGCGATTTATGCAATCGACGAGATCGTGACAGATCGTTGAAGAATTTGATGAAAAAAAGCTACATAAAAACTTGCACCTTCGCACGCATGATTCACATTTGCGTGGCGTACGTGAATTCCAGTATAATCGTATAATAATATGCAGAGTCTGTGTGTTTCTGTATTTGTGAACAAAAGTGTAGCTGTTGTATCCTTGGTTCCTCTGGAATCCATCTTGATTCGCTCGAAAATTGCTCCTTCTCTACGATTCGAAAGGTGTGAGAGGGAGAAAGAGAGAATCAAAGTCGCGAAAAGTTGGAGAATGAATCTCTGTGAGAATAGAACGATCGTCGCCCCCTGAAACTTCTTTCTCCTGTCTGTTTTTCTCGTTTCACTAAGTTCTTAAAATTCGATACAGTGTTTGTTCACTGTGTCGCACTCGCGTTCGAATTCTCTCATGTTCGAATTTGCTCGAATCGGTCTTTGATCTGTCGACGAAGTTTCTGACCTATAACCCGTTTGGAAACTTTTTTTCTCATTCAAACGTCGTACTTTACTCGATTTACGTAAATTATTTATCTTATTTATTTACTAATTAAAATATGATATTGCGATAAAGGAAAGATTCGTTCGGTTTAAAATTAATACAGGGCGGAGTTGTTAATTTTTTTAAAACTGAATGATTTTAAATCAAGTAGTCGATTTTTAGCATTAAACAGAGAAAACTTTCCATCTGGACACCTAGTTAGAATTACTGAATTAATATAATGTTGTTCAAAATTACTTTCGATGGTTGCACGTAGCGTGCTTTTGAAATTTTTCCATTGCATTACGTTCATTCTGCTATTAGTACAAAATGAATATAAAACGAAGAAAAGAACTGCACGACTTGTACCCCAGTACGATTCGTCTCACTGAAAGCAACTGTTTTGACTAGGAAATGAAGACAAAACAAATTACAGGCGCGATCGCTCAGTACCAGAAAACGCCACTCCTACTCGAGGTCTACTCCACGCCCCCTCGCGAATCACGTGACCCAAATCAACCAATCGCTAATTTTCGTTGCATTAGCGTTGCACCTGAAGGGACCCCCGCTAAAATCACTTTCAGTGATAATATATAAATCAATCTTTTTCGTTTTCTTATCCAGCGTGACTACGTTTTAGCAGATCGCGAGTAAAAAATGATTTTATCTTAGTATTATGAAAATAAATACGGATCTGATAATAATAGTTTGAAGAATAAATCATAGAGGATCTAATAACAATAATTTGATAAAGACAAATCACAAAGGATCGATAAAATATATTCTGCTATTCTCTAACAAAATCCACGGTCAAACGATCACGAAGACGATTTATCTACTTAAATCATGAACAACGTCGGATAAAATTTCGCGTGAAAAACGAGTAAAGAACACGAATGAAAAAAAAAGAGACACCGGCTTGTTTGCCGGTTGTTTTCACGCGACTTGCGTGGAAATTCACGGACGGAAGGCCATGAGTGTGTGAAACGTTTCATCGCATTGGGACTCGTTCGTTTGAATTTCTTTCGAAAGGGCATAGACGCGAAGCGCAAAGACGAGCAGTCGAGCGTAACCACTCCAGAGATTTTCATGAATATTGATGCTGTTTAGCACTGCAAATCGGATCAGTCGTGCCGGTGGCAAGCCGAAAACCGGATTGTTCTCTACTTCTTCTCTTCCTTCTCATTTTTTTCCAATCTTTTTTTGCAATCTCCGTTTCTAAACGTTTGCACGTTTAGCTGGTACTCGAACAGTTTTCGAAAGCTTTTCTTCTGGAGATGTTCTGACGATACAGTATATATCGCGCAAGGTGGAGATGTTGCGCGAGTGTTTTATTTCTCAGAGTTTAGAAATTTCAGCAGGAGGTTTTTGTCGACGCGTCGTGCAAAATTGTCGAGAAAGATACTTGCTTCACTATCCAAGTTCTTCATAGTAGCCTTCTTATTTATACTAAAACGTAATTCTACTGTTTTTAATTTTGGACATTTAGATTTGTTCACGTTTCTGTATATGATATATGATGTAAGATGTTAATAGTTTAGTGTAACAGACCCTTTTCGTACGCTTTCCGTTTATATTCGAAAAAAATAAACTCTCTACTTAAAAATTCTGGTAGAATAATAAATATTTAATGTGTTATTTTCCTTCTAAAAGAAGGAAGAAAATGCTATGATTTTTCTCTCTGTAATTTTTATTCTCTTGATTTCCTTCCTCCGTTTAAAAACATAGATTTTAATCGAGTACCCTTAGTTCACGGGACGTTTTAGCGAAACGTATATTCTTTTCGTTTATATTCGAAGGAAGCAAAGTTTCCGATAAAATAATAAATATTTAATTTATGTGTCTCTTGTTTTCCTTCTGGAAATTCTGATGATCCTTTTCTTCGCAATATTCTCCTCCCGAGTTTAAAAACGTAGAAATTTCAATCGAGTATCCTTTGTTGGTTTACGGGACATTTTAGCGAAACGTATTCTTTTCGTTTACATTCGTTTCCGATAGAATAATATAAATATTTATTTTACGTGTCCCTTGTTTTCCTTCCTTTGTCTCTCTCATTTCCTTCCTCCGCAATTTTTTCCCACCTTTCCACAATTTCGCCCCTCTTTCCTACCCGTTCGAAAACGTAGAGATTTCAATCGAGTGCTCTCAGTTTGCGGGACTTGGTTAGAAACGACGGAAACGACAGCTCGTGTAACACATTTGCCGCGCCGTTTTGCCAGGGTCAGCTGAAGCTGAAAGCCGCGTCGACGAAACGGGCAAGTTCCTTGTGCGTGTCAGTGGTAAAAATCACGGCTTAAGGAAATCGATAGCGACGGCCTTTCACCAAGGACACCGTCTGCACGATGTCCTTTGGCCCAGTGTTTCAGACATAACACTCGCTCCCCGGAATAATTAGCGTTTGAATTTTTACAACTTTCGAGAGAAACCTGTCTTCACATTCTCACCCACTACGTGATGTGAAATCATCTTCAAAAGAAACGAACTCATGACCGTCAAAGTAGAAGCTTCGCCCTTTAGAACGAGGCCAAGTGGATCGTTATATGATCTTTTCTTTACAAAGTTGTGCCAGTTAAATTATTCACGATTTTTCGTTGTCATTGGTACAGTTGTGCTTTTCGCTGTATCGTAGGCGAGGTGTATGAATAGGCCAAGCATCCTTTGTGGCCCGTGACCTGAAATACCGACATAGCAAAAAATTAAATGGTTTTTTTAGCACACTCTAAACAACAACGATACTGTCCATATTTTTTAATTGCAATTTTCATCACTAGTAGTGCTGCAGTGCGAAACTTGCCTGAATCGGTACAACAGGATGTGACACGAAAATGGTAAGGGGGTCCTCAGACCCCCCAATCGTGGACCGAAAAAAAACATATGCAAGGTCTATTCATATACCTTGTCCGTGACTGTATGTAGGGTGGATGAAAAATGAGGTCGACTAAAGGTGAAAGCACGCTGAGAATCTTGGTAAAGGTAGATTTCTTGAATTATCTACAGTCGGTCGCAAAAATATTGGAACACGGTATCATTTCGTCTTTATATTCCGAAGAATTATTGAATTGATGCAATTATTGAATTATGTTACAGTGAAGCACAGACAATCCGTGAATGCAAAAACGGTTGGTTTCTTTACTTGTCGTTGCGTTGTATTAAATTACATTACGTCATCTTGTAAAAGATAATGTAACAAATGCAAAAATTTTGCTTCATATCGGGACAGTTTGTTAATTTGTTGGTTCAAGTTGTAAAATAAAATTATCACCCACGGAGCATTCGTGAATTTTCTCTGTAACTTTGAAATGTTTATACGTTGCAAGAAATATTAATTAAATTAATTAATATTACATTAATATTCATATTAATATCAAAGCGTTTAGATGTTTTGGGCTGTACATAGAAGATTTTTCAAAGAAACGAAATGGATAGGAAAAGATATCGTGTTCACTTATCCAGAGAAAGTCGATCTGTATTTCAAGGATAATGGAATTATGGAGATGCGGTAATTACGAGTTAATCCAAAGTTGTGAGAACCAGTGCGACTTCAGAAATGCAAATTTTGGTTTCGTGCAGTCATTGCGTTGACTTCGACCTACGGGAGGATATATTTAACACCTTTGGCTGTTATTCCGTGCTGGTTCTCAATCTTTTCATCTCAAATTTGACGTTTGCAAAACAGATAAATAAATAGATAAATATTTAACACGATACATAAATTAAAAATTAAAAAGATAATATTTTCGAATATGATGTTCTAACATCTACGAATGGGAACTGAAATTTTATACTGAGAAAAGCGTATAAATGCGTTCAACACTTAAAACGAAACAGAATAGGAATCGCGCGAAACTGTGATTTCCTGGTGAAAGATTTCCGGTGTCAGAAAGTGTCTCGAGCGACCTGTTTCGGGCGAATGAAGCGGAATGTAAGTAGAAAAGGCTTGTGTCTGTTCTTTTGTTGGCGATCTAATTAGAAAGTTATTCTCGCTTTCATGTAGCACCCATTTTGTAATTCAACGTTCGTTACGAACGTTAATTAATTAACAAATACCTCTCTTTTCGATATTTAATTGCTAGAAATGTATTTCTGCGCAAACGCGAGAGCGTCGCCGTGAACGCAAGTAGAACGAGTCCTCGCATATTCAGACACTCGCGAGTAGAGTGTGTCCCTACATAGTCCGACACTCTTTATCACATCTCAAAAATTTTGTTCATTTATATTTTTGTTTTTGTGATCCATCAGTTATTGCTGTTAATATTCATTTTCCGATTTATCATTGGTGTTTATTTTAAACTTTGCTGGTAACACAAGCGAATTCGTGTTACATTCCTCTCGTTCTGATCAACAAATCTCTATACAAATCTCACAGTCACTGTAACACCTGTATTCATTAAAATACGTAGTAAAGAAAATTTCACAAAGTTCTTCTATCCAAGTTCTTTAGTTTAAAAATTCCTTCAGCTTCAAGACAGCTTTCTTGAAAACGTCCAAATAAAAAATATCCGCAAGAGTTAGCCGAAGAATTTTGCCTCGTGAAACAACAACTTTCTCGAGATAACGGGAAGCACGAGCTATCTTATTCCAAGTCGAGAGGAAGAGGGAAAGACAGAGACAAACGACGTAAGCTGAAGGGAAACTCATCAGCTCGATAAAATGTTTGAACAGTTATTTAATGCAACCTCGGACGACAGAAATTCCAGCATATCGAGTTTCCATTCTCGAAACTCCGCTAGTTTAACCCGAACTCGATCTCGCAGGCGGCTTTAACCAGAGAGAGAGAAAGGGGGGGGGGGAGAGGAACTTTGGTCGAACGTAGATTTTTCTCTCGAGTTACAAGAGTGGCCGTACTATCGCAGTATCACGCGCAACGTCGCGTCGTGCCGGCGAAACAAGCAGAGAGTGGGTTGCTCGAGGAATTTCGCTTGGAAATTCCATCCACGATGTTCCTCCGACGTTTCGTCGTATCATCACCACGCAAACGGCAAAGATAATGCACGTACTCGGAGATGCGTCAGCGTCTGCAACTTACCTGACGAGATCAACACGAAGTGTACTTACAATTAGTCACAACAAGCTTCCCTCGAGATGTATCGTTCGTCGTACTTGTACACCTGTACAATAGCTTCGCTCGTTCTCGTACAGGAAAAACAATTTCAACGCGAGAAATCTCCAGCTCCTCCTAGAGAGTCGTGCGTTAAATAATTACAGGCTTGTTGGGAAATAAACTGATCACGCCCTTGACGGAGTAATTTAGCTAATCCAATTAGAAAGAGGGGTTTGAAGCACTCGACCTTGAGGTGGCGATTATCGAGCCACGGCCGACTTTGCACGGATCAAAGCTGCAAGCCTCGAGGATCGTCCAACGTCGTGTTCGGTGACTTTTTTTTTTTTTCCTTCGTCCTTAGACGGAGCTCGGGCGGAAAGTACAGTCACCCTTGGCGAAACGAGATTGTATCGCGGTGAATCGATGGACAGATGCACACGCGATGCTTGCGTCAAACGATCGGCCTTTGCGCGTTTTTTCTCCTTTTGTTTTGACATTTGCCATCGGCAAATGAGTGCATCGAGTGACGTAATTCATTGATAATTGAACGGAATTCGATCGACTGCCCCCTGTAGAGCGTCATGCCGACGATTACGTTCGGCCATTTGTCGTCTTACTTTTATTATTTCATCTCCGACGATCGAACGGAGATCGTTTCTCTGAATTGAAACATGCTGCAAGTACAGTTGACGAAAGTCGATGTTTCTATTTTCGAACGTTCGCGGAATAGGTTAAGGGTTGAGTTTGAAGGATGCTTCGCAGAGCTAAGTGGTTATGCCTGGTACGATCTTCGAGTAACAAATTAACTTAATTATTAGGAATGAACGAGTGCAACCGAAAGGTTTATGATGAAATTTACTTTAGAAAACTTTTAGAAAACAAGTAAAGTTGGATAAAAATGAACTCGAATTATTTTGCGCGAGGAATTCGTATTCGTGTCATTCAAGTTTTGAAATTTTGAAGATAGGAGGAGAAATTTGAAATATTACAAGGAATTGTAAAGATTATACCGTGTACATTTGTACATGTGTAAACTGAGTGTAGAAAATAGAATTTTGACCGATACTTTTCATCAAGTTGCGAATTTGTCAAGCAAAAAAAAAAAGAAGTGCAATTTTGTCGTAAATTAATTTCTGAAAGGAAACACTCCTTCTTTTTATTATTATTCCTCCATAATTATCTCACGTCTTTCAAGTAGTAGTTATTTAATTTTTGAAAGTTATCAAAACGTACATCTGTTAAAAGAGAGATATAATTTTTTAGTAAAAGGTCTTTGAAGCACTCTAAAACGACGATAAAAGCTGACCTTTTGATTTCACTTTTGCAAACTATCGTTATCACAGATTTGCGAGAAAAAGAAGAAAACGCAAAAAATTGATCCTCTAAAATTCCCTTCATCTGGAAGAAAAATTGGCATCAACGATCCGTCCAATAAATTCCAACTGAAACAATTTCTCCCTCTGTTTCCATTTCGAGAAATATGTGGTCACTCGGTTTCCTCAAAACCAATGGAAATGAAAACACATAAAAATATTGTGTCATCGATCAATCGCCGCGGTTTTATTATATATATCGACACGAAAGACAGGACCGAACGCAGAGTGGTAAAAAGCAGATTTAAAAGATTCAGATATGAAAGATTGAAAGTGGTTCAATTGATAAAAAAGAGCAAAAGAAATTTATTGTCAAACTGAATGCTCGTATAGCTCTTAAAGTTTCACCACGACGCGGATCTATCTACTCGTTACGTGAAAGTCTGGATGTAGCGTGTCTGAAAAAGAAAAAAAAAGAAAAAAATGTCTGTCGAAGAACGATAATTCGCGGTCGAGGATCGCGGATAGGAAATCGCCGCTCCTTTCGACCACGACTTATATCCTTCGGTCACGCCAAACGCAGATAAAAATAATTTCGAGGGTCAAGCTTAATCTACTGTGTACTGATATATAAAAAAAGAAGGAGAGACTATTCCATGTCGAGCAACTTGTCCGCATTCACGCTATGCGTTAGCAATAATCAAACGATAGACCTGTGGTTCACGCGAAACACTTCCGCTTCTCGAACGCGATAACCTTCGTGAAAGCGAACATTCCAGATTTCCATCGTCCAGATATCCAGCATGAAACGAATTTCCTCTATTTTTCTCTCCTTCTTCTTGTTAATTTTTTTTTTCTTTTTTGCAGTCGTTTTAAAGTGGTCGAGGTTAACGTTATAACGCTGTCGTTTATTTTGAGGTGTAATCTTGGTTGGGTTGATCTTTGACGTAGGGGAGTATCGGAGGAATTTTAAATATCGCCTGGCCGCGAAGCAGAGATGCAATTTCCTCTCATAATTGCGAGATAATTACGAGAAGCGGTTGAACTAATATTGAGGTTTCGGGAAATTCGAGGAATTTTAAATACCTCAGTTCGACTGAGAATTAATTTAGCAGGGGGATTAATTCAACGAAGGAAGCTGAAATACGCCTACATTTTCCTAGAAAATCTCTTTCTTAGATAACTGACTCGAAACGGTTTGAAAGGATTTTTAAGACAGAAATATACATTCAATCGAGAACCGCGTATACGTTGGTAGAGACAGAGTCTACACGTTATCGTAATTGAATTAAAATCTTGAAAATGTTGAAAAACGATGAAAAAGAGAATCCTCCGTTCGTTCCAAGTTACATGCCTATTCGTTCGTTTCCTCCACCCACACTAAGCTTCTTTACCTCCCCAATATCACAATCTCGCAGTACAACGGCAAGGAGGGATAAAACGGATGAAAATTGCGGTATTTGAATAATAGAAAAGCGTAAATGCCAAGAGAAGGGAGGAATTATCATTTCCATTTACCGAAATAATTGATTTTTTTTCTTTTTTTTAGGTTAGGTTGTTCAAAGGTAGATTATTTTTCACATTGAAGTCTTGCTAAAGAATGCCAAGGAGTTATTTTCTCAAATTTAGCAAAGAATTCATCGTTTAAATTTGTTTTAATTTATTTAATACTGAAATACATTTCGCGATATCCGTACGGAATAAAAGATTGTAGAACAAATTTGAAATCTAGGGTCTTTAAATCTACTACACCGTAGTTACAGCTGAAATCCCTGATTTGTGAATTTGTGAATTCGTATTTTTTTCATTCCGAGAATTTTTAGAAAATTCGAAACTATTCTCTCGGAGCAACAGAAATGCGAGTTTCAGAGCGAATTTAAATTATTAAATCCAAAATCCTGAATCACACGTTTCGTTTAGAAACAAAAATCTAGTCTTCAAGGTAGGATGAAATTGTGGAATAATTTAGATGAGATTATCTAAAATAGTTTAAAACAGTTTAAAGTAGTTTAAAATAGTTTATCTACAATAATTATTTAAAAAACTTTTAGAACAGGAAACAGGAAATTCAGAGACTTTTGAAAACGATTGAAAATTTTTTTGTCTTTCCTTTTTTAAGAATTGGAATAAAAGAACAGAATACTAAAAATACTAAAAATACTTTTATAGTTTTATAGTTTCTTACTTTCCGCTAAAAAATCTTCGTCCCGACAATTTAAATCGTTTAACGTTTTCCCGATTTCCCGATTTCAGAGGAAAGATCGTCCAGATATTTAAACACGAAGGAAGGGAGAAACATCCATTTTCGAAATGGGTGCACGATGACATTAAACACATCGTTGATCGATCGTGTAGAAAGTTACACGTACGCCCACCTCGACTCACCGTCGAAATTCTTTATTCAAAAAAGCTGATTCTCGTTTCGTGCATTTTTAACAGCCGACGGATGTTAACGCGCCTGGACAACACGCCACGGATATTCGAAGAGGGAAGTTTGTTTCCGGGGGAAACTTTGTTCCTTCTGGAAGCTCGTATCGTCCCCCTTCAAAAAGAAATTCCATGTTTACGAGATCGAACGACGGAGAATCGACGAGAAGCCGTCGATAAGTTGTTTAATTTTTCAGCAGAGCTGCACGTTCATTCAGTTACTGTCGATTAGGTTTCCTCTCGTATTTGATCGGGTCAGTTTATTGGGGCGAAAGTTTTAATTAAACCAACATTCTTCCTTGATGCACGACGAAAACGGATTATCTTTATCTTTGGATAAATTTTGTTAGAAATTTATTTTAGCTTTCAGATTTTGATCGCAATGTAGGCGTTTTATATTGACATTTAACGGTTAGGATCTAGAATAATTTACTTTGCCCTTTAAATATTCATGGCACATATGGCTATTTATGATTCTACATTTTTGATTTGTAGAAAAATCTTTAAAGCGAGTGGAAATAAACTAAGGTGGTGAAAATGAATAAAACGGGCGTGACTAATGTTTTCAAAAGTCTGCAAATTCTCTATATTTCATTCAATGTTTATGTTTTAAATTATCAGATCGTAACTTTCACGTGTTACCTGCGTGAAAATCAGAAAGCTTTTCGCTGAAATATTGCGACGCGTTTTCTTTTTCTTTTTGCCACGATACTGAAAAGTCTTTTTCCACTGGAAATCTCGTGTACCGATCGAACATTACAAAACACAGACTTCTTCTGTGACAGGAGAAGATTTTTTTTATAAAGTTATTAATAAACGATGGTGCAAATTTAAAATTTACTATCCAACCATTTTGTATTTATTACAATCGCATTTTCCATATTACAAGCTTCGATGAAATTTTTGCACGTAACAAACCTCCTGGCGGGTCCGAGTTTAACTAGCCAAATTCGAAAGGATCTGAATAAAAAACCAGCGCCTCTCGTCAATCGTCATCGTTGCCTACTTTCTTCAAATCAAATCATCGTGCATAATTGTCACGTTCCCGCGCCGGTATAACAGCATCACTCGTTCCTATTAAAACAAACGCTAGACGCACGTAGCACGATGTTCCGGCGGAATAATAACAAACGGGGCATCGAATAGCTCGAACTATAAAGCGAAACGTGCTCGCTTACCAATTGCGATACGCTTCGGAGTCGCGCACGCTGCTTCCTGCTGGACCACGAGCGAGGCCAGTCCCTTCGTCTCTCGTCGAAAAGTTTGCTTCTTTTTCTCGGCGAAAAGGGAAGCGAATCGCGTTTGAAAAGCACGGTCGATCAATCGAAGTCTCTGTTCCGACGAAACATCAAACGAACGAAACACGCGCGGAGAAACTTGCTCGCGAGTTGAAACGTAATATCGAAGAAACGTCGAAGCACCGTGGTTTTTCACGGAGAGCGTTGCACCGATTACGATCGAGCTGAGCTGCGTTTCGTTCCGTTTCGCGATTTATCGGTCGCACACGTTGTTTGTCCCGCGTTTGTGTGGACGATCGCACGGTAAACGAAAGTTACTCTGTCGATCGACGAGCCTCGACTGCCGCTCCGAAGCGAGAATCGCTTTGCTCTATCCCCACTTGCACCAGCGCGCCACCCCCACCCTAAAGGCATACAGCTTAATACATATGTATAAGAGAGAAGCTTCGTCGGAAGTTTGTCTATCCCTCGGGATTTCGAAAATGGGGGCAAAATTCGAACGTCGACGAGCAACGTGGAATTTTTTTTCTTATTTGCTTGTACGTCTCGAGTTGCAATTTCTTCGGTAATTAATTGAGAATTTTTGTAGACGATTTTATCTTGAGAGAGTGATCAGTATGTCTCGTTGCTAAATAAAAATGTTCAGCAATTGCAAATATAAAATATTTGAAATTTACTAATTTCAGTTACATACTCGAATGGCGAAAATTTTTATGTTGATTGTTATAAGGACTTCTGGTAAGTAAAAAACGAGTAAAATAAATATTAAAATAAATAAAAAATAAATATTAAACCCTTTAAAGTAAGAAGTGATAACAGTGCATTGCAGAAATTATTCATTTGTGCGTAATTTCCTCTAAAGGAAAAAATTGATCAACGCGTGCTATTAAAATTACAGGAGCAATTTCGAAAATCGATTGCGCTAAATAATTTCCAACCTCCTTCCTTCCTTCCTTCCTTCCTCCTTACGTCAAGGAAGAAGAGATGTTCACGTTTGAGAGAGTTTGGCAAAGTATCCGCGAGGCGCAATAATTGAAATGCAACTGTGTGGAGCGTTTCCGCAACCACGAGTCTGAATATATAGCGCTTCCCGCAGATAGGACTCCTCTTATCGAATGGCGGTACCCACATACCTCCTAGATAACGCTGCTATTACCAAATTATACGTGCTTCGGTTGTTCGAAACCTCGAGCCATCTTTTCCATTGCGTCCGAATCTGTTAGTCGACGAACGTGAGTCATCATTTCGTTCAAATTTTCATTTAAAAATGAAATTTTTCTTCTTTTTGACTCTTTTCAATCTTCTTTTGTGTGATTATATTTCTTGAATACATTGTCGTTTCGTAAAATTATACATCCTTATTATTTGAATATATTTGCTTTATCGATGAGATAATTTCTCATAATTGTTCTTGTTATAATTCGTGAATTATTTCTTATAATTTTTATACCAGAAATAACTTTTATATACACTATTATACGAAAGGCTGACTGTTCGTCGTCAGTCACTCAGTTATTAAGTTCAGTTAAAAACTTTCCATTGAACTTGCTATCTCTTCCAGATATTCCGAATGGTTAGTTCACTACAGCAAACTTACTGGAACGAAGTGGATCTTCGCAAAGAAGAAACCTAAGATAAACTAAAAGTTCATTAAGATGGATACTGAAAACCTGCATAATCAGTTAAACGCAAACGGATCGCATGGTTTATTTTACAACCTAAAAGCTTAATATCTCTATTCGTCTAATTAATACTCTTAAATAAACTGATTGTTTTTTTTTAAATTCAAAAGCAACTCACTACGCAGGGAACGTCACATTAATCACTGTAAGTTATCTCTTATCAGGAAGAGTTTGTTGTTGAAATCATAAATTGAATTTTATAATTTTTAAGACTGAGATTGACTTACATGTATCTCTCATAATATCTCATTTTTCAATAAAGTATTTTATTGTTGAACTTTTTGTTTCATCTTCAGAAGCTGCAATAAATACAAAATAGTTTGACAATATTATTTGTAACTGTAACAAATCATATAATACGTAGCACATGTATACTGCTAATAAAATTTAAGTGTTGCATTTAACACGCGTAAAATGTTCGTAGAAGGTCTATAAGAATTCGAATACTTTCGTACTAATCGTATGGTGTGGTTTCAATTAATTGTCAAAGAAATCACAAATCAAAACATCGAACAAATAAAAAGGAAAATTCCACGTTGCTCATCAGCGTTTAAATTTTATCTCCTCTTTTCAAATCCAGAGCGATAGACAAATTCAAGCTTCTCTTATATATGCATCTATGAAGCAGCGTGTCCTTAGGGTGGGGGAAGCGCGCGGAAGTGGGGGTAGAGCAAAGCGATTCTCGCTTCGGAGCGGCAGTCGAGGCTCGTCCATTGACGGAGTAACGTTCTCTGTGGTGGTTGTCTATGTAAACAACGTGTTTACCAATAATCGCGGAACGAAACGTAACTCAACTCGATCGTAATCGTGCTACGGTCCATGAAAACCGATACTTTGACGTTTCTTTGACGTTACTTTGATATTTTAACTGGAAGTTTCTCCGCGACCGCGACCGCGTCCGCGTGTGTTTCGTTCGTTTGATGTTTTGTTGAAACACTTCGATTTGCTTCCTTTTTGGTCAATGAAGGCGACTTTTCGACGGGAAAAGAAGGGACTGGCCTCGTTGATCCAGCGGAAAGAAAAATAAAAGGAGAACAGTGTGTGGGCGACTCCGAAGCGTATCGCAATTGGTAAGCGAGCACGTTTGTTTTTATATTTGGCTATGTGATACCGTGTTTGTTATTAACATGCCGGAACATCGTGCCTCTAGCATCGTGTTGATGTTATATCGACGCGGGAGCGTAAGAATTATGTATGACAGTTTGATTTGAAAAAGTAGGCAATATGGCGGCTGCGAAAAGCGCGCGTTTTTCTGACCCTTCGAATTTGGTTAGTTAAACTCGGACCCGCTAGGGGGACGAGTTTATTACGAGTGCAAATTATTGAAACTAGGAACGATACGATTCTTTTACATTTTCTTTAAAGATAACGAATTCTACCGCTTACTGACATTGAACGATCGATATTATTTTATAACATGAAATTCAAAATTCCTGTAAATGGTATACTTTAAATTAAGTAAAGCTAATTTTCTTCCGAATTTAAATAAAGCTAATTGATTAAATGTTTCTGAAGCTTCTACTTGCGACCCGTTTTAAGTATTGGAAATCTTATAATTGCGATCAAAGAAAATAAGAGAAAACAGAATTACACAAAACAAGAACATACGAACATTCGCATCGTCTTTCAATCATTCACAGATCTTTAATTTATACAGTCTTCTATCACGAGGAATTCACATCAAAATGATGCAAGCGTAAAACAGTTCTTTTAACAACCGTCATATTTTCACGTTGATTTGAAAAACCAAGGAATTGTTCGTTGGACATGAAATGAAAATATATCTACGTTATAGATATGAGAATCACAGCGAAGAATTTCTCTCAGATTTTCTCTCTTAGATAGTATTTCACAAACTATATGAAGTCAGCCGTAATGCGTCGCGATTTGTCTTCCTTTTCTTTCGACATTTGTTTATGTAATTGAAGGATTGTTTACAGTCGGGATTGTCTCACCGACAGATCTTCAAGGAAGTTGCCTCGAAAGGAAGCAACTCATTCGTCTCAAAGATCTTCCGTGTTTCTTTTTCACCGTGCTCTTTCCTGTCCCTTGCATCGATTTGTAATAAAACCGCAGCGATTGATCGATGACACGATGTCTTTGTGGATTTTCATTTTCGTTGGTTTTCAGGGAACTGACTGCGTATTCTCCGGAATGGAAAAAGGGGGAGAAATTATTTCAGTTGGAATTTATTGGACGGATCGTTGATGCCAATTTTTCTTCCAGATGAAGAGAATTTTAGAGGATCAAAACTTTTTTGTTAGATTTTTTTTTCTTTTCTTTTCCTCGCAAATCTGTGATTTAACGATAGTTTGCAAAAATGAAATCAAAAGGTCAGCTTTTATCGTCGTTTTAGAGTGCTTTAAAGACCTTTTACTAAAAAATTATATCTCTCTTTTAACAGATGTACGTTTTGATAACTTTCAAAAATTAAATAACTACTACTTGAAAGACGTGAGATAATTATGGAGGAATAATAATAAAAAGAAGGAGTGTTTCCTTTCAGAAATTAATTTACGACAAAGTTGCACTTCTTTTTTTTTTTGCTTGACAAATTCGCAACTTGATGAAAAGTATCGGTCAAAATTCTATTTTCTACACTCAGTTTACACATGTACAAATGTACACGGTGTAATCTTTACAATTCCTTTTAATATTTCAAATTTCTCCTCCTATCTTCAACATTTCAAAACTTGAATGACACGAATACGAATTCCTCGCGCAAAAATAATTCGAATTCATTTTTATTCAACTCTACTTGTTTTCTAAAAGTTTTCTAAAGTAAATTTCATCATAAACCTTTCGGTTGCACTCGTTCATTCCTAATAATTAAGTTAATTTGTTACTCGAAGATCGTACCAGGTATAACCACTTAGCTCTGCGAAGCATCCTTCAAACTCAACCCTTAACCTATTCCGCGAACGTTCGAAAATAGAAACATCGACTTTCGTCAACTGTACTTGCAGCATGTTTCAATTCAGAGAAACGATCTCCGTTCGATCGTCGGAGATGAAATAATAAAAGTAAGACGACAAATGGCCGAACGTAATCGTCGGCATGACGCTCTACAGGGGGCAGTCGATCGAATTCCGTTCAATTATCAATGAATTACGTCACTCGATGCACTCATTTGCCGATGGCAAATGTCAAAACAAAAGGAGAAAAAACGCGCAAAGGCCGATCGTTTGACGCAAGCATCGCGTGTGCATCTGTCCATCGATTCACCGCGATACAATCTCGTTTCGCCAAGGGTGACTGTACTTTCCGCCCGAGCTCCGTCTAAGGACGAAGGAAAAAAAGAAAAAGTTACCGAACACGATATTGGAGGATCCTCGGAGCTAGTAGTTTTGATCCGTGCAAAGTCGGCCGTGGTTCGATAAGTCTCCACCGGATACGCGCTCGCCACCTCAAGGTCGAGTGTTTTCCCCTTTCTAATTGGATTAGCTAAATCACTCCATCAAGGGCGTGATCAGTTTATTTCCTAGCAAGTTTGTAATTGTTTAATTTCAAAATCATCTCATCCACAATCGTAGGTACTTTTCACTTCAAATTCTTTTCGCAATCAGCATCAGACAATTTTCTACGATGTTTACTCGCGAAATAAATTTCTAAATTATCGACATTCGAGTACGACATCCGACCATATCAGCAAACGTCTGAGACTCGTGGATTTTCCCGCACATTTCTCGTACTTGGGAAACTTTCCTTGCTACTTAACGAGTCTCGTCGAAATTTACGAACAACTTGAAACGTGTGAGGAATACGAAAACGTCTCGAGATGTCGGAGCTGTGTAATGGAAGATGGCGAAGGTGAATAGGGGGCGCTGCTGTTGCAGCGCGTCGAAACTTAATCCTGAAGGATAACGTTATTTTTATTCGAAGGAGACGCGCGCGGAATTGTTGTGGAAACGTAGGTGCTGTGTCTTAGCTTTTATTTATGACCCACGGTGAATAGAAGGAAGACAGTATTGGCCTACACCTAGTTTTGTCGCAACGTTTTTTGTGAGAACAAATGATACATTAACAAAATTCGTTTTCACGAATAATTTACTACGTACACCGTAGCAAATTTCAAACATCTCTCTATAGTAATCACTGCTCGATCGTTTTGCTTGTAATTTTTCAATTCGCCGTGATGAAAACTGAGTGATTCGTGTTGGTATTTCAGCTATAAAGATTAATTCAATTATTGGCCATTTTGAAGTGGATTTACTAATTGTAATATTAAATGTCGTCGTTTGATCCTGTTCGTGATTTAACGATTTCCATATGATGTTAAAATATGAAGGGCGCTCGTTCTGAAACTTGAGGCATCTATTTTTAAAATGCATAGATTGTTACATTCTAAGATGTTTTTGCAATAATCTGTGCAACAAACAATAAAATTGAAATACTTTTCTTTTTAAAAGTGCTAGTTGTCATAGTCTGTAAGAAGAGTGAAAAATTTTTTTTTCTGGCTAAAGTCCGTGTATTTGAAGATTGAAGTCTCCCCTTCACAACGATTTCTCAGACCTTGATGTATGATCTTTTTCACCATTTTATTGAACTTTGAATATTTAGTTGACGAAAATATTCAAGAAATCGTAGCATATTCATTTTCACCTGATACTCAAAGTTCAACAAATTGCGTCATTCTGACGTAAGACTGGACAGATTCGCCTTATCCCTTCGATATGTATGGCGAACGAACTAAATTCCGAGAATTCCTTTGGAACAAAGCTTTTGGATTATGATTCCGTGCTCTTTGGTCGAGCCGAGGGATCATTGGATTCCTGTGGCCCAGTTTCTCCGGATATTCATCGATGAGAAATGTGTAAAGGGACAATATAACGCAATTGTTCTAATTGAATCACTTGATACTAGTGGAAAAATTATCTACAAATCTAAAATTAGATACTTAAACCAAATAGAATGGGAAAAAAACCACTATCATACAACTCTTTCTTTTTGTTACAGATCCAAGATGGAGGATTCCACCACGTTTCCCTGAAATAAACCTTCAGTCCCACTCGACAAAATGCTGAAGGCTCGCCACTTCGAAGACTTTGTCATGTCCTTGCAAGAAGCGAAAGGTTCGCGATCAATAAGGCTCGTGATCAAAGGTACTAACGATCTATCGATTGGTACGTGTGTCGGCAAACCGATGGAATGATGGAATGTTGCGTTTGATAATTCGACTGTCCAACCGCGGAACGACCCACGTTAATCATGCCGTGGGTAAGACGCGTGATCGCCGACACGTTAGCTGGTCGCTTGACACAGGCGAGAAAAGCTCGCCGGTGGAAAAAAGGGACCGCCTAGAGAGAGATTCATAGTGACTGTATAGATACCTGTGATTTTGCCATTTGTAAGAGAGAAAGAGAGAAGAAGAGTAACCGTTTTCGCGTTGCCATCGACGACCAATCAGCTGGACCAACTGTGGGACCATCCGGAACAGTGAGCACCGAAATGAAGCTCGGGGATAACATGACTATGAAAGGTGAGTACCATCGTGTTTCTTTGACCAATTTGTGTAGCAGCCTTTGACAAAAAAAAGAGAGAAAGTTGATAGCGTTTGTTTTTCTCTCTTTCTCTGTTTTTTAAAATCAATTCTAAGTTGTATCGCCAAAGAGGATGCGCTATCACTAACCACTTGGCTCAGTCCTTTTAAATGTCCCGGTGTTATTGATTTCCGGAATGTGACCACGTTTTCTCGTCGTCAGGCTACGAACGTCGCAGTTTGCCTCATCAAATTTTGTTGACATACCCTTGCTCGTTACCCAAATATTCAGGCGAACTCCGGCGAAGCAAGTTCGTCTGTTTGCGAAACGTTTCCAGAAATGTACGAATCGTGACTGCTGTGCGAAAATTGAACGGTACGATTCCAGCGTTGTGTTTCACCCTCTGTTCTTCCCTCCAAACAGAATTATTCAAATCCAATCGTCTTCGGTTTTGTTTCACTGCAATTTTTCAATATTCAGAAACGTTCGGATTTCATTGGTTTGGTATTTTAAAGAAGAAGGATATTTCATTGTTTGGTTTAGATTACAATTTATATTGCAATATATAGGTACCTGAAGATGTTTAGCAGAGAATGACTAAAGTTTAATTTTCGTACTTGGATCATCTAGAGAATTTAGCCAAGTTAAGAAAGTCGTTCGACATTTCTCTATGTTTACGACCGTATCTAGTGAAAAATCTTTAAAGAAAGAAGTGTTCGAGACGATAGAACTATTCGTTAAAATTGTCCGAAGTATTAAGTGTCTGTAACTTGGACATAATATTTAATCGACATGTTGACGAATAATGCCGCTCATTGGATTACTAATAATCAATAATGACGTTTCATTACGCTCGAGTGCGGGCTTATTGATAAACCAACGCAATGCAGATCTATCCGGTCGTAGTTGATTATTTTCTCGTAATTTCGCGAAATGGAACTGGAAATTTCTGATTCTGTAACCGGTGACTATTTGAATTGCACAATTCATCACTCTGTACGTTCTGTCAACCATGTTTAACCGTATTCAAAATTCTGTGTTATTATCCATCTATGTGGTAAATTAATAACGATGTTGTCAATTTGAATTAAATTTTTTAGGTCAATGTTTTACATTTTTCAGTCACTAAACTCAGATTAAACTCGATTCAAAATATAAATGAAAAATTAACAAGAAAAATATCTTCCTGATAGATATTTTTATTGGAAATAATTTTTTGATTAATTTCAACTAAACATTTTTCGCTATTTAGATAGTCAAACAGTTTCTACGAGGATAAAAGAGGAAAGATTTAACAATGTACGCAATATTATGTATCGTAACGCCTTTGGAAATTATAAACAATCAATTACTCAATAATTTCTAAATCTAAATACAACTTTCAAAAGGGTTCAATTCTCATTTCAATTCCAGTTCAAGAAATTTCAATAAAAATAAAAACAAAAGAAATATTCAACTTTATCATAGACATCTCGATTTGTCTCTGTAAACAATTTACATCTCTGAAAATTCGTAGATTTCAATTATGGCATTCCGGCATCTTTTCGGCTATTAAAAAGTTCAATAAGTGTAGAAAAAAGAGATTCAACATTTTTATGAAATTTTAGATACATCGATATACGAAAACTAATGTCAGTTCCACGGTCAATTTCAACCAGAATATTTTGAACCTTCGATAATTCGTTGATTTTGATCTCTGAACGTGTGATCATAACACGCTCAGAGTTGAAATAGCAAGAGGGTCGCAGAGGAACATTGAAACAGGAGGAGGGTCGTTTCATGACTCTTAATCGAATTTACGCTGATTAATGGATCTGACTGTCGATCACAGCCAGACCTCAATATAAACGCCGCGATAAGCCTGATCTCAACACGTAAACACCACTATCTGTGACGATTCGACGCTCGTGTTTCCCAAAGTTTGACAGTCGAACCAATTACATATTCCGAACTTGCTCTTCATTACAGTTGAACCTTGGATGTTGGTACAGTTAATTCGTTCAGAAAGACGTACTCGTTGCAAACGATCGACGTGATTGATAATTTTCGTGATGTAATTTTAGCACGAATCGATCGATTATTGGTTTTTCTGCAGAAGCTTATAGTGTCTTAATTAGTTTCAATTAGACTGTGGATTTTTGTAATTTTCAGAGATTCAGGTATTCCAGGACTTAGGAACGTAGATATGTAGAAATTTAAAAATCTAGGGATTTAGAAATTTAGGAATCTGGCAATGCAGAAATTTAAGAGTTTAGGGATTTGGGAATTTAAAAGTCTAGGAATTTAGGAGTTCAAATGTGGAGAAATGTTGGAATTTGGGAATTTAAGAATTTAGAAATTTGGGAACTTGGAAATTCAAAACTAGAAGAATTTAAAAACTTAGGAACTCAGGAGTAGAGGAATTTAGGAATGTAAGAATGCAGGAATTTGGGAATTTAAGGAAATTTAGGAACTTAGGGACTCAGAATAGAATTTAGGAATTTAGGAATGCAGGAATTGAGAAATTTAAGAATTTAGGAACATAGAAACATAGAGACTCAGAAGTAGAGGAATTTTTTTAGGAATATGCAAATGCAGGAGTTTGGGAACTTAGGAACTCAGAAATAGAGGAATTTAGAAATAAAGAATTTGCGAGCATAGAAATTTAGCGATTTTGGCATTTGTAGATTTAGAAATTTCGGCATACAAGAGATTAGATTTTACACGCAACTATAATAATGAATTTTTAATATACCTCAAACATTTGCAGTAAATTTTTCTTTTAAAGCAAAGTTTTACATCATACGCGCATCTAATAATTTGAAGCGACGAAACATTGAATGAAATGCAGTTTCACAATGTATAACTGCAAAAATATAATTTATCTGCTAAATATGGTAAACGAGTAGCGTATACATTGCCGTACATGCATCCCTTTAATTCCGGAAGTGTGTCAAGGTGACGTGTGTTGTCTGTACTCACGCAAAGGCTTGCGTTCGATTTGAAAATGTCCACGTGCGCGATCAACTACGAACTTAACGCCAAAAGAAATAAAGGAACAAGTGGTAGATAAAAAAGAAATTTAACAATAACAGAATTAAAAGAATATAGAAGAAAAGAATAAACAGATTTAGAGAAAATGTTGAGATTCATTGAAAAAGTGGAATTTAAATATATTTAGGAATCTGTAGAAAAGTGTAAGAATTTAGGTATTTGAGAGATTTCAGAAATTTAGAAGAACTTAGGAAGTTGGGGGTTTTTAGAAATTTAGGAATTTAGGAATTTAAGGACCCAGAGATTTAGGAACTTACGAATTTAGCAACTTGGAAGCTTGGGAAGTTATAAATGTAGGAAATTTGGCGACTCAGCAGTTTAGACGTTTAGGAATTTAGAATTTTAGAGAGTTAGGAATTTAGGAATTTAAAAACTTTGGTACTTAGGGATTTAGCACTAAGAGGTTCAGGAATTTAGGAATTTAGGAATTCGTCAACTTAGAAACTTAAGAGTTCAAAAATTCAAGAATTTAGGAATTTAAAAATCTGTGAATTCAGCAGTTTGCGCAAAATCTTTTAGGCAGAAGGCAAGAAATTTAGGAGTTTGAAAGTCCTCAACAATTTAGGACTCTAACTAGTAACTCTAACTAAACTAAAAGCTTAGAAATTTGAAAATTTAAGATTTCGAAAATTTCGAAAATTTCGAAACCTAGAAACTCAAAGATAGATGAACAAACGAGTGTAAGAATTTAAAACAGTGCAGAAACTGTTCATTGTCCCTATAAGTGTCTCCACAAGTGTTCTCCATTGCAAACATCTGCGTGCGTAGAAGCGAAACACATTGTATTGACTCGTTTCGTTGATCACAATAAATCCTTCCTTCCTTCTACAATCTTATCATTTCATAGACGACAAGTTACACGAGCGAGCTGCACCACGAGGAATAAAACGAAATTTAGTATTTTCTCGTACGGATGAAACGAACAAACTGTATGCGAGAGGCAGACCACGCGTTCACGCGAAGTAGAACGGGATCAGAATCTCTCGACAATTACTTTTCCATCGTCATAACGATCAATATTTCTGCGCGTGTGTAATGTATATATGTATGTGTGTGTGTGTCACTG
The DNA here is from genome assembly GCA_032399605.1 of Melipona beecheii. NCBI lineage: Eukaryota > Metazoa > Arthropoda > Insecta > Hymenoptera > Apidae > Melipona > Melipona beecheii. Next base: position 2,769,544 of record JAUCMO010000447.1, read on the forward strand.
GAACGATTCCAGCTAGCAGCAGCGGCCCGGAGAGTCGTCAGTCGATACTACTATGTAGCCGCGGACGGAAAAGAGGATATGACCGAGATAATGCGAGCACAAAGCGAGCACGGATCCGGCTCGAAGCGATTCGTGGCCCCTTGGCGATTTAACAATTGACTTGTGCCTACCAGTCGAGTCGTCTAGCTCCAGTAATTGCAACTGACCCGTCGCTACTCGCGTTCTCCCCCCCCCCCCCCGTGTTTATCCCGTTTCTCTCGTTCGATTCTCTTCTCGACGGACCGCCATCGATCCCGTCGTTCGTTTCATTATCGTCGGATCGAGAAATTGACAAATTTCGAAGCGGTTCAGATGACAGAATTTTAATTTATTCTTTCGCAAATTTTATACCCCCTTGTTAACACTCCAAGTTTTGTTGGGACCGTTCGTTGCTCTTGAATGATCAGTTAGAGTTGCACTTATGTTATTGACAATTTAAGCCTCGTACTTTAATTTCGAGCCGTCCTAGAAGAAAATAGAACTTTAATTTATTCTTCTGTCAATTTTTTTATAGCTCGTTGCTAACATTCCAAGTTTGAGTTAGGTTAGGTTAGGTTAGGTTTAGGTTAGGTTAGGTTCAGGTTGCCACTGTTGATACTCCAAAGTTTAGATTGCCATTACTAACATTTTATACAATTAACCATTGTTGATATCCAAGTTAGGGACCATTTATTATCCTCGACTGATCAATTAGCGTTGCATTTACATTCTGGAGAATTCAAGTCTCGTATTTTAACTTCAAACCGTTCTAGAAATACTCGAGATCTTTAAATTTCTTTTCAAATTGTTGAAAATTTCTCTTTGCACATTCGGGCTGTGAAAAATAAATATGATCCCTTTGATAATATAATCCGAGGCCCAATTATTAATTCCGATTAAAGGTTAGAACCGTCGAATAATTAATTAATTAAAAGGGAACGCACAGTTCGACGTCGTCATCCGATCTATCTAACGGAAAACACGATGGCCTGTGGATGGCTCGGACCTTCCGGAGGGTGAATTAATTATCGTTTAATTATCGTCTGGCGGATGCATCAGCGCGGTAATGAAATTTTCGCGCGGCGCGTAACGATGAACGGGGCAACAGGTTATCCTTCAGGACATTGCGTCAAATACGCCGCCCGAAGGACGCTGGCAACTTTTTTTTAACACGGTTAACTAATGAATTTCGCCGAAGGGTGAATTTCGTCGAGCTCCAGTCGAAGCCAAATGGCTAACAATCGAATTAGCCAGCAGTATCGAGTCGTATCGAGAAAAATCCGAAAAATCTAAATTTTCTCATTTCTTTAAAACGCGAATCTCGAGTTTTTCGCAAAGATGCTTTCGTACGATGCATCAAGGTGGAAAATCATTGAAAACTGTCATTGTCGAAAACCTTGAAAATTTTATCGCCTCGAAAATCACTGAAAATATTTTTTTATTTAGATTATTAAGTAATTAGGTCTACCATGGTCACGAATAGCTGAATAATATAAAGAATAATCGAGTAAACAACCATTATTTACATAAGGTGTACGCAAATTAAATCAGCAAGTGAAACAGATATCTTTAGTAATTGAAATTTCTATATTTTCTATTTATACATATATATATATATATATATATAAAATATTTATATTTCTATAGTTTCACTTGTGGAACACACCGAAGTTCGAGACACCCTGTATAATTAATATAACTTAGATAGTTCAGTTTGATATCACACATCAGATAGTAATCATTATCCAAAAGTATGGTTTTATCTCTGAAATTAAACCTAGATTCAACTTGAAAATTTTCCCATCACTGAGCCATTATTTGGCGCTAAGTTCTGCTTTAAAGTCACTAAAGTTTTGAAACAGACTAGAAACTAGCGAAGATCTCTGTCAATGGTGCTGAAAAGGGAGAAGAAGAGAAGAGGAAAAATAGAGGAGAAAAAAAGGAAGAGAAACTCCCACGGTTTCTTCAACCCTCTTGCTCATTAAAAATTAACGACAGACGAAGCGTGACACGACGAGCGTGGTCGTATCCTGCAGCCAATTTATCGGAAGTAATCGAATCACGAACGAAATCAAGCCGATAATTAAAAACAGATACTAACAGATTGGTCAATGCACCCCGAGTCCTTTTTTGAAAATCATCTTTCCGATTTAACTTTTTAGATTTATCTGTCCATAACACGCGATCTATACATATGTACGTACTATGTACGTATAGTGGTTTGCTTTTCATTTACACTGCTCATGCTCATTAACGTTACGCAATATCATTTTAGGAAAGCAACTATGAAGCATCGACTGAAGCTTAATCCTATTGTTATTATAAATGGAATTATTTTATATTTTTGTATATTATATTATTATTAATATTGTATGTAATATGCTATGTATTGATCACTTGATATTACTTGTATTACAATATATAAAATTATAAAAGTGTAACATTTTAAAGAAGCTTAACACAGAACTTCATTGAAAAAATCATGCACGCTAACTTTAAATCTAGGCTTATAATTACTTGAAAAATGTGAACCGAAAGGTCACATTTTTGCAACAAGTCTACGCAGTCTCCACAGGAAATATTTTGAAACGTTCAATATTTCAATATTTCAAGCAGCAAACTCGCAACAATATAACGATAAATTCAAAATGAATTTCGATGATGCAGAGATGGACAAATACGACAAATGGTTCCGTGACAATTGGACTCGTTCCAAGAGTCGTCATAACCTAATTCCTCTTCAACGCCTTCTGGGAAACTTCAGAGTTTACGATAGCTCCCACTTTCCATCCACAAAGACCGGGAAGTGAACCTTTCGAACTTGCAGCAATAAATCTCGCTTTATCCGCACGAAATTCGAAATAACCTCGAGTCCTTTGCAACTTTTTAAAGACGATGAATTTTCTGGCGAATTTAAAACTTCCCTCGAAAAGGACTTCTCTCCTCGGTGATTCGTCGAGAAGATAAAGAATCATTCTGTCATTGTCTGATTTTCATTCGTTCAATTTCTGTATTTTTCTTTTTTTTTTTTTTTCTAAGTTTCTAACATTTAAAATTACGGATTAAACTCAAAAGTTATTTTTCGAGTTTATTCGGGTAATATGGGAAATTTTGACGTAGCCTAGAAATTTTATATGTATTGAATTTCATTCGCTAGGTCTTATTTCGAGAGTGAAGTTTAAATTAAGCTCGTGCCTGGTTTCTACCTCCATTTTTTTCAAAATTCTGTGTTGGATCGTTTTACTTGGAATTAATTTCGAATCAGTCCTACATTGAGATCTAGTGATCCAGAGTTCTAAATTAAATTTGGGTTAACCTCGGGCGAATCGTGGACGACGCGTTCCTTTGCACATTGTGCGTGAATTTCCCGCTTCTCGTTGAATATCTTCACGGTAAAGAATGTACGGCCATTCGTGTAACTAATTTTTCTTTTTTTTCTTTTTTTGCGTGAGACGACGTCCGTTAGCGTATTTTAAAGAGAGATGAAATAACAAAGGAAGAAACTTTCATCGTAGTCGCTGTTAATCCTTTCATCCCTGACGACAGACGCGTGTTCTGCACCGTTTCCTGAAATTACTTTAAACTCGTACGATTTAACTTGAAACTAATTTAATTTTCTCTTAATTAACTTTCGTTTAATTACAATTGTACATTGCATGCATCATATTTAAATATTTGCGCACCTTATACAGTTTTCTGTATCACACAGAATTTTCAAACGTTTTTATCAGAGTTTGGATTTTATTCCGTTTATCACGACTTTGAAATGTTCAAAATTATATAAATTTAATATATATCATAGCGCATAAATAACCGAACAGTTTAATAATTTTTTACGTTTCGAGTGCGTAAAGTGGTTCTTCACTGTTTCTGCGTTTTCAAGTTTCTTTTTGATTTTTAACGAATAACTGGTGCTTCATAAAATCTACATAAACCTTAAAAACACGTATCGTTTTGATCACACACACACACACAATTTCGATCGTTTCGAAATTTTAACAAGATTAAAAAATTTTTTTCGTGACTATGGTTTCGAAGATCTCTTCTTTCACGACGATTCCTTAAAACTTGCAGTACAATCCTTCATCACTTCATTTTATTTTATTTTATTTTATTTTTATTTCATGAATATTAGAATAGGGTTTTTTGTAGAAAATTCCGAAAAATCTAAAATAACGTTTGTAAAAACGTTAAAAAAATTGCTTCGTGACCTAGATCCACCACTACTTTCAAGATCAAAGTTTTCCCTTTGCAACAATCCTTTAAAATTCCCCATTTTCATTGGGTCACGTGTAAATATTTTTTGCAAATATTGGAATACACACTCTCGTTAAAAAAATGTTTCATTTTATTTCCAACATTCTGTTTAACATTATATATTCGTAGATAGTAAAATTTTCAAGTTTCATAGTACAATATAAAATCTAAATTGAAACGTAAATTAATTATCGTTACATTTTACAATATAAATTTTATAATACAATATATAACATAAATTGTAACAAATATGCACATTGCATTGTAATGCAATTATTGAATTTCACACAAATTGCATCAATACAACCCCTGACGGCTATATTTAACCGTCGATATTCTCTTTGGTGTTCTTTTTTAATTACATTTAATTATCGACGATTTTTCATCGTCGGTATGCTCTTCAATGTACATAAATTTATCGCCACCGCCAAGTTCATTCGTACCATTGACGAGTGACGGACATTAAATGACACTCGATTCTCCGATGAAAGTATTAAAGCATCGAGAAACAAAGCAAACGATCTGGATTTAACCGGTGTTCGAGCTGACAGGACATCGTATACCGTGAACGTGCTCGGAGAGCGAACTTTGTAATTAGTAAATGTCTTTCGAGATGGCCGGTCGATGAAACGAATAGAAGTCGAACGCGGCGAACGAAGAGGCTGATGAACAATGAAGCGCAATTAGCGCGTAATGTATCGATTTCCCCTGAATCGTTCGCCTCGATTTTCATTCTATAATATTTCCCGATCGAGCCAAAGAAACAAGCAATTATCGTGCGTTGAAACGTCCGATCGGCAAATAACTCAACCGTCTCGTTTAAACGAATTCAATGCCAGCCAATTAGCTCTTTTCATCTCTCAATTCCCAGGGGAAGTCCCGAATCATTGCCGTTGTTTTTATTTGTTTCTTTATTTGATGGGACGAGTGTTACGACCGATTTATTTATTTATTTATTTGCGTTGTGCGTTGTGCGTTGTGTAATTTTATTTTGTATTTTGTGTTTCTTCTGCGGGATGGATGATTCCAAAATCGAATAATTTTTGTGACTTCGAATATCATTCGAATGATTGTATCTAATTTATACTTCATCCAATTCTAATTAAATTAAAGTGTTTGGAACGTTTGGAATCACAGTGTGATTTACAGAATCGAAGAATTTGCGAAGTCCGACCGAGTGAAGTTCGGAAATTCGACGAATTTCCTAGGGGTTAGAAATTTTGGGGTGTTATCGCGTTTTCGCAGAGTTTTACAGAAGTTTCCATCTTTCGCGAAGTTCGAAATTCCGCGTGCGAATTTGAAAGATTAGGGAAACTGTGTTAGAAACTTTCAAATTCTAGCTTCACTGAAATTTTGTTAAAGTACAGTATTATAAATATTACTTTTTTTTATTACGAATGTTACATTATTAATTATTCATTATTATATGAATTGTGTTACGATTTTTATAGACATCTTAAAATGTGAAGTTGCACAGTGCCCCTTCTAATATTTTCTATCGAGCTTCTGTTCTTCCTGTCACGTTCCTAAAAACATGAATTTTTAAATCCACAGTCTAATTATGAATATTATTATACAATTTGCAATTAACTTTTCTATATTAGAACGTTATGAAAGCAGAAATGAATGTTGACAATATTTCTATTTTACAGCGTACAACATATGGGGCGGCGTTCCTCTGCGAAAATGTCGGCCATCGAAGATCGACATCCCAAAGTGAGTACTCTGATCTTTTATGAAAGAAAATATCTTGAAAATATTTCAAAATATTTCAAAATATTCCATCTCCTGCCTTCTTTAAAAACACGCGAATACACAAACTATTTTCACGCACGAATGCTAATTTTCGCTGCCATTGACATTTAAAAAATTTTGAATATATTTTTTTTATTGATATTTAAAAAATTCTGAATATTAAACAAGCCCGCAAGAAATTCGTAATGAAAATAATAGCAATGTGATAATTTTTTAAGCGAATGCTCTTTCCCAACCAAGAGATATGTACATGTGACTGAAACTGCAATGTTCGAAATGTACGCAAACTGACAATCTCGTACCTCGTTAAATAGAATGGGACACAGTCACACTCGTATTGGATAATTGTTGAAGCAATCATTGCCGTCATTGGTTGAATAAAATTCCAATAAACTGTGACAGATTATTCGAAACAAATTGCAATCTCTCGCGGAATTATTGTGCGGAATAATTGTTGTGCGAATGACTAACTAATAAATGAGTAACAATGTTACTTACATGTTAATAAATCAATGTTGTATTGCAATGTATAAATGTAATATTTAATATTTAAATTTATATATTTACGTGTACAAACGAGCTGTAAAAGAATTGGTGGAGGGGGTAGTAGTGGTGGGGGTAGCGCTAGCGATCAAGAAAGCAAGGTTGCCAGTTAGCTATCTCTGGATGACACGATGAGTCCGCGGTTTGAAACGAAGTCAGTTACATTTTAAAACACACGTGTATGTCCATCTGCTAGAAAAAAAGCGCAATTACTTTTCGGCCAACCGAATGAAATACTTTTAACCTTGTCTCAGGAGACGATCGATAGTCGCGGGGGCGGCACGAAGCTCGTTTAAATAATTGCCTCGGCCCAACGTTAGTGTCTGTTCTTCTCTGAATCGTTGCATCAAGGATTCCTCTCGCAACTGCGGAGCTGTACTCCTTTATCCGCCAACGGTTAGAAAGCTTCTTGCGTAGGCGGACGCTTTATTCGCGTCCCCCTTTCCTCTGTGAATCGACCCTTCAAACATTTTTCGTCAGCCTCGTTGGGCGACCAACGTCGATTGCAATAAACCTTCGATCCATCACAGGGGATCTGTTGTTTCACAGGGAATTTTCAATCGTTCCTCGGAGCAGCGTAGAAGAATTGTTTAAGGTGGATATAATCGTTGGATTTAATTTTGGGATTTATTCGTAATTTCGTCCTCTCCTCTTTCATCGTTTTTTACTGATTTTAATTAATAATTAATAATTGTTTTATTATTATTAATTCAATATTGTTTTTAATTTAGAAGCATTGATACACTCGTTGGGATAGCTGTGGAGAATTTATCGTGATTTGGTTCGCTTCTTTGTGTATCGTTCATAATAATTGATTGACAATTGTTTAATAATTGTTACATATGAGAAGTATGGGAAAAAATTGTTCAAGGTAAAGACATAGATAAATATATATATATAGAAAAATTGGTAAATAATTAATAGAAAATAAACAAAGATATAGAAAAATTATTAAAGATAAAGATATGGAGTTGAAATTTGGAGTTTGTTATAATTTCGTTCGCTTTGTTTACTCTATTTGTTTAAATATCTATTATTTTGATCTTCTTTTAGAAATTTTAAATCGTTTAGTTTAAATTTAGTTTCTTTAAAATGAGGATAGTTGTGCAATCTTTTTTTTTTTTTATAAAAATTCTAGTTTAAATCGTAGCTTTAAAATGAGACCAAATGGATCGTCGATGTGATTTCGTCTCACGAACTTATGTCAGTTTAAGTCATCAACAATTTTCCACGATCATTGATACAGTTACGTTTCCAACAGTCTCACCTAACTCTTTCGCAGGTGTACCGATCATTGTCACCAATCATCTTGTCATCACTGTGTTGGTATTTTTTGCGCCTTTTTTCTCTCGATGAGAAGCTCTGTAAACGTCTGCTCGGCCGAGCTTGCATCTGTTCTCGTGGTGCTTTCGGCTCGCTGGGCCGTGTTAAAGGCAGCTTTTCACCGATGTGCTCATTCATACGTGAAGCAATCCTGTTCGAGTTACGTCTGGATGCTTCAGACTGTTATTCCTGACTTGTCACATCCTTGCTTGTTTTCTCGAACGTTCCTTCTTTCCCTTATTGGTCGAATTCGTACGAGTTTCCTATTATCGTGTCTAAAGACAAGTGTTTGAGAAAATGTTGAAAATTGCGAAGATGTTGGTCGAGTGAAAACGCTTTTGACGTAAATTCAATCGACGTGGAAATTTTTTTTTTTTGGATGAACGGAGTTTCGAGTGAAAACGCGAACTTCTGCCTTGGAGTCGAAAGGAAATTTAGAAATTCTAATCTCGCGAGTTTTGTAAAGTTTAAACCTGCAGGGATCTGTGAGCTTGGGGAAGATAAAATCCCCTAAGGGAATCTTCCGAGATTCGAAATGGAAGAAATTCTAGATGATAAGAAAATTTCTCGAGATTTGAAAATCGAGATTTGAAAATTTTAAATAGAGGAGAACTAACAGCGACTTTACGGTCCTGGATTTAGGTTTCATTAACATTTGATTTATCACAGATGTAGCATCAGTGTGAGTCTAAGTAATCAAATATATAAATAAATAAAACTATCAAACTATTAATATTAACTAATCAAATATATTAATGAAGAAATAAAACTATTAACATTGTACGAAATATTACATCCACGCGTCCAGAACTATAAAGTCGCTGTTAGAACGCACGCGTCTGCAATGTTAAACGATTAAGAAACTTTTCTTTGCCATTTTTGCGATTCCTTGGAAAAGTTCTATCCTCGCGATGAGTGGAAATACAGTGCAAGAAAAGACAATTTTTTTATCTCGAGATTGAAGTCACGGGACGAACTTTTCTTCCCACCCTGTATAATCTTCAATCATAATTAATTCCAGAATATTCTAGATTTTAGATTAAGCGATCGCAGTAACAGAATGTCTAACAATTTTTCTCTCTTTTTTTTTTTAATCAACTCTGTCAAAGGCAAATGTACGTATCTTCTCGAGAGTCCTCGAGTTTTCGACTGCGGAGAATCGTAAATCGACGATTACGCAGTATCTCGTCGAGTAAGAGGTGTCGTTCTTTTGGAACGTTCTAACGAAATGTCGGAGAGATTAATTGTGCGGTACGATCGTAAATTGAGGAAAAGTTCGGTCGGTTGGTCAAGAATTTACAACTTTGACCCCGCTGGCCACGTGCCATTGTGCCAAAGCTTGGTCCATCCAGCAACTTGCCGGACCATGACGCGTTTATATTCTCTACAGTCTATGGAATTTCATCGGACGTCGTTATTCTATTTTATTTTCTCCCCCCCCTCTCTCTCTCTCTTTTGAATGAAACAATACGAATTGTTTTAGTTCGCCTCGCAGTTTTTGTTATTCACTTCGCGTATTTCGTGTTTGGCTATTGCGTTTTCTCTGCAGAATGTCGTGTCGTGTTGTTTCTCGAATTTTTGTTACGTTCATCGGTAGAGAAACTGAGAGACTCGCATGGATTAATAAATCTCGCGTGTCTTTTATTTTTGGTTCTCATCGTTGTGTTTTTCAGTCCACGATGATGAACTTTATTGTCCGTTGATATTGGTCCGCCTTGACAAGGAATGGCTTTCCAATACACATAATTTTGACTCTTTTGACCGAGCAATAATTTCACGATCGACCAAGCAATAAAACAATTGAAATGATCTCTGTAGTCCTTTACCAGCGAGATTAAAGAAAAATCGGATCTGAAAAGAAATTAAATCGATATAATTGTAATGTCGCATTGACTTTATAAGTAATATTTAAACTAATATACATTTTAAAGATTTTCGAAATCTGCTCGTGCACGTTCGCTTGTGAAATAATTCGCTCTCAGTTCCGAGAAGAAAGGGAGACACATTTTACACGCGTTATACGTCCCGCGCGATTGTACCAACAATCCTCCCCGTTTCGTGGAAGATGTATTACAAAAATTACGGAAGAGAAAGCATAAATAAGAGTTAACGTTAATGGAACGAATAATGCCACACGGTACGGCGAATCGAATCCACACAACGAATAAATAACTTTTTGCTTCGTTTCTTCCCTTTTATCGCTTCGAAAAACTCGGCATTTTATAGAGAATGTATACGTGTGCGCGAGCTAGATAATAAATAAAAAACGCATGAGCGAAACTCAACCGAGCTCGGATACAGAAAACTTCCATTTCGATATTTATTATCGGAACGTGTGTATGCGCGTACATCCTTTAATGCATTCGACGGATGGAAAAAAATATTGGCACAGTTCTCTCGCAGCGTTTCTGCGGAGACAAATAATACGTTAAAGCGAAATCTGTTTCCGTGAAACGCAGTTTACTACGTACAGGGTGGAAAGAAAAGTTTGTCCGTGACTATCACGGATAGAAGTAATCTACCGAAAAATTGATCTTTACCTCGAATTTCAAGATCAAAGTTTTTTTTTTATTGCACTGTGTTCTAGTCATCACGAAGGAAAAACTTTTCCAAGGAACCAAAATAAAAGAATGTCAAAAAAGTAATTTCTTAATCGTTTAACACTGCGGACGCGTGCGTGCTAACAGCGACTTTATGGTTCAGGACGCGTGGATATAACGTTTATATTTCGAATAATGTCAGCAGTTAGTTTTATCGTTTGATCATTTAGACTCACACTGATGCTACAACTATGATAAATCAAATGTTGGTGAAATCTAATACGAAAATTACGTAAAATCGGGACATAGGTTCCGAACCATAAAGTCGCTGTCGAGCCACGGACAAACTTTTCTTTCCACCCCGTACAAAGTAATGACGTGCACAGTAGCAATTTCAAACAACGAGTTTGTATGTACGATAATAATGCGAGTAATATCCGGTTAAAAAGTAACTGCGTTTTTTCGCGTAAATATGAGAGGCGAATTTTTCATGAGAAACAAGAACTTTGTCGCACAATATATTGTAACCATTTTGTTCGACTATATTTCCCCATCTTCCAGTCAACTTCATGATTCCGCATTAAAAGTTATCCTTTCGACGAAAGAAAGTTCCAAAAACAACGCGATCTCCTCATCAGCAGTGAAATTTAGCAATTCCGACGCTGCCGAAGATTAAAAGTTTCTTCACCACGCCAGATAATTTTTGATGAATTTGCAGAAAGATTTTCTTTTTCTTTTTCGGAAGTAGTACAGCAAAGTATGACGAACATGTTCCCTTTTGATCTTCCATTTTCACGTCGACGACCAGACAAGCAATTGTCCAATGACATTCTGCATTTTCACACATATATGTTCATGTATTAAAAGAGCATAATCAATGAAACTAAGTACAATCTAAGAGAAACAATCTTTCTGTTCCCTTCACCCAACAAGAATTTCTATTAAAAATCCAAAAACTTCTCGATCCAACGTCTGAAAGTTTATCCTCGAATCAGTCGGTAAACGATCCACGGCCGGGTTCTCTATCTCGGTAGAAAAAAAGAAGAAGAAACGGAGTGTAGGCTGACAGGCACGAACGACCTTCTTCGAGCGTAGAGAAAGATCACTGAGGCGACGCTCGTTCCTTTCCGTTCTTATGCAATCAGCCTCTAGGAGGCACGACTCAGAGGCTCGATCGGTGTAGCTTCGATACACGAACGGCAATACGCCAACGACCGAGAAAACGTAGTGGTGGAACGAGCCACGCGGTCGTTAGGCGAGCACGTAGTCGACAAGAACACCACGAGTTTGGCAGCTGCTGGCCGGAAACGATCACCGTGGATCCGGTCGATCAACATTCACGATCGATATAACAGACTCTGTTGCTAGACTCTGTCAAACGCTCGACGATTTTCCGCAGACGAAAACGAATTGTTGATGGATTCGTCTTCTCGGTGAAGGGAGAGAGAGAGAAAAAATTTGAACGAGTTTGTTTTCTTAGTGAGAAGGAAAAGAGAGAAAGAGAAAAAGAGAGATGAGAAAGATTGCAACTGTTTGAAGCAGACATCATCTTGAATACTTCGAAGATCTTTTTAGACGAGAATTTTTTCTCAGAAGATACTGAAGAATAACAGGAGTTATTCTCTGAAACTGACACTGAAATTCGATGGACAAAGAGGAATTTTGGACAATTTAAGGATTTTCTTGAACAATATTTCTTTTTTCTCTAAGATACTGAAGAGTAAGTGTGTTCTTTTCTTGCGTATGAAGAATTTGTGGATTTCGAATTTGTTTGAAACGAAAATTGGAATCTGGCAAGAGTTTCTTAGATCTCTTTTCTTAAAATGAGGAATTAGTGGATTTTTCTTTCAATGAAGCAAATGTTTGGACTTGTTTCACATGGACACTGAAATCACAGACAAACCACGGACAAACCACAAAGGATCTTGAAGAGTTACGAGATATTTAATTAGTTTTACGTTTAATTCTGGATCTAAATTTGTTCAAAGTGAATTCCGGTGTTAAATGCTTAGTGTGACTCTGTAAGACTGAAAAATTCGTTAGAAAATTGAAGTGTTTTAAGCAGTGTTGGAAAATTTTGGAAGAGTCTAGAAGTGTTGTGAACGTTGCTTCGGGTAAACACTGATCTCGGAAAAAAGAAATCGAAATTATCGAGCATTTTCCTGACAGTGCTGGAAAGTAGATCTTGAACAACTGCAGCAAAATTTTGGAGAAGATTGTTTGCGTGAAGAACGAAAAATATACTCTGAGAGTTGAAGGTACAAGAATTGAAAAATCGGAAATTCAAAGAAGAATACGTTCGTACATCTTTTGAGGTATCAATCATTTTTATAATCTCGTACCTGTGTGTTTATTCAAAATTAACAGGAATTCATTTTAATCGAAAGTATTTCGATCAATGTTATTTTGAAGTTTTTATCACCACTCACTTACGTTATTTCATAATCAGACAGTGGATGAAAAATTAACTCCATCAAATTAATTTTAATGTATTAATAATGATAGATATTTTGTTGAAAATGTACAATTAAACTAAATTGTTAATTAATTAAAATTCATAATATGAAATAAAATTTACGCCCAAATTTCAAGATATCAACAACTTCAATGAACGTAACAAATTAAAAAGCTACGAAGATTGAAATAGAAATTGAAATAAACCGGTTTATTCCGGTAAAAGGTTAAAAAAGAACGTGGAAATAAAATGACACTGATCTAATAGACGTTAAACTTTGTCTCTAAACGATGATCAGTTTTCTGCGATCGACATAGATTCTGGTTGATCAAAAAAGCACACTGGTGTCACAACCAATAAACATCATAAACTTTGACGTTTGATCTGAATTTTGTTTTTTGTCCGATGGTTGAACTTTGACGCACGATCTTTGACCTCTTTCGACCGTGGAAAAATCCCCAAGCTAAAGTGTTGTTTACTCGAAATTAACGAGCAGATTCGCTTGGCTACGTAGACACTTATTCGTAGATAATCTATGGTTGATGTATACTATTTTGTCTGAATATTGTCGATGTCGTAATTACGAGAAACTTCAAAAGCTAAAGAACCTTGAATCCTCACAACCAAGAACCTTGATGAAGCCATTAACTCCGTTCTTTCTTAACCAGTGATTCTTAGAATTTATAGAGTATACGACGATCGTAATAGGGTACACTTGAGAAACTGGAGAGTCTTGAACTTTGAAAACTGAGAAGTCTGATCATCTCGTTAATCGGGTCATTTCTCGAGCAAAACTTTTATAATTGTAGAGTTAATAATTGATGAAGAGAAATCGATTCTGAATTGATCAAATTTAGTTTCTGTTGATTCAATTGTAGCGTATGTATTTTGCGCGTTGTACTTATTGCGTAATGCAACATAGTAGTCTGTGTAAGATATGTAGTTTTTTGGTGGAGAATCATATGACGGTTTAAGGAAGCGATAGACTTGTAAATTATTACATAAATCATGTTTGTTGTTTCTATCGAAATTCCCGACGTCGATCACGCTGTCAATGTTTGCGTTGGAAGCGTCAGCTTGTTTCACAAATGTGTCGAATATTTGCGATAATCTGGTGCGTTTAACGTCATTCGGAGACGTCGAGCTCTGTTATGTACTGTGTATTCTTCGAAGGAAAAAAAAGAAAGAAGGAAGAGAAGAAAAAAGGACGAAGATAGAGATAGCTGTTTAAATGACTTGTTTAAAATACTTTGGCACGATTCGAACGGACTGTTATTTTTCGTTGATTAATCATAAATAAACCATACGTGCGTCACTAAACTGATATGGAAATTTCGATTTGTTTGGTTTCCACATCTGTGTTTAACATGGTGTAGCGAACGTTTACGCACATGTTGTGGATATTTGCAACGAGCTGGTGAGAATTTTACGTGTGATCGATGGCCGCTTCGAGCCGTCAGAAACAAATGAATGTCGAGCACCTAATGGAATGAGAATGTGGTACGCGGAATGCGATACTAACTTTGCGTATTTTTCTGCGCCAGTAAATCGAGAAAGAGTGTTTTCCAGTGGTATGAAAATTTCATTGCTGTTATCTTCGAAGCGAGATTGGTAATTAACCCCTTTCGAAATTAATATCTTCCCGTCGTTGAAGAAAAATTTGCGTCCATTAAAGAAGCGATAAATAACAGGAGTTAATGCGATAATTTCTAAATTTTTCTGCAATTAAGGAAAATTGTTTGAAAATTTGCGTTAAAATAACGTAAATTAATTGAAAAGATAGTGTTATTGTAATTGAGGAAAGACCTATTGTGTAAGTGATCGATTTTTTTATTAAATTGTGATATTAAAACTTGTTTAAGTCGAGAAAATTTATATAAGGTGGAATGTTTACGAATTGTACTGCAATTAGTCGTATCCAATTTTTTTATTTTAATGTTTTTGATGAAAATTGTATGCTCTACTCTCGTCAGTAGTTTTAGTGTTAATGGCGCAGAAGAATTTCTACTTAAAGTCTAAAATATCAGAAACATCCGCACTCTAGTTACAAGAGTTTGATTCTGTCAATAATTTTTCATCTAGCGTATGAATATTTTCTACAGTCACTGTACAGATAGGGAAAATAAAAACAGAGGATCGTTTGTACGAACAAGAAGATTCGAATTCTATTTTGGAAACGATTACTATCCGCTGAAGGATCGCGTTGTGTACGAAAGAAAACGTTGGCCACGAGGTGAAATTTCATGCATAACATCGAAATGGTAAGCTCTGTGTCCATAGATACGAGTTTAATCGGTTAAAGCAATGAAACGTTATCGAATTTACTCAATATCAGTGTCACCGCGGAAGGATAAACGGTAATTGACGCGCATCGCTCTGTCGATGATAGTTATCTCGCATCGTAATTTATTGCGGCGTCAATAAATTGAAACGCGTCGCACGCATCACTCGTTAGAATTACCTGTCAATTATTAGTATGAAATTCTCGTGCTCGAACGAGAATGTAAAAGTGAATTTGACAAGCGTGAACTTGCTGATACAAAAATAGAATTCGGGATTTGTATCCCGTTGGAGTGTTGCACGGAATTTCCGTTGCAGACAGCGGATATCGTCTTAAGTGTGTTTGCATGCTGGCTCTAAATCTGGATCTCAAGTTGAGCAGACGATAAGTGTGCGATAATTCGGCTTGATATACTCGGTCACTTGCGTCGTATCGTCGACAAACGTTATTCGAAATACGCAGTTGAATTGAATACAACGTTTCTTTGTTTAAAATTTTAGGAACGAATACTGCATCCGTTTAAAAACTGAAAAAATAAAATGATTTTATTTTTGTTGTTTGCGCACGACGAAGAATCTGAAAAGTATTGGTACATTGCCAATTACGTTATAAAGTGCACGTGCTGTTTAAAAAATTTTGTCTCGCACGATGAGTACTGAATGTTCAACGTCAAAAGTGTCCTGACACTTCTGATCAGCAGTACGAGCATCGTCTGCAATTTTCTACGAAAAAATCACCCTTGGTTGAACGATTAAATTTTTCAAAAACGCGTAGAAACCTATACTCCTTAATCGCAGTGAAATGATAAAAAACGCTCTACAAATCGAGACGGTCGCAAATCAAAAGTGTTGGCTGTAGCAAAGAATAATGTTTATTGGCAAACGTGTTACGGAAGCTGGATACAACTGAACGCTCTCGAAATTCGGCGTTTAGACGATCTAAATAGTTGGAACAGCTGCACCGCTTGCACGAGTGCTCGTACGTCAAGTTCTTAACAATAGGACGACAGGAATTCTCTGTTAGGTGGCTGGGGGGATGTTGGATAATGGGTAATGTTGCCGCCAACTTGCCACGTGCACCGCTTTTCCGAGGTTGCGCATTGTTTACGTGAAGGGTGGCGAATTGGCGAACCGGCCTCCACAGTCGACCGTGCTCCTACTTTCTCGATCAGTTTAGTTCGATCAATATTTCGTGGTTTGGATATTTCGTTCGTATTCTTTGATTTTACTTCAAACGTCGCCAGAACAAAAACGTCGCCTCGGTCAATGGTCGGTGTAATGCTCGCATTACTGCAATTGTTCGATCGTTTAAACATTTTAAACGTCAAATAAATGTTGTGGATGATGATATGGATAATAAAATAGATGATAGCAAGTGCGAGAGAAGAAAATCTTTTCGTTTCTTTTCTCCCGATTTTCTCTAAAATGGAGAGAAAACGAATAAACCTAACCTAAACTTCCAAAATAGAATAGTTTATCAATACCCTGATAAACTAACCCACTCCTGAGGTTTTGATACTTAAACTATAATACCTATATACAATACCGATTTAGTAAAATAATAAATTATTACCAAACCTAATCTAAACCTAATCTAAATCTCCAAAAGATATTTCCTTACAATTAATTTCTCAGTCCCCTGATAAACTAACGCGCTCTTGAAGTTTTGATATTTAAACTATAATACCTATATACATATATATAGGTATTATAACCTAACCTAAACTAAACCATAAGTTAACCTAAACTCAATCTAAATCTCCAAAGGATATTTTCTTAGTTTATCAAACCCCTGATAAACTAATTCATTCCCGAGGTTTTGATATTTAAATTATAATACATATTGTATTGTATATACATATACAATACCGATTTAGTAAAATAATAAATTACTGATCTAAACCTAACCTAAATCTCCAAAAGATATTTCCTTACAATTAATTTCTCAGTCCCCTGATAAGCTAACGCGCTTTTTGAAGTTTTGATATTTAAACCATAATACCATAATACTATGTACATGTATATAATGGCCATTCAGTAATAAATTACCGACAGACTGAAATACCTAAGAGAGATTTTGAGATCATTATACGCCGGACATCATCAGCATCGCCGTTCGTGCTGCGTCATTGGTCGCCTTTCATTATTTGCCGAACGACGCGACAGTTTTGACGTTAATTAAATCCCCCAGCAATCGCTAATGACGCAACGTCGCCAGAGTTACAGTGTGTGATCGAGGATGAACGTCATTCACCGACGTCAATGATTTCTTTCCCCAATATTTCCGTATAATGATATTGTTACGTCGTTTCACTACTCTACCTGCGAACTCCGTTTATCTGAATTACACTCAACACTCTGATTAAATGAACAGTTGCTGGTCGAATCTGAACCCTTATTACGCAGGGTGGTAATTTTAATTCGAATATATTTTATTAATTTTATTTAATTTATTTTGTTAATTTTAATTCCTTTATTCCTTAATTTTAAACTATTTCGGCTGCTATCAAGATCAAGAAAAAGTGACTTAGTTTCAAGACGTGTATCTGATGCTGTTAAAAAGGAAAAAAAAATTTTACGAAGGTTACGTTGAAAAGGTTTACTTTTCCAAGGTCATCGTACTTTCCTCGAGACAAGCTTCCCTGTCATCTGTGACACAACGACCTTGAAGTGACCTTAAATCGCTAATCATCGTTTGACCAACTCTGTCGCGTGCAATGCCTATTTTGAAAAACGAAAAATAATCGTACGAAGAAAAGCGACTTTGGAGTGAAACCACCGAGCCAGACCATCGGAAATGATCAGACCTCATCTTGAGCGTTGGTTTCACGCAAATCATGGTTGGAAAATTTCCAGCATGTGGCCAATCCCGACCTCGTTCACCCTTTGCGCAAGCTTCTCACCCTCTCGCCGAATTCTTGCCGAATCGACGTAACCGAGATTAAATTCTTAACGACGCGAAAACGGTAATTAGTATCGCTGTAATAGTTACGTTCGATGTTTGACAAAGTCTGATTTGCTGGACACGTACGTATTAACGAGATAAACAAGACAGATGGCGTGAGGCGATCTCGATTGAAAGGAACATCGATCTGGAAATGTCACCGTATAATTAACGTTGTGCCCGTGGGTGGTGACGCGACGCGACGCGACGTGACGCCACGACGTGATCAAGAAGCTGGTGATCGCTCGCCAGTTCGACCACCCACGAAGTAACATTTGTCGTAGTGTCTTAACGTTTCAAAATTTGAAATATGACGAAGATCGTTGGAAAAGAAGAAATGATTTTCTCGTTTTTTCTTAATTACAATTATTATTTATATATATATATTATATATATATATTTATATTATTTATATCTTAATTACTATTATTTGAATTATGATGATTTATACGTGAAATACGTGTCTTCTAATCTTAACGTCTTGCGTTAGTAATTGGTTCACGGACCATAACGAGTGACCAAACAGTATACAATAATTCGCCATCTTTTCGAATTCATCGGTTTATCACTGGATAGAAATTACTAAGAAGTAATAAATTTATTATTTGTTTTGCTTGGGTTATATTTCAATATACCTAAAACTGAGAAAGTATTGCAATTTTCGGCGAAATATTTTCGACGTGCGTGGCACGTCATTCCAGCGCAACAGGTTAAACGATTACAGTGTGATTGATTAATAATTATATATTGATTTCTATTTATACAGAAATTTCACTGATTCAAAGAAATCTATTTATTGTTAATTACTATTAATTTAAATTATGACAATCTGCGTATAGAATATTTTGGTAACTTTTATATACGTTAATTTGCTGTGAAATTTCACCAATATATAGAATGTTTTACCCAAGTATTGCCACGTGAAATATTTCTGTCGTTACTATAAATACGAACAAATTTTACTAACAAAAGTTACTCGACACAGAGAAAATCGCGATATAGCAGTATTGATCTTTTTTCTGCAAGTGAAGAGATGTGTCGGAAATTTCAAGGCCTTCGCTTTTTTAAATATACCT
Organism: Melipona beecheii; assembly: GCA_032399605.1. NCBI lineage: Eukaryota > Metazoa > Arthropoda > Insecta > Hymenoptera > Apidae > Melipona > Melipona beecheii. Next base: position 2,788,735 of record JAUCMO010000447.1, read on the forward strand.
TCTCATCCATCGATCGATGCAGCTCTATAAAGCGCATTCTCTATAACAACAACAAAAAAAAAGTTTTAATCTACGTATTCCGAAAAATTGTTAGTTTAGGAAAAATATTTTAACCTTGATTTTATAAAATCTATCCGTACATAAGAACATCATAACATAAACGCAAGAATATCTTAGTATTATGATATTATAAATTATTACCATTACTATTATTTATTATACGACTATTACTATTAATATTATAAAGTACTACTATAATAATATTATAAGTTTTCCATGGAACGTATTTTTTACAGGCAACAAAATCCCAGAGTCGAAGATTCCGCCAGAGTTCCGTCCACTCCCGAAGACACAACCGACCGAGAAATCGTCGAGGTTAGAAAGGAGGAGGCGGGAGGTTTGCCAATTTTTCGCGAGATCCTCAAATCGAGAGATCGAAGGATCGTCAGCCCCAGGAGAGGCGACTGTGGATATGAGAGCAATCCGGGGACCTTCGACGAGGACAGATGGAATGTTTTGCTGGATTCGTCGTTCCTGAAAGGGAGACGTACTCGAGTCATCGCCAGTCCTGAACGGTTCAACTCGGGAATGGTGTTGGGCAAAGCCCAACTTGAGGAGAGTCCAACCGAGGACGTAGAAGTCGAAAAGATGCCCGTCACGGAGGTTCGTAGGAAAGTGCCTGGAGTTGGACCATCCGAAGGAACTGACGCGAGTCAGGGACTCTCTGACGATGGACGAAACGTGTCAATCAGACCTATTTATCCGTATTGTCCTTGTTCGCCGTACGGGAGTCCTCAGGGGAGTCCTGGGAGCAGGAGGAAACCTCCGAGAGAGAGCAGAAGAGTTTCCATCGACAGCAAGCATGGAGCTCTTCAACTGAATCAGTATAAATTGTTGGACAACATTGGCCAGGTGAGGTTCAATTGTCCAATTACGCGAAGAGCGTAAATAATTGTACCAATGACAATAAAAAATTGTTGATTATTTAAACGTTAGAACCGGATGTAAGAACTTTAAAATACGAACTTTGAACTTTAAATGCAACTTTAAATAATTTAAACTGATACAAGAAGTTTTTGAAGCCAAATTATGTGACAATTCACTTGATCTCATTTCGAGGTTTAAAATCTCTACTTTGACAATCGTGAGAGTTTAAAGAGTTAGGAAACTAAGGGGAACTTTCTTAAAAAGATGTAAAAGTTTGAACATCTATGAGAATATTAAACAATTTTCTTTTCACGATTATATTCGCTGTAAATAAATATATATCCGATATAATTAAAAATGGGAACAATCCGTTTGATTGTTGAATTGTGTGAACAACGCAGGTCTTTTAAAGATTGACAAATTGATGAAATTTCATGGGAACTTAGTAATAAGAAGTATTTCTTAGACGATATATTGTTAAATGATGAATTAAATAATACGTTAAACGATTAAATGATACATATTATAAAATAAACGCGTTAGATAAAATATTAAATTACGTTTTGAAAACATTAAAAAATGTGATCTGAGATTGTTTTAAAGAAACGTAACTTTCGAGCGTAAAAACTATTTGCTACAGATCGACGCTAAATTGTTGAAATTAATTTTGCTTGAAATCAAATTAAGTTCTCTCTGTGAACCGAGTGCAAGAAATTTAAAAACCACTTTTTCTCAAAACGCAGTCTTATTTGAGGTTTCCATTCAATTACCGTGCAAAATGATTACAAAGATGGAAAGAGTTGTCGCGTGATTTGTTTCCTCTTTCTTCTCGGTATTTTCTTCTTTCTGCTTCTCTCAGCTTCGAGATGGTATTGCGACGTCGCGCATAAATTGCTCCAATTTCATAGATTACCCATTCATCATTCTCCTTCCATTAACCTTTCTCTGCAAGAAAATTCCTCTCCCCCGCCTCACAACCCCTACCCCTTCCGGATGAGAAACAGTCTATGAAAGCTGAGCGATATTACTACTCAAATCCCCTTGGTTTATTAACTCTGCACACTGTAAAGAAACTTTACCGTGGTCGTACTTTTACTGTACAATTTATATGATAAATAGTAGATCAAGATTTTGAGCTTGTTGCGTAATTACAACAAAAAATGAGATTGACGTGAAATATCGTTGCGTGCATTTCGCGAGAATGAAAGGAGAGAAAGGAAATTCTGCGAAACGGAGTTCGTGAAAATTGTAGAAAAATTTATATCTGTATGTATGTATTACTGTTAACGATCATTAGTTCATCAATTATATGAGAACATATCAAAGTTTTTAATTAATTCGTACGAATAACACGCAACGCAATAATTTGCAAATACTCGGAAACCAGTACAGCATATCAGTGATATCGCTTTTAACGAAATTCAAAGAAATATCTGCGCACAATGCTTCCATTCTCATTCGTATCATTTTGATTAAATCGATTCGTTAAATTGGATCAAAAATTTCTTGAATCTTGAATGTAAAAATATTCCTTAAATTGATATAGAAAATAGTATCTCGAACCTTCGATTATAAATTGCATCAATACCTTTTTAATAAGCGTAAAATTCTCTAAAATTTGTCATTAAAATTAAACAACATCCCCGTTTAACATTTACTCGTTATTTTCATAATTTCTTTATTCTGAACTGAACAAAATGGAAAAATGTTGCACTCTCCATTAAAAAAATGTCAATCCTGTGGGAAGATGTCATTATTTTTTTTTTAGTGTTTCTTTTGGTATTCCCTGTAAGAAATGAAACGAGGAGAGAAGAAAAATAAATGAATGGAAATAATGTTGGTGTTGACAAAACGAGAGAGGTTAACCTTAATGAACACGTTCCATAAAATCGGTTTTTCCTTTTACTCAGACGACGTATTCAAATGAGAGTTTTAAAATGTAGATTAAACATCTTTGTAAAATTACCTGTCAACTCGTTAAAAAATGAAATTCCTTCGCCCGGTTTCTCTCGCGGAAAGAAACAAGTCGTCAAACGAGGCGACAAATTTTAGAGAAATTCGTTTAAATTCATTTCTGATGAGTGGATTAAGAAAACTTAAACTTTTCGATCGATTAAGCGTTAGATTTTCCTTTCAAAGGGAAGACCTTTGAAAATACAGAACCATAAAATCGGCAATGAAATTTTGTCAAACCGAGAAAGAATCGTTCAATTTTTTAATGCTTTCATTTTTTAGTACCGACCATTTCACATCTTGTCCTCGTATATTTCCAATGTTACAGGGCTCCTACGGGATCGTAAAACTTGTTTACAACGAAGAAGACGAGACCCATTACGCGATGAAGATTCTCAGTAAGAAGAAGCTAATGAAGAAGGCAGGTGTCTTCGGTAGAATGATCCCGGGGAAAAAGGGATCGACTAATCCTTTGGCCAAGGTTTACAGAGAGATTGCCTTGTTGAAGAAATTGGATCATCCGAACGTCGTGAAACTGGTGGAAGTTCTCGACGATCCAGACGAGGACAACCTTTACCTTGTCTTCGAATTGGTCCAGAGGGGCGAGATAGTGCAGGTGCCCACTGACAAACCTCTCGATGAGAAAACTGCCAGGAAGAATTTCCGCGACATCGTGATGGGCGTGGAATACCGTGAGTAAAACAAACTGCACGACTTGTATTCCAGTACGATTCGTCTCACTGAAAGGCCCAGAAGCAACTGTTCTGACTAGGAAATGAAGACGACTTTTTTGCCATAAAATTTTATTGATACGCAAACTGATTTGAATCGATACAAAACAAATTACAGGCGCCATCGCTCAGTACCAGACAACGCCACTCCTACTCGAGTTCTACCCCACGCCCCCTCACGAATCACGTAACTCAAATCAACCAATCGCTAATTTTCGTTGCATTAACGTTGCACCTGAAGAGACCCGATTTTCTGGGTTCCCCCCGGTAAAATCACTTTCAGTGATAATATAAAAATTATATTCTGACTTGATTACATTTTATACATTTGATTTGAGTTGGCAGAATTGTTGGTAAAATTCAAAAGAATAAACTAGTAGATACTACTTTATTTCAGTCAGACAGCTTCGAAACAAGACTTGGTTTTACAATTTTCCGTTTTGTATGTTTCTTACGTAATTCATCATCCCTCCTATCCTTTCTCACCTTATACTGCTTTCATTAATAATTGGTACTTTGTATTACATTGTATTAATTGATATCTCCTTAGCTGCCACCATTCCTCTCTTTTAATTCTTCTTTTTCTCTTTTACCCTCTTTGTCTTACTTCCTTTGTCCTATTATTTCCTCTGCTTTCTTTTCTCACTCTCTCTTCTTTCGTTTCTTCTTATCCTACTAGAATTCTTTTTTCTCCGCCAAACTCAGGATAATAAATCTCTTTTGTTCCTTGAAATTTTAAGTATTAATCACACGAAATGAGAGGCTCGAGATATTCCATGGAATAATTTTGGACGTTCAATTGTCGCGTTAAAATAGTTTTAAACGTTAATGAAATTCGTGAATTTTCGATTGTTCCAGTACATTACCAGAGGATAGTTCATCGCGACCTAAAACCGAGCAACCTGTTGGTAGACAGCGACGGTCGTATCAAGATCGCGGATTTAGGCGTTAGCACGGAGCTGAGGGCATACGGAGAATTACTGTCAGGGCCGACCGGCACTCCGGCGTTCGCGGCACCTGAAACCACCATGCCTGGCGTCCATTATTCCGGAACGGTAAGTACTAACGGCGTACGAGGCGATCGTCTGATCGATTTTCAATTTCGTCCCGTATTTATGGCCAGCGAAGAATTACGAGGCACTCTTTCTGTCTTTCTCTTTCTCTGTGTTCAATCGTGCCAATATCCTTGGCTAGCATTGTTCCTCTTGAATTTCACCGTGCCAATTCTCGTCGTAAATTGAACATCCATCGCTGATGTCGCTCAGCTTCCTTCGGACGCAGAATTTTCAGAGAAAGGAAAAAATAAACTCCGTGTTTGAAGATTGCGTAATTTAGGAAAATGGAAATTGCGAGAGAGCTGCATGAGTTATGACTCTCCCGTTCAAACATTTAGAGCGTGTTAAAGCTTCCGAAAGATAAGATAATGATTTCTTCGAGTAAATAATAGTTATCTAAAATATACAGAGTGTACAATTAGAGTGATAATTGTGTAAAGTGAAACTATTTTTAAAGATCAAAGTTGTAAAACTTATTAATTATGCAGTGCGTGTATTTCCTTTGATATTATTGAATCAATAATAATATCATTAGCACTTCTAATAATTTTATTTATATCATACATATTAATAACGTAACAATTGATATTTTCTTAATTTCAAAAATTTCGAAAATTTAAGATTCCACATTTAAGAGTATTCTTAAACTATGTTTCTTCCAAAAAAATCACGTTAGAAGGAGTGAATTTTTCTTTGAAGATTTTCAATAGAATACCAAATCAAATGTATTTCGAAGCTGAACAGAGTGACGGAGTTTTAACTTAATTTGTCCAAGTTGGAAATGTTTCTTTGTGCTTCAAGTTCACCTGCATATTTCACGAGCTGTGGAAGAAATCGATGTCACTTGGCAAACAACGCAACACCTTTCATTAATTTACGCCCGCGTTGTTTCCAAGTGTGTGGTCATAGTAAACGTATTCAGAAAGTTTCTAATGAGAAGGTTACATCGCAACAAAAGTTGGCCACGTCATCATTTTGCTTAAATTGATCGTGACAATCGTGAAATCGAATTTAACTTTCTTTTATGTTGAATTGAGTTTTCAGTACGGCGTACAAGCCTACAGTGACATCAATCCAATTAATTTTTCATTCGATCTACGTTTCATGATTGCATACAATTACTCTTAAAACCATTATATGTTAACTCCAACTTTCGAAGAACTGTCGATATTAAAACTGTTACGTATAATTTTCGTAAAAAAATCGTACAACAATGAACTTCTCTTCGTTTTAAAAGTTGAAGCCTTTCCTTTCAAAACTGCCATCGTTCGAAGTATCTGTTCTGTCATAGAAATACTTATAATTCAAATTTTGTTGACTACTCAAAATTTCCAACTGCATTAAACTTTCTAACTGCTGTCTGTAATTCTGTTAATTCCATTTCAAAATAGCCAACGAAAATAATTTATGCACCTCTGATTTAAATAACTTTCAAGTAAACTAAATTGAAATCCAGGGCGAATCTTATGGAATAATAATTTGATTTTGTGGATATAGAAACATCACCATATACCAACATTTCAAAAATTCTAAAAGTCCAAAAACATTCGAAAAACCCTAATTCTGAAATTCTAGAATTTCAGAAGAGGTCAGAAATGAGAGAAACGTGAAATTGAAATTAAGAGTAACGAGAAAACTATTGCGCCGAATTTCGTGTGTTTCAGTTATGCGACATATGGTCGATGGGAGTGACACTATACTGTTTGGTGACCGGAAGAATCCCGTGGGATGGCACTGGAAGTACAATTGGCGTGCAAGCGGCGATACGCAACGAACCGCTAAAATTTCCGGAAAAGCCGGACATTTCGAAAGATCTCCGCGATTTGATCTCGAGAATGCTGAACAAGAATCCGCTCGAGAGAATCACGTTGTCAGAGATCAAGGAACACATCTGGCTGACAAATTGTGGCGCTGAACCACTGCCAAGCGAGGTTGAAAACTGTCAACTTCCGGTTACCGTTACGGACGAAGAAGTGGAACGAGTTGTCACGAAGATACCCAAGCTCGTCACACTGATTCTTATCAAAACAATGCTGAGACAGCACAGCTTCCAAGTAAGTGGAACTCTACTCGTTAAAATGATGCCAAATTTCTTAATGTACTCACAAGACTAACACGTCGAATTTATTTCAAAATTGGCGCTATTAATGAATTACTAAAGTAATTTTAAAAGATACTGTAATTCATGTTAGAACCATGTAGCATACTGATTGGTATAACTACAACGGAACAAAAGACGAGAATTTAACATTTGAAATTTAGCGCCTCGATTTGAGTTTGTGTTATTGTTTAATCTCTTCATTAAGGTGTCATTCGAGATAAATGCAAATGTCACTAGGAGACAATGAATACAGACTGGTTTCGGTGAAGGCCCGCCTATTAACTAATTTCTATGAGCGCGAAAGGTCAAAGGGGAAGTTATTATTAATGATTCCGACTGAAGAACTTTCGCTATTTAGCTCGCGAAACTCTTTTTCCAATTCTTTCGTTTGGCCTTAATGCTCGAGGTTGTTAAAACGTCTATCTATATACTGTGAAAGTTTTCTCGCTCACTTTTTTTCCGCTGATCTTCTCTCTGTTGTAGTTTCGTGGATATTGAGACTAAGCGGTGGTTACTGTCGTTGTCCCCTGTAATTGCATCGGTGGGAAATGGAGCCTTTAATTCTTGTAACCTCGGGTACGACAGACTATTCGCCCTTTATCCGCGGTTAACGTTACGTCGATACGATGAAAGCAGGAATAGCGTAGACGTCGTCGATAAAGTGCCATAAAATTCCACTAGACGCAAGTAATGGTAGAAACTCGAGTCTGAATTTGCAAGAATTGTCGAATTCTGTCGATAATCAGTTCGTTCGGTACTTTCCATTTGACGATCGTCGGTGGAACGTACTCGTCGTGCACTCTGACAGTAATCATCGATCATACAATTCGTGGATCTCGTTGCGTCACGAGTGTAGAGTTTCTTCTCGCGTAAAGGCTTTGCGTGTCGAGCGTTATACAGTCGTTTGGAGCGATTCGATTTCGGTTACGATGGAAAAGTCGGCCATTGAATTTCAATCGCGACCGACATTCGATGTCGCGCTCGGGTCGGCGAACAACGAGAGAGGTCAAGCCTCTCTGTTTCTCTGTTTATGACGAGGTACTCGTCGCGACGGCGTGGAAAAGCTGCTGCGAGTTCTCGCTGCGGCGTCACTTCTCTGGCCTTATTATTTGATGAGCGGCAGCCAGTCGATATCAACCGACAGTTCAAGGGAGGTTGGCGGTTCTATAAACATGGCAATAACGCCGCTCGAGTGTCGATGTCATAAACTCTTTTTCTCATTTTATTTCTCTTTCTCTTCTTTTCTGCCTCTCACGATTTCTGACGAAAATAGATTGAAAATTCGTAAAGAATTTTGAGCGAATAACGAGATCTTTTGTAAAAGACCCTGTTCTTCGAATCGAAAATAACATTCAACAATGAAGAATTAGCTGATCCCTCGAGTCCCTCTTATTTCTGCTTTAATAAGAAACGTCACGTTTCGTAAACTTTTTCATGCAGTGAGATTTCGAAAAGATCTTGCACTATTCTTGCGAGTATCTGTAGCAATCTGTAGCAATGGAATTGAGTTTTCTGACATTTTTTAAAATAATTTTCAAATGATATTATCGCAAAATTTCGTTTTAAAGTTATTCGAGATATCTGCCTGATGTATTTCTAACAAAGCGAAAATTATTAGTGATCAAATTTGTACAAATTTTCTAACTAACGATGGTTTATTTTCTGATTCTCAGAATCCTTTCGTACCTAAGAAAAATGAGAGAACAGCGGCTATGGAGGAGATCTCTCCAGAAAGGAAGACAGTAAAAAATGCAATGTGGGAACGATTTCCAAGAATGGGCAGAAGCAAGTCCGCGCCGAGTTCTTACAACTGGCAAACAAACCGTAGGTAAATAGTCTGAATGATCCACGTTTTTGAGAATTTCTTGTCACCTTCTCATCTGTGTTGTGAAAAAGTTTCAGACGAATGTCCATAAATAGTTGTCTGTCTCCATTAATAGAAGCACCCAGTCAAGAGACGGAATGAAATATATCTCGAATCGATATGTCGCACACGTATGAGAAAATTCGCCGAAAATCCTGGCCAAAAGGAATATATTTAAATCTAAACGACGAGTTACTGGTATAAACCTCAGTGATATAACTCTAAGCTAATAATATATTTTTGATATTAAATATTTCGTGTAAAAATAAATGTTGATTTAATAAACTACTTTACAGAATTGAAGAATTATTGAATTCTTCCGGAAAGTTATCGGTCATCGAACCTTCCTGTTACTTTGTCCAAAAAAGTCATACAAGATTTAGTCTAGACTCATTTCAAAGCGTGAAATCACTATTTTTATAATCCAGTCGTCATGGAACGAGCTACGTGTCCATCCGAAGAAAAATACATTGTTTCATTTAGAAAAACGAAACTTTGAAATCTCGGAAGTTAGACAAGATTTGTGACTACCATAAGACGTTCCCCTTGTTGAGACAACGTAAATTTTACTTGGAACATTTTTTTTCTATAACGAGTAGTTTAAGAGACAATTGCACGAGACGTTTCAAATGGAACATTCTATTCATCTTATTTGTTTCATCTTTTTAATGGTTTTTGCTATTTTAAAGTAAAGAGACCATCGATTAGTCCAACGTGATTAGTTGTCTGCTGTTGTAAAATTGACTAGTGAAGGGTTCCAATTCTATAATTTTATTTGATTGTTATTGATGAAGTTTACACGGATCACCTCACCGATGTTTCAGTAGCCATTGAGTATAAAATAAATTTAATTTAGATTGATCGTGCATATTGTGAGATATGCAAGGTGCTCCTAAAAAGTCTCAACATTTATTAAAGCAGGAAAGAAAATGAGTTCCAAATTAGTACTTGAAACTTTTCCTCTGTGAAACAGAATGTGTATAATCGGATTCAGCATGGATTTTTGATACGTCCTGTATATTTTCTTTCTGACATTTTCGTAGAATTTATTGCACAACAGACTAGTGGCCAATAACAAATACTTAAAACGTTACATTCTTCCTTTGCTATTTAGACTTCTTATGGAGCTGAATGAAGCAAAAGTAGACGGTTGGTACCATTTCGACTGAATTCGCATTGCTATGTCGATGCTGTCACCTGCGAACAAAGACGTTTTCAAATAAAGTAAAATACCCTTAATTTAAAGATTTCGAGAACTCAGAGATCAAATAACTTTGAATTTCAATTTCAATGAGGAAAAAAATCTTCGTTCTCGAAATTTCAACGTCACGAGTAAATGTCGTCGATGAAAATTCTAATCGTGTCGGATTTTATACCTGTCGGATTTGTTGGATAAACTTTCGTGGAAAGGGTGAACGGTTTTTCGATCTCTCGGAAGATCTGTTCGTTGATCTTCGTGATGTTCAACCTCGTCCCTTTCGTTAGGCTGATGCTAAGCTCGTTCAAGAAAGCAGCCCAACGTGGCTTGAAATAATCCGAGACAATTCCTGACCACTGTTTGTTCGCGTAATCTCTTATCTCTCCCCGCGGTCCCCACAACGTGATCTGGTTTCTCGCATTGTACTCGTATAATTTCGATTGCGCGTCGTCGTCGCCTAGATCTTTCGCCATTTCCAGCCAGGTTCCTAACAAAAAGTCCTTACTCGATGCTAAGATTGCCTCGAGATCATCAAACAGTTCCAACAGTTGGTCAGCATGCAGTCTAAAATAAATCGTCGCAATTAACTCGCCAAAGCTATTTTAAAAATTGCTGACTCGTAAAATAAATTTCGTTGTCCACGAATTTCTCACAAAATAAATGCAACAGCTTACAAAGTAGGCTATTGAAACTTTATTCTAGAAAATTCCATAGATGCTCCACAGATCATTTTTGTGGGCTACGACGTTTATCTTGCGAGATAGTAAATTATTTGATTTAGATTGTTTTTGGCATTTTGAAAAGAATAGAATTATTGAAATGTGGAAAACAGGATGTGGTATGTAGGAATAAAGTCCAGAATGTAGAATATAATAGTAGAGATAATTTAACATTGAATATGAAAAATGGACAAGGTATGGAACATGAAATGTGGTTTATGGAAGTGTGGGTTGTGAGGATATGAAATGTGGAATCTAAGACACTGAATATGGAATGTGAAATATTAGATGTGGAACATGGGATATAAAATAGGAATATAGAAAATGGGCTACAAAACGTGGGATATATCAAGAACCTAATATTGTACTTACTTGAACGTTGTCACATTCTTCTTATTGAATGATCCTACCAGAGCACCGTAAATTTCATCCGCTTTGAGTTGAAGAGCTTGTCTAGTTACGTCAACCACATCGTGTCTGTACAGAGTATTGTTTTGTCTTCCGTGTCTTGCTTGGAGGAACAGGTGCCAAGTATGATAAAAATTCTTCGAATTGTACCAATTCTATGCAACGTTCCATGTCACACACACTTAGTAAACAATTAACGAAGTCTAAATAATTTTTGTCGAGGGAGAAAGAAATTATTGCATTAACAGGACGACATTGGACTCTCAAGATTTGATTAAACATTTTCTAATCATTATGCAAATCTTTGTCAAAGTCACGTGCATGAAGCGACGACCACGTCTGTACATTTAAATTACTGTTGCTGCAGCTTTGAAACTGCATAAAGGAAAATATAATAGAATCTCAGAGAGAGAATGATAATGAATAACTGAGCTTACCCATGGTGCCAGATTTAAGCTCGGTCGCCGCGTAATCACGTATTTCCCTCTGACTTTCCGGGTCCCTAAGAAATTGTACACGGTTCTACCCAAATTCTTCCATGCTGCAACCGCGTACTCGTTCCACGCGCCGTATCTTCGACTGGCGTAATCTTCTAGCCTGAAACGTTACTCTTTCACTAGGAAAATTATTCTTTGCCGAGGAAATCTCAATCTCTGTATATGTGTATTTATTTACCAGTTATCCAAGTTGACGGGTTCCTGACGATAGGCCATCTCGTTCATCAGCTCGTAAACAACGTAATTTTGATTTATGCCTTCCGGTGTCAAACCTGTCCCCACCATTGTACTGTTCTTCATGTTTCTCCCTTCGAAAACTCGCTGAAAGATAACCGATAATAGTCGCGCAGCGAAATTTAGCCAATTGTCAGCTCATCGGCTGATCGATGTTGAGAAATTCAACAGGTTGAACAATTAAAAAGTAATTGAGAATTAAAAGAATTGAGTAATTTTATATTTTATACTCGCGACCAACCAAGTGTCACAAATATTTTCCATTTAAAACCAAGAATCTGCTCTTACTTTCTTTTGCGTTTGCAACCAACGGTTAGCGCATCCGTGAGAAACTTACGCGATTAATAATTTGAGCCGATCCGAACATTCCGAGAGTGCCGCCGAAATTGTGCAGCATGCACCAAATAAATGGCTGGCCATAGTAGGACTTCAGTCTATTGTACTGCGGGAATTGTTCCGATTGAAGGTCCAACACGATCATTCTTCCCTAAATTGAGAATAGAAATTGAGAGGAAAATAGAATGTTCTTTGAACTTTTCAGATAATTTACTCGAATTTATGCAGTTTCACCCTTTCAAATATATGCGGATGATTCGCAACTTTTTTCTTATTTCAATTTCTTTGAAGATTTCTTTTGTTTCAATTTTATTTTAATACTGAAAATTAATTTTATTTTGATGCTTTGAAGAGTTTTTTGAACATTTGAATACTTTGGGTTTTCTTTTACTAATAAAAACACTGTGCCTGCTTCACCGAGGTTTCTACACCTCCGTGTAAATTCTGTTTCTACGATAGTGCTTCGTAATTCTAGACGATACATTGTATAAAAAGATACTAAAGTAAAGTATTAATAAAAAAAGGGTTAAACGTATTCACCAATGGGACTGAAGTCAAGAAAGCCTCGACTCTCGATTCTGTCCAGAAAGTAGCATCGTGGACGAACAACCATCCTTGCATTAACCTTGAAAACGCGATAATATTCATTTTCGTGCGTCGGGAAATAGCGAAACATACGAATTAAAATTGTTTCTTGCGTAATTAGAATATTGCTGATCAAAAATTGAAAATCATTATGTGCTTTTTGTAGTTGTCAGAAATTATTTATAAAATTTCAACTTAGATTTCCAAGCTCCCTCGTCAAAAATTTATCGAGGCAAGGAACATTATCATTATCATTATTATTATTAAATTGCGGAGTCGATCTCTTGAATTTCCAATTTCGATAATAGAACGAAGAGAGTAATTCCAAATTTTTAGCCCCCTCGCGTAAATTGTTTATCAGTTATTAAAATTGTTACTGAATTAACAGATTGTCAGTACATCACGATACCATATCGCCTGTGGATCAACGTTGATCATTGCTTGGAAGATCGAGCGCCCTATATTTCTCAAAAATCTCAGCTCGCTGGTGTACGGCTCGTTCTCGTTGAAAGTGTCGCAATTGTACACGTGATCGGTACCAAATTCCTCGACGTACTGAAAGAGAGAGACGTCATAAAACTATCTTTCGCTCGACAGAGATTCTTCTTTTCTGATTTTTCGCCTACCGTTTTCAAAAATAGTTCTCCAATTCTTTGAAACAGCGGGTCCGTCGGTTCCAAGAGATACGGACTGAAAACATGATAAGGCGAACGTGATAATATCTCAAACAAAGTCCAAGCTGCAAAAAGTACGAAACTCGTTTGTTCGTGAGAGTATATAATAATAATAACAATCGATTGACAATCTCTGATCGACATTGAGTGACAAAATAATGAAAATCAGAAAATCGATGAGAAATGTATCGGCGAATCTTATCATCGATTAATTAATATTATCTGTATCCGAGTCCGCGAAAAACACGATTTTGTCGTACATTCAGTCGTATTTTGACTTTCTTATTATCGGAGTTTCGTTAATTTTAATAGTGATTAATTTTAACGAGCAATGATAAAATAATAACAATAATAATACTATGAAACGCACTCCCAAAATATCATGTTGAGCATGATATTTCCTAAAAATTCAAATATTCCGTCCTGTAGAAAAGATGAATGCGTAACATTCATCGATGATTATTTGTCATTAACATCGCGAAATCACCGATTTTATTCGTTCCTTACCAGCAATATTTGTCCGGAAACTGGTTCCAAGCTGTGCTTTTTGTCACGTTGGCGTTCGGGAACAATCTGGGGAAAGCTCTGGGCACGTGACCAGCGAAAGCAGGAAGAACAGGGATTATTCCCAACTCCCTCATCCTCTGGACGATTCTGTGTTGCAGTCGAAGCGATTTTTCGTGCCACGTCGGCGTTAGAGGGCCACCGAAACCACGAATGTTGCCCATTCTAGACCTAAACGGGGAAATTGTAATAGATGAAAATATTCCACTGCGACGGAGTTATTTTAAAAATCGTAGAACTCGAATACTTGGTTCAGTTGTGCCAATGAGAACCACAGGGACAGTAAGTGTCCAGACTTAACGAAGAAATTGGATGAAAATTTCACTGTGCGATGAATCATGTTGTGACGGAATTTTTTTCAAGATCGTGAATTTGAACCGAATTTGAATATTTGGTTTCGTTGCGTTAATAAAAATGTGAATCTATAGTAATTTTTAGATTTAGATGTAACGAAAAGATTAGGTGAACCATTCTCATAGAGATTATTTTAAAAATTGCGAAATTTGAGTATGTGATTCAACACATTGTGTTAAGTGTTAATAAACTTATGGGTATATTATATAATATTATAACTTACGAGAGACGTCATTTTAAAAATCATCGAATTCGAATATTTGGTTTGAGCCTGTTTCGTAGAAATATGGATTCACACGAGTATAGTAATTCTCTAAAATGTTCATCGCCACAAAAAGTGTTCTCGTGAACGTGAAGAATTGTATGATGACCATTGTAGCGAAGAATGTGACGAAAGGTTACCAAGGTAAAAACGCTGGCCCGCCAAAGTGTTCATTAATCTCGTCTGAAGTGAAATTCAATTGGAGGTACACTCTCTGCCAGATAGCCTCTTGCCCGTTAAAAGCAAGAGCCAAATTGATTCCATTAAGGGCCATCCAGTCGATGTTTCTTTCCCAATGTTCCCATTGCCACCATGCGGAAGTGTAACCAAGGGTGCACACGTTCTGATAATACCTAAATCTGTGAAACAACCATTGACAATTCCATATCTGGCAATTTTTAGATTCTGAGATAACAGAATAGAATCAGGATTTTCTCTGCCAGGATTATTAAAGTAACTTAAAATTATTTCAATTACTAAAAGCCTAAAATCTAAAGATTGTTATTGATAAGTCTAGCTTTGTCAATTTTTAGATTTTAAAACGACAGAATGGTATTAGGATTTCAACCTTTTGGATACCTAAAGTTGAAGTTGAAATTTTATACGTTTGTAAAACGTAGCGTATTTTTGGAAACTTGAATGATATACAAATACATTTTTTCCTGTTCCTTACACTTTCATTTCTCTACTACAAATTTTATATAGTTTAGTCGTCGACAACTGTACCCGAAATTTTAGGTTGGGTCGTCTCGGGTAATGACTGGTCGGATCGGGTCGAGATCCCGAAAAATTGTAACATTTATGTATCCGAATTTAACAAAGACAGCTTGAACAGTATCGTAAAGATTTTTCAATGACAATAAATATAATGTTTCAGATGATTTTTTTTGCTGGTAGCAGATGATCTAACTACTAGCAGACATTCTGTACTGATAATATAACATCAAATATTACTATATATATATATATATATATATATATATATATATAAGTTCATACAAGAGAGGCTCTACCGTATTTTATTATTTCAAGATTATCTATATAATCTGTCCTAAATGCTCAAAGGATTAATAGAAACTTGCGTTAGAATGTATCGAAAAATTCGATTTTGTCGCATTTCTCCTTCGTTCCTCCTTTCTTTTTTTTTAATAAAAATTCCATACCTGTCGTTGGACGTGACTTTTATTCGAACGTCTGGCAAAGTCGGCGGAAGTTCGATCTGACTTCCCTCCCACGAAATGTGAACGTTGCAATAGTTCTTCAGGTAGTAGTGCAGACCCCAGGCCAGAGCCACGCCGGAACTGCCTATGATTTCCACTTGATCGAGCACGTTCTTCTTGATCTGACATTGAAAATCAAAAACTAGAATTTTGGGATATTGAAAATTGAGACTAGAATTTTCCGCTAACTGGAACTACAGAGATTACACTCCGTGTGTCAAGTGCATGGTCGAGAATATAGGAAAATGAAGTCTATCGTGTTTTACGGTGCAAACCGGAAGCACACTTCCTGGCCTTCGATATCTTTGTTAATTAATATAACAATAGAAGAGAAATTAGTGACACGTAAAGGAAATTACCAGAAACGTATCTTTTCCTATAGGACCGAGTTCGGGGATCACGATCATCATGAATTTCCCGGCATGCCTTTGCCCCAACAGTCTTTCAGCGACGCCTCTGGCTGCCTCAGCCTGCACTTCCGGTGAAGTCTGAGGCACAATGTGACCGAGAGTGTGCTGAAATGCTATTCAAATCTCCTTTTTACATGAAGTTTACGTTCGAATTATTCGCAAGGGAATTGTAATTAATTAAAATGTGAAATTTAACGTTCAATGTTAAATGTTATTATAAATAATGCTAAATTAATATTCTGTTAAACATTACTATAAATAATATTAACTATTAAATTATAGATTATTCTTATAAGTATATTATATCGTTTGAAGCAGAATTTTCACAGAAACGTGATTCAAAATTATTATTTCGAAACGTGTTAGAAATCTGCTTCGCATCCTGCTTTTCACTTCTGTTAGTCGTACAGTTCATTCTCAAGTACTCTTGACTTATTCCAGTTATTTGCTATCACCACTCAATTATACTAGCCAGCAAACTCGTAATATCTAAATTTCACGATCGCTCTTCGTTTGAAAACACAGATCAAAGTAACAGAGTGATAGTAAAATCGAAAATCAACATCGATAACTGAATGGTTTTATCATCAACTCAAGAAATGGGACACTTTGGAATATTTTCCAAGAAGAGTGCAATTTCGTACGAGAAGTGCCAGGAAAATATAAATAGAAAGGCAGCCTTTTGCTCCAAAAAAAATTCCACCGTCGGTTTCAAAAGAAATTTTTCACAAATCTATAAAGAAAAGGAAAGTTAGAACGTTTTCAATCAGCCCGACTGACTGATTTCTGTGAATCTAATGAAATATATATTGACTATATTAATTAAATTATGAACCATAAATCATCAAATAATATATATATATATATATTTTTTTTAATATATTGTTCATTGACATATAATTTCCTTTTCAAAAGTCTTTCTTAGGAGATTTTTCACTTTTCTTTCAAAAAGTCTTTTTTAGAATTTCTCAGTAGAAATTCGAAGATTTCGTTAACATGAAAATTCTAAAAAAGATTTTCCGAAACAAAAAATTGAAAAATCTCCTAAAAAAGACTTTCGAAAAGAAAATTATATATCAATGAATGGTATATTAAAAAATGTATATAAATAACTGACGAAAAGGGAATTGAACCAGAGAAGAAAATGAAGACCGTGACACGGGGGAATCGTGCGCGTGCACGAAGTTTCCAAAAATTCTACTTACCATCCGGCTTTGGACTCTGACAGAAAACTGTCAGATATCCGGAAGAAAGAACGACGAACGCCAATAATGAATGGATCGACATCACTGCACGTAACGCGTAAGCGTATCGCGTCTCGAAGAATGAAACCACCGACGAGGTACGGGATGAAACGACTGAAAGAGATGGAAGTCGTTAACGCATTACTAGTCTCTCCCTACTCCTTCGCCATTTCTCCCTATCTGACAAGGCCTCTGGCCACTGTGTGATTGCTAGTAGTGCAATTACGCTCGCGTCATTCATCTCGGGATCTTTGATCCGTCTCATTCGTCAGTGAGTAAATCAATTTTTCAACTACGAGTGAAACTATAACGACGATCGAAGCACGAAAAAAAGAAAAAAGATGGAAAGTATTTACGATACAATTTGATACAGCGAGTAGGAGAGTTTTTATTATTTATTACATTCGAATCTCTAAAATGTATGCGCTGTTTCGCATCTGCAAAATATTTAACAAACATCGTAAACGTCACAAACGTCATCGGTCGTCTTGACCAATTTTGACCAGTTCCAGTGTCGATGAACTATAAGTTGTCATGGTAGATTCGAGGTTGTTTTAATTAAAGTATATAAAAATGGAGAAGTCTGAGATGATTTTTTGGAAAATAAGTGAGAGTGATAAGGCGAATGTGTGTGCAAATCAAAGAAATTGGTTGGTTTGAGTTTCCCAGAAAGTGTCTTTTTGAAACGTCAGTTCCTTTCTTTAGTGCTTTGTCATTTTTTCTTAATGTAATTGCATAAAATTAATGGTAAAATAAGTAATTACAAAAAGAATTTATTTATCTTCTATCTTTTTAAATTTCCAAATTTTTAAAATATTTTCTCATTCTCGAAAATAGAAGAATAATTCAAACCTTCCAACCATGAATTTTATAACGCGTTATCTTTCCTCAAAATAATTACCCAAGTTGAGGAATTTAAGAATATTTCAAGGCAAATAATTCTTCGAAAGAAGAGAAGTTTGATTGTCTCCTTCTGAGGAATGCACGTAGATTTTCTATAACAATCGAAAAGTCTTTATTTGACATAAAACAGTTTTTGAATATATTTCCAAGACGTTCCAAAATACACGGGACCATAAACATCGAATAATAACCAGTCCCAATTATTCCAGAACATCCGATGTACACGTAACAATAATTAACAATAATTGATCAAACGTACAAATCGCGCATTTATATTGTCTCGGAGTCTCCTGAATCTTCCAGGAATCGCTCTCGATTGAACTGGCGCTTTGAAAATACTATATTTCATACCTGTCGGTACATTGACATTTTCAAGAGCGATTCGAGTTTCTACTTTCAGAAAGAAAGGCCATTTTAGGAAGCGATTTTTAATTTTTCGTCTATCTCGGCGTAGCTTCTTCTTCTCGGTGGTTCAATTCCACTGGCGAGTCACTGGATCGGTGAACGAACACCTCGTCGCCGATCTTTACACTTCCAGGGACGTACAAGCCGCAATATATTCCCATCGTTGGCGCCTTCCCCTCCAGAGAAATCCGTTCTGGATCGACTTGCTCCCTGAAACTGCGAAAAATAATTCGTTGGATGAATCTCGACTCGAATTAACTTTCTGATCAATTAAATTTCAAAAGTATCATCTTTGATGTCGAAATTAATTTAGGTTCTGACAAATAAAATTTGATTTTCTGATCAACTAAATGTTAAACCGAAATTGAGTTTACTTTCTGATTGATTAAATTTGATGAAAGGCAAATTTCTTAAATTAATTCTGACATTTCTTTTGACAAACGAAATTTAATATTAAAAGTTAATATTTAAGCTGTGAACGTTCTTAGATTATCTTAATAAACAGATTACGAATTTTTGTGCAAGGACAATTAAGAAAGGAGAACCTGAGTCTGATAGGTTTGTTTCGTCCACCTCAAGTTGTGAAGAGTACTGTGTCTTTCTTACATATTTTTAAGAATCATTTAAACATTTATTTTTTCTATCTTTAAATTCTCTTCAAACAGGCACAAAAATCCGTAGCCTATCGATAAAAAATGATCTGTAATCTTCTTACGATTGCAAAGTCTTCAATGGCTCCTCCTTGTCCATTACCCCATTTTCTGGATTCACACGCACTAGTTTACACCTGTGACAATCAATTTTATCACGAATTGAGTTCTCAGTGTCTGAAAGGATTATTTAAATAACTACGTCGTCAAAATATTTTTACCGCGCGCAGGGTTTGATGTTCCTGATCACCACTCGTTCGCCGATTTTTATCCACTCCCACTGATCCTCCTCGAATGGTTGTTGCGTGGACACCAAAATATTTGGACGGAATTGTACACTAGGCACTGGTCTCTCTAGTTTCTCGTTCAACTGCTCCATAGACCGCGTGGTCATTAGCATGTAGCTGGCCAAATCGCTGAACAGACCCTAAAAAATTAATATTTTTTTCGTTGGTAAAGAGGAAAAAGATTCCAAAAAAAAAAAAAAAAAAAGAAGAAAAGAAGCAATTACAGTGTCTTCGTTCCTAAGACTTTGGTATACTTTGGTGAATTTCGTCCACGGCTTGGCGAAAACGTTCCTTTTTTCCATCATCGTGTACCCCAATCGAAGACCGGAAGTCGTTCCGGTCAAAAATCTGGAGAAAATGTAAATTTCATTAATAAATGCTTTGGCTAGTTTATAGATTTGAGATAGAATATTCTTTAGAAATCATCTCAATTAGATCTCTAATTCCGACTGATTCTAAAAAAGAAAAGTCTAGATGAAAGTTATGATAATTATTCCCTAACTGTTCTCTCTTTCGTACCCTGTGAAAAGTGTACAAAAAATTTTTAATTAATCAAAACAATTTTTAAGAATACAAATTTGAGAGATTACCAATTAATAGAAATTAGTCTCAATTTTTGTTAACCTCTTAAATAAGTTGGTTAGTTAATCTCTGTAATATGTAATAATTAATATTATTATATATTATTATTATATCATTAAGTGCAATATATACTGCAGAATAAGAGAATGTCGCAGAGAATGGAGGGGGGGGGGAAATAGACAACGTACAAAGAAAATGACGCGAAACGCAAACCTCGACAACCATTCAGCGGATTCTGTGCCACAATCGATACACTTCACCGGCTCTCCCCACCACATGGTACACTGAACGGCTTCAGAAGTGTTCTCGGGGTTCCTCGGAACTTGGAAGATCACGCTGGGCATCCCAACAGCCTCCAACTTCACCTTAGTCTCGTCCACCGCGGATAGGCTCACTAGGATCAACGTTGGATATTGCCTTCCGGTTTGGAAGCGTCTAGTCTCCTCGTTGTACACTAGAAACATTCTGATGAACAGCAGGGGATTCATCTTTGGTTCGTTTGGGAAAGGGGCTTTTGGATTTTATAATTATATACTCATAATTGGGTCTACTGTATTTAGAACAATGTTGCTTCCCTTTCACATACTACGTGAAACCAATATTCAGACTACTGCGGATTTTCATGTATTTTTTAAATGCTCACGAACATAATTAGAGAAATGGATCGTTTAATACTCTTCTTTGGATATTTCATATATTTTTGTATATTATATACAAAATGCATATATATATACATAAATATACATAAAAATTTTACTAATGTCTATCGAAGAATGAAGTATAATTTTTGATGAAACAATGGAAATGATGTCTTTTTTTAAATAATGGTGTGCATGTTGGAGGTTAGGTTAAGGCGAACTTGAATTAGGAAGAATGATGGTTCTTGGTTAATATTGGGTATTATTTTTACGAAACAATTAGTGATTAATCTATACAGGGTATATCTACATACATGTGAATTTTACGTCAAAGCACTTGTGCCTAATATATTATATCAATATCATCACTAAAAATATTAATATGATATAATATATAATATACATAGAAACAAATGTACAATAAATAGTCAAAATTAATATATATAATAAACGAATTTTGTATCCAAAATATAAATTTAACATAATCAATCTGAAATACTAAAAAAAAAAAGGAAAAAAAAACAAGGATACATATCCCAAATATTTCATGCCTTGCATTAAGGCTAAAACCAAGGTTCTAAAATTAAAAATATCAATGTAAAGTGTGAGATTTTATTTTTAATTTATTTAGCATCGAAATAAAATTTTCTCCTACATCTAGAGAAAGTTCATCATCACAAAACGATTTGATTACCTGTCTCTGAGCTTGAACTTGCCCGCATCCTCGAAACTGATTCCCCATTCGGTGAAGTCACATTCCCTCACGCTCTTCCCTCGGCCAGACTTCAACGGGTACATGTACAATTCTTGAATTTGGCCAACCTTCTCCCACTTTAGATCTGGCAGTTCGTTTATCGTGTCATCACTCGCACGCTCTTCCTCGTTCTTCTCGCTTTCCCTCGTTCCCTCCTCGGTTCCCTCCGCGTTTGAGTTCTCCCCGTTGTTAACGTCCGGTTTGTTCTTCGGTTTCGGCTCATTTTTCGAACACCGTTTCCGCTTCTCGTGAGACCTGGTCCTCACGGTCCAAACCGCAACTGCGAGGATGGCCGCGCAGCTGCACGTTATCGCGATGGTCGACCGCCAGTCCTAGAAAAAACACACGACCTTGAGTGAAAATGGAACACGACCCAGTCCGAGAGTTGCTAAAAAAGCGCGCGTAGATACATTTGGATAAGAGAGGCGTTCGTGACGGAGACTCAGAGTTCGTTTGACAGGATTTTCTCTTTTTTTTTGTAAAAATGTTTCTTGAGAGAGCAATAGTAAAAAATTTATTTATTAATTTATTAATTTTGGTTAACTTGGAAATTTGCTCACGACATTTTACGGCAAGATAATCGAATCAAAGTTTAGAAAAGTAATTTCCTTCGGGCTCCAGAAATTTCAACGAATATCAAATTTCACAGACTCGGAACTTATTCAAATTTTACAATTTAGAAGGTCAGCTTGAATTTCAGTTAAATTGGAGAAAAATCTCGATTGAAATTCGTTTTACGAATTTTCAACTACGAACGAACGACAATTGTGTTAATTTTTAAAACCGCAAATAAACAGTAAGTTCGTTCCAATTTCGATTGAAATTATTTTAGAAATTTCCAACAATTTCCGAAGATGTTGAAACAAACTCGTGACGAGAATTCCATTTGAAACCATAAAACGCCAACTTCATGGTAATTCCACGTTCACGCTTGAAATCCCCCGTTCTTTTCGATCGCGCTGTTATATCTTGCAATATCTCGCTTTATCTGGGCTCTTGCTAAACGAAAAAAGAAAACAAACAAGATCACCAGTAATTTTCCTCGGCGAGATTAGATAAGCATCGTCGGTTCCTTCTAAATTGCCGGTTCCTTCTAACACTCGGCAGACTCAGCGGATTCCGCCGATCCAATGTCAAAGTTCTAGATAAGAGTCGCGCGTAGTTCATCTCCAGTTAACGAATGCGTGTTATTTCACACGCCACGCTTCGAAAAAGAAGTCGAAGCTACGTCGAATGACCCACGTGCCGCGACAATCGTGCATTGTGCCGTTGTTCCCTAATCGAATTTCCACCGGCAAAGCAGTTTAACGCGGCTTACTTATTCGCGCGTAGTTTTTGATCGTCTCGGACCTACTATCTTTCTCGCAGACATCCAAAATTCTCACACGCTTCTTTTAGCTCTTTGCTCTTTAAAATTCGGTTTATTAAAATTGTCCCACATTTTTTTTTGAAAAAAAAATGAATTCATTTAAAACGTTAGTTTCATGGTGGGATTATTTATGCCGCACTCTATGACAAAGAATTTAATATTCGAATATTACTTTCTTTTTCATTTTCAAGAAATATTTTACGTTTAATAATTGAAACAAACGCTTTTTCCCTCTTTTATATTAAAAAAAATCCCATGCAGGTGGAGCTTTTCTCTTTTTTCTTTAAAATCGCGTGCCCCGAAGGATGAAATGTTTTAACGATGTTTTAACAAAGTTACAAACTAATCACCGTTTTTTAACGAGAAGCTAAACGACATATTCGTAATTAACCAGCAAAGTGGTCGAAGCTTAGTTCGCAATTTGCAATTACCAATTTATAATTTTCTTTGGAAATTTCATACTTCGTAATTACTAATTTATAATTTCTCTTTGGAAATTTTATATATTTACGACCCTGTGTTTTTAGATACTCGAGTGATTTTTAACGAAATATTGTATTAATTAATTAAAGCTAGTGCTATTTGTTGCATCGTGTCAACTTCTTCTTGTATCTTGCGCTACTCTTTAATTTCTTTTCTGCAAATATTGTACTTTGGTCATTGGCAATTCTAGTGCCAACGTTCGGCGTGTCTGATTCAAATTTCATTTCATTCAGTTTATTCAGTTTATTCAGTTTCGTTCAGGCGCGAACAAATGACAAATCCTCGGCTGAATTTCAAAAGGTTAATGTTCATTCGTAAGTGTTGGAGGAATTTGTCAATCGAAACAACAGAATCTAACTAGGCTAAACTCGTGAAGCCACCGTTTAATGTCTAATCTAACTTCACGCACAGTGTTCGTTTGAAGATAAGTTAACCAAACAGTGAGTTCTCACGCACTCTGACGTAACAGAAATTTATGGAATATCACTATCGGAGAAGCAGTGCACTTGTGTTACACAATACATTTAACGAATGAAAAGAAAGTCTCGTTGCAAAAAAGAAAAAGAAAACGGTTTCGTTGCAAGATAGATAAATAAACCGCGAATTTTCACAATTGCAATTTATTTATCTAAAAACAAATCCAAACACAAAATACAGGAATATATAAAATGCAATAGCCGTCGCGATATTTAATTAACCGTCAATCTCTCCATTTCTTCGATCACTTAAAATTTGCAAATTATCACTGTTCTCTTAAATCTTTCGCTCCAACGCCAATAAATTGCAATATATTTAACAAACTCGTTTAACAATCCTCCACTCAGCTTCTACTTTCTCAATTGCATTCGATCAAAGGGGTGTCTAGCCGTCGAGAAAGAAAGAAAGAAGAAAAAGTACATACCGGGTGTCCCAGCATGATCCTCGTGGCCCCGGCACTCGTTCCAGTAGCGTTCAGAAGCGTTCCTCTCTCATTCTCGGACCGCGACGCGCCGCGCCGCTGCTGGTATTACGCAATGGCCAAGGGCTTCGTCCGCCACCTCCGCTCTTCGCCGTTGGCGACGAGATTTCTCGGCGCAGGTCTACGGTGCCGTCGATTGTGCGCTCTGAAACGAATCGTTGATCAGGAAGCGTCGGAGCCTCGCTACCCGGTTCCGAGTAACGTCTTTTCCGCGACTGGCAGCGAAATGATAAATCGAGCTGCCCCGAGCGGAATCACGGCCAAGTGTGAAAAAAATCTTGGCTGGCGGTGCTGTTATCGACACGATCCAGACTGACTCGTTGGAAGTATGCGTATAGGGTGTTTTTCATCTGCCAATTATAACTGATACTTACCAGAGGGAAGGTAATTTTTTACGTGGAAAATGAAACCACTCGTGGATGTCAACGTCGTTCCATCAAATGAAACTTTCTCGTTTTCCAATGATATTTTGTACCAACGTGTTACTACCAACCTGATTACGCTCGATGAGGATATTTTCAAAAATAGTGCGACAATTGGAATCTTCGATTTTTCATTGTTCGTTGAGAATTAAGTTGAAGCGATAATTCAGTGATATACCAATATCGATTCTTACGTAATTATTTGGTATTGCTGGGAGGAAATGTATGTTACCTAGACACTATAATTTCAGAAAATCGATCTTTATGATTATGATTTCCCGACTGTTAGAATAGAAGGAAAGGATAACGACGAATTTAATAATTTAAGAAGGTGACGTTTGAGCGAGAGATTAACCAGTTAACTGTGATTGACGAGTATACTCGTCATGCGTATAAACTAGTGACCATTGGCTATTTAAATTGCAATTTTTGAGAAAAACAAAACGTATTCTCAAATTTCGAGATGTTTAGAATATTTTCAGGCCAGGCCGGAATGAAACAAACGAACAAAAAATATAAATAATTTGAGATAAACTCACGCGCCCCGTATGCGCCCCGGCTGAAACAGCTTATCAGTTCGCATAACTAATTTATTTATCTGCGATGACAACGTTTTTTTTTAAATGTTGCAGCGTCAAAAAGAAGTCGATTCGGTATCGAATTTTTTTGTTTTGTGCGAAAGTGAGTCGGGATATATTTGGAATTTTTGCGTATATACCGGAAAAGGGACAGAGTACGACCAGCGTTATTTAGAGTTCAATATTTCTGCACGTATCGTGCTACAGTTATGTAGCGATCTTTTAGATCGTGGATATAGATTGTATTTAGACAACTGGTACACCAGCATTCCATTGATTGAAAAACTATGCAGCCATAAGACGGACTATAATAAGAGAATGGGTGGAGTGGACATGAGCGATGGCATTATCGTAGCGTATTCCACAGCAAGAAAAAGACTTAAAAAGTATTATAAAAAAATATTTCTCCATCTATTAGATATTATTTGTTTGAATTCATATATATATTGTACAAAAAAAATAATGGGACGTCAATTTTATAAAATAAACCCATCTTTTTGACCCAATATCTTAACAGCGACACTTACTCTGCGATTGACGAGTGACACTCGTCGTCGCTCGATTTCGGCGACACATATAGGTGCGCGCTCGCAACAGGGAGCGCCACAGCTAACTGGTTAATAAAAACTTTTTCGAGTTTCGGAAACTCGGAAAAAAGAGGAATATCGGGATGAACGAAAGTTACGTCAGTTTCCTGAGTGTCTGACCTACAGCAGAAATTACGACGGTTATGCTAACAATAAGTGGAAGATGAAGGTGTGTGCGTGCACTGACATAACACCAGCTTTGTAACTGACGATAACTGATGACAGATTGGAAATGCAGACCTTGAATTACCTTCGCAATCGGTGTATATTTCGCTTCACTTGACAAAACTTGTGTCGTCGATTTCTTGCAAACACTGGAAGTTGGAAAGGAATTCAATAGGAGTTTGTTAATTTAATTACTTAGAGGTCTCTCTCTGTTTTACAAATTTGTTTTTGCTTTTGTAGATCGATGAGCGGTTGTAGCATCGTCAGACTCGGGATGTAGAAATCCGGATATTCGTTCTCTAATTTCGCGTCGTTTATGGTGTTCGCGCCCGTGCCGACGAACAGCTTCTTAAATCCGCACATTGCTGCGAACTGCATGTCCGTGTTCATTCTGGTAAACGAGGAAAATAAGATAAAATGAAACTTGGAATCCTCGTGGAACACTCTTTCCAAATTTCTCGGGTGAACGTCGATCGTTGCAACTCTTGAATTTCAAGGTCAAAAAAAATTTTCTTTCTTCTTGCATTGTACTCTACTCGTCGCGAAGGTAAAACTTTTCCAAGGAACCACAGTTGGCAAAAATGGCGGAAAAGTTCCTTCAAAATCATTTGACACGCGCGTTCTAACAGCGACTTTATGGTTCTGTAAAGCGTGGATGTAACGTTTACAATTTCGAATAATGTTAACAGTTAGTTTTACTATTTGATTATTCAGACTCGTAGACTGACGCTACTACGGATAAATCAAGCGTTAGTGAATTAATCTAATCTTTATCTAAATGATAAAGTCGCTGTTAGAAATCACGCGTCTGCGGTGTTAAACGATTAAGAAACTTTTTTGCCGCTTTTGCGACCTATTATATTATATTGGTTCTTTGGAAAACGAAGAATACAAATCGAAAAATTTTAACTCTACATTTCTTTCTTACATTCTTTCGCGAGTAACCATCCGACGTTTTACTGTTAATTGCGAACGAATCATTTTTAATAGCGTCTTGTAACATTTATAATTGTGTTAATTATGTTTAATACTTGTCGCCGATGAATATGCATCTGCTGGGATCCTTCACGTCGCACGTGTCCAGAATGTAATTCTTCAGAATCTCGCTGGGTTTGGCGAAATCCTTCGGCGTTCTTCCCGACTTTCTGTTTATTACATCGATCAAAGGGCCAGAACCTATGAAAGAAACACCGACTTAATAAAACGGTAATCGGTGAAAATCTTGTTAAACTCAAAGTGAACGATTGTTCATTAACGTCGTTGACAATGCTCCGAATTGATATTTCAATCGCGTAAACTCGAATCTTCGATACCTATGACCTTCTTCTCGTATTTGTACATGATCCAGTCGTCTCTACAGCCGCAAAAGTAGGAAACGTTTTCCCTCTTCAAGCAATTTATCGACAGTGCCATTTTCCCCCAATCGAAGTGAAAACTGAAATCAACGATCACCGCTCTGATGGCTGGATCATCTTCGATATGCCGCACTACGGTGTGTGCATCTTCTGTCTGGATCGTGATCCTCTGCAAATCAACTTGAAACTTTATTAGTTCAGTTCGCGGGTCTGATATGTCTGATAATTTTCATCAAGTAATTGTTAAATGTATGTAATTGAAATGATCCTTGTTCCTTACGGAAGTGAATTGTAAATGATCTTTCGTTGTTAAACGAAATTCTGTTTTCTAAACAGAATATTTAAGATATAGGGTGTAACGAATAGTTGTTAAAAACGTTGCTCACCTCTTCCGGTATTATTTTAAATCCGTCATTGATTAGAACTTGTCGAAACGCTGACGAGGCAATCACCAAAGCAACGTTCGAGAACTTGATCTTCTTCAGGTACCAGCTGATCACCTTCGCGGTATTTATTATTTGCTTCTAATGAAAAGAGATTAATAATAATGAAAAGGGAAAATTAATATTGTATCAATATTAATTTTCTCTTTCGTACCAATACGAGGAAAAGCAACAAGTGGAAAGTAATCGGCACAATGATTTTAAAATGATTTTAAAAAACTCATTGTCGGTATTGCGAGAAAGCTTCGCACGAGCTGAACGTTCCACGATTTTTTTCTCACAAAGTCACAGACCTCTATCATATAAGACCTCGTCTGTTTTTTTTATCATTTATTCAAATATTTTTTTGAACCTGCTGTAAATACAATAACCTGCTGTCGGCCATGAAGTTAGCTATTATTTCTGCAAATCTATTTTATCTACATACTTACAACCCTGAATATATTTCGTCACAGACGAAAGATCTGTCGTACTGATTCAGGCACTGCTAGCGATGAGAATTAAAATCAAAAAATATTCACAGTGTTCCCAATTCCGTTTCAAGAATTATTTATCGAATTAACTGTAACGATTTTTGAAACGGAGATTGACGAAAATTTTAGTATATACTTGACTATTAATATCTATTTAAGAGTATTAGAAAAAAAATTGATTGAAATATAACATTTTAACAAGTAATGAACAATAATTAAAAGTATAGTTTTTATTTAAACAAAAGTTGAATAAAATTAATTAAAATCATTTAAATAACATCAAAAGTAAGTTAATCTATATTTTCAAAAAATGAAATGTTCTTAAATTTTCAACTTCGTTATATTCAATGTGAAAAAGCCAAATGACAAAGTCATGCAAATAAGAAATATCGCTTTTTATAAATATAATTTTTGTTGAATATTAACTCGTGCCACAGATGTGAAATATTTAACATACATTTGAATATGTAATATAATATAATTATGTAACACGTAATACAGTATTTATCATTTAGATATGTAAATTTGATAAATTTAAATATGTAATATATAACTAAACGAGGTAAATATGTAATATGTAATATAAGTAAAACAACATAATTTTAATATTAATAACAATTTAAAATTAATTTAATAAAATTTAAATTGTAATATATATCAATAACTTGAGAATTTTAGTTCGTTATATACAAAAAGGAACCGTCGTATGTCTGTCAAACGTAGATAGAATTCTTTGTGGTATGTAGAATAGCAGGTGTAGTAAAATGCTGTGTAATGATTCCGAATAATTATAATGGGTTATAGTAATGGAGTGTTAAAGATCATTTGCTATTTCATTATGCATCAATTACGAACGTTTCGTTCTGTTTACGCTATTGTTCTCGATCTTAAAGCTAAAAAAAAAACCTATTAAGCATTTACTTTATCGATATTTTATAAACACTGTTATTTTGAAACATAGTATAAAATTCATACGAGGCCAGGTCATATAAATTTTCTGTACTGCGTTTCTTTAAACTAAATGATTACTCAAATGACCATGAAAACAACACTTACCGGCTTGATATTCAGTCCATTCGTGGTAACTCGTTTGCAATAATGTTCCGCGCTTATGGTACTGTTGTTGGTTACTAGATACAGCCTCTTGCCTAAATTTTGCAACTTACCAAACACGTCCAATGTTCCAGGGATAATCCCAGTATGCGGATACCAAATGACACCTGCTGACAAATTTAATCGTGAAATGCATGATTCACCTTAGAACCGAAGTGGTTCCCAAATTGTGTTACGTGTTTCAACATTTTCAACGAAAATAAAATGACAATTTGGTAATAAATTTATTCTCCGGTAATGAATTGTGTCCTTAAAGTTTCAAGTCCTGGCTAGTTAAGCTGCGAGAATCTGAAAGCTTCTCCAGAACTTCAGAGTCGATTCCTCCTTCTATAGACGAATTTATGCACTTTTACGTCGAAGTAACATTCAAGTACACAAATACAAAAGTACATATAAAGTATCGAAAGTTTATTAAAGTGGAAAGACGATAAAAGAATTTTTTGAAATCGAGTCGGACCCAAGTTCCAAATTCTCACGATCCTCAACTCGAATCCGAATCCTTTCTACCAAATTCAATTACTACCAATGGATACAATTGCACGAATTGATAATACAGATATCTAATTGAAAGAAATTTCGGAACCACTGCCACCACGAATCTCATCGAAACGTCGAAGTGACGAGTGAGAAAAAAGGAGGAAAAACGAGTATCGTTCGAAAATTCATCGGAGAGATTAATATAGAGATTTGCAATAGAAACTTGCCATCGCAATCTGACAATATGATGTCGAAGGAGTCCAAGAACTTGCGCATTTGCTGGATGCTCGCATTTAACAGGTTCGTCGTAGTTGACATTGCGATCAGGATTCCCGAACTGTGTCGATCGCTTGATGTAATACAACTGAAGAAGCTATCGACAACACCAGCCACCGAGCTAAAAATCTAGCTACCATCGCCAATACCACGGATATTCTAATTTTTTGTTCTTTCTCTTTTTTTTTCCTTTCTCTGTCATCATCTGACGTGTACGTCGTATTACTCGCGAACACGTTCTCGAAAAATGCGAAACCGTCTGTCGGTGACAGACAATTCTACAAAAGACAGCGTTCGTCTTGTGAATCCAGCGCCATCTCTTTCGCAATAGATATCTCGTTGTCATAACTCACCTTCGCTGATGCAACGTCGAACAGTGCGTATAGAGGTAACAGGTCTCTTCGTTTAATTCTCGAATCGATTGGGAAGATGTTTTGATAATTCGATATTATTATTTTATTATTTCACTTTCTCCATCATTTTCGTTTAATGTTTAATATCATTCTCACGACTGCACGTTACAGATCGTTTTTCCTACGATCAATTACGTTGCAAACGATGATCTTTTTGTCGTTTTTTTATAATTCCTCGGAGCGGATAGGAATTTCACCTCGCGTGATAATGGTCCTCTGAAAAATCTAGAAGGGGAATGAATTCATCTCCGATGAATTTTTTTAAGAACCCTTTACTCATTTTCTGTAGTTTTGTAGATTCAACGTAATTGTATTAACGCTCTGTTCGAGTGACACACGTCGCAATGACGCGTTCAATTGATTTTTTGTGAAAACTGTTTCTTCTTGCTCGAGTACAACTTTTTCTACTTTTTCACTTCTTCCGTTTACTCGGAAGAGAATTGAAGAGTAATGCGATTTCTTCGAGGAAAATTACAGAATTCAAGAGATAATTCGAGAGATAAAGTAACAACATAATAAACGTACAATTTCAAAATAATGTTTTCACTTTAAAATGAAAACGTTTCGTACCCTCGGTGTTTTAAGCGATAAATGTTAATTGTTACCGATACGTATAATTTACCTAACTGCTTGTGATATTTCTACCGGTACTTTATACGTTAGAACGTGTCTTATAGAATTCGAGTTCTTCTGACAACCGAACAATAAATAAGAATGCGAATCGATAACCCACGCCGATACCGGCTGAACTATAGAATAAACTTGCTCATAGATTTGCAAATTCCGGTTCAGCAGAATAAAAGTTACTAAGCATTTCGTTAATGTCAAATAAACATTACTGTTCAACTTTAATCAACGATAATCATTACCTCGAAACAGTCGATGAATTTAAATTGAACTCGGAAATTGTCGGAAATTATTATTAAATAATACCTTTAATTCGTCAAATTACGATATAAATAATTCGCAGCATGATCATCTCGTGATTATCACAATTTAATTCGACAATGCGAGTATAATCATTCGAAAATGATAACCGGAACTTTCCTTTCTTAATTCCTCGAGAAGGAGCCGGAATAACAATGGAACACGTTTGGGTTAATAGAATTTCAATTTATTAAGTTCTTCTCCCCTAGCCGTCAGTGTCTTGATTCTCAATTTACAAAGGTATTATACGACTGGTAGTGACAGTTTTCAAACTAACAGATCGACAACGGGTAGCGATCACTCGATCGCAATGATAATAAGAAGATAATCATAAGAATTACAATAATCGTTCGTTCGTTCGTTATACTAAATCGAGATGATCGCCGGTTCTTGAATATTTTTCGAAATTTCGATGAAGAATGGTGCAATCGACGACTCGAACGATCAAAAACGAAACGAAAAGTGAAGTGAGGAGAAATACGTCTTACGCGTCTTCGATGTAAAAATTAATCTGTTCGACGTGAATGTCATTTGTAATTAACATTTGTAACTTGACTAGAAAAAGATAAAGAAAAAAAAAAAAAACGTATCGACTCTTCGTGAATATCGTACAATAATTCGTAGACTGGAGTAGGTCAGTTCGGTGATAGTGGAAATGGCGAGAAACGCTGACGCGCGTTCGAACATAACCTACATTCTAACCCTCGAGTTTGACTACACGCGACACTGCACAACAATTTGTCGACCGCGGATTTCAATGTGAATTCGTATTCTTTACAAAGACAGACCTGAAAGTGAAAGCTAGGTAAACATCCATTTTTTATGTTTTGAACAGCGTTTCTGAAGTTTCTATCAAACGCGTGAAAATCCGCAGTCCGGTAAGTAAAATTTGGTTGAAACTTCCGGAAATGAAGTACTTTGACTCTCTCGTCTTCCGTTCTTTCTTTTCTTCTTTCGATCGAACGTGACTCGGATGATGACTCTTCGATCGGACCGATCTCTCGCAAAACTCGAAGGTTCTGACCAAGTTGGAAGTCGAGGCGACACGCAGTCGGGAGGATAAGTGAGAATAGTTGGTGGTGAGCTGTCGATGAGATGAGAAGAGACAGAGAAAAAAAAACAGAACAAAGCTGCGGATATATAGTAACTGCTTTTTATTCGTCCGGGCGACGCTCGAAACACGTTATTTATTTATTTATTTATTTATTTATTTTTTTTCCTTTTTTATCATATAGCATTCCGGATTCGACGAACCCGAGAGATTTTACACACAATGTTCGTTTACACATCCTTTCTGCACCAAGCCTCAGTCCGTGACCGACGTTGAAAACGCCACGCGAAGATAATCGTTGCACGCGGTTACAAGAGGTGGTCACGACCAACAGGAAACGGACCGGGTCCAAGAAATCGTTGCTCCGTTAACCCTTGATCGTAGATTCGTTTTTTTCTTTTTTTTCGTTAACCCTTTCACAGTTCACAGGCGGCAGGTTTTTTTTTACGATTCTTACGGTTAATTGTTAGATCAGCGCTATAGTAAACCTCGGGGGGGCTAAAGCTAGGCCTGAACTAGCGCAGAGGGCCGTGTAACAGGTCCACCGGTGGCTAACTTTTTTTTTTTTTTTTTTTTTTTTCGTTTAACATTAAGATTACGTTTATTTACCCAGCTAGATTATAAGTGAGATTTCTTATTTCTTCTGAACTCTAGGGTGTGTAATTACGTTTCGTTCGTCTTTCTCGTTTTCTTTTTTTTTTTTTTTTTTTTTTTTTTTTTTTTTTTGGTTTCTTCCTTTTGTCGTCGTTTTCTGTCGTAAGCTACGTAAAGTCTACGTCGCCGTAGCGGATTAAGTTTAGGCCTGAGTTTAGTCTTCGTTTCTTTATTTTCATTTCGAGTCGTTCCTCGAACGAGAAACTTAGTAGCTAAGCTTAGTGTGGTGTTTATCTCGAGTCAGGGATTGAAAAGTTGTGCTAGGAACTATAGTCTATAGAGGGCCAACAAGAATGTTTCAGTCAGTCAATCGCCTTGGACGACTCGATCGGTTTCGTATTGGTCAGAGCAGTCTCGTGATTATACGTGGGTTAATCGTGAGCAATGAGGGGGCGAGGGGGAGGGGGTAGAAATAAATCTTCCTTCTTTCTTTTCTCTTTTTCTTCGTTCCTCTTCCGTTCTCGGTCAGAGAACGTTTCGTTCGCTCGAGGAGACTCGATACTGGCGACTGAAGGAAGAATAGGGGGAAGGAGGAAGGTTAAGATAGGGGGTTGTAACGATAATGCCATGACATCGTAAAACTATCGGTAGAACTCCGACAGAAGAAGGTTGAGACAGGGAGGAGCAGCGTAGTATTAATGACATGACATCGTAAAACTATCAGTAGATAATCCTCTCCTCCGATCCTTTATACTCCTTTTCGCAAACTCACGTCGAATCTTCGCGATTACTTAATTATTCCCATAATTATTCCACCAAGTGAAGTACCAAGCGTAAGATGAAACGAATCACTTCGTAGAGTATAAAGGATCTTGCCATCGTGACCGTCAGTGATTCGCAATTCCATGCAGCCGAGTAACGTTCGCGAAGCAATAGGCAATTACGCCCGCCATCCTTAACCACCGTTGGTCGCCTAAGTCGACTCGACGAGAACAGCGGGCTCGAATGTAACAATGGCAGTCGAAGGATGATCAATTTCACACTGGAAGAGCGAGGTTCCACGTTTTCTTTTTTTTTTTTCCTTTTCTTTTATTTTTTATTTTTCTCGCAGCGTTCGCGCAGTCCGATTTCGTTCAACGACGTCACATCACCAGGTAGCGTATACACCTACATGCAGACGGCGGCGCAGGCGCAGGCTCTATTTCTCGTCCCCTTTCTCAATAGCGTCGATTCGACGTCCAATCTCTCGATTCACGATTGACAAATAAAATAGAAAAAAGAAAGAAAGGAAAGAACAACGACAAAGGAAACAAATCAGACTCCATCGGATATCGCGCGATGGTCATCTAGACTCAGAGGCGGCGAACTTCTTCTCCCCATGAAAATTCCCCCACCACTCTGTTCATTCTGTCCCTATCTTCCTTGCGAGTATTGTGGCCGCGATTTTATGATTTCATTTTTCACTATGGAAAACGTATTTTCATATTTGCACGTTGACTCAAACGCAATCGTAAGCTCAGATCTAATAATTTAAGGTGATTTTCCGAAGAATAGGTCCGTTTGAAAGTTGCACGCTTCAAATCAACGTGAAATGTTAAATTCTTGATTAATTACGCATCTTTTCGAACTATTGAAAATGATCGAGTCATTTGTTAACATTTCAAAATCTTCAAATTATTTTTACACAGTTGTTCGGTCATCAAATTCCATTAATGGTCCTATGACCATGTGATTCTGTTGTAGATGTGAGTTTCATTTCTGAAAACATTGACCAGTTAAGTTTAATACCATTTCATCCTGCTTTTGTAAATTGAAATTTTAAACATTCTCCGGAGTACAACGTTTAAACACGTATCGCGAGGATGCAGACTTTACGTAAGCACAAGCACCCAAGTTAGACCACGATTAGTTTCAATAGCAACGTAAAGACGTCGTGCTATGAAGTGAAGACTCCGAAGAGATCAAGAGATCGTTAAAGTTAGCCGGCTCTGATCTAGACGATAACGACAAGTTTCTTTTTTTCTTTTCTCTTCTTCTTCTTTCTTTCTCAGTAAATAGTTAGACGAGTTACAGTAAGTAGAGAGTAGTTAGTCGGTAGAGAGTAGAGCGGTTTAACAATTAGAAACTCGACGTCCACTCTTCGTGTCGGTCGCCTGTACCCTGATCGAATGACTGAATGAACGAAGATAAACGATGATAGTCCCGGCAGTGACGATCGCGCCAGCCACTAGCACGTATATAATATCGAGACGGTATAACGTTAGCAGTGGACGCTGCTAAGTTCAGTATCGCTTGTTTTCATTCGATTTGGTGCCGCGTTGGCATTCGATGGCGCTGCGATCGCTCCAATGGCCGCAGAAACGCGCGACGACCAAAAACTCGAAGAAATTCGTGTTTTATCACTCACTAGGGAAAGTACTCCCAAGTGGACACTTCTGACTTGCGTGCAGACGTGGCCATGGGATCCGACGCAGGCACCGTCGATCGGACGCGACGAGTATTTTACGTTCGAACGAAATAGTGACGATAACGATAACAACTAGCGCCAGTAGATAGCAACGGTAGATTGAACGTGTTCTACGTGTTAGCACAGATTAAAATTGGGACTAGGCTGGCTGGTAGTTTCCTCGTTAATCATTCGTTTCTTTTAATTTCAAAGCGTTTACTAGTTAGTCGTTGTGTGATTAGTATTACCTCGGTAATAAGTTAATTAGGCGTTTCAACTAACGGTAGTTGGGAGTTTAACGTGGTAAAACTGTCATTAATCATTAGGTAACACTATAAAAGAAGTCCTCTGGCTGATCTCTCTCTTTCGATAGTTCCATAGTTCATTTTTAGTGTTTCCTTCTTCTCACTTCTGTCCACCGAAGTTTCACTTTATCTCTTTTTCTTCTTCTTCTTCTTTTTCTTCTTCTTCTTTTTTCTTTTCTTTGGAGAGGGGCAGAGAGGATTTTCTATCCAAAGTACGAAGAGCAACGAGTGAACGAGCTACGCAAGACATAATTAGATTCGCTGTCACGCGATATTGGCTTTGTTTATCGCTGCCCTGCTTTTCGAGTATCTACCTACTTACCGACTTATCTTGTACTTATTCTATCTATGTATCGTCGGGCACCTATCTCGCACTTTTCAATTATTCTGTTTAATCGAAGGACAACGACGCGGATGACGGCGCATAAATGTCACGTTGCCAGATACCCTGATTATCAATTCCTCGGACTTATGATTATACATATCGTGGTATATTCGGTGATACTTGAAAAATACTCTTCCGTTTACACTTTCGAAACGCTGTTTTGCAAAATAGATCATAAAAATTAGGCCAAACTGCACGACTGTACTTCCATCGTTCCCCGTCATCGCGCGGATGGACGAGGCGAGATATAAAAGACGAAGCGAGTCAATCTCTCGCTTAACCCTGGAATACTTTTCTCCACTTTGTCTTTACTACTCCTTTACTACTTAGTCAATCTTCCAAAATTAAAAGTCTAACACAACCTTGGTAGCAGGCCTGGACTTGCTTCAAACTTGTAAACCAAACTCCTATCTTCGTTCGTCATTTTCACAGTGCAGACTCGTTCGCAAACTTGTAAATTTAACTTCTATGTTCGATCGATCCATCCACAATTTGAATTTGTTCGAAGTGGCGAAATGGGTCGTGTTCCCACGAGCGACCGATGTTCAACTTCACGCGGTATTGCAGGGTTAAAAGAAAAAAATTCCCAAGGCCTTGAAACTTAGAGTTGGCGATCTATCAGGCCAGACAGACTATCTTCAGACGATCTTAGACTATCTTAGTACACGAAAAAATGCTATCACTGGCAGGGTAGATACTGGCAACGGGGCATTCCACTACTCGTCTTCTCTTCCCCTCTTCCCTGTTTACGTCTAACGCTTAATTATGCCTTTAGTTAATTAATCGTCGTTTCTAATCTCATCGACGATTCTCAGATTTTTGTCATCGTCGTTTTGTGCCAAACTCCTTTCCACGTTAATATTAATATTTTAGGTTCGTCCTTCCCCGTGTTCTCCCCGCTCCTCGAGAGTTGATTAACTCGTCGTTAAATGCTTAACACGATTACTTTTTATCGATAATACAATATAGGTAATACGATTCTATTTATTTATCAATTAATTGTATGCTAGTTTATGATACGACGCGCCGATCTCTTCGTCCCGTTCTCGCCTCGTAATTCTTTGAGGAACGTTGCGAAGAGAACGAGAGAGAATGAGAGAGAATGAGAGAGAGAGAGAGAGAGAAAGTGTGTGTGTGTGTGTGTGTGTGTGTGTAATATACCTGACCTAGAGATTTTGTCACTCTGACATCCTATTTACAGTAAGAGCAACGTAGCGTGTATGTCGATCAGTTTCTCGACGACGATGATCGATTCACGATTCATCGTCCATTTATCATTTAAACGCGCGTGTACTGTATACTTGAACCTCCATTGAAATGCGTAACGAAGCTCGTTTCTCAGTTATTTTTATCTCGAGAAACTAATAACGGTTCCTTTTTTTTATATTTTTCTTTTTTTTTTTTTTGTATCACGATGAAAAAACTGTATGTATTGCATACAAAAGTTGGAACAAATTCGCGCGCGTGTCGCGAAGCCGCGTAGCTGGCCGCCATCTCGAGTTCGTTGTGCCGCGTGATCAATGTAACGCGAAATGACCCTCTTTGGTTAAATCTCTTACCATTTTTACCATTCGAAAATGTATAATAATTATTATTATGTTATAATTGCATACGAATTATTATATATAATAATTACATAATAATTTTTCTCAATTGAAAATTTGCGAAGGAAAATTTTGATCGACGAATATATTGATGAGAGGCGACAGCCGCGCGACTTTCGTGAAATTTTACAACACTGATGACGAATGTTCTCCGTGTTGAACATGGAGTACATTCGTCATTGGTTCCGCGCGAGCATCCGTACGTTACTGCACATTGAACAAATTATGCACGATTACGAATGGACATTGTACGACCTCTTCTTGACACACGTTGACCTCGTCAAAAGTTCACTTATTAATTGATTGATTTATCCCGAGTGCTTATATTTATGTATGTATATTCATGCCTCCACTTGCGTTCATATATTATACTGTACAAAAGTCATTTGTATTAACAACTTCCTGAATTATTTTACATAGAAATATGCAACTATTTCATGGCGCCACTATTTGTAGATTTCTCTTGGTTTAACAAACACTTCGCAAAGTGTTGCAAGTAACTCGAAGTATATTTCATGAAATAATTCAATATTTCACTAATTCTTGATTTAGAAACAAAACTGCGGTGAAATTGAACTAATATTAATGTAGAATACTTTTGTACAGTACTGCATATGTATTTATAAATATGTATGTCTATTCATTTATTTTGCCATCCCTTTTTTGCCTTTTTGCTTTAATTATTTATCCACGTTTTCCTTTGTTCTTTTCTATATATATATATTTATATTTACACGTTTCTTACTTATTATTTATTAAGGAGCAATGTAGTCATAATTATCGCATTGGATTGACAAAGGATCGAGCGAGCGACACGTTCATCGCCCGGTGTACTAATAACTGAACAAG
This sequence comes from Melipona beecheii, assembly GCA_032399605.1. Lineage (NCBI taxonomy): Eukaryota > Metazoa > Arthropoda > Insecta > Hymenoptera > Apidae > Melipona > Melipona beecheii. The sequence goes on from JAUCMO010000447.1 coordinate 2,827,563, forward strand.
CAGAATGAAAAATTAGGCGTGTTAATCTCAAACAATGTCAATTCTTCCATAAATATGCTACGATTTGCTTTCGATAGAAACGAAACTGGTTTCTCCTCGGTTAATAGATTAACCCTTTGCGGGTTTTTTAATTATAAATAATTTCGTTCCAACTAGTCCACGCTACATCGACAGTTTCGTATCAACCGGTTATATTCGTGTAATAAATTATACGTAACATGATTGCTTAATGTAATTTTTCTGAAATTTACGTTTAACATCAGCTATCCATACAATCACTGTCACTGCTTTCAAATTCGTCATCAGTTGCCGCTGTACGTTGTCTTTCTTTCTTTCTTGTCTAGCTATGATCCAATTGACGTGTCAAAATTTTTAAATTGAAATTTTTGACTTTTGTGAGAAACAAGACGGTGTAATTCCTCTGAAAAGGAAAATGGCTTTGCTGTCTTTCTCTCTCTCTCTCTCTCTCTCTCTCTCTCTCGAAGTCTCCGCGAGAATCGGAATCTCCGTGTTACCCTAATACATAACGATGACTCTTAAACGTTAACGTTTCAAGCGTAAACACTATACGACGTTTTCATATATATATAATATATAATATATAATATATATATATATATATCCACTTTTTTTCCTTTTTACTTTTAATTAATCGTTCCGATTTCAAGAAAACACGAGAGCTCTATAGTGTCCATGCGACGGTTCATACAACCATCGACGCGTATTGTATATCGCGCGTTCACCTATATTGTCACGAGATATGATCCATAGAATACTCTTTTTTTCTTATTCTCCATTTATTCGTGTATATGCGTACGTGCATTCTTTTCTTTAATAATCGACAAGAATCGTCAATGTTTCACGCGTGATTCCGTATATTCGAATATACACCGCGTATATCTGTATATATATATATTTGTATATATTAATAGTAATATATAGTATATATACATACATATATATATATATATATTAGTAAATATTAATAAGTATATTACCGAGCTCTTCTATGTATAACGCTGTTCAATTAATTATTTCTCTTGTCCATTCTCGTTGGGGGTAATTCAATTCCTTACGATAAATTACCATTTCCTATCGTTTTTTCACCTTTTTTCTTTTTTTTTTTTTTTTTTTTTTTTTTTTTTGTTTTGTTTTTGTTTAATATCTTCCACCATATTTCGTCTCGCCGCAGAAACAGGGAACACGATATTCGAATTACAGGCGAATTGAGATGGGGGGTTTCCTGGCTGGCGAAACGACCACGAAAAATCTCTCCCTTTTTTTTCCTTTTTTCCTGTTTTATAACTTTTATAAGGCCCAAATATTGTGCGCTACCTGTTCGACATGGAGATTACGCCAAAAAAGAGTGTGTGTGTGTGGGGGAGAGGGGGCAGAAAAAAAAAAAAAAGAAGGAAAAGAATCGCGAAAGCGTGTTTGCGATTCGGTTTGCTGCTTCGTATCTTTTCGAAGAACACCCCGGAGGACACCGCGCGTCACCGGGCTCAGTTTCTCGATTCTCTCTCGTCTCGTCGCGTTATGCTTGGCCCGTTTCGGCCAAACGCGAGAAGAAGACGTCTCGTCTCCGATCGATGGCCAACGACGATCGACGACGACGACGGCGGCGACGAGACTCGTTGTGTCTTCTTTCGTCGTTCGATCTCCCTCGGGGACAAAAGGAGCCGAGCAAAGGGAGCGCGATTCGAGTCCGCGCGCGTCGTCACCGGCGACGAAAGTTTCGACGATGTTCTCTGATGTTGACAGGCTCGCGGGTTTTTGGCACACCTAACATTCCTCCCGAACAAAAAATTGCGATCGGTGCGACGCCGTGTCCTCGAAGCGTTGTCGAGAGCGTCGATAGACCTAACCTAGAGCCATCTAAGCTCGAGCGTAGCCGTTTTCTGTCGCAACTTCAAGTCAGCCAAACGCGGACCACGGACGACGAGAAACGTCGTCGTTTGTGACGGACGATACGCGCGGCGATCCCTGGAAGCTGGTGACGAGAATCGACAACGAATCTTCCTACGTTATCGTAGTGTCGCCGTTTAATCAAACCGGACTCGAGATCGGACTCCGTTTGTTACGCTTGTCACTGTTTGTTGCCTCGTCCCGTGGTCGCTGTTCCTCTCGTCCCGTTCGGTTGCACTCGCTTCCCTCGAGACAAGACCCACCATCGATCGAGACGACTGGGTGAACCATAGAGAACGCTTCTCTGAACTCGCTCCTACATCATTGGGGGCAACTGCCCAAAATTCCTGTGCTACACCGCCTGGAATGAATTGCCAGTGTTCGTTTCTTTCTTTTCTAGCTGTCCACAGAAGCGTCAGTCTCAGGTGGCACCACTGTCGCGCGCCACGGATTCCCCGGCGTCGCTACGCCGGTGACGTCCCCCCGTCGATACCGATTTACGGTAATCATCGTTCGCGACCACGCTCTCGCTGCTGGTGGCGGTTGTTGTGGTGGTGGTGCTTGTCGATGCGTTGTCCGAGGCCTGTGGGTTGTGGCTCGTGCCAGAAGGCACCAGCAACGCGAGAGGTGGCGAGGACGATAAAGGTGACAACGACGACGACGAGGAAGCAGAGGAGGAGGAGGAGGAGGAGGAGGAGGAGGAGGAGGAGGAGGAGGAGGAGGAGGAGGTGGAGGAGGAGGAGGAGGAAGAGGTGGAAGTGTAGAACGCATTGGTTCGTTGACGTAGGCCACCGAGGTTGGACATCTTGGCGCGTTGACGTCGCGCGGTAGACGTTTGCGACTTGACCTCGTGCTTGATCGTCGTCGCCGATGACGTCGACGCGAGCGTAACGCGTTCAAGCGTCGACGACGACATCGTCGTCGCTCGAGAGGCCAGCTGGTACCTAGTTGTCGGTGGAGCTTGCTGCTGTTGCTGCTGTTGCGCTTGCACTCGAACGCGATGGTCATCCCTTTGTTGCTGGGATGGACTTGGCAGGCTGTTCTGCAATGTCCAGTGACCTTTTCTGACGATGGAGCCGCCAGTAGCGGCGCTGTTGACGGACGAGGAAGAAGAAGACGAGGCCGACAGGAGATAGGCGCTGGTGACTGGTATTGCACCACCGGCGGTGGCGGCGGCGGCGGCGGTGGCGGTGGCGGTGGCGGTGGCGGTGGCGGCGGCAGCGGTGGTGGTAACCGCTGATAGAGCTGCTTCCGGTGAACCGTCAGCCATCGGTGACCCCGCAGGGCCCGGTAGAGCACGTAGGACAGGCTCAGGAACAACGACTGGAGGACGTTGCTGCTGCCCGTTGCTGCCCAAATTGCCAGCGCAGCCGTAATCGTAGCTGCAGCATAGCTGCCCGTCCTACGGAGAGGTTCGTTGGACACTGGGTTAGCCAACGGCGAAACGAACGGGACCAAGCGACCGTGTCATGTTCGCTTGACTTTCGCCCTCTTTCGTTTCTTTTAAATCTTTCTTTTTTTTTTTTTTCTTTTCCTTTTTTTTTTTTTTTTTGTAACGCGAAATTTCTCAAACGCGGGTACTCCTCCGTTCGCGCGAAAAGTCTTGGAACGCGTGCGTGCTGCCATCTGTCAGGTGCGGCGCGGTGCGGTATAGAGAATGACCAGAAGCGGGTAGATTCAAATCGGGCCTAGATAGGAGTCTAGTGTTTGCGTTGCGGCTGCCTTCTTGTCTCTCGCAGAGATTTCAAACGAGACAGAACTTGACATGTTTGAAAACCTGCCGAGGACAAGAAAGGACGGTGCGTTCCTTTCGGCGTGAAAATCGAATTTTCGTGGACGCGTGCACAGCTACGGCCACGATGCGGGAACATCGCGTTAGGAATCGTACGAATCGATGAGAAGGTACACGTTGTCGATTTCTCATGAGGAAGCGTGTATAACGAATGAAACCCGCAAGTTGAGGAGAGTCGGTAATGTTATCGACTTGTCGACTCACAACGTTGCTCCAAGACTTTTCGCGTCGCTTCGGAGGATACTCAGGTAATCCTCCACATAATATGTAATTCATTGTTTCGTTAAAACCGCGCACGACGTTCCTTTCACTGCGTGAAACGTGAAAATCCGCGTCTTTCCGTTTTGCAGATGACCCAGGTTCCACGGCCCCTTTTCCTTTCGGTCGAGAAAGAAAACGTTGCTTCTTTCTCTTTTACGAGCATAAATTACAAGAACTCGACTCATGACAATCATGCTCTGACATTCGGGGGACAAAACAATGAATTTTCATAGTATGTATTTGATACCTTCACGACACTGTGTCTACATTACTACTACTTCCGGCTACGATTTTGGCAAAGACAAATCTCAAAATTAAAAAACGTCTCGCGACCACGCGACTTTTTAATCGTAATTATTCTACCGTTAACAAAGGAATATCTTTGATGGATAATTGTCGAATAAGATAATTTTCAATTAATCGCTTCGTTTTAGAAAAATAGAAAAATTAACATTCTTTATTTTCCCTTTTTTCTTATTAATTTTCAGTGTTTCTCTTTTTTTTTGGCAAAATCGTAGCAGGACAACACTCGATAGACAGAGAGAAAGAGACTCTTGGTGCATCTATCGAATCTCGAATGCAGATCAGAGGAGAGTGCAAAAGAGGCTCAAGTGTAACGAAACCATAATAATAAAAATAATAACAACAATAATAAATAAAGGAAAGACCAAAAAATGAATCAAAATGCAGTCTGTATGTATGTATGTATGTATACATGTGTGTGGATGTGGATGTGTACACGTGTGTACGTGTGTATTTGTATGTACGTGAGCGTGTGTCTGTCACCACGTGCGTCGTGCTCCCCGACCGATACCAAACATTTAGGAAAACTTCAATTTTGTCTTTCATTTCGACTCAGCGACGGTGCATCTCTGAATGTGCGTTATTTTTTTTTTTTCCTTTTCGAATCAAGTGATCTTTCACGTTAACTGATTTGTAATCAAGTTAGAAAAGAGCATGGGGTGAGTCGGTGCATGCGTGTCATTGTAAACGTGCATTTGACTACTCTGACTGACGTGAAGGATCTTACGAGTTTCTTGATCGACCGATCGACAAAAAGAAAAAAAAGAAAACACGGTTTTCTTTCAAGATACGTAAATGTGAGAAAAAAAAATTCAAGTTAATCGAGAATAATCGAGAGATTCGTTTGTTTATTTTTACATATTTTTATCGTTCAAAGCAACTCGTTCAATGACAAATAAATTCAATTAGTCGTGATTCAAAATTTTATAACGCCAACGAAAAGTATTACGAGTATTTTGATACCAATTCATAAGGAAATTTCGAGATTCACGAAAAAAGGATTGTCTTCGGTTCTATCAAGAGTAATTCTGATTACAGTTTCCAATACGAAACATGCGACGTGCTCGCGATTCACCCATAGAGAGTTAAGACCTTGCCAGGCGTCTATGCCACGCGCTGTTTGTAAAACTAGACCGCCATTTAAAACCCTGACAGTTGTGCCAACCTTTTCCCGAAAAGCTCCAACGAGATTATCAAATATAGTATAGTAAGGATCATCGACGTACAATCTCTGTTCAGTTATATTAATTATTATATCAATTATTCAACGTCCAGTTGAAGAATTGCAAAAATTTGACGCGTGGCGTAGGCGGCCAGCAGGTATACAATCCAACCGCAAGAAAATGTCGAGAAGTTAAAAGCCATAGGTGGCCAGCGTGCGGCATCTAGTGGATTCTAAACGAACGTTACAACACAGAGGGGTAAAAAGTAAAATTTGAAACGAAGGTACAGAAACGAAGCGAGATAAGGTGGTTGTGGTGATGGTGGTAATGAGCTAGTCTCGAAGAGAGAATAGAAAGTGCTACTCGAAGAAGCAAGCATAAAGGAAATGAAAGCATTCGAGCTCGTGGACGCTTAAACAAAAGTGGCAGGTAAGAAGTACACACAGAAAAGAAAGTAGATAGAGAAAGAGAAAGAGAAAGAGTGAAAAAATACTGAGTTAATAATTAATATAAATAAAAGAAGAAGAAAAGGCGGGTAGAGAAGATTATAGGTGAGGTAGAAGTGACGTGATTACCGATGCACACAACACGCGCTATTGCTCACCAATTGGGCGCAGTACGGCACCTGCAAGGATACCCATCGTTAGGCTAGTCAGGTTAGTCATTCACGGCCGATGTGTGTGTGTTTGTACGGTTATGTTACATGAAATGGCAATGGGGGGAATTGCTGAATGATTACACAGCACACGTTTTCGTTCTGGGTAATTAATTAGGAACGTAATTCTGCTCGACACATCAGCCCATCTCTCCTCGTCGATCCATTTTAGACACCGTGTTTAACTTGACCATTCTTTCTTTTCTTTTTTTCTTCCTAAAGTTTCATTTGCAATTCTATGAGCATTTCTCTCCTTCTTCTGTAACTTTATAGTCGCGCATTTTTTACTATTAAAATATCATCGTTGAATGTATTTTTTTTTCTATCGATATATCGTTAATAATTGTTTCTTCTTTAATTAACTTGCTTCTTCCTCAATGAATCGACGAGGTGGAAGTCATGCTACACGCTCGGTCGTAACGAGATATCGGGACCCATTCTCGGTTAGTCGTTGTCAGGCGATTATGTACTAAATATGATCCATGCAGGGCCGACCCGAAGCAGTGAGAGTTTCCGAGTTTTCGGAGTCTCGTAAGAAGACTCTCGGGTGGCGAGAGTTGATCGGAGAGATACATATCTTCGCGCACGCGCGACTCGAATTGTTTCTCGCGGCAGTGTTCAAATTATGTGGTAAGACCTAAAACAGCATCGTTTAAGTTCAACGCAAGCTAACTGTCGAACGTTGTTCGACAGATTCGTTTTTTTAATAATTTTTAAGCTATACAAATATATATATATATATACATATATATTTGTTTATAGAGTAATTTTTAAGCAATATTTAGCATCTGGTTTATACACAGTGAGCGAGGGTTAAACGAAAAAAAAAAGGAATAATTATACAATTGTCCAAACCAATTGTCACTACAAAAAAAGATATATATATATATATATATGTATGTATGTATGTATGTATGTAACAACGATAACATGAATAATAATAATAATGATTCTCGTTTCTACGTTACGTACAGCACGTAATTACTCTGGTCATTAGGTAAACATGCATATTAAATATAATACATATACATATATACAGTGCCGAATTAGAAATCTCGTCTTTCTTACGTAAGGCGAAAGACTAGTAATAATAATAGTAATTATGATAATAATAATGAACACTGCCGCGTGCAAGGCAGCCAACGAAAAGACATTACACATAAAAATAATCTAGGCTAACTTAGGGGCGCCCCTGAACGTATCTCGTACGCTGATATTACCAGAGTTCAAATCATCCGAGTCAACTGAATACGAATACGGCGTCAGATTTAATTCGCACAACGACAAAGACTAGCACGACGCATTATGGTTAGTTCACGCCGAGAGAAAACGTATGCCACTAAATGATTCAAATTTCATTCGTTCGAAGAGACTTCGTTCAGCCTTTGAAGTCGGAGGGTGTCAAAATCTCTACGTTTCAATCTAATCTAACAAGTATGTTATATTAGCCATAGGCTCGAGTAACGTGTCACGCTAGTAAAATAAAATTAGTTCTAGACTAGACTAACTAAAAGTCGTACGAGGTTGGAGTATTCTAAATCCAGCTTACATCTAGACGAACTCCAAGTTGCATGCTACAGTAACGCTAATGAAGAGTAAGCGGAAGAAACAGATTTGCTTTACCAAAAAGAAAAACTGAGTGTCAATACTTTAGCGTGCTGATAAAGAAGTTAATTAAATTACTTGACTATGCTATTTTTCGGAGACAATAAAGTGTACTTGATTTAGTTTGACAGTCCTAGTTGTCACAAACAAAATGGACACTCCTCTTGTCTCGTCCCCTTACTTTTCAAATGTAGTCGACTTCCATCGAGTTACAAGATGTGATCGAATGTCAAATTGGATTTGGTCTAAGTGTGCGTTAAGCTGGATCAGTCTAATTAATCTAAGTCTCGTGTGAGCTGCGATTGTAGTGTGTCTACGACAAGAGTGAAAATTTACAGAACTCGTGAACTCGTACGTTGTATCACTTCAAAGACTTTCATCGAGTTCTCTCTTCTTTTTTTTCATTTTCATTTTCATTTTCTTCTCTCAGCGTATGTAAGAGCGAGATTTTATTAGCGCAGTTAGGCTTGCAAGAATTGTTGACTCGCAACAGTTGTCGACACACCGCAAAACAAAAAAAATAAATAAATAAATAAATGGCATACTGGAAATAAACGACAGTTCAGTAAAATAGGTACCTTGGATTCATAGGGTTACCTATTGACACTGTAAATAAATGACAGCGAGACGAGAACAGAGAGAGAGAAACAAAAACGAGTGAGAGAAAAAAAATAAACATATTCATATGCTGACGTGTGTGGCTATGATTGAACACGTGGCGGATGAATTACCTCATAACATCTCATAAATGTATAACATCTCTTTTCTTTTGGAAATAACTTCTATAGTAATAGTAATTTTATGCGAATTGTAAGAATATCACAAGCAACGATTATTCTTTTAAATAATTTACACGTAAAGATTTCTGGCGTAACAAGCACAGATATGTTACGTTGTACAGAGAGTTAATAGAGCAAGAGTTTCTGAAGAATTAAAAAAAACAAACTAGGAAATATATTTGTTTATTACTTTGAAATTAGTCACGTTGAGGCTGATGACCATCTACGTAAAATGTAAGCAATGTTAAGCAGTGAAAATTGAAAAATATATATTACGAGAGAAAGAATGTTATGTCAAAAGCAGTTAAATTAATCCGCCATGTGTGTTATGTATGTATGTACATCGGTGTTCTCGGAACGATCGCCTGTCGCACAGCAGCTGGTCGCATCTCGTCGGATTGATCAGACGCATGACAGAATCACGGCTAAATGAAGGCGATATTTAATTTTTTTTTTTGTATTTACTGACCTTGAGCTCTTGATTTCGCGGGAAAAGAGAGCGTAACAAAGAGAAAAGTTCTGGCCAAGACGCTCTGCGTTTTTAAAGTAAATAATAAATGGTGGCGCTACGAGACGCCATTTTCACATATTCTACGAGACAACATTACCAAACTACACTTTTCTTAAATATACGAGACACTGATGCATTAAAAAGTGTGACACAACCGTAAGAAATTAAAAAATATACGAAAAGAAAATGAAAAACACAAATCATCCAAAATGTTAACTCGTATATAAAAATAGTCTCGTTAGAAACCGTCGAAGGCACAGTCTGTTCGTTGTTATCCGCACTCTCTTTCCTCACGGACTCCTCTATTTTATCCTGCGATACCGATGGTTCTTCAGTCTGCCAGTGACTCAACACTGACGTTCTCCTTACCTTGCACTCGCACGTGGTGCACTTGTCATGGGGATCCTGCCAGGAGCTGCCACTGTCGTAGACAATGCCGGAGTAACTACAGGGCCGTGCTCTGGTCACGTCCTTGAGAGAGGTGTCGTTCCCAGGCAACACTCTTCGGCACGGATCGTCCTCGCAACGAGGACAACAGTCCCCCTCTTTTGTCACAGGGTTCGAGCAAGTCAATGGTGGACACTCCATCTGCCAGCAGTCTATTTCACCGTACTACAACACAACGGACAGTGATTTTGTCAGAAACGTTCGACCAATGATCACTAGGAAGAATAAATAAATATGCGAGTAAATCTATTATGAGAGACAATGTTTAAAGCGTTAACAAACGAAGCATAAAGCGTGTGAAATTTGTTATTCGAGTAACGTTTCATAGAGGAAACACTTTAGGCAAAAGATGTTTATAGATAAAAGTAAGATTTCGAGGCTGGCGCCGTTACCAGGCATTCGCAAGTCTGACACTGATATATCCATCGTTCGCCACTTCTAAAGATCAGGTAATAAAGATCTTGATGCCTGCAGGAAGCCGCAGGGTCGCACTGAGGGCAACATTTGTCCGTGCGACTTCTAGGGGCGCTGCAATCGCAGACAGGATCCTTGCACGTGATAACGCCATTTTTGCAAGTGCAACTTCTGCAGGGATTCCCGTCTTGCGGCACAGTCATTCCGTTCATCACCTCTCGATTCTCGAACCAGCAACCTGTTAACGAACGCAAAGAATTCTCTCTCTTTTAAAAGTTTCACAGCCCTGTCGTCGTTTGAACTCTGGACGAGTTAAAACGACGAACAGAGCAGCAACACTGCTCTGCAGTGTGAATAGTAATGCCAATCTTTCGACATTGGAACGAAACGAATTCTTCTAGCAAGATAAATTTTTTAGAAATGAAGAGCATAAAAACCGAAGAGAAATAAATTCCCAAGTAAGCGTATACTTACTCAGCCTACATTCCTCCATAGTGTGATTATCAAAGGAGTGTGATGGACAACTGCACATGTAACCTCCTTCGGTGTTGATGCATGTGGCACTAGGATGACAGGTGTGCCTCCTTTCGATCGTTTGGTCGTTGCATTCGTCGATATCGATACACTGCGTACCCTGGGTACTATCGTGGAGACCGATCCTGTAGCCTGGTTTGCAACGACAGTAGTACCAACCGGGCATATTGACACACGTCGATGTTTCGTGACAATTATCCATGTTGCTCGCGCACTCGTCGAGATCCATTTCGCAGCCGTTGCCGGCGTAACCAAGCCGGCAAGAACATTCTCCTGGCGCCACGCATTCGCCACCATTTTGACAGATTTGATCGCAGATAGCTGAAGAGAACGGAAAGGATTTACAATGATAATAGAAGATAGAAAGAAGGAGACTTGAGAAAAATTCTGTTTATTGAAGTCTTTATTACTGTTTTTAAATCAAAGTAAAAATTCACTTTGACAATTTTCGTCGAGTGAAAAAAAAAAAAAACTGTGAGGCTGTAGGAAAGATGCACGAGTTACGTTAATACACTTTGGAATCACGAAAATTTCGATCTGATTGGTTCACGATCTAATTGAATACTGAACGTTAGAAAAGAAACGTACGCTTGCACGTGTAACCATCGCCGGAGTAGCCTTCCTTGCAGGTGCAGTAGTAACTTCCAACGGTGTTGACGCAGATAGCGTGCTCGTGGCACGCGTGATAGCCGGTAGCACATTCGTCCAACTCGGCGCAGTTGAATTTGTCCACTCTGTGGTAACCCGGAAGACACTCGCACGTGTAAGAGCCGATTGTGTTCACGCATTTTGTATTAGCGTTGCAGTGATGCCCCTCGGAGCCACCTTGCTGCTGGCATTCGTCTACATCTGCGTTGTCAACGTGTTCGTTTAATCATTTCAAGCGAATTTTCCTCTTATACGTTCCTATTTAGTAACTCGTTAAACATTTTGTCCTGAACAGTGTGTCTAAAAATTGAATCTCAAAATGAAAAAAAAGAAAAAATGAAAAAGTATCGGACCGTTTTCGTTACAGAATTGCCCATTTTATTTTCACACGTATCCTCGATACTCTTGTAAAATTCATTTTAAACGCCCGCCGTCACGAATCCTGAGCGGCTATTTACAGGCAACGAAGCGAAAGATCCGATTTGAATCTGAATATATAACAGAGACAACTATGTCACCGCAATCGTCGACGATCTGGCTGGCTTCGACGGGACCGTCGGATAAGAAAACGCGTCAGATCGGCCACGTGCGCGACAACATCGATCCCCTGCATATTTCACGACGGAGGATCGATCGACGAAAAACCTGGCGATCGACCCGCCATCTCGGTTCGATCTTTTAAAGCTCGATTTGATCAAGTTGCTCGACTCTTGCAAGTTAAATTTAATTAAACGTGGAAATTTCTAATTATGTATTTGAATTTAAAATGGTATTTGTACTAGTCTAAATGACTATTATAAACTAACATCGACACGAATGTAAAGACACAGAGAAACAGAGATATAAAGAGAGAAAGAAAGAGAGAGATAGAATGTTAGGTACCGTCACAGTTATGACCATCCCCCTGGAAACCGATATCACAGTGGCAGGCGTATGTTGTCTGCAGGTTCAGGCAGGACGCGTTAGCGTGACAGTTGTGGCCCTTCGCGCAGTAGTCCACCCCTGGTTAAATGGTTAGCCAGACGGATGCAGAGACAGTTAGAACAATCGAATATTAGACGTCACGAATTAGACGAATTGGAAGATTAGCCATCGTCGTGTTCGCTTTTCGACTTTGGGTTTAGTTTAGCTTAGTTTCACATGCCATTCGACGTGCTTTTACGTGAGTAGAATAGAGGGATTGTTTTCCTTCTAGAGAACTTTCCGTAAATGATGCGAGTATCGTGGAATGACATGCAGCGTTTCTTTAATCGAGGGAGTTTCAACGATGAATTATGATCGAATAATCGCTGTACACGGGTTCTCGATAAGGAAAATAATGCTTGTACGAACGACTGTACCTGGACAGAACTTGCAGCACTCCTCTGCTACGCTAATCTGCTCGCTCGGTGGACAGGGCAATAATGGACATGTTTTATCCGTGTCGAACCTGTGACAGGTGAAGCTGCCGTCGAAACATTCGCACCGTACGCAGTGCTTCGGCGAGACTCTCTCACCGTGATCGTAGAGCATTCCGTACAGGAAACATTGCTCTGGGGATAATCATTGATCGGAAAAGTAATCAGTAAGTAATAAACGAGAAACGAGGATTTAGGAACAGCTGTAAAGCAATTTCAAAAATCTCGAAACATTAGTTAATATGCTAATTAATATGCTAATTAAAATTCAACAACAATACTTAAAACAATTTCCCTAATTAAAGTTACAAAAATTGCAATTTAATTGTGCAATTACATTTAATAATTACTACCATAGTAACTGGGTAGTAGATTAGGATAGGTACTTTTGATAAAGAATTTACGTCAGAAAAATTAACTCTACCTAAAGATCCTATTAATAAGACCATTTAGTGCTTCAAACCAAAATCTATTTAGGATTTAAAGATGGCCGACTGGTGTTAGCCATAATGACAATATTAATTGTCTTTTTCTCAAATTTTATACATAAATTATTTAGCGTTTCGTTGCCTTCACTTGCCAATTACTATCAATTTAATTGTACAATTAATTACAATTACAATTTAATCAATCGCAGAGTAATTTAATGCGTACTTAGGCAAATGGGACAGCATTGTCCCGTAGGAATGACAGGGTTCTTGCAGCTGACGGGTGCGCAGGGTATCTTCCTGCATTCGATCTCCCCCTGAATGCAGGAACACTGTTGGCAATCCTTCTCCCAGCTGGCACCGTCCTCGTGGACGGTGCCGTTCGTCCTGCATGGCTTTTGGCACTCGCACTCCTCCACTTTGCTTATCCTGCCCTCTGCAGCGGCTAGCTAAAAGGAAGGACGTGAATGAACGAACACCACGATCGCCTAGGGACTTTCTCATTACGAAAATCCCCCAAATTTGGCCGTGAACGTTTATGCTCACCCTACGCGTCAGCTCGTTGAGATTGCGCATCAGCTGTTCCACCGTGTTTTGTAACATAGAAAATTGACCGCAAGTGGGACAGAACGAATCGAATAGCGGACACTGGGACAGGTAGCCATGGGGGCCTGCTATCAGCTTCACATCCTGCAAAGCACCCTGCGGCGCGACAATCGTACGAACTTGTCTCAGTTGATTGAAATCTCAAACACTTGCGAGATTATAAATTACGTTGTCGAGGGTGAGTTGACAATCTCGTTAAAAAAGAAACGTGTGGTAACTTTTAAAATTATTGAAGTAATTGTATGATCAAATATTTGGCGTTCCAATTGACGAGCTTGTTTCAAAGTTGAGAAGACACAAGAATAATCTATCAAATAGTTAATAATTAATGCTCAAGCAATTGAGAAATTGTGCTGGACGTTAAAAGTAGAAAGTGTCTAGCACAAAGTAGTGTGTGAGTGTGAGAGAGAGAAAGAAAGAAGTAGGATTAAGAGGAAGAGGAGGTCGTACCTTGAAGAGAAAGTGCCTGGCATTTCTCTGTCCAACCCAAAGCTGAAGCTGCGGCAGAGTGAAATTGGTGTCAGGTGGCCCGGGCCTGAGCAACCGCCTGTACAAGAGATGACAGTCGACGAGCAGCTCGATCTGCGAACCGCTCACGCTCAGGGCGACCTTGTGCCAGGCGCTATCGGCCAAACGAAAAGGAAACGCCTCTACGTGGACGCTGCCGTCCCGGCGCGATACGTAGTGAAGTCGAAGCTCGTCTCTACGGCCGCTACTCTGCAGCTCCAAATATCTGTCAATCCACGGCAAACAGTTTCAATCGAGTTCCAAGTTGTTCGATTATATCATTCGATAATCTTCGAATATTACTAATATTATCGCAACAGAGTATTACACAACATTACAAGTTACTAGAATCGAGTGGTAACTTGAACGATTGTCGAACCTGTATCTTAATCTTCTTCTGTATGAAGTTTTCTGCAAATTGAAAGTGTTGCCTATGTCACTCATTCGAGTCTTCAATTAGTTATCGTTATCTCATTTCAAAACTCGTTAAACTTCTGGAATTTTTGGTTGAGATCTGAGAATGGTTGTAACTCGATTGAACTAGGCCAGAGCCAGTTATGAGATTAAATCTCTGTCACTAATCGCGTGAAATTGTTTAATAGGAAGTTAACGAACCGAGTGATTTGATAACGCAGTTAGAGAGAGAATGTGGTACACGAACCGCGTCTGTAAGTCGATTAAAACTCGTTTCAGTCTCTTAATTGAAACGTGTATACGGAATTAAATAGATTACGTGATTGAATCAGAAGGGAGTTGATGGCGTGTGTGTGTGTGTGTGTGCGTGTGTGTGTGTGTGTGTGTGTGTGTGTGTGTGTGTGTGTGTGTGTGTGTGTGTGTGTGTGTGCGCGCGCGCGCGGCAACTTCCGTTTCACGCTTATCATCCATCACCGTCTCTAATGTGAAACACATATCGGGATTTTGCAGGCTATCGTTGACAATACACCTAATCGACATTCTAGTTCTAGGAAACGTTTAATTTATCTTTTACATCTTTCTGTCATCTCTACGTTCGCTAACGTACCACGTTTCAACAAAACAGTGAGATCATGTTAACTTTTATCATCTTCTGTATAAAGAAATTAAAATCGTAATATTTGAAAATATTAATTGAATTCCAAGACAGAAAAATGTACACCGCCATTAATGAAATTAAAAACAATAATTGAACAAAATTGTATTATATGATAATTGAACAAAATGACAAACTTAGGATTTGAAAATTTTACAATTATCAATCCTTGGATAATTACGAGATATTAAAATTTAAATACCGACCGAAAGAATCGTTTAAAGATATAGGCTAATCCGTGTTTAAATATAAAAGTCCCTAGATCGCGTCTCACGAGGGCCGCGTGATGCGACCGAATCAACATTTAATTCCGCTTAAATTCTGACAGTGGTTTCTGCTTGACGAAGCGTGTTAATTACTGTCTAAATACGCGGACACGTAGTTACATGTATCCAATTTGTGTCAGCCAGGTCAAAACGACTAGACTGCGCTACTCACGTGCCAACAGAGGGTGCGGCTACTTTGAGGTTAAGAGCTCTCCTTCGTTCCCGGCTCAACAATTGACACAGTAACTTCCTTAAGAACGGGCCTTCCTACCTTTTTCAGTTCGTCGATTCTGTTAGAGCTCGCTAACTCATTCGCCGATCGTAACGATCGACTTTTAGACAAAGGTTAGCAGAGGTTAGCCATTTCTGGCCAACGTTCCTCCGAATGAATCTTTCTCAAATTCTTTCTCTGTATCTGAGGTGATTCGTAAAGAAATGGAAAATGTTTTTGGTCCCTCTAATTAAGGATTACGAAGTTTCAAGTAACAAATTTCTTTCTTCGCGATGCTGCAATTTAAGAATCGCACAAACTATTTTTACTCGTTGCACGTTAAGTAACATTGATTCAATTGAGTTAATTGCGTGTAAATTCTCTCCCTTTGAATTAATTTTCCCATGGAAGGCGAAAGACAACAGGGATTTGAAACCATGTTCTGTTTCCGCGCGGCTACGAACACCACCCACGGTGAGGGTTGCTTTGAATCCATCGCCGAATGGAACGAGAGGAATGAAATAACGTGTGATCCCTACCTATTGTTCCCATGTGAAAAGGCGACGATTGTCCCGGAATTGGCCTCCTCCTGTCGCAGAGCGGCGGCTATAGTGAATTCCGGAGCCCGCCGAAGTAGCGTGACCGCCCGTTCGAAACTCGCCTCGTCCAGCCGGAGCTCCCTCACGTCGCCTGAAGTAGTAAAACTCAATCATTTCTGCGACCCACTCGTTCATTCTACGACACGGTTATTAATAATACCAATAACGTGTTTCATTTCAAGAAAGTGCAATTAGTAGATTATTTTAAAAATGCTTATTTTTCAATTACTGACTGGCATTTTGTCAGCTTCTAATAAGAAACACGATACAATTATAGTTAATAAAACAATATTATACAAATAAACTATTATAAATATTACATAAACAATAATAACAAGTCTAGTAACTTTTGTGGTAGACATTTTTCACTATTTCAAAGTGACAGTCATTTACTCTGAAATTTATACTGTATCTATTCATCAGTTTTTCTTTTATCGTTAAATTAAAATTAGGAAATTTGTGATTGATTACAATCGATGTTATGGACGATAGTTTGAATTTTGGTGTATAAATAATGGAAGTAGGACTGATTTTGGTTACTGCCAAGTTTAACCAGTGCCGCCGCCTACGTGGAGTTTCGTAAGTTGGCAACAATGGACAAAACTACCTTTAAAGTTCGATAGAAGTGATCCATCATAGAACAGAGCTTGTAGAAAGTTCGAGAACATTGTTCGTTCCGACAAGGGAAGAATTCGCAGATCCGGTATGTAGGTCAGCCGAAATTTTTGGTGGGTCGCATCGATTTGTCTTATTCATGGTTGGCGCTCGCAGTTACGTAATCCAGACGACATGGAAATTCGATTGCTCGCAATTACCGGCTCCGTTACGTTCAGGAAAATTCCACCAAACTTCTGCAATAGAACTTCGATTGCACGGACTTGTTTGGAGACAAATAGTTTATACAATTCGAATCCATATAAAATGATTCTCCTCTCTACTAGTAATTTTTCGTTTCCCCCCTTTTATTAGGAGTAAGAGAGAGTTCATTTAATCAAATATTGACTAATTTGCTTGGAATAAACGAAGATCGTACGAACGGAGTTCTACTATGCATCTCATTCACTTTTCGCAGAAATTAAATAGCGGTAGTAACGATGTTCAACTTCAAAATCTATTTACAAAAAACTACTCAAATATCTCTATCGACCTGTAAAATTTAATTTTACCATAGCACTTGAAGCATGAAAGTCTGCGTGCATATAAAGAATCAATCTTCGATTTAAAACCTAATTTTATTATAGTACATAAAATATATAAAACAAAACTAGACTTACAAAACCCAATCAGTGGGTTTAAAAATCTAACATTACCATGTGCTTGAATCATTTAACCCTGAGGGGCACGCAATTTTAAAGAAAAAAAAAATCTCTACTTGCACGAAATTTTTTTCAATATAAAAAAAGGGAAAAACGTTTATTTCAATTATTAAACATAAAATATTTCTTAAAATGAAAAAAGTGATATTTAAATAAATTCTTTGTTACAGAGTGAGGCATAAATAATTCCACCGTACAACTAACGTTTTAAATGAGATTCACTGAAACACATCTTTTTTCCGAAATAAAGTGGGTCGAAAAAAAATGTGGGACAATTTTAAACTCACCTAACCCCAAGGAGTCAAGTAATTTCAACTTATATTAAAACGTCCAATTTTCGCATCAAATTTAAAATTCCGCGATATTGCAAATGTAATAAACGCTCGTGCACATACTCGTTCGTTAATTCCTCTAGAGGTTGTAGAATAACTACGTCGCGCCATCTACACCAGCCGTAAGTCGACACCTTTCGTACGACAGGACGGTTCATTAGTTTGAACAAGGCACGTGCGATAAAATTTCGCTGGAAGCGGCATAATGCGTGCAACATTGATCCTTCGTCGTTGAATATACCGAACGGGATCAATTGTTCGCGTGGGCCTCGCCAACAAGGCGTGTAATCGGCCAGGGGGCCCGCTGGCAACTGGCGCGCCTGCCCATGGACGATCGGTGCGCGCGACGCGTGAACGCAGCGCGCATGCGCCGGGCTTCCCGCGTGGGCCTCGAGTTTCAAACGCAGCGCGCGAGCACTTAATAAAAAAAAGTAACCAGACACCAAGAGGCTGTAACGTGCACCGGAGGACCATCGAGTTCAATTATCCGACAGTTGAGTGACCCTAAGCTGAGCGTAATTGTTTCGCGCCAAATGGCGCGACGTATCGATGACACAGTCGGCGATCGTGTGTTGAAAACGAGAGTCAGGGTTAAAGCGTTGCGCTTTTGTACCGATGCGTGTGCATCGCAGGTGACTCATGGACTTGATGAACGTGAAAATTGAGAAATGGAGCGAATTTGGCACATTAACGAATACAAAATACTCTTCTGAAATCTGATATTCCTTTCGAAATTGCGTCGTCATTTTCTGACTGTGAGATCTCTGGGGACTGAAAGGGTTAATTCATTCAGATCTTTGTATTCAGAATCGCAGAAGAACGATCAAAGGGATGGCCAGCGTTAATTTAGGATCTGCGAAGATGGTCTCGGCGAGAAAGTTATTCGTTTCGGAAATAAACAGCGCGTAGATTAGATCGTGGATCCCCCATAGAAGGGACACGGACATGGGGTTGAGCAATTTTAGGAGCCAGAGTGCTTCTGGTTCCCCACCCAACTACAAAAGGGGGATCGCGAAATCTTGTTTTCCATGTTCCAGAGAAAACTCTGACACGTGTCTCGGCGCACATCGTTTGTATCCTTTGTTCGGTGATTACAATGACCCTTGCGATCCGAAATGAATGAACCGAATTTCAGGGATGCTGCCTGTTTCTCCATCAACTGTCCAGAAGGATATTCATCGAGGGTGAAACGTGACCGCGTGACGTGGAAAGTAAGAGCGACGAAACGCGTATGTAGTGGTTAATGGAAGAACAATAAAACATCGATGGACTATCACTTCACGAAAGATCCTAACTTCTTTAACTGGAAATAATCTTTATTGTATCAAACGAAGTATAATCGTTAATAATTTTACTTCGGTTACGTCGTAAACTTGAAATAACTTCCCCAGCTATTTTGAACCTAGTTATTTCAATATGTTTGTTCAAACTAGGAAAGTGCATTTGTAATTTTCTATGCGTCTACCGTTTCTATAGTTTCTCACTCGAAGAAAACAATGCAATAACCCATCATCGTTTAATGGCAACGATCGTTGGCAACTCTACGAATCTTGTCCCTGCGATGCTTGATGCAAGCTCAATAGAGCTTCAAAAACAGTCATCGTCGTTTGCCAAGAACTCACACGCTACTGCCACGGTATGAAACATTTCGGCGGAACAATGGCAGCGATTTCAGCTCGTGAAACCTCGCGCAGGAAGACGGAGAGACGAACGAAAAATAGGGTTGGGCCGAGGGGTTGCAACGACGACGAGAAATGAAGGCAAGAACGAGAGGAAAAAGAGGGGTTTCCCTTTGGTTTGGACGTTGCAAACCGCAGAGAACGTTCGGTTACTTCCGCGAAAGCATCGACAGAGGGTGCAGACCGGGGCCGGTAATTGAAATTTCTTTCGGGGAAACCCCTGCTGTCGCCCTTGGGCCAACCACCCCCTCGCCCCGTCTTTCTCTGCTCGCTTTTCGCGGACGTTGCACCGTCGCCCACGCTTTTAGCTACTGGCTGTGTGCACGTTTCCCTGGCGTCCGCGAGAAGGGGAGGTCGTAGCATTAACTCGCTATACACGGTGTCGCCAAATACTAGATCTTATAACTAGTGTTACTCAACGAAAAAGAAAAAGGAAAAAAAAAGAAAAGAGAAAATTGCACTGTGTGTATTAGGATGTTTTGTTATTTTTAATGTCCAGTATTTACGCGTTTTAAATACTAGAAACTGTTTGAATTGCGCGTGTATTTTATAATACAATTACGTATATATAAATAAATGTATAAACGAACAAATAAGCAAATAAATTTCAGTTTTAAATATTCCAACAGTTTGTGGTATTTCACCGTTCCAACAAACAAAGTATAATTAATATAAAGCAAGTAAATACATGATCGTATTTTATTAGTAATGGAATTGACGTGGCATCGAGTGACTAAAATCTGCGTATTTAATGAGAAATTAATTATTCGAAAAAGAGCACATCTTGAAACAGTGTGCAAAGGAAACGAGACACCCAGTATATTTTGTAGTTCATAAGTCTCCTCAGTACAAGGAACTTCAAAATTAAATTCACGGCATACTTCACTTTAATGAACCTTCATTTTAAAAAAAACCCTTGATGAAATTTACTCTTTCGGTTCTTTCGAATTTTTTTAATAACGAATATTCGAGTTCCTCTAAAATAACGAATATTAAATTCTTCGTCCAATATCGCAATATTTATCGCAATTAAACGTGCTAACTGATCATAAACTTTTACATAATTCTAAGAAAAATTGTCACGTTACAGTGTCGCAACAGATATTGTAACTTACTTAATTAGCATCACAAATTTGTCCAAACATTATATATTTTTGAAACTAACACATCCATTAATTTGGTAATTCTAACGCTAGAACTATCCGATTAAAGTGACCAATTTACAATCTTCAATAGAAATGTTAGATGTATTTTCGGAGGATTTTGAATGATTTTTAATAAATGAAAGTTTGTACTCCAACGTCGATTAAAAGTATTGTCGCACAGTGTGAGATAAGATACGAACCGAACAATTGTTGTTATTCGACGTGTTTAGCAGCAGTGCTCGCGAAATGCCGCGAAAATGCCGGGTCAATTCGCTCGAAACTCGAAAGGACAATCGATACTGGCAGACCACGAGGGAATTCCCTCCGGAGGTCTGCCAATGGAGACGACGCGGCTATGAAACTGACCTTTCGTAATATCGATTAATCGGTCGTTATGTAACCATCGCGACACAACTGATCAGCGCCAATTGTTTTTCCATGTTGATCACTCCGCCGTGCTGATTTATTCCGCTTCGAAAAACTTAAAACGCTTTTTTCAAAAGCACTCGGAAGAATTTCGTAAATAATAATTTTCTTGATTGAAAGTAGTGATAATTAATCACGCTTTATTCCGTTCCTCCTTTTTCTTTAACTTGAGAATTAATATTTAAATAAGCCAAAATAAGCATTTCATTTTATTTTCGATAGTTGAGATAATATTTAATTATATTTTTCGTATTCGTTAAACTTCAATTAAATATTAAATATTTAAAAAAAGAAATTCTAAAATTTACAAAGAATGTATTCTGTAATACCTAACTTTTTCATCGGCAAATAATCATTGACCGAACTTTAACTGTACTTCGCATCAGCATAGTTTCGCACATAGTTCAACCCCCCACAAGAAATGTGACTTGAACGTTTAACGAAGCAGAAAGAATCGTACATTATCCGCAATCATGTATATTTCAAACTGCGAGTAGATCGAAAAATGAGGGAAGTAGCACGCGATACGCAAAGAGGTAACAGTCAACTTTACGGGCCCCGCGATAATTACCAGTGGAAAAATTGGCTGTAAGAGGATAGCTCGCGGCCGAAACGACCCTCCGATATGCAAACAGAGCTATATTCGGGTTAAGAGAGCCCTCGCGGATACGCGCGTTTCGGTTTCTGCATCACTCGCGAAATTTACTGCGACCCGTACGATCTGCACGCAATACCGTGCCCCAGTGTAAATCGCACGAAATGATTTACGTTCGTGACACCTCCCACTTCCAGCTGCCACGTACCGAATGTTCCGACAAGTTGTCGAATTTTCCAGCTCCGGGGGATCATTCCTTCCGAAATTTCAAATTCAAATTCAAATTTCAACAACGTGTAAAGTCGAGTGATTTTTCTCGAACTCGTTCGCATTTGAGAAACACCGAGACGAATCAACAGCATTTTCGAAATTTCAGAGAGTATTAAAAAAATTTAGCTCGAGTGTTAAACTAGAAATTCGTGTCTATTTTTTTTTAAAATTACATGTACTTTAATTCCTGAATATATAATATAGCGCGGCGTTGGAATTCAGCCTCAAGTTACATTTTACTTCGCCAGTAAGGAAATTGGGGATCGGAATGAAATGGAATTAATGCACGGTTGTTTGTACAGCCACATCGGAGAGGATTAAGACAAATACGAAAATGATTTTTAAGGTCAGGACATACTTAACCTCCTGCCGCGTCTGGCACGTCACGCGTTTCTCAGTACAATGACGTATTGGAAATACCTTAAAAGATTTAACCTTAAAAATCTTTTTCCTCCCGACGGATTTTCCTCTATGGACCTCTCAACAACGTGATTCTCGAATTAACCTCTTGACGCAAACCGAATAGACTATTAACCCTGTTGGGTGTTAAATAACGCCTTCAGCGCTTCTACAAGCGTGTGATGTACGTAAGTATAGCGAGTATACTTGAATGCGCCACAAACATCAAGGCATTGGCCATATCCATTGAATCAGTAGCTAATCAATAATCTGATTATCTAACAGACACAGCTGATGACGTCTAGTTTCATATCTCTAGTTATAATTTTATTAATAATTGTGTAATAACACATAATATTACACTCGTAGTATTAATATTAAAATTAGAATTAATTTACATTTGAATCATTAACTTGGGATATCTTGAAATTTATTCTCAAAGAGTGTCTCAATTTTGAAAGATCCTCATTTTCTGCTTATTCTTCGCCAATCGAGTTAATCGTTATTTTCTTCCCTTTTACACAAACTCGGTCAAAGAATCTCCGCGAACAGAACACGTGGCTGTGACGATGACGCCACATCCGAGAAACTGTCACGAACGGCAAACAACGACAACAAATTTCGTACAAGCGTAATTGGAACACTCACCCTGAAGATAATAGGCTGGCTTTAACTTAAACAGTCCTGGCACCCGTGTAACGCCGTGCCACGTCGTGGCGTGTAGCTGCAACGCTGCCAAGAGGTCTATGCTACCGGCAGGATCGCTCCCTGTCCTGGATCTCGTGCTCTCCTCCGTGACGACAACGGTGCCCACCGTCGTCGTCTCTTCCTCTTTCTCGTTTGTCGTGCCAGACACTGTAAAACAAATCACGACACGGATCGATCGTTAATCCTTTTCAACCTGACTCGACAATGGCCAGTCATAACACGCGGCTTTGATTTACGAACGGATTCATCGCTGGCCCGCTTCTCACACACGCGCACACGCAGTCGAATCCAATCCAGCGTTATAAAGAGAATGACGGATGAACCTTTTGACGGGGAAGAGAGGTTTTGATGAACGTCGTTTGCTCGGGGGATTGTTTGCCAAAGGGTTTGTAGAAAGAGAATGGTCATTCCTTTCGCGAGGGAAGGGAGCAAGATCGAGGATTCTAAGAAGGTTTATTGATGACTGTACGAATATTGATTATTACAGGAGATTATAGGATGAAGTATCAGCGAGTGATCGATGAAACGCAATTTATTTCGTAGTTTCGAGTCTCCTTTAAACGGACAAACGACTGTAAACTGCTTCAAACGTGGGATTCAAGCGCGGAGAATTTCAAATACCTTCGAAAATTGTAAGAGAAAAAAATCTCGAAAACTCGAAGCTCCGGAAAGTCAATCCCAAATCAATCCACGGAATCAATTCTGCCACTCAATCGTTCAATCTAAAGCCTGGATCTAAAAAAAAAAAAAAAACGTCAATACAGTGCAACAACATTTCATCCCGCTCGCCGAACGAGAAAACTATCGGTGGGAGAGAGAAGAAGAAAATAACCCGTCATGCACCTGCCAGAACTTTCAATTGCCCAAAGCCATCCTCCGGCGATCAGTTGTGGGATGGAAGTACTTTTATTACCGCGGTTTATTAACTGCTGTCGTCCGTCCCATTCCCCATGATCGAGAAAAAACGAGTTTTTCACCCCCTCCCTTTCCGGAAAAAGAAAACAATACCAATGTAAGAGAGTTTTCCACAGAGAGGAAATTTCTAAAAATGGATTTTCCATATAAAATCGAAGCGAAACGGTCGGATTTTGTTTACGAAGGAGAGAGAGAGAGAGAGAGAGAGAGAGAGAGAGAAGATGAGAGGCTCGAAGGAAACGAGAAAAAGCACGGAAATACCGATAACGAGTGTCGACAGTGAAGAGTCGATCGATACCACGCTACTTCGAGAGGCTAGCTTCGCTGCCTCTTTTCCCTATCCGTTCCTTATCTCCTCCGCTTCTTCATCCGGTTCGATCGGTTTCCCTCGTTCCGTCTCGCTCCCGCTCGTTTCGACGCGCCTCTTTGGCGTTCTCTCGCCTCGAGGATGGATGCTCGTCGAACGGCACTCAACATTATTCAGGGGACAGCGAGTGGAAATACGCCATTGAACTTTATTGCCGTTCGAGTGGAGGACCCCGCGGAACCTGGCTCCACCGTTCCTCCAGACGGAGGGATGAGACGGAGCCAGTCGAGGGATTGTTCGATAGTTTTGCGTAACAACGGGGAAATGGACTCGTTCGAGAGAGCTGGAGTTCAGACGAGTTCAGATCCAACTACGACAAATATCTTCTCGAGAAAATTTGAGCGTGGCCTCGAGCGATGAGTCTGATTTGAGATCACGATAAAAGTAAATTAGGTTTAGGAAAGTTGTTTGCTACTAGTTAGGGAAGTAGAACAAAAAGAAAATAAAGGAAAGAATTTAGTGGTAGTTTGGTAATCACGATGTACAATATCGGGGGAGACAGTGATATAAGATAGAACGATAGATTGGTAAGTAGAATTAAGACTGGGAAAACAGAAAAGCACGCCGCGAACGAATATCAAATCGCATGAAAAGAATATCTCGAATAGATGTTCGAGAAAGAAAGTTCTTAATGAAACAGCGAATATCTTACGGATATGCGGCAGGAAGATTGGCGCCGCATGGGTTGTAGAAGAGGCGCTTGCAATTCCATTGCGACGCCGATCTAATTTCAACTGACCTACTGGAGCTAAGAGTTTCGTGCAGTTTCTACTTTTTATATTGCTCTTCCTGTTACTTCCCGTCACTTGTCTTTAGAATTTTTACTCAGAGTTCCAAACTGCAAGTCAACTTGACGAATCGCGGGTCACTTTCATTCTGCATCACGCGTTTTTTAGATTAAAATTCAATATTTTCCGACTCAAGTTTCAAACAAAATTGTAGGTGATCTAGACGAGAAGTTGAGACATAACTGCAACGACAGACTTGAGATTAAAAGTTTCGAAAGAATCTTGCAACTTTTCATTGAGAAACCTCCTTCCAACCACAAAGTAGTCAAGCCTATCCTCTCCAACAACAACCAGATCTCCAAAGAAAAGAGAAAAGGGGCAGAGGGAGAGCTACTTAAAAATTCCAACGCGAATTCTAAAGGTTTGTTCGCTAATTGACTCGATGGGAAGAGGGAAGGGGAGGGGGACTTCAGTGACGAATCAACGGGGCCATTGAAAAGCCGCGAGGAACGAGGGACCAACAAAACGTAAAACAACAGCCCGGCGAACGTTTCTAAAACGGTCGGTGAATCGGTTCGCTCAACGGGGAAACTCTTTTTTAATTGCGCAACGAGAGAGAGAGAGAGAGAGACGAGCGAAAAGAGACTCCGGTGGAGAGTTGCCCGTTTCTCTTTCACCCGCGAAACGAAACACAATCGGAGGGGAGGAGGGGTTTTGCGCGCGGACATTAATCGGGGCAAATCGTCCGGTAAATTAATGGCGGTGCTGGTACGGCCGTTACTCGCGTCTAAAAGCGGACGCTGCATCTTTTGATCCATTGGCGTACCCCTTTTGGTCGGACTCCACTTTGTGTCTCCGGGGCTAAAAGTCCCTTTGACTCGGCGCGATTCCACTCTCTTCGCCCCTCCACCCTCCCTCGCAGAAGTCCTTGTCTTCGACGTTCAAAGTCCTTTCTCGTCGTTGCTCTCTTAGCTTTTCGAATCGAATTGCGGGGATTGCGATTGTTAACATCTTTATTTCGTACCGTTGGAATGGATTCGTGCTTCGCGAAAAATGACTAACTAACCTTCTGTTTATTAGTGTGAGATCGTGTGAGAACGGGGACGATCTTCTACGATCTTAAATTTCTGCGAGTGCAGAAGACGTGGAACGTAAATCTGCGCGTTAGTTTCGAGCCCCATCGCCAGAGGACTGCTGCCAGCAACCACTCCTGCCAAGATTCCTCGAACCAAATTACCGAGTCCAATTAAACACCGAAAGAAACGACAGAGACCAACTGCGTCCTATCGATTTTTTAACTTTCACAATCTTATCACGATTCGAAAGTCTCAATCCTCCAAATCTGCGAGCCGATTCCAAGTCCCACAACGCCAACGAAACTTGCAAAGTAGTGCAAAAGAGAGAGAGAGAGAGAGAGAGAGAGCAAAAGAAAAGTGACGCGAGGCCCCGATCATCGATTGGTCTCGCAAAGGGTTAACGAACCGAGGGCGAATTTCCGCGAGGTGACGCCTATGCTCGTCCAAGAGCGGCGCTCCTTTTCTCGCGTCCGAAAACCAAACGCGCCGTTCCGCCGCTGTTTGTGCACGCGCCTGTACGCCCCTTTGCACGCCCGTACTTGTGTATATTTGCGTGTGTGCATGTGTGTGTGTGTGTGTGCGGTAGCCCGACGCCGAACGAAACTGGATGGAATGGAACGACGGTGGCAGACTGCCGGGCGTCGCGACGCCCGCTATCGAACCGTACGCGGCATTATCATGGCGCTCGAGTAACAGAGAGGAAACGAGAGAAGGAGAGAGCGAGAGAGAGCAGGGTGGAGCGCAAGGATGTGCACGATTCGTAAACCGACTCCCACACATACACAGGCCGACTGGTCGACACTCGGACACACCGGCCAGATATACCCAGTATACATATACACGCCGTGGCAGGCCGTCTCGATGCCACACGGTGACGATGATGATGATGATGATTAACGATCCTGGCCACACGGATTCCACATCGATATTTACGACTGTCCACCTTACGCGCGAGACTTCCGTGTAACGATCGAGCTTCAGCCTGGCGAATGATTGGTGGTGCCTAGTGTCAAGTTCAGTGTGCAGTGATGAGCCAGTGTGCAATTGGCATCGGTGGGTCGAATGTTCGTTTTGGTCGACCGCTTCTCAAGCGGTATCCACAGGTATCTTATAGGTTTTCTTTTTTTCCTTTTTTTCCTTTTTTTTTCTTGGACGGACTGGAAGAGGAAAGATCGTTTAACGGTGCGCGTCGCTGTGTCGTCTGTTTGAGTAGATGTCGCTGCGATGTTAACGGCCGTGTCAGATTTACGCAGAGAGAGAGAGAGAGAGAGAGAGAGTTCCTTTCGCGGCTGCAGATTGATTGGTTAAGGCTTTCTTTCTTTTCGGTCGTGAAGTGTTGGTGGAACGAGTAGCGGTAATGGCTCAGATTGAATAGGTGCTGATGAAGTGGTACGAGGGTCGTATATTATTTTGGCGTTACAAGTGGCACTTTGTACCGCGGCAAATGGACAAGGTGGGATTTTATCTTTGTTCTTCGTGGATATTGTTGAATCCTACTGATTGGGTTAGGATGGGATAAATCTTCCAGTGTTTGGATATCGAGAACTCCAATGCGACGTATCAATGCGCGATTTACAATCCTCCTCCATTCCTTTCAATAATTTAAACGCTTTGCCATTTCGTTTCAACTTGGATCAATTAATAGCACATCCGTGAGTTGTATAAAATAAATCAATAAATAAAGTAAAATAATAAATGAATAAAATAATAAAATATCGGTTCCAACCGATACGTTTGAACTGTTTAGTAAGAAAATGTCCCTAGACTGATATTCAATCTGTACGTTCGTTTGACCCAGTAATTACAGTCACCACGTCAAATCACTTGATTGTCGCAACGATCGCTGTCTCAAAATACTGCCAGAAATCATGGTAATATTGAAACACGTGATCCGACTGAACCGTGCACGCGCGCGCGCGCGTGCGCGCGAATTGTGCCTTTTGATGAAAACGTTTCGCACGCGAGGATAACGACCTTTTCACGTTCTCGCGCGCGTAACGCCCACATTTATCATTCACAGCGCTCCCTTTGTGATACAATCCGCACCCCCAATCGTTATTAACGTTATCGAATTTTCCCAACAACTGGCACACCATCCAGGCGAATTCGTTCCGTTTCAATCCGAACGACGTTGCAACAACAAAGCCGACAGAGTGGCTGGATTCTCGTGAAAACGGGATTTCATCACCATCAGCTTGAAGCTTCGTTTTCAATCTCGAATATTACCGTGCTAATTTGAATATCGATTATCTCAGGCTGGCGGAGTTTACAACTGGAAATGATTATCGTTCGAATTCACGGCTGGATTAATCTGACGGAGTATCGTCATGATCACGATGATGAGATAAATTCCCGGATAAGTTATTAAATTAAAAAGGAACACTAAAATTACGGACTGTAATTAAGCTGTAATCTTGATTGTTTGCTGAAGATGGAACTGTGAAAATAGACTGCGGATTTTTATGCAAATTTATATGCAAATTTTGAAAATAATTCAAAATATAATATATTTTCATATATTGTATTATATACTTTTATATTTTATATTGTTATAATTTATGCACTTTTGTAGCTTTGAATTTCCCACAAGTTTATAAAAAACTGCACTTGTACCCCAGTACGATTCGTCTCACTGAAAGGCCCAGAAGCAACTGTTCTGACTAGGAAACGAGGACGACTTTTTTGCCATAAAATTTTATTGATATGCAAATTTAAATCGATACAAAACAAATTACAGGCACGATCGTTCAGTGCCAGACAACGCCACTCCTACTCGAGATCTACCCAACGCCCCCTCACGAATCACGTGACCCAAATCAACCAATCGCTAATTTTCGTTGCATTAGCGTTGCACCTGAAGAGGCCCGATTTTCTGGGTTACCCCGGCTAAAATCACTTTCAGTGATAAAATCCGCAGTCTCGTGACTATGCTCTTAACTTAGCAAATCGTCTTCACTAGGGTTATTCAAATTATATTAAAACTGCAGATTCTTATGCAAATTTATATGCAAATTCTAGATGTAAGTGGAACGTAGAGAGAGTTTCTAAATATTAGAAAATATTAGATATTTCATTATCCTCTGTATTTATATATTTCATATATTATAATCTATGCACTTTTGTGGCTTCCTATTGAGGTTTCCTAAATCCACAATCGTCGTGACTGTGCTCAAGATCAAAGAATCATAAATGAACGTTGAAACAAACTGTATACAGAATGTATCGCAAAGTACTGAAATTTTCTCGCTAATTCTCCCAAATCTCCACGTCGAGTCGAAAATACACGCGACTTCTGTATTATCGATACTCGCGATCGATACAGAAAGCCGCGATCCGCGATTCCGTAGGGTTTTGCTAATCAGGAAAGCTCGGGGGCCATCAATCTTGCGGGGTGGCTGTTCTATTTTGAGCGAGGGCTGCGTGCAACGCGCGCCGCATTTTTCATTCACAGCGGTGCGGTCATAAGGAAACGAAACGCGTCGGGCGAATGCCAGGGACTGGCGTCGTCTCGAATCGATACCACGCGACGTCGTGTCCGGCGACGATGGTGTTCCACGACCTGTTCCATCGATCCATCAGCCGTTGCGGTCGAAGCCAACGGTTTCCCCTCTATCGGCTCTATGGGGGGTACGCAGCCCCCGGAAACGCCGATGAATTTTGCCAGATATCATGCGGGGTCATGCGGCTCCTCGAACGCGTCGCCGTAAAGTTCACGGTTTCCTGGAACCTCTTGCGGCTCGTGCCCGTTCGATCACGCGATCACTGGCAGACGTTGGTGATTATCGTCATTAGCGCTAGTACCAACGTACTGTGGAACTACGGATTTTTGGGAGGAACGAAGAAATTGAGGCTTTGCTGGATAGCTCAAGTTTTGGTGCTTTTTGTTTAATCTTCTTATTTTAGAACTTTTTTGGATTTTAAAGTTATATTTTTCAGGATTACATTTTTTAGGATTTTAAAGATTTTCAGGATAGATTACATTTGTTTAAAATTAATACTTTGGAAAAAAGAAAAAATTAGACTTTCTTTTGGTATCAGAAAACTATGGATTATAATGGAATAGAGGAACTGAGTTTTTAGCATTTTCGATGCTCTTAATTCTTTGAGTGTTAGTTTAACTTGTATGAATACTATACAGACAATCTTGGAATCAATAATGAAATACTTGGTTTATTTATTGTAGATTCTAGGAGGGTAGCATATTGGAATATATTGAATAAATAGATCAAAAGTATAAGTTCAAAAATGAACGTATTCCTAATTTGTTACATGTTCTTCGTTCGTTATTAAACCTTCAGACTTGTGGTAATTTTCCGAAATATGGTACGAAATATTGAATTATGGTCTTGGTTTGAAGAAAAAAAAGAAATTATGGTACGCAATTTGAATTAGAATTTTACATTTAAATTCTGTAATTTTAAAATTAGAAAATACAAATACACATACAATGTTTCAATATTTTACATCTAATATGACGATTGCACGATTATAATGATTAATGTTTGTCTAAGAAAATTAATTAATGTTTGGAAAGAAAATCGTAAAGCAAGGGATATCTATGTTTCCTAGAGATAGATATTTAGAAAAAAGTAGTTTCCAGTATTTTTTTTAACACTAGATAAAGAGAGGGGAGAACTCAGATAAGAACACTTCTTTCGAAGCATGAAAATTATTTGTAATAAAAGTATCTATCAATAAAAGGGATGATTTTTCGAATAATGAAAGTATTACAACTTTGATTTTTCAGGGAAAAAGTTTTGCTGCTACTTTCTAATGTGAAATTCAGCAAAACTAAATCTGGCAAGTTTTTTTTTCAAATCAGTTGCAGAAGCGCGAAGGGAGAATCGAGTCGAAAGAAAATTCACCTTGTGAATGACATGAACATCGCGTAAAAGTTTAATCAGAGTGGGGAGAAGCCAACTTAAAAATCAATCAAAATCAAAGGAATTTAACCAACAACAACAAATTTCATAAATATAATCTCAAGTTCTTTCCGCAATTGCATGGAAAAGCTTCACAGAGATTTGATCGTTCCTGCGACGGTTCGCCGCATTGTTTCACACATACACGGCGGTTTTACATATATATTTTATGAAAATCCTCAATTACCCACTTTTTTGATCGAAATAACAATCGAAAGCACGATTCTCGTTCGGACACGGAATTTCTTGGAACCGATTGGTACGTAATTTGGTTCGATTGTACAGGTGCATCGATCCCCGCGATGGTTTATTCGACACGCGAATTTTAAGAAGCCGATTACTCGCAGACGCGATAATTGCAGGAAAATTACACGAGACGGAAATCCCTGGACGATGTCTGCGAGGCGAAAGTTACTTGGCAACTGGGAGAAACAAACGGACTTGTTTGAAAGGTTTGCACGATTATTCGGGGCGACGTAAATTGTTAAACGGCGGGAGTTACGAGGGAATTTCGTTCGATTCAAGTTTCACTTCCGTCCGTGATGACAATTCATTCAATAGTTTTCAATTATTCATACACCATGGCGTGTACAGTGGCGCTCGCAATTACGACAACCGATTCAAACGCATCGGACGAACGCGTGAGTGTGAACTGCTTGATCGCTTCGATCGTTCAACCGTCTTCAATTGTGGCATTTTACTCCATCCAGGGAGCAGAACTTTTCACAAAATATCTACATCTCATACTATCCATTTTTAAGGCTCGGTGCAAATCAACGAGACGGATTTTGAATTTTATGACGGACAGCGACTTGAAGGATAGGTGGTGAAGCATAATAAATAAGAAATGAAATGAAACGAAATTCCGATGGGATCAGAAATCGTGGTAAAATGGTGTGCATAATTTCACTACCGAGATTAATTTGTCGCGAGTTCACACGGCGATGACGTAATTTTGTGCTGTAAATGTAAAATGAAATGTGAGCGCGAGTGTCAGTTTAACTGTGAGTTCGAGTGTGACTGTTTTCTCTGCTCTGACGACGAATCTGTTTCACAATATTATTATTACTATTATTATTATTATTGGTAGTGTTATTATTATATCATCAGCCAATCAATTCAAATTACGGACTTTGACTTAGGTAAGTGAAAGTGCTATCATTTAAATATTCGATGGCAACGGTTCTTATTGTCAAAGGACATTAAGTTACTGTCAAGTAATAACTGCTGTTCGAACGCAGCGGCAGTTGAGACTTTTTGAAAAAACATGAAAAAAATCAGTGACTCGTTACTCCTTGTCGTAAATATTCCAAGTGAACATGTTTATGTGGACAAGAAGCACAAATCGTTTTCCTACAAAAAAATTCTGGAAAGAGTCACGTTAACGTATATTTCGTATTGCGATGTACATCTCCCGAACGTACAACGTTAACGTATTAACAATCAACATTAAGCACCAAACAACGATTTGCTATGGATCTCTTGGGATTTCATAGGATCGTATAATTTAAATGAAAGGAAGCGAATCATTGCAGTTCTTCGTCATAGTTATAATATTAAAAAAAAAAAAGAGTTCAACGATACAAATTAATCGAGAAAAATTGAGAAAAATTGAGAAATGAGATATTGTGAAACGTTGGCAGAGCAAGTAGATTGAGAATCTTATAACTGCAGATGTGCAAAAATGAACGCATCACACAAATATATGAAATATATAAAAATATAAATATATAAAATATATACAAAATATATAAAAGTAGAACGTTCGTTATAGTTTACGTTTAGATTCTGTTTCCTCAATTCATAGGATAACAGAAACACGTGGAAAACTGACGAAATCGCTCCTTCCAAAAAGGAATATTTTTTTAATGATCTCGGCAAGTAGCAATTGCTCGAATACTCACTACCGTCCATCGTGGTCTGCGCATGGTCACCGATCGTTAAACCGATTGTTAGCAAGAACAGCGAACCGGATGAGATCCACATATTCAACCGACTTATATTTATTTCGATATCAACGCGCGATCGCTCCGGTGGCAAACGAGGCACTGACTAAGCAACACGGGGAAACGCGGGTTGTATCCCCCATTTTTAACAGCGATTTTCGTTTCGTTTCGTTTAGTTTCGTTTCGTTTCGCGCGTCGGCTTCCACGATCGGGTTTCGACACTATTGACGTAGGTTTCTTTCCACGTGGCGTGACCTCACGCGCCGAATTACGCGAGATCATTGAAATTCTTCCGTAACGGGATAGCGTTAGATAGGTCGAACGCTAGGATATCCACCGATTTCAGCCGAACCGAGGCAGCCTCCTCGTGAGAACTTCCCGTTGTTCGATCATCGTTGGCGAACCAAGGTCAAGGTCGTGGCGTCGGCTAAGCACTCGGTGGTGGTCGATAGGCTTGGAATAATACATACTGGCGTCGCGACTCGCCACGCGGCTCTCGCCGTACACCCCCTTATGGTTTTTCCCATAAATTTTCCTAATCCTTCCAAAATAATGGATTTCAGAGGAACGCGAGGGAAGTAATATGAGAACAGTAACGTCAACAGTACATCATTCGTAGTATTTACTGATGTAAAATACCATTATCAATCTAAATCATGAAGATATTTTAAAACGTATCAATCGGATCGTCCCAACATCCCGTCCCAACGTTAAGATAGTTTACTCGGGAATAGGTGTAAGCCCGAAGAGTGGTGTCGTTAATTTCGATAGTTTTGGCAGGCTCGCGTGAAATTAACATGGAGGAAATGGTGTTTTTCCGCGATGGCGGCGATCGATCGCGACGCGCTGCACAAAAGCGCGGGTGATTGAGGAAAGTATTAGCGTTAAGACGGCCTTTTTCAGGCTGCTAAAGGCGATTAAATCGGTGTGTTCCAGTTGGTGGTGGCCTTGCGCGACGCTGTTTCACCGATTGCTGAACATCTCCGGGACGCGGAGACGTTTAACACTTTACTCGCGTATACGTAAGTTCCCTGGACCAGCAGTTATCGGCCGTCTTCACGTGTGCCTGAAGTTCAGTATGATATATTATGAGACAGTCGTGTATACGTATAGTTCAAAAACTGCACGACTTGTACCCCAGTACGATTCGTCTCACTGAAAGGCCCAGAAGCAACGGTTCTGACTAGGAAATGAAGCAAACATTTGAATCGATACAAAGCAAATTACAGTGCCAAGCAACGCCACTCCTACTTGAGGTCTACCCCACGCCTCCTCACGAATCACGTGACCCACAAATCAACCAATCGCTAATTTTCGTTGCATTAGCGTTGCACCTGAAGAGGCCCGATTTTCTGGGTTACTGCCGCTAAAATCACTTTCAGTGATAATATGATATGTGCATTGTGAGACAGTCGCATATACGTCTAGTTTGACACTAAAACTACCGACGAAAAAGTACAATATTTGTGCCAAAGAAATTTAAGTGCAAGCTACAAGAAAAAAAACTTAATGATGCAATAAAGAAGACACGCTTCCATTAATATTACATTGCATTAAAAATCACTCGAGTATCTAAAAATACACTGTTATAAATATATAAAATTTCCGTAGGAAATTATAAATTAGTCATTTTGATCACTTTGGTAGTTCTAGTTTAATATGATACAGATTAATATGACAGTTAGAATAATTTCCGTTACGTAACGTCTTCCAGAATTTTCTTATTAAAAAATTTATTCTTTTATTTTTAAATCTGTTTGACCAAGGGCAATCGCCACGACAAAAATGTCCTACGTACGCGGCTGTCGCGACTATTGTTGTCATATATCAAAAAGTATATTTTTAGACAAACGTATTCTTAATAGTTATTACATATCTTTCTCGTTCAGTGTTAGACTCGCAAACTCTCGATTATTTTGACGAGTTAATTACCATCGCCCCAATTAAATTTCGAAGAACACGAAACGAACTGGACAACAGAGGCATTCTTCGTTCCACGGAACCTCTAAAAGATATTCTCACGCTCACACTTTCCACTCTCAAACACGAGGTAGTCCAGTAACCTCAAACATGAAAAGCCAAACAGGTACAAAAGAAACTTCCTGCCTGTCTACCACGAAAACCTTATCAGCCTTGTACTTTGAAACTCGTTATCTAACGAGTAAATCCACACTGGCCGACGATAACGATCTCGATATGTAGTATCTCCGAGACAGATCAGAGATCGGCACGAGAGAGTAAAAGGTACAGGAAAAGATGAAGGTTTAGAGCCAGGGCTGTCGTAACAACGAGCGGTGTTAACGCGTCAATATTTGGCGATAGTCCGGGTCTATGCACACGTTTGCCTAAAGAGATTAGGCTATTTTCCCTCGTGGTCTGGGCGGTGCGCTCGCGCGCGTCTCAGTCAGGTGCTGCGCCACGACGAACTGCGCCCCTATGTGTATTTAAATCCACCATGTGCTATTCTTAATGGAGGTGTTGCTCGATCGGCCAGACCGCGAGGGAATTCAGCCTTTGTCGTTCCTTTGGTGTTCGGCTCCATGGCATTTCGAGCCGTTGCGCGGCCTAACCTCGCGTTTTCTATGGTTACTCGCCTTCGTTTACGCCGTTCACGCCTCGAACGATCCGAGATATTGTCGCCAACGACCGAACTGTCGGCCGAGAAAACTAGGTTTCCTCAAGTATTTCTCGCGTGATTTGGCTCCCTTTAAATTCCAATCCCTCCCTGCTGATATCGTGATGCGAAATTTTAGGTTGACTTGGCTAATGGACTGTAAATTTTTATGGAACAGCGGGAAATTGTGAAATGGGACGATTAGGCCACTTGTAATTCACGAAACGGACTTGTAAAGTGCCGTTTGTAGCTATTGGTGTTATTGCTGTTATGTGAGGGAATTGTTAATGACCGGCTTATCAGTGTATTATTAAGGTAAGACAGAATAAAATTTATCAAATTCTATATCAAGTTCACAGAAGCAATCTGGATTAAATTTATTGATCAATGCTATCAATATTACGAATCTACCATGCGAAACAGAATAAAAAATACAGCTGCGTATTTTCAAACTCAGTATGCCAATCTCCCTAAATTGTCACGATTCAAGTACAATGGTACTTGGTGCTATACCAACACTGTGACGACCGGTGACGCTAAAGTAGCGTAATTTGATTCCCAACGTTGGTAATGACGTGATAGCGATCATATGATTTTTAGCCTTTAGAAATATTATGTTATACGTCTAAATATACGTGTTTGTATTATATTATAAATTTAAATATATATGTTTATATTTTGGTACTTTTACACTTTTTGATTTAAAAATCAAACTTCTAACAGAAAACTTGCCAAACTTTGATGAAAATTATCAGTGAAGAGTTGATGCAGGCTTAATAAATACGGATAAAATGTTCAGATTGAACTCGAATTCATGGCAAGGTTGTTGGAAGTGTCGTGTGTCAGAGTCGAATTTTTATCGTGCAATCCACTCAGCGGTCGCGTGCCGCGTTTACGTTACGAGGCAACACGAAAACTTTCTGTGTGAAAAATTTATGTTACACCGTTACGTAAATCAACGATGTATTTTTGTCTGTGCGATCGATGGAATATCCATACAGAACTTCCCTCTCAGGAGGTGTTCCCCGAGCCTCCATTAACATTTATCGCGCCGTCAGAGTTGCATTCTCATTTCCTACAAGATCTAGACCTACTTTTATTTCGCGCCGCTCCGTCGTTTCGTGAATTAACGAACGAAACTGTGATTTATTTAGTTAATGACTCGGGATGTTTTTGTTGAGAGTCCACTCGCGCACTTCACGGTGTAAATCATCAGGAATAAACAATAGTACGAAATAATTTCGACGAAGCCGAAGATGAAATAACTTTGAAAAATGAACGATGAAATTGAAATGACGTTGAAACGACGAATGAATTTTTAAGCATATTACAAATATTTCAACCTCTCCGTTGTAATTCTCAGTCTGCGACCACTGTCAGAATATTTAGAACCTACATACGTACATTGACCTATAAATTATCACACGCCACGCCAACTCGACGAGTGTTGATTAATTACATTTTCCCCGATAAGACGAAGTAATTTTGAGAATCGTCGCGCTGTATGAATAAAAATTGCTAAAAAAAAAAAACAAAAAAAAGAAGCCGGAATGACGAGTGCAATTTTCCTCGATAAAGGGGTTAGAGCGGCGAGTGACTGCTCTAAGGGGTTGAAAGGTCAAAGTCACCGTGGCGCCAATGGCAGAGACGCTGGCCGTCAGACAGAAAAGAAAGGCGACGAGACGCGGCAGAGACGACGACGGTGAGAATGCGTGTTTCACAGGCGCAACAAAAGACTTTACGAGCCGACTACTATTTTCGAGGAGCCTGGTGCGCGAGCGCGTCGCTCGACGATGAGGACGCAGGGGGGACCTCAGCCGCCGTGTTGCGATTCTTTCCTCCCTGTTTCCCAAAACGAAACGCTTCCCAACGACGAGAAAACGCCCCGTTCTGCCACCGTTCTGCTACTATTCGTGGTACAATGTGTCAGTTTGTGATCCCCCCCAACCTTTTGATCTATATACATATTTCTAAAATGGATCCGCATCTGGAGCGGGCGTCATTTCTTTGGCCATTTATGCAAGTGACTCGTGAAATTATTTGAAACTTCACTGACGTTGTAACGAAAGGCTGTCGTTATACTGAAACCAATTTGAGAATGTATATATATAGGATTTGTTGAATGATAGTTAAGTTAAATAATGAGTAATTGGTTGTTTTTGGTGCCTGCAAAATATATATTATATATACACGTATCTTTAAATTTGTTTCAAACTTGTCACTCGTTGGATCTCATTGCAGCGCTAATGAAATTAAAATTAAAACAAAATTAATGTTTGTATGTATAACTCATTCTATCAAAAATTTCCAATCACCTGCTGGACAATATTTCTTAATATTGATGAATTCTCGAAGAACTTTTGAAGAAGAAAATTCCTTCCTTTATAAATGTTTCTAAGAGTTCGAATCGCGAGAGCAGAATCGCGAGATTACGGAGCGTTAATTTGCAGTTGCAATGAATATTGATGGAGTTTGTATTGGAATGAACAAAGTACGCGATTCTCGACGATCGAAGATCGGATTCTCACTCGCGAGGTAAGTGACTGAATGAGATTTTAATTCGATTGAAATTAAATGAAATATTCGCTTCGCTTCTTGTCGTAACTGATAAATTGCCATGAAATAGTAACACCAGAGTGTTTGTCGGATTTGAGTCGAGTTGAAATCTTCTAGGTCCGCAACGTTGTCTGTCAGCGCGTGTAACATTGAAATATCGTCTTATAATTGATGAAGATAGATCGATATATCATACGATGAAGCATGCG
Source organism: Melipona beecheii (assembly GCA_032399605.1). Lineage (NCBI taxonomy): Eukaryota > Metazoa > Arthropoda > Insecta > Hymenoptera > Apidae > Melipona > Melipona beecheii. The sequence continues at coordinate 2,865,866 of JAUCMO010000447.1, forward strand.
CTTCAAGTTTGTAAAAATAGAACTTACTGTATCACCAATTAACTTTGAGGTTAGGACTCCTCGGGCCTCAATTGGTCGCAATTATCCGGAAATAAACAATTTCTCTCGTGAATTTTACAAAATCGAAGGGATTGACACAAGGAAGAGACTCGAAACTTGCTATAAAGATTTTGAACATCTTCGTTCTCGGGAATTGTTAAGATTCAAACGCTGAAAAAATTTTTTTCTTGGCTAGATCCATCAACAACGATCTACAATAAAAACTCGGTACACGATTTCTCTTTCATCATTTCGTTAAACTTTGAACGGCTTTGAACTCTGATATTCAAAGTTCAATTAGACGGTTAAAAATGAATCGTACATCAAGTTTTGAGGAATCGTTGCGATCAAAATCACAGTGGGTCTGGTCAAGAAAAAAATTCAATGCTCCTAGAGACGTTTGCATTTTCAAGAATAAGAGTGAAAAAAAGAACAAATTCAGGTTCGTCAGAGTTTGTTTTTCTTTTTTTTTTTTAAACGAGACCAAGTGTTGTACGATTCTTTTTCACAAAGTGGCAACACTGTAAAGAAAGATAAGCAATAAACTCAATTTATACTACTTCAATTATCACGTTTGCTACATAGAATTCAATTTATATTATATTTGATACAACTCGAGTTGTAAAGGGTCGTTCCACGCAGTGTCAAAGGCACCGTATCGAGTCGGTTCCATCACACTGCTATTCCGTCAAGATCAGAAACGAGTCCGAACGATCTATACACACCGGCGATCCATAATTCGCGTCAGGTGCACGTGTCGTTGCAATTGGCCGGTCCGCCGGCTACCAACGGCATCTCAACTCTGTCACGAGCACGGCCGTAACGAGTTATCGTAAATTCGTGCTTGTCACCGGCAACCAGTAAACCAACCTCTGTATCCGCAATCCCTTCCTTATTCCCCTCGTTTCTCATTTCCGCCAGTGTACGCGATTTTTCCAACTACATAGTTCTCTCCCTCTACATCAACGTTAACGTTCGTTCAACCGGTCTTGCGCGTGACACGAGATTCTTTTTTATCATTGAAAGTGATTTTAGCGGGGATGAAATCAGGCCTCTTCGGATGCAACGCTGATGCAATGAAAATTAGCGATTGGTTGATTTGGGTCACGTGACTCGCGAGGGGGCGTGGGGTAGACCTCGAGTAGGAGTGGCGTTGTCTGGTACTGAGCGATCGCGGCTGTAATTTTATGGCAGAAAAGTCGTCTTCATTTCCTAGTCAGAACAGTTGTTTCTGGGCCTTTCAGCGAGACGAATCGTACTGAGGTACAAGTACGATTGTAGTTTTTTTATAGAATCGATCGGGGACTTTTTTCAGCTCGAGATGCGAATTTTACTTGTCGCGGGTCTCTCCTCGTATTGTTCGTTCCACGTAGCGAAATTCGAAATTTAAAGTGTACGAAAGGAGCGAGATCGGTGATTTACGATTGTTTCGGGATTCCCGCGCGCGACAGAGACGCTCGTGTTCGGTGACTGTGTGCGTAGATAAAATTAGGAAGAAAAAATATGAGGCGACGGGCATGGAGACGGTGGTGTCTCCTCGTTTTATTGGCCGCTCGAAATAAGTCGTTCACTTTCGAACGATCGGCACCGCGCGAAATGTTTTATAGGGGCTCGGTGACGAGGCGATTGACTTCCGATTCTGTTGTCGATCGATAAAATCACACGTACGAGACAGGATATAATTCTCAGCTTGCGTAAAAGTCGCGCGACAGCGGTTGAAATTATCGAAAGAATTGAAAATAATAATCCTCGGAATTTTATTTTGATTCTCGACCCTCTGGCAGATAAAAATTTATCGCGGCTTTCATGGCCTCTTTGGACGATAATATCGCGTCTTTCGCCAAAATTTCGTCAATTTTGCGTTAGATTTATGAATCACAGAGAGGGGAGGAGGGAAGGGGGAGGTGTGAAAGAATTTAATATAGGCGTAGATTTTTATGGATGTTTGTTGGCCGAGGATAGCGAAAAGAAAGAGATTAAAAAGGCTTTTTAATGGTCATAACGAGTTCATTGCTACGTATCGAAGGCTATCGCATTTTATTAATAGCAGTTCATAGAGATGGAGTGAACTTTGCAATAGATCCATCGACACGCGATGAATATTACATACGACTTTCTATTTTTGAATTCATTTATTCTGCACGAGAAGACAAAAATTTTTAATGAACTGTGCTTGGATCCTTCGTATCTTGAGATTTCGTATCTTGCGTGGTTTCAACGATTTCTAATTTTTTCAGAAGTTAGAAAAAGAGTCGTTCCGAAGTTCTTTGCAAATTTCCGAGATTTTCCAAATTGCAAAGTGTGTATTCGTCGATTGTACGGTTGATTCCTTCAATGGGGTTCGAAAGACGTGTTCTGGATGGCGGATCGAAATCCGCGGATTCAGACCGTTTAAATAATACCCTAGCCACGAGGTATCGAGAGGCTCGTCGCGGTAATCGATATCTATCGATCAATTTTTAAACGTCTCTCGAATATTTCATCGCGCAGCATACGTAACGACGTATCGACGACCACCGATGGAAGTCCGACAGTTGCGCCGATTTTATCCAAGGCCTCTCCACGAGAAACACGAGAGCCATTCTCACGTTGAACACGGTAGCTCGTAACTAGAATGTAGCGGCAGAAACGGTCTCGTTAATCTCGAAAATTTAAAAATATTCAGAGCGGACAAGGGGCACGTGCATTTAAAATCAAACCTTTCGAAAGACCGTCACTTGAGCCAGTTTTATCTTTGAAATTTTATTATTGTCTGTTTCTGGTTTTTCCGATTAAACTGGAATAAATTATGTTATGGCATCGTCTTCGTAAGAAATAAACGTAGCTCGCGAAGTTCCAGGATGTCCTGCAATATTAATTTTTATTGATGTTTTCATCAATGTAACGAGCTCGTTTTAATATTTCACGTCGCTCTGTGTTATATCTTGCGATCGCGCAAGGTTCTTTTCCTCGCAAACAAAAGTGGCCAAGCTCACTGAAAACGATCAATTCAGCCAGCACAAACGTGTATATATATATACACACACAGCTCATTTGCTACCCTCTGCGAAGACAATAGGCACTGCGTTTGATATTACAGAAACGATAACGAGAATGAAAAACTCGTCCGATTCGTGTTCAGATAGGACGACAAATGGCCACGGCCTTACTTCGCGTCGGTTCACCATCGCGTTCGCCTCGGAACACGGATGCGCGCAACCTAAATTCCCACCGGTGAGAAAATTCGATTCGTGGGGCTTTTCTTTCGAATATCTTGTCTGCTCGTTTGATAAACACGTTTCTACTGCTTGTACAATTAGCCAGATAGACAATAACATATTACCCAGTTCCACAAAAAAATTCGACTTCCTGTGTACTGTCGAACGGGATACACGCTTGTCGCGATAGCAACACTCGTTGCTGAGTGTGTGGTGCACGTGAAAAAAAAAAAAAAGAAAAAAGAAAAAGGTAGAAAGGTACTGGTGTGTTGGAAGGCAGATCGCTTGAAGTACGGCCATTTGGAACTCGTTGGTGGCGTAAAAGGGAGGCACTTCCGGGGGAAGGAGCGAATCCGGAAGCGTGCTAAAAGCGTGCTTGGAAATTGAAGCACAGGATTCCTTTAAAATCTCCTCTGTGATTACGCTATCCCCGCGGTTGCCGCTTCACAGCAACCGCGCGATCTCGTCGAGTAAACTGAGAAACTCGAAATTATTGTTTTCTTTCTTCTTGCTATCTCGTTTGCCACGGATAGGAGATCGAATCGAAGGAGTCTCATTGATTCTTTTTGTTACGAGGTTTCGTTTAGTCTGACGAATATTCCGCACAGGTTTTTACGCAATGGAAAATTCTATTAATTGCTATACGAAAATGTGAAAACTTTGAAAAATCATTGAATCTTTTCCAAACTTAACCAACGACTCTTATTTCGTAGAAAGTTAATGCAACTCGTAGCTCGTAGCACAAATATTTTTGCCGTGATAAATTTGTAATTTCGCCACCCGTTTCCTATGAATAAATAAGAATTGAACAGCACGTCGAGAAACAATCGATGACACATACGATGTCGACTAACACTGAAATTTTTCTAAATTATCAGAGAAAATATATGAAATTATTCTGTCAATAATTAATATTCGTTGAATATCTTGTCAGTTCATCAACGATAAAAAAATAATTCTATCTCTCATTCGTGCTTTCCTTCTTAAAATATTTAATAAATATTTATTTTTAATAAATCTCCCTGTCTCGTGTTGTTACCAAAAGAATTTTACATCGCGACAGAAAGAGCACCTCTGTGTTACACAATTGTCATTTAATTTTCAATTGTCTTAATTTTTAATTTTCGTCTTCAACTACGAACCGAATAAACATAGTAAGCTTAATTCAGTTGTTTAATATTGGAATAAATCATTTGATCCTGGAATATATTACATATTCGTGAAAGAATTTAGCAATAACTTATGGTTTAACGATAAAAATTTATTTGCATTAGAGGTAGTTTTTAATAAATATCACCATCTAGTAACGACAATTTAAATGATTTAAATAAAGTTTTGTAAAGTATCAAAAAATTACTTATGGGCACCCCTGTTGCACTGTACAGTTCATGTTATATATTTCATGTTTGATTTTGTCACAATGCGCTGTAACTGCAGGAGTTTTCTTTCGTAAACTCGTACGAATTACTTCCGCAGCCTTGCCGCACCCTCGCTATTTACCGTATCGAAACGACGAGAGGGGAGAGAGTAGAACTACTTGAGGGGGGTGGCTCGATTGATCCCGTAGGACGAACAAAGTGGAAGTCGTCGCTTAAAGGTTCCCTCAAAGAAAATCCCCACGGAGGATGCGACCGAAGGCGAAAAAGGGAGCAAAACCGAGACAATTTTCACGCGATTCCATTCCTCCTTCCCTACGTTCACAAATCCACGTCTTCCCCTCTTCGTTCGAACAACGAGCGAAGCAGAGAGAAACGATGAACAGACGCGTTTCTCCTCTTTGTTTCTCCACGGGCGACCGTGAAATCCCAAGGAGCCCCTCGGCTGAGCGTCCTGACCACTCGATAATGAGCAATTCGCTCTCCATTTCCCAGCCTTTTGTGCGGTCCCTTCGTTGACGCGTGCCGCGTGTCCGCATCCCTCTTGCGACCTTCCTCGTGAGCTCGCCGTATGTTCGTTAGCCCGCCTCGTTTCCTTTCGTTTCGTTTCGTTTCGGGGGTAGCGTTGCCTGAATTTCGACGGATCAGCGGGTGGGAATTCCCCGATGGACGAACGACGCTGGAGGTTGTTTTCTGGCAGATTTTTGACAGAGCTCCGGCTCTTCCTCCCTCCTATTATGGTTCAAGAGGAACGAAATAAGGCTCCGTTTCAGGTAGGAATTCTCTTACAATGACAAATCTTGCACAGTCTCTGACAAATTTTCTTTTGGCTAGCGAAATTTGGCGGAGATGAAAGATAGATTTCCCGACAGATCGATCGCGTAACGTAATTGTTTTGTCAAGCTGAAACATTCGTTCATTCTTAAAACATGAAGCGAGATGAATTATACAATTAAGCGACATACAGGAATCCAAGAACATTGAATATTCTGTTTCTCGTGACACATCCTCCCCCCTCCTCGATGCTCTTCGTATGAATCTATTAAACTATTCAACAGAGAACAGACACGCTCAAGTATTAGGCCTCCTTTCCAATAAAAATCAACGGTAAACTCCTCGTTGACAGACGAATGATGTAAAGTACATAAAAAAAACTGCACGACTTGTACCCCAGTACGATTCGTCTCACCGAAAGGCCCAGAAGCAACTGTTCTGACTAGGAAATGAGGACGACTTTTTGCCAAACAACGCCATTCCTACTCGAGGTCTACCCCACGCCCCCTCACGAATCACGTGACCCAAATCAACCAATCGCTAATTTTCGTTGCATCAACGTTGCACCTGAAGAGGCCCGATTTTCTGGGTTACTCCCGCTAAAATCACTTTCAGTGATAAAAAAAAAAAAAATAAAAAACCTTCTTTATTTAACAACCTAACTTAACCTAATTTCCAATGCTCAAGATTCTTTATATCACGTATTTATTAATTGATTCCAGTAGAACTGGATTCGATTTACAAAAGAGACTTCCACGCCGATTTTCCAATTTCACCGACGATCAGACAGTATTTACTTTATTTGGTCCTCCCCTTTCTATCAATTGTCAATCAGAGTCGATATTGCACAGTTCAGAGCCGATTAAGGACGACGCCACGGCGAGGATCATTCGTCGAATAATCGACAAACCTGTCCCTTCAATAATCAATGCCACCCTCGACTCCCACCCTTTCATATTGGTCACGTTCGCGGAAAATATTCAACAAGATCGAATTAACCCTGATGTGCTAAAAGTGCTCGCGTGAAACCGTAATGGCCTGTTTCGATTGGCGAACTTGAGCCCGAGGGTGCTCGAGTTGTCGCGTGAATTACTAAAATACTAGAAACATCTCGCAAGTTCGGTGCACAGAACGTCGATTTGATCGATTGATGGTTATCGGGCTGAATGAAGTATAATTTATTCTTGTGCAACCTCGAGTGTTTTCCACGAGAATTTAAATTTTATACGAATTTTGGGTGTGATGGAAGAATCGAAATGTGATTTTTCGTTTAGTGGTTAAATTAGTTTAGAGATTTTTAGTTTAATGACGATTGAAATCAATTGGTTGACGGTCGTTGCTTGAATTTAAAAAAAATTAAACTGACGCAGCAATGGTATGTGGAACTTTTAATATCTAGTTTAATTAAATTTCCAATTTTGTCAGAAGCAGAAATTTTCCGCATGGACAGAACAAGTAATTACAAATTTAGAGAGCAATTCAGGGTAATTACAAATTACAAAAGTAAATACGAGTAACACCACAATTGCGTGTGATTAATGCATCTATCGATTAATATTAATAATTGGACCGTGGGTTTCCACGCACTTGTATAAAAAATTTTGAACTGTAAAATTACACGAGATGCACGTAACAAAATGATGATGAAAAGTATATAAAATGTCTGGTAGGAATTTTCTGTGATATTTGGAATTTAAAATAATTTCCTATTGAACCTTCTATTTTTTTAATTATATTACATCAAAATTTGTATCGTATTTATTTTTAATTATGTTACAGTTTGTTGTAATTATCTGTAATTCACGTTGCAAATCACATTTAATCATATTGGCATAAATTTGCAGTCTATTTGTAACACGCGACAACGAAAGTGAAGCAAACAACGACTACTCGAAACGTTGAAAATTACACAGCAAACGGATCAACCAATTCAAAGATAATTAACGTTTGGTAAAAATGGAATTTCTCGCTCGTTTCCATTGCACGCGTACCTATATGTATGCATATATTACCGAGATCTTTGACGTGAGAACTCGCTTGCCGCGAGGCTGAAAAGGCCTGTGCGCGCAATTATCGAGAACAGTTCGAATCCTTTTCATCACGAACACCCGTTTTAACCAATTACTTCGACCTTGACCCAGGCTTAGGGTAGCGGCACTCGAATTCTTCGAGCGCCGAGTGGCGGTTCTTCAATTTTTCACGCTACGCCTCGCAAATCCGTTTCGCGATTAAAGCCCGCGGTGCAAACCGATTTTTTCAGACGAGCTCACGCTCGAGTTCGTTCTCCAGATCTATCTGAGGTGCTTGTTCATCTCTGCGACCGAGAAACGAGGTAATTGCGATCAAAGACGTCAAAAAAAAAAAAAATTATTCGCCTTCATCGAGAGAATTTTTCACGCTGAGAGAATATTTTTTTATTTTTTTTTTCTTTTTAACTGTGAAAATTACCGAGATTATTCTTTTGCTTAATTTTGGACAAACAAATACGTGTTTTGTTCAACGTCTATAATTTTAAAAATATTGCTCGCGATATTGAAGTATCGAAGATACGTTAAATATCATTTTTCTCGACAATTGTTTCTAAAGAAAATTTTCAACGAAAAAACTTCAACTATAAATAATTCAATGGGTGTTCTCTCTGCTTTCAAATTGAATTACAAGGTAAAATTAAAATTTTTAAAGAGCAGCGAAAACTGATCTTCACTTGCTACATTCTCTTCCCATGGTACATAATTTTGTAGCAGGAATTTTAGCGATGCAAAATCGAGATAATAATACACCAGACAACGGAACGCAGAATTAGAATTTCACGCCGCGTGGCTGTGTGTGACTCGCCGCGAGCGGAGGAGAAGCTAATTGATACGCGTGAATAACCCCTGTTTCACAGGGACTTAACACCTGTTCCGAATTACAGTGGCGCGCAAGGAAGAAGATTCGTGACAGGAAGGGGACGAAGGGTCTCGCCGGGCACGTGCCAAGGAGAAAAAAATACTCGAAAGGTAGCGGTGCGTAAACCTGAATACCCCTGGCACCCGTGGTCATGAATTACATTAATTCGTCCATCGTAACAATGATGCTAACCCTCGAAAGCCTCTTGAGGAGCCCTCGAGAAACATTCAATTCCGCTCTTCGTGTCTTCCCAGACATTTCGTAAGGACTCGTCACCATACTATAATTACTTGTGTTATAATACTATAAATTACTGTAATACTATAATTACTGTATATCATAATACTATAAATTATTGTAATATATATATTATTATAATCGGGATTATATATAAAAATTATAGTATTACAGTATTATAGTAATTATATATTATAATTAATATTTTATTATTTACTGTAATACTATAATTGTTACAATATTATATATTATATATATATATGTATATATATAACATTCTGATATATATTATAATTTATTACATATGTATATATTACTAAAAGTTTATAATACTACATATATATAGTAGATTATAATACAGTAATACATATATAGTACATTATAATATATATAGAAGGTTATAATAAATAACTACTATAAGAATTACTATAAGAAACTTTTAAAGATGCGATAGAGGAACTTTAATTACGGGAGAGTAATTCTAAAATAAATTTTGATTCTGGAGCCACGTGAACGTAACTTTAGAAGTAATTAACACGCGAATGTTACACACTTTATATCTGAAAAATCATGCGGTAATTACATTTAATTCTTGCAAAGTAATCGGTTTCACTAGCGGTTAATTCGCCCGTGTTTATCTTCTGCAAGGAGGAAAGTTACCGCTGCAGTTGCTACAGATAAACAAGCTGAGAGGGACGAGCGTGAAAACATCGCGAGCGGAGCAACGCACCCGCGTCAACGCGTTTGACAATCAGTCCGGGCACGAGTACTGTCACTCGAACGATCCGTGAACCAATCGACTGTGCACTGAGAACGAAGTGTACACTCGCATGGACGTGCGTGCGTGTGTGTGTGTGTGTGTGTGGGAGAGTGTGTGCGAATGAACGAGTCAGGAAAGGGTGCGCCATGTTGTCTGGCCGCCCCGCATTGCGCCAGTGAACTCGGCAAAATCCGGACAGAAACCCGGCCGCCCGTATCTTTTACTCGCCCAGTACCTGTACCCTTTCGCGAATTTACTATTTATCTATTCTATAGTTAGCGCAAGAATTACAAGTGGCTCTGGCTGTCTTCAAATAGCATAGAGGGCAACGCTATCTGCGGAAGCACGCTGTTAAGCTTAATATTTACAGCGAAGGATGAAGCCTCGTCACCGTGAACGGAGATAATGATTTCGTTCAATTAAATTTCGTCTCTCGTCTTTCGGATTCTTAGACGTTGTTAACTTTCTGCTTTCGTGGAAAGAAATGATTCCTTTTTCCATTCGAGTCTTACGCTTTATGGAGTTGTTATGTAACTGGCGTGTTTGTTTTTGGGAAAATCTCTCTCAGACTCCGAGTCAAATAGATAAAAATTTACACTTGTGATTTTCTGTGTATTACTCTCGTACCTCGTAATAATTATCTCAATGATTACTATCAAACAATCGTTTTAAGCACAAAAGATTTATCAAGACAACGAAGAAAAGAAAAAAATTTTTCTGGTATTTTTGCATTACATATTTCCTAGTTTTATTAAAAAACAAGTACAACTTGTCAAGTTTCCAAAACAACAACAAAGAAAAGAGAAAAATTTTCTAAGTACGAATAACTATCTCGGTTACTATTCTATTAAACCATTCGATTAAGAAACAACGACCAAAGCACTAAAGATTTATCAAGTTTCCAAGGCAACAAGAGAAACAGTATCTTTACACTAACCTAAATATTGACCGCTCTGAAAAAAAAAACTACCGAGTACGAAAGATTCGTGAAACCTCCGAAACGCGAAAAGTGAAAAAACGCAAAAATTCAAAGATTCTCTATCTATGAATCAATAGTGATTTTTAAGTCACACTTAGTCTATCGATATCGGAATTATACCTCGTCCCTCCCTCGCGGTAATTGCGATTCTTTCCCGTTGCGGATGCAGCCTCCTCCAGAACTCGTCCTCGTTTCCGGCCTTGCTCTAGCCTACTTCCCCCGGAGCGGTGCAGGTTCGAACGCGACCGATCGTTGCCGGATTTTGGGGCAGCTTCGCTTGAAAACAGCGTCGAGAATCAATTCCGCCGGATCAGCTAGCCCCGCGGTTGGCCGCGATTGCTGCGGCTCCAACGGATCTAGCCAGACTGAAACTGTTTTCCGTGGCACGGGTCGCCGTTACGCCGCCAATGGAATTCGGTATTCGTACTCGTCCTCGTTGCAACAGTCGATAGCGGGGATAATTGGTCGAGGACACGTTCACGCCCTTCTACGCGTATACGTAGATCTGTTCTATCAGACCTCGAAAGTTTTTGTTCGCTTCCTTTTAACGACGAGAGAATTTTTCAAGAGTTTCCCCCCTTTTTTTTTTAACGAGGAGCAGAAACTCGTTAGTCGCTGTTACACTTATCGGCAATCGTAGATGGGGAAAGGTTGTCATATGGGGAATATATCTGGCGCCAGGTGTGTTGCAGAAGCAGATCGCGTCGTAGCACCTGCCTCGCGGGAGGCACTACGGAATTCACGTAAATTACAGTTCCCGTTAACCGATAAACAAACTTGACCCTGCTGCTTGAAGGCAGGGAGATTTCTTTCGAAAAATATCTTCCGCGTTGACGGAAAGAGACGCCAAGTACGAGTTTTTTTTTTTCCTATGAAAGTCACGTTCAAATCACGAAGAAAGTAATTAATCGATCATCTTTGCATAAAAAGAACTGACAAAATTTGAGGTTTGAATTGAAAGTTGAAAAGTGAGGAAGCAAATTGAGAAAAAAGCGGGGAAACTTAATCATTCCGAGACGTCTGTCAAACAATTTACGGACGAAGCAAAATAAATAAATTGGGCTGTTTTAAGAAAGCTCGTAGACACCTACCATGAGAATCCCGCGAAAGACAGTTTAAAGTGTCTGAAAGCAAAAATAAAAATTGTCCTCTCGAATTTATTCGATAGCACCTTTTCCCGTTGAAATTTTCCTTCTTTTAACCGCGCGATGGCAAAGGCCGTGTGTCGCGAGAAACGAAGACGTCGGCGCGGAGCAGCAAGGCGAACAGCAAGCAACAACGACCACGACGAAAGTCAAGAACGTGAAGTGGCTACGAATGTGAAGAAGGCAAATTGAAGTAGGTCATAGCTTCTAGATTCTCTTTGCTGGCCGGAATAATCCTCACCTTGGGTCTCACCCTGGAATCGCGCGGCCAACGCGGTAAACCCTCCCCCAACCCCACCCCACCCCCTCGGGAGCCGGCAGAAACGGCAGAAACGGGGCTTGAATTCATTATTTCCCGCTTCCGCCGCTCCCCGTAATTGCATTCGCTTTCGTTCGACCGTAATTCGCCTGGCGGCCATTTGTTTCTTTAAAATCCGATTTTTTCTTCGTTTATTTATTTATTTATCAACCGTCATCGCGCATGTTTTATGGACAGTTTTTTTTTTTAGCGACTTTCAATCGAAACGGTTGGATTGTTGCAAAATAAATAGGATTTCTTGCTCGAAGAATTTGCATTAATATTTTCTATTGTACAACGATGCGTATATATAATAATTTGTATAATAGGTTGTTGAAAATTATAGGGGCACAGTAATAAAGTATATAATAATTTCAGTAATGAAGTTACAACGGCTCGATCCTGAGAAATCTAAACTAAAGATAAATCCAAATAACTCCTAAACGTCCGATCGTTGGTTTTTCACATCAACTTGACCTTCAATGCTTACGACCGCTAAAAGTACGTCTAGAAATTTCAAACGCAACGCATTTCCTCGACAATTCAAAGCAAAACGAGATTCTAAAACGCCCGATCTCCCCTAATGCAATTACTCCGTTAGAGGCAAACGTCTTTACGATGTAATTCCAACAATCGCGGCAATCTGGCGTCCCTTCGCGACCATCTCCCCGGTATATAGCCTCGTCAGGCCAGCGTGCACAATACGCGACAATCACGTGACCTCGCCGTAGGTCGCAACCTACTTCGACCTTGACAGTCGAAGAAAGAAGAACCGAAGATGGAAAATTGTGGTTGACGAGAGAGGATGCTCCCATTTTCTCCGGGGATCCTGTCCCTGGGGTTCTTCCTCTTCATCTCGGAACGCGAAAATCTCGAAAATTCTTCGCGTCCATTATCCGTAGAGTAGATAAGGATCGTCCTTGATAAGTGGAGGTCGCCCAGTGAAACGAGATCGTCGATCCCCCAGGGTGACCGTCGTTGTGTCTCGCATCAATCACAGCCGCGTTTCTCCGAAGGGAAAGACTTTCTTACTTAAAGAAACTCCTCGCAACGAGTCCCGGCGGCGACTCGAACGCGCCCGGCAACGAGGGGAATCCTAGCCGCGAATGTCAAGGCTACCCACCGACGTTATCGCGACGTTCGTACGCTTTGATTGCGGTTTTTCTGTTATTTGCTTTGCGCGAGGTCACTTGCGACGAGGCAAACTAAACGAAGCAGCTAATAAACTGAACGTTTGTCGCTCGAAGGTGGTCATTCCTCGGGTATCGCGTCGTCCGGTGTCGAGCTATGTCGTTCGTGTCCGCTTCGGGTTCGCAGAGGAGAGATGTTTTTTTTTTTTTAATTTTGCAGCATTTCGCACATCGAAGACTGGTGTATTGATGTTCAATTTTCTAAGAAAATTGCAAATACGAGCACACGTGGAAAGTTCGTAAGGGGCGAATGCAAAACTGATATATCCTACAGTGTGACGTAAGAGTTCCTTGCTATCTCGGCTATTTAATTTATTAGAAACCCTTAATGTTGACTTTCTTTGTAAAAAAGAAGAGTGGACAAATGAAATACTATCTGGATGATCATTTTAATTACTGATAAAAAGAAGAGAGTTCCCGAACGTCATCTATTTATCTAAATTAACAACTACGAAACTGGCGCGTTTGATCTTGAAATAACAGAACGCCACAGAAAAGTGGAAAAGATAATTCCAAGTGTAGTTGCAGTTCTTTTTATTAGCAGCGAACGCGTCGAGACGAACGTGTTAGCGTCGACTGTTGAGAATAGAAAAGTTATGATCTTCGCCAGAGGATCTGTTTTTCACGTGATTGTACGGAGACAATGATCCAGAAATTCGTCTCGTCGAAGAGACGAATCCTTGAACGCGACGCGACGAAGACATTCATGGAAACTGTACATCGTTCGGTGGAAAGACACATCGAAACACGTCCAGTGAAACGATTTCGAATCTTCGATTGAAACAGCAATCCTAGTGACGTTCCCATTTCGTCGCGAGAATGTTACAAAAAATCGCAGAAGCAATTTCGAGACGAAACGTCGCGAGTTTGAATTCCGAGTACAATTTACAACTCGAGTCAAACGAAACGAAGGATCTTCGACTTTCGGTTCTCCAGCGCCAAGTAACCGCGAGTAACACGTTCGTCATTGTCGAAATCCTTCTCGAAAAGTAACACCCTTTCTCGAGAAGAAAGAAGACGAGGAGGAAAACCATAAACCGAGAGAACAGAAAACGGAGAAGAGGAAAAAGAAAAGGGAGCCAGACGAGAGGGAAAGAGTGACGAGATGGATCTGTTTATTGCCAGCCGGAATAAAAATCACGGTGTGCTCGGTGGGTGACGCGTGGTTTCGCGACGAGGAGCAACGCGGTAATGTCAACGGCTCTTGTATCAGCTAGAGAGCCACTCGCCCTCTTCCACTGTCTTCTTCCTTTCAGAGCTGGCTCTCCAGGGCTTCGCCTCTCTGCTCGCGAAAGATGCAATCAATTATGACGACTTTACAATTCCCTCCTTGTCGTTCGCGTCGTCTGCCACTTCATTCGCCTTCCACGTCCTCGTCTCTTCCATCGTTTCTTTTTCTCTCTTTCCCCCCGTTTTTCTTATTCCCTTATTATTAGTACGGGACGTCTGGCGGATTTAAATTTCGCGCGCGTACTCGACGATCGTCGCGGAATTTTCTAAAGAATCGAGATTCATAGGAGACAAACGTATGAAAATTAAAATTTAAATTCTTCAAAGTTGCGTAAGAACCCTCGTTCGATCGAAGGAAGCGAAATTTTTAGACGCTCGTACGGTTCGAACGATCCTCGAAGAGATTCTGATACTTCGTGCAAAATATTCCGAGGAAGAACCGCGAAGAAAAATATCCGGACGAGACGCAAGAAAGAAAAAGAAGAGAGAGAGAGAGAGAGAGAGAGAGGCGAGTTTCGCTGAAAAACATTGGAATCGAAATTAACAAAAAAATAAACGCCGCCTCCGTTAATCTGTCGCGAACGGGAATTTTGTTTGCCAAGAGTGAAAAACTGTGTCGCCGCGATGACAGCGGCGCGCGATCAAGCTGAGGGAAACGAGACAGCGTGAAAGTCGAGCATCGTAAAAAGGGCGTAATCGTTCCGACCGGCCAATTCTGCGTGAGGCTTTCTGATGATTTTACGAGCGAGACGCGACTCCAGTCGCCGGCCAGACGCGAACGTGCGAGTAAATCTAACCTCGCCTACGCCCTGAAACGGCGCCGGCCGGTGTCGCACCGCGGAAAAATTATTTCGCTACTAGCGGCTACCGTTGCCCGATTTAAAAATACGCCACCGATCGAATTTATGCCGCTGACACGGACCACCCGGTGAGTATTATAAAAATATACTCGCTCGTATATAACGCGATGGACCAAACTGTTTTTTTTCAAATGTAAAGTTTGTCATCACGCTTATGTACTTTGTAATGTTTCCTTCCTGTTTGTTCAACTTAATATTGAAATGTATTAAATTTCGTTAAAATTTCGTGACACGGGCCATCCGGTGAGTTTCATAAAAATATACTCGTTCGTACATAACACGATGGACCAACTGTTTTTTTTTTTTTTTTATATAAAATTTGTCATCGTACTTGTGTGCTTTGTGATATTTCTTTTTTTTTTGTTCAATATTGAATATTGAAATGTATTAAATTTCATTAAAAAAAATGAACTGTTTTTCTTTTAATATACAGTTAAATTATTTAATTATTATTTCATTATTACTTTGATTTCTATGGAATAAAAAATTTCTGAAATCAGATTGTGAAATGCGCTATCACTATCGTGCATAAGTATTTGGCAATTTAAATGTACTTGAACTAAAATTTTCCAATATATAATAATTTCTACCCCCATGTGTATCTCCTGCGAGCCGAATCTTTCAAAAAATTGTCTACGTTCAGGGGATTCCCTGAACCAGAAGACGTATTGTCAATTGCCTTTCTTGTCTTGCTAATTGTCAAGTTGCGTCGCGATTCCACGAATCGAACCTCGTTTTTTTTTTTTAAAAAAAAACCCGTACACCGTTTATCGACCCGTTTCGCGAAAGAAGTCGCGAGAGCAGCGAGGAAATGGCTGTGCAGCCAGTAGGAAGAAGACATCGAGCTCGCTGTCACGTTGCTACGGTCGCGTGTATGCATGCATGGATACATGTAGCACGATGGTCTATCAATTTCGCGGATCCGGACGTTTACGAGGAGGCCATAAAGGCGACGTAATAGGCGCACACGGCCGTGTAGGTGGTCACCGGGTGGCCAAGAAATTCAGGATCAAGCGCGAGGAGGGGTTTTACCTAACCTCGAGGTCCTTCGATCGTCCTCTTGAGACGTTTCTTGGAACCGTTACAGTTACGCGCAGGAAGACGCACTAGCACTTCTCTCTAATGACGAAGATGTCACGAACGAATGGGATAAATGAAATTGGTCGATCGGTTGTTGCACGCCGGAGATCGCCGGATTCGCAGCAGGGGAGATGATGGTCGTTCAATTTCGTGGAAATTGAAGAGATTTACTGTTGCACAATGTTCGGTGGAGTTTTATGACACGTGATTGGGTTTGATAGATTACGAAGAACTCGAGGTAGGTTGGCTCGAGAATTTGAAGGAAACAAATTTGAAAGATCTGAACAAGGTTATTAAGTAATTAATTAATAATAATTCTAGTTGTCTAGAACATGTGTGAAAAGAATGTTAATTAGAATGTTAAAAATAATATTCATGTCAAATAATTGAAACGAGATTTAGTAACTGATCTTGGTGTCTGATCGATTCTAATTATCTAGAGCGAAAGGGGGGGTGTCAATGTTAGAATTTTAAAAAAATATTGTCGAATAATTGGAACGAGAGTGGTGGTTATTGTGCAGTAGAAATATAGCAACGTGAAATTAAAATTTTGTCTAATAATCGGAGGAAAACCTAGTAACTGCTTACTTTTCACAAACTAATGAATTAATCTAACAAGCCAGTCGCGTTTCTTTTTTTCCTGAGACGGAGGTAACTTTCACACTTGTTTGTTCCATCGGGTAGCTTTCCCTTTTCCTGTCGGCGATATTTTAAACGCACCAGTCAGACTACGTTTCCGCGTCGCTCCAATCTGCGTTACTCTCGTCCGTTCTCAAATTGTAACGCAGCCGCTTAGACAAACAAAGGAGAGAACAGAGGCATAATTTCCCCATATTTCCTCGGCCTCGCCGCTTTATATTCATTATTCGAGCTATGTAACGGCGCGAGGATATCGAAATTCTCGTTACAGGCTCTCCTGGCGTCGAATTGAAAACGCTCGGCGAAAGCGAAGAAAGAACGAGACGGGAATAAAAGTAAATTATTGAAAATGTCTCCTCTACACTCCGCCGAGTGTAAATTTAATTCCCAGGCATATTTACGACCGGAATTCAACGATCCTGAACTGAAATACGAAAGTAGCGCTCGTGGTATTGGCGTAACAGTACGAGATTCGTGTGTAATTTGATTGAAATAATTTCCTGTCTCCGACGTCTCTTTGCCTTTAATCTCTGTGATTATTTAACTGAATAAATTATTTGTCAATTGTCATTATACGTAAATTGATTTTTTCTTTCTATGTCCTTTTGAATAATATTGTATATCCTCTTGAACGGCACCAGTTGATCAGTAACGTACTCTGACTTGAATAGTCTCTTTCTAGTCTCTTTTTCATTCTAAATCGAATTAATTGTGCAGCTAATTGAATTGCTTATCAACAAATTTACGCATTATGTACAAATTGATTTTTCTTTCGTATTTTCTTTCTTAACTGGCGCCATATGTCAAGGTTCAAGTATAACATAACCTACAAATCTTTCCTTACTGTCTCACTTTCTGACTTTGCAGATTTAATTCTCTATTTACGCAATAAACTAAATTATTTGTGAATTATTAGTATACATAAATTGGTTTCTTTTCTTTTTGTAACGTCCATAAAATACATCTCTTAGATGTGTGTGTGTGTGTGTATATATATAGGGTTACTCTTTGTGGCCTGCAATGTATTTTAATATAGTTACCCTCAAGTATGTGTAAAAGCAATAATAATAGGTCAAGAATTAAAACTCGGAATATTGTTAAAGACTGAAAGTCGTCCAAAGTCGAAAGGATTAATTTCAATAAAATAATACATCTCTTAAATGACAGTAATCAAACGTAATCTGACTTAAATATTCCTTCCACTATTCTATTCTTCTTTCCTCGCTGAATCAAATTAATTGTATAATCATCTAAATTAACGCCACGCATAAATTGATTTTTCTTTTCGTAGCACCCATATTTCTTAACTGGCGCCATTCATATGTCGAGAGTCAAATGTAAAACTGACTTTTTGGCTCTGCAGACTTATTCACGCAACAAAACTACCGCGCGTATTATGTTATTTCCTACTTTTTTACCCCTGTCGTGTTCGTGTACACAACGATTACCTTGACACAATAACGTCAGGCCAGAAAACAATGAGTTCTCAGAAATAATATTTCACAGAACGTCGCGAGGTGGCCAGCTCCGTTGCCGGCGTATTTTATTAGCCTAGCTGGAAACCACGTGGGCTGAAACAGTGCCTAGCCGGGATTTTTCCGATGCCCGATGCTAAACGATCGTGCCAGAACCCACAGGCGAATCGCGTTTTTCGCGCAACAACGAGACGTTGTTGTTGGCCACGACCGACGCTTCCGCAATAACGCTGTTATCATAATTCATATTTCAACAAGTACCAAAAGCCTTTCTACAAAGTCGATGCTGTATTTCTAGCTGCGACACCGTCGTAAAATCATAATTCGTATCTCGGGTAGAGGTTCTTCGTAGTCTTTCTGTCACGTGAATTCTACCGCGTTAACCAGGAAAGTCCAAATGGGAGGCTCTTGTTCGAAAATTCCTCGAGTTTCTGTTTATTGCGAGTTCACTCGAGGAGGGAGGAAAGATAGAAACCAACAGTTCGAACAGGAGAAATTCGACGCGGCTCTCGAATTGTCCCCCGGTTTTCCGGTTATTTTTAGCGCGGACCGTCGACCAAAATAATCCGTCTCCCTTTTTGCGAATTTGTTTTCACTTCTTTCGAGATTAGAGATTCAATGAAGCGTCTGATAATTAAAGGATAAATTCAAGTAACTGAAAAGTGACTTTGAATCGCAAGAAGAACAACTCTGCAAAGAAAAAGTTCACTTGTTTCCTTAATAAACGCAACTCCTCCGGCAGAATTTCGAAACGAAATCGGCTTATTTGAAGCTTAATCTCGCCGGATCCTCGGCTAAGACCCTCCAGAACGACTCAGGATAGGTCGGTTGAAAGCAACTGAGATCAAAGCGCGCGAATTTCACGAAAACTCGAGCTTATCGGACGACGGTAAAAGATTGGAGCTGCGCCGTTTTCGAGGCATCCGGCCACCTGCGGAGCCTCATCGCGAGCGTGTGCTGCCAAGAGCAAGAGGAAAGGGTGTTAAGAGGGTGTCGAGAACGAGCACGCGTCAACGCACATGCTGCCATGCTAACGACGGCAAGTACCGTGTAAAATTTTTCTCGGAAAAGCCTAGCAGATGTACTGGTGGTTGTGTTTCCGAGAATTTACGTCGACATTCGTTGACAAAAATGTCAATTGTTAACGATTCTTTTTAGCTAGGGTAAAGTTTTCGAGGTAAAAAGAACAAAAAAAGAAAACCATCGAGGATTCCCAGAGTTTGTGAATTGGTTGTAACAGATTGGATCCATATGGTAACCTCTGTAGCTGTTGGATAATACCCACAGATAGAGTAATCCGAGAGGATCATTGGGATTCGAACGATGGACGTAAATCAAGGAGATTTGTGACGTTGTTCTCTCAACCTCTTGCGTTCGAAACGTGTCACGCACGTCGAGGATTTTTTGTCTCAAATTGCAACATTTTCTCAGTTTTAAGTGCATTTAAATGTAACCCAGGCAAAACAAACGATAAGTTTATTACCTCTTAAAAATTTCTATCCAGTGATATCATACCGACGAGTTCAAAAGAAAAAGAAATGCGACGAATTATTGTATACGGTTCGGTCACTCGTTATGGTCCGCGAACCAGTTGCCAGCTCGAGGGGTTAATTCCGATTCGCTGCACGCGCGAATCAATTTCCAATCTACGCGAATTGAAGATCGAAGACTTCGAGATCGAGTCAATTAGAAGTCAGAGGTTTCTTCGACTTTAAATCGACAATTCACGATTTCGCAACTTTGCAATCGAGAGACTGGCCGTCTTTGGAAAATCTGCGATTTCGCGCGGGGCGGCAAGCCGGCCTGCTGTCTAGCACTTCCGGCGGCGGTATTCGGTGGGGCAGGGGCTCTATATATGGCCGGCGTTCGTCACGCTGCGACGGATACGACGCACGCAATTTTCTAGGTCGACACGACGCAGCAGGGAAGGTCAGGATTGGTTCAAGTCCAAGCGAGTGGTCGCCGTGGCCCCGTCGACTGGTTACGCGTTTGCCTCGTCGCTCGCCGATCTATAATTAGCGAATTTCCGCGGAGCGTTCGCTGGAAAGAGATCGGACCGACGGCTCCTCTTCTCTTCTTTCCTCCAGTCTGTCGTTGGCGAGTGATAACACCGGTGAGCAGACCGAGGAGCGTTTAACCCCCTTTTTCTTACGGAGGCTTCAATCATTCAGAAACGAGGAAATAAAATGTGCTTTTCTAACAAGAAAAAATATGCTTTCCTTTTGATTTTTATAAAAGATCTCGTAAAAAGTTGGATTATAACGATCGATCTTTCATAATAGGTTATATAAAGTCAGGTTATAATGTTACTACAGCAACATGTAATTCTCACAGTGGGCGGGAAAGTGACCAAAATGAAAAATCTAATCGTTAAAATCGGAAAAGAATTAAAAGTTGCATTTAAAATTAATACTATTACTCCTTTTTGATAATAGTCTGAACTTTCGTATGAAACAAATCTGATGGCTATTATAATCACTCTTTTAAAACTCTTGTTTTTAAATCGTTATAAATTTTGCGCTATTTATACATCGATTGACAAATACTTATGGCACAACAGGACAATCAAAAGTTCCATTTCGAGTTTCTGGAATTTGTTTCTTCAGAATATTACCTTCGATCACGCAATTATTGAAGATGGATTTCGAAACTTTAAAATATTGTCATTTTAAAGCGAAAGGAATTTTTTTCAAAAAAATGAATTTGAACAATTTTTGGCCACTCTTTCTAGCCCACTGACATAATTGTGGCGTCACGTGATTTTCAGCAATTAGTGGCCGTCGAAAAATAAATTAATCGGTATTCCTACTTTTCACAGATTCGTAATCAAAAATCTACAATAAAATTGACCGGTTTGTGAGAGAAGAAGAACAAAATCACAGCGTTAATTATTCCATTTTCAAACGTGGATCGTTTAGAAGCTGTATCAAAAACGAATTCGATAAATTCGACCCAATACAGGCTGTTCAATTTGATTGAAAGAGTCTCGATTCTTCTCAACAAAGGTAGGAACGTCGATAGTGAAATTACCCAACGCGATAAACACGTAATTAAAAAAATTGCATATCTGACGACGTTTGAAGTGGGAAGGAATGGACTGCAAATACAGGATACGTATCAGCATGGAAATGTAAATTCACCACCCTCATCGACGACATGTTGGTACGCTGACAGCACAAACGTGTTATAATATATACGCAAGGAGGTATCGCGGTACCGTAACGTTTCCGCTTTCTCATCTTTCTCACGTTCGATTTCATGCGATCACGTTCACCTCCGATAGCCTTTCGGAATCGATCCAATGCGTCATGCTCGCATAATGCGGTAGACACTCATCTTGAAATACGTTGAATCATGTACGTGTAAATTTGGAGGAGAAACTTTTGAAATATCAAAAGAAAAAATCGAAGCGGGGGCGAAGTTGTAGCGAAGAATTGAAGTGAAAAATCTAGTGAAACGAATCAGAGAAGAATTTAGTTACCAAAGAGTAAACAATTGATCAGAGGAAAAGCAGAAGTTTTAGCTAAAGCTAAAGAAAAAAACTGCACGACTTGTACCCTAGTACAAGCGTCCACCGAAAGGCCCAGAAGCAACTGTTCCGACTAGGAAATGCAGACGACTTTTTCGCCATAAAATTTTATCGATGTGCAAGCATTTGAATCGATACAAAACAAATTACAGGCCCGATCGCTCAGTACCAGACAACGCCACTCCTACTCGCCACTTCTACCCCACGCCCCCTCGCGAATCACGTGACCCAAATCAACCAATCGCTAATTTTCGTTGCATTAGCATTGCACCCGATTTTCTGACTTACCGCTTTCAAAAGTCACTTTCAGTGATAAATTGAAGAGAAAATCCATCAGTTCTTATCCGAGATGCAGCGATAAAAGAAAGAGAAAGAAGCCTATTTTTCTCAGAAAAAAAAAATCTAATACTACCAACATGGCAGTAAAAAAATTATGAACAGATGACGAAAGCTTTAAATCCGTAACAACGAATGAAATCGATCGCGTTTCTTCTGCCCGAGAAAACCCAGAAAGACAAACCTGTTCTCCTATCGGACAAAAAGAAAAAAAGAAAGGGCGTGTGCGCTGTTCCTGAATTCCCCATGAAAATTAATTTCCGGCTGGCCTGTTGGAAATCGTCCAGGCCGGCAGCTTATGAAAGAAAAGGAATTGGGTTGGAATGGAGCAGCCAGCTCGGGCCGCGGAGCAACCCGCTGGCGCAGATATTCCGCCGTTGAAATTTCGAAGGCCCGTCGCGACGACCGTGACCTTACCGAACGCGTGTGTGGGCCGGAGAAGGAATAGAGCGCGTGGAAAGAGCGGTCGCGGCCCCGAAACGAGCCTCAATTGAGCAAGATGCGTGCCGCTAATTAGCAGCAATTGCCGTCACCGGTCGGCAGCCATTAATATTCGGCTCATCGATATCATCTCCCTCGGTGACCTCTCGGGATCAGGTTCGCTTTCAGGTTCGGTGAGCATCGATCGTGAATTTTGACTACGG
This sequence comes from Melipona beecheii, assembly GCA_032399605.1. Classification (NCBI taxonomy): domain Eukaryota; kingdom Metazoa; phylum Arthropoda; class Insecta; order Hymenoptera; family Apidae; genus Melipona; species Melipona beecheii. The sequence goes on from JAUCMO010000447.1 coordinate 2,888,543, forward strand.
CCGGTCAAAACTAATGCCCGGTTGGCATCGTCGCGGTTTCGACGATTTGGAAGATTATGGTTTTTTTTCTTTCAATAAACAATAAAGGTCCATCTCTTAAAATTACACGTCTTGTTCGCTCTTATCTGTGGAATAGGATATTTTATTTTATTGAGAATGGAAGATTATCGTAAATTTAATAAATAAATCTTCTAAAAATTTATATATTTTGTACATTTGTCTGTGGGAGGGGATATTTATAATTTCTGGGAAAGTTACGTGCGATAGAATGATTTAAAGTACTGTCTAATTATTGAGAATGGAGGACTGTGGTAAATTTAACAGATCTTCGTTCTGAGACGTCAAAAATCAGGAGGGTTGAATTTTTTTTAACTCGCCCGATATTAACATAAAAATTTATACATTTTGTATATTTGTCTGGGAAAATTACGTGAAACGGAATGATTTAAAATATTGTCTAGTTATTGAAGATGGGAGACTGTGATAAACTTTTAACAGATGGATCTTCGTTCTGGGATGTAAATGTTTTCATTACAGAGAAATTCATTACAGAGTATATTCTGGATGGGATACTTAATTTTTGAGAAAGTTGCGTAATAGTTAAAGTCTCTAAAGTTATCGTCCAGTTACTTCTCATCGTTGTTTTAATTATTTTAGAATACTCGCAGTATTTTTTAACAATGGAACTATGATCGACCTCCAATTTTCCAATATATTTATGCAACAAAATAATTGTCTTTCGCTGTTTGAGAAATTTCTTTTCGGATGCGCGATAAAACTAGCCTCTGAAACGTAGACAATAAAGTAAATACGAATCTTGCGTAAATATTTTTCACTTTAAAAAAAGGAACGATCTTGTAGCTCTCAAAGCAGTGAAATTGTACGAATAAAGTTGGAGTTGTTAAAACTGGGCGAGATAAGAACCCGTGAGAATTTTTATAATTGCAGCGAATTTCACGGGCTTTCAAGGGAAGAGAAAACGAAGGAAGGGAAACAAACGTTTGTTCTTCTCACCCCGCGATAAAAGGAGTGTGAACGATCTGGAAGAAAAACTAATTTCGATGGAAAGTAAGATAGACTCACGCCCGACCGATACCGGAAATGGAATAAGGGATGAGGGGAGAACAAAGCCGTGAAATGAAACCTCGCTGTTTGCACGAGATAAAGAGGCCAACCGAGGTTTTAGCTGTTCAAAGGACTGAAAGAACGCTGACAATGAAGGCGTTCGGGACGAAAGTCTCCGCCGGGTGTAAATTCAAAAAAATCTTACCGCATTGAAAATACGTTGAATGACGTTAAAAATGAAACTTTTGTGGTTCTTTGGTTCGTCGACGAGAAAATTTAAACTTTGAACTTCCAACGAAATAATTTCATTTGATATTAATCTGCGCTATCGAGCAAGAGTAAAAGTGAAAAAATAGTCTCTCAAATAGTTGGATTGTTTTTCGATTGGATATCGTGACAATTAATTTAACATAAACACTTTGTCTAATGATACATTGAAGATTTCCTTCACTTTTGAAATCAGTTGCGAAAAATGTACTCTTTGTAAGAGGAAAACGCTACTACACTTCGCTAAATTCCAAATTAATTCTAATTGACAAACACGCAAAACCAGGATTCAAAGTCTCCACCTCCTCGAAAGTCGCCGTTTTGTCGTAATTACTTTGCTCCGGCTTGTAAATACGTCCGAAAGAAGATATTCATTGCCGATACAATTACAGAACTTATCCGTCGACGCAAAATCACGGTAACGAGATAGAAAAAAAAGAAAAAGAAAAAGAAAAAGAAAAGAAAAGAAGCTTCCGCGATTGGCAGGAGCCCGATAAGAAAGAACTCCCTCCGATGGAGGCAAAGAGGGAAGAAGAAAGAAAAAAAGAAACGAGGAAAGGAAGAAGAGTTCCAAGAGAAAAAGATAGAGAGGCTAGAAAGTCGAGGTAAGAAAGCAGTTCGGGGTTTTAAGGGATAGAGAGAGGCAAGATGGTGTGTGTGTGTGTGTGTGTGTGTGTGTGTGTGTGTGTGTGTGGGGCAGGTGTGGGTGATTGGGGGCGATCGATGAACCCCCGAGAAAAAGCTGGGCTTGCGGCGGGGCCATCGGGGTGAAGGGGGCGTTGCCGCGGGGGGTGGAGAGGGGCGTGTGCCACGAGGGTGCCACGAGGAGAACGGTGGATGTAAGGGGTGATAGGCCGGGGGCAGCAGGTCACTCGACTCTAGCTACACCTCGCCCGTGCAATTCCTTTTCTCCTCGAATATTGTTAACCCTTCCTCAGGAGGTGGGATTCTCACACGAGTTTGCAATAAGAATCGTTTCCTTTCTTCTTTTTTTTTCGGTGTGTAAACAAAACTACAGAAGATTGATTATAAAATTACACACGAGATATGGATCATACACACGCGCGCGACTACGTTATAACAGAATGAAACACGCGATGTTAGATATCAAACTTTCCAAACTGATGATCCGACGCAAGTAAAACAATCTCCTTCGCGAGAGATAAAATCTTGCTTTTTACAATTTCACCGTGATAACGAAAACGATGATTCAGGTCCAACCAGCGTGGAATTTTACCGCACTTGTGTGAACGAAACTTTGGACTCTAATCTCATCTATCCTGTTACACGAACGGAAGAACATACTGGATAGTGAATGGATTCCTGTTACACGGTACGAGGAATTACAGATGATGTTACAGAACCAGTTCCCATTGCGCACGAATGGAAAATTATAGGCCCAGAGTGATTCATGCCACGCGAACTTCGATTCACGTGACAAAGAAACTTCCACTGATAGAGCGGAATCTGTCAAGAGAGAAACGGTAGAAGCGAGGAACGTGTGTGGCCGCTTAATTTAGGGACGGTTGATTTAAGAGGACAGAGCCGAACTTTGACGGTCGTCGAAAAATCGCCGGCAGACACGCACAAACGTGACCTTTGCGCCCATGCGAGATGTCATCCATCGTCGTCCACGCACGTCCTCTCGCGCGGATGTCATATCACTTATTGATATCGAAGGAACATCGCGCCGTGGAGCGGCGGTGGGTCGCTTAAATGGAAGTAATATTGGCTCGGGCTTGATTTGGCAGCAGATCAAACGCGGCCTGGCGGTGAATCGAGCCCCCTCCGCCTTTTCGGTGCGTGTACGTCGCCGCCTGATTCGAATTCGAATTCCCCGCTGATGATGTCACATCGTCGTCATATCTGGCGTTTCTATATTGGCAATTTCGTCCAACCCGTGAGAACAACCGGCAACACCACGTCCCGCGCGCCGTTCCCTGCCCCCCTAAGCAGAGAAAGGTCCGCGGTCCTGGCCCCGGAATACTCAATTGGTCACATCGGCTCGATTTCGGTGACTTTCCACCGAACCGCTGTCTTCTCAGTTAGCCATCCGCCGGTTGCGGCGATACGAAGACGTGCTGGATGTTGGTGGAAGTTTCATGGAACTTTAGATCGGTATGAATTGCTGATTAATCGCCGTCTCACGTTTAGGTCAAGTTCAATTCGATCAAATTCACGAAGTTCGGAGTTCAATTCTCTTCAAATTTCGGTCGATAGATTTCAGGAGTTCGATCTCTTGGCTTTAGAGTAACTTCAGGTTATATGATCGAAGAGCTCGAGCGTTGCTGGAAGTTTGGAGGGGGTTTAAGACTGTTTGAACGTTGGTCGCTCCTTTAAGTTTAAGTTGAGCGAGATCGAGATTTCTGGAGATTTGGGGAATTAATCAATTGTCGCTTCAAGTTTCAAATTCCAGACACTGAGTTCAAATTTAAGAAGCGACCACGCCCCTAGTGACTAGAGGGTAGTCACGTTCACAGTGAATACAGATTGTTCGAAAAAGTAGAGTAATTACCCGGAACTTCTCCGAGGATAGTCACATCCTCGCCTTAACCATAATTCTTCCACCGAGAAACCTGGCTCAAGGAAAAATCGAGAGAGGAAAAGAGAGAGAGAGAGAGACTGTGTTTGGCCACCGTGGTAAACGATATGATCAATAGAAGACGAAAATCAACGATGGCAGCGAACCCATAGCGAGGAAATTTATCGGTCGAACGAATATCCTTTTCCCTCGGAATATCTTTCCTCGTGATGACTCATCCCCTCATCATCCCCTCCTTTCACTGCCCAAATTTCCGTATTTCTTGAATTTCCTCGTCTTTTGTCGAATTACTCGACCCTTTGAGAATAGAATAAGAAAGAGAACGGAGACGACGTACTTTGATTGCTCATTAAGATTAAGAAAATGGAGACTCGAGACCGGCAAGGATCGTTAAGGTAGATGGCGTCCTAGTTACGCCACTCTCTTTCCCAAGGAACGGGATTGCACAACGTAATCGGAAGGGCATTGACTTCGTCGAGCTTGCAAATCGCCCGTAAGCCTGCAAATCGACCGTGTGATATCACGTTTCGCAACCCGTGGCTCGGCTGCGTGAACGAACCTACCTTCCAAGGGATGAAACTGACGTGCTCAATCGATTCGTTCGCGCTAATTGCCAATGCGGCACATCGATTCTATCGCTTTGTCCACCACTCTTGCGTCCAGTATTTGCGTCGATATTTGAGTCGATCGTTAAAAGCAAAATTCACCTCCGAGCGCTAACCGTTGAGTGCCGAGTTGAGCTCAAACGCGACTAAACATCAGTGACAAACACGACGAACTTTGTAAATTTTAATTCGCACAGAAGCTCTAACGTAGGCCGAGAGGGACTCGAATACGAATATAGTCGTCACTATAAATTTCCTCGTCCCAAATGTCATCATAAAATAAGAAGCGGAAGGTACGTCGCATCTCGCGCGATTACTCGAACGACAACGTCGATAATTTAAATTTAGCGCATGCGCGACTCACATCCATAGTTGATGATAAATCGATCAGTTCGACGATCGTTCTTTAATGCAACGCAACGGGAAGTGTTTACGTAGCTTTTCACTCAGCGGAAGTGAAATCGAGAGACGAAGAAATTTTGGTAACAAAAGTTTCTCTGTTAAACTGCATCGAAAGTTGCGACGTTCAGCGCGGCAAGCGTGTCCGATAACAACCCCTCCTTTCCTTCGTTCGATTAATTAATTATCGTGCTCCATATTCACTGAATTCGAAAGCAATTGCAAAGGAACGAAACGAACGAACGTTTTTTCTGCTTTATCGATGCCGGTTTCGGATCGGGGGGAAAAACGACAGGTCACGCGAGCTCAATGAACACACACTCCGATTTCCCGGCCCAGGGAAATTTAGTCCTATCGCGCTATAAAAAAAACTACAGCGTCATCGTCGATCGATACGCCTGGGCTCAGGATTCCACGCACGACTATTGTCCAATTGAACAATTCAAATGTCCGAAATTTGTCAACAACGCGAATCAGATGGACTGATTGAATATCAAAACTGCGGAGTACGACACTTGATGGTGGAAAAAAAATTTTTCTAATTTTCCAATTTATGTTGAACTTACGATTTTGTATTTTACGTTCTTTTCAATTCAGATGACATTCAATCGTCGTGGTCTTAAATATTATAGAGTTTAACTTCCCCTCAATTTCGAGTATAGAATTGCACCAAAATCCGCGGTCTGTCAACTTCTGGCAGAATCTGTCAAATTATCAAATCACAAGGGCCGACTTTTAGAATCTCACTGGATGCAAATTGACGTTGATCGGTCGGAGAATCGACGAGCAGAACGTCGATGTGTTTCCCGATTTCGGGGGGAGGAATTAATCGGATTTGAAAATGCGAGGTGTTGGAACGCGGCTGAGAAGTAGCTCAGAGTTGAAAGAGGTTAAAGAAAAGAAGATGGCCTTAATTGTAAATGACGAGTGAATTTCTCCTTTCTTCTTCCTCTTCGTGTTCATTCAAACAGCTGCCAACAGAAGAGTTATAGATGTACGTGTCTCCATGCTCGCTAAGTGCATTAAGGGTGTGCAAACAGAAGAGAGAAACGAACGGAATACACGTTCAGCTGAAAGCTCGTTGCTCGTTACACGATCCTTATTCGACAAACAGTCGCCGCGTTATCGTCGACCTATGCTGATGTAACTTCGTTGCAATTCAAATACACTCCGGCATTGCCCGCCGTATTTCATTCCTTTCGACGAATAACAAAAATGGGCTAGATAGAGCTCGTTACGAACAATGAGTCGAAAGGCTGAAAATTGAGTCTGCGAATTGTTCACGCCTTTATGCGAAATTTAACAGCAGAAAACTGTTCGACAGAATATTTTCTTGATGCCGAATTTGAAGTGAAGCAAATTTGTTAGAGTTAAAGTGGCAATGTTCGAGTACTTTTCAGGGGAGTCAGGACGAAAAACCGACGCGCCTCATAAAGAGAAGCCGGCAATTGGAGGAAAATTACGAGGGAAATTGCGAGACGGTTCGAGGGTCGGTTCGTTCCTCTCGAGTTTGCGGCCTCTCTCGGGTTATTGTTATTTGTCGAGGGATGCTGGAGAAATTAATGGCAGCAATATTGTCTGCTTTTGGCAAATTGAGCTTTTTCGTGACTCGAGGGTGTTCAGGGAGTTGAGAAAGATCTAGGTTCCCTAGTTCTGCTCTCAACTCGTTCCGTCCCTTTCCTTCCATTCGTCGATGATATTTTACAAGATTGTAATTTCATGAAAATTTAAACCTCTTCCTAAAAAGTTCCTAAAATCCCAAGGATTCCTACAAACTGTAAACTTCTTCCTAAAAGTTCCCAAAAATTCCTGAAAACCCCAAGGGTTCCTAAATTGCAAATTCCAACTATGAATCTCTTTATAAAAATTCCTAAAAGTTCCTAAAATCCTAAGAATTCCTTCAAAGATTCACCCCACGACCGAAGCAAATGTCTACGAGTGTCAGAAATTCCGACACTTGAAACGCGAAAGAAGAAAACCTACAAACGATCCTGTTAAGATAGATGAACGAACAGTTGGCGAGCGACGCGTTTCCATGAATTTCGCGGTGGTTGGGATTAGTGGGTTGGCCAGGCGATCGCGTCGCAGGCGAAGTCGCGGCTGATGGTGGCGATGCTTCCGGCGGAGGCGGAGGCGGCGGCGGCGGTGGAGGGCGGTTCTCGGTGGCCGCTCTCCGGGAGGGTTGCATAATACACAGCGAGCATCGAGCTGCCAGGGCGTTGACTTTGCCAGGCATTACGTTTCTTACGCGTTGCTTCTCCCCCATTGCTAATATCGCGCCCGTTGCTCGTCTCCTCGCTTGGAATCCCTCCGGATTACTCGAGCAACTTGCAGCCCGACCGTGCGTCCCGTTCCTCCTTTCGATGAAAAACGATTGAAAAACGCGCCTCCCTCTTGGCGAGAGACGATCGTTCGTAAGTAGTTGGGGGCTACTTGGTGATCCGGTACGCCAATTTTGAAATTCGGAACGGCGCTGAATGAAGATAAACCAGATGAAAGTTTGCAGTAGTTTGTCAGTGTTTGTCAGAGTTGTTTCGAGTGACAAATCAATTTCTAAGAGTTGGAAATATTGGTCTTGCGTTGAAAAGTTTGTTATAAAATTGACGCTATATTTAGCAACTGGAATATACAAATTCACGAATTGTTTGCTGTTGTTTAGAAAGTGGGATGAATTGTGAATTTCCCGTCAGAAAACTAATTTATGGAAAAATTCTGAGAAACGTACACGATAAATCAACTCACGCATAAAACTACACTTTGCAGAGAGCGGTACAAGAAACTGATTTTGGGATCTTCCGAAGAAATGTTTTATAAATTTTCATCAGCCCCCCCTGTTGAATCTTTTTCATCCGAAACTCCATCACCGAAGATAAACAGTAATTTATAATCGGGCAATATTTACCGGCCGCCATGAATACCCGGAAAATCCACTAACCCTCTGTCCAAACAACAAATCTTTCCATCTGTAATCCAGCTCAAACACGCATGTCTGAGCGCAAACATCCACCTTCGTTGCAGCGTCACCTTCGTACCCCCTCCGGTTGCTTTTCAACCCCCAGAAACGAAAAGCAACCAGCGAGCACGTTACTCGAAAAATCCTCCCCTAACTTTTCATATGGTGACACCATAAATCTCCCTGGATCATGTACGCGCGTTCCATTTAATTACTCGCGCTCTTGCCCCCAAAGAATAATTTTCCACCCCAATTGTCGCGGCGCGTTTATCGACCCAGGGGCCACCGTATCTCTCTCGATCCCAATTAGCCAGTGATTCACGCGCGACGGCCTTGAACCTACGTGTACACCACCATTCGTTATTCGGTGTATTTGGATACTGGCACTCGTTGCCAGTGAGAATTTTGGCAAATATTAGTTTATTTGACAGGGAGAACGTGTACGAGACGCCGGCTTTAGCAAATATCAGTTTATTTAATCGAGAGTGACGTTCGTCAGTGAGACAAATTTTATGAAAGATTTTCAATTAGCCACGCGAAATTTAGATAATTCGGAATATGCGAAGTCCCAGAAACTATCACGTTGCAGTGTATCGTACAGAATTATTTAATTATTTCTTTCCTCTCTCCATGATTTGTCTTAAATCTTCAATATACTTTCTCCAATTATCCAAAGCGTATGCGCGTGATAAAACCAAAGCACGCAAAATCACTGAAGAGCGAGCAAATTTCTACCGAACACTAGCAAGTGTCTTAATGTTTATAAACCATAGGGTGGAGGAGAAACGTGGCGAATATCGGAGGGGGGCGGTTGTGCAAACACCTGCGGAAAAAACGAGAAGCGTTTTTTTCGAGAAAGAGAGAGAGAGAGAGAGAGAGAAAAGACGATCGTGGGTATCGTACGGTGTGTGTGAGAGCGTTTACGGTGGTGGCACGACCGGTATATGACAGCTGCTGTCACGGCTGGTGCTTCGACCATGTGCTCGCTGCTCTACGCACCCCCTACGTTTACTGCGATGATATAGCGAACCACCACCACCACCCCCACCACCACTGCTCTGCTGAAATTCTCGACGCTTCGAGAGCGTGTTATGGTCATCGATTTTTGAAGTAGATTGCTTTTGTGGGGAGCGGCTGTCGAGTCGTCGGTTCAAATTGTTCGGGATCTTTACTCGACGAGAATGGAGAATTATAGAATAAGGTGAAGTTGGTGTCGTTGAAAAATACTGTAGCCAGTGGATGGAAAATTTAATTGCAAAATTGTTCGAAGTATTTCGTTTTTTTTTTTTTTTTTTTTTTTTGAAGCTGTGTGATTCAAACTTTCGTGGCAAGTGAATGCAAATACAAACGACTGCAAAATTCAGCTTCGAACGTGAATTTGACCAATTGTGTCTTCGGTAAATTGAGAAACAATTTAGAATGTGTATCTAATTGGAGGTCCCGTCAGGCGTGCACGTTTCCACTTCGAGGTCACGTGAACCTACGATTCGGCTGCTGAATTTGGGTCACTCTCTTTTGTACAGGCGGCAAGGGTTGCCCTTTATTATTTTGAAACCAGTTCAGAGGAGATCTGACAATGGAGGAAGAATCGTATCCCTTTCGAATGGAGTGAAAACCGCGATGACAGGTACGATAATGCCTCTTTCAGAGAAAGTGGTGGCCCCTCCGCGCCGCATGGCAAAAGTTACGCGCTTTTATTCCGTTCACAAAGATCTCGGCGCGCAGGTATTTCTCGATTTCGGAATAATTTCAATTCGTCGCGTCTGGTTCAACTTTCGTACGCTCGATATGTCGACGCAACAACCTTCGATTACCGAGAAAATTTATTTTTAAATCAATATATCTGAAATAAAAGTTATTCTTTTACGATACACTAATTTTCTACCATCGTTGCCAATTACTCTCCACCAACAACGTTAAACAAAATAAGACCAGTCGATAAATTGATAACTGACAAAAAGTAAAGAATTAATTTAAATATTATCTCCGCTCGGTAGCGTTTCGAATATTTTTTTCTTTTCTCCCCGTCGAATGATGTTACACTGATATTTCAATGATCAATGGAAGGCTATTTTAATCGTGTCGAACGTTCCTAGGAGTGCTGACAAATCGCTGAAAGTTAAGCTTCAGCCGACCTGACGTAATTTGAACTGACGCCTGCTGACACAGTGACTGAACGCCGAGAGAGAGAGACGCGTGCTGTCTAAATCGGCTTGATTATACAACAAAAATTCGTTCATCCGATGTAACTCAAACGCCTTGACGCGAAACCTTCGCGTTCGCAAATATCAACTCGCCTTCCCGTCAAACGTAACGAGGCGAAGCGTTTCTTTGCAATTCGGCCCGTGGTATTTTCCCTCGGTCAAATAATTGAATTTGACGCGAAAGCTCAGCCGACGTTGAGAATCTAGGACTGAAACCTCCGAAGCGATTTATCCTGATCGGTAAATAGAAAAGCGAAATTATATCACGAACGATTGCGAACCACGCTGGAAGTTAAAATCGCAGAATGAGAAGATACCGTAACTGTAAGATTGAAAGCAACATTGAGATCCTGGGCGTGGGAAGCGCGCGTTGCCTCTGATATAAGAGACTGTGGCGAGCACACATGGGGTCGCGAGAAAGGAGAGAGAGAGAGAGAGAGAGAGGGATGAGGAAGCGCAGCAACCCCGAAAACGTTCAAAACGTAACAGTATTTCACCACCATCTTGATGCTACCCAATCAAGATGCTATCGCGCTGTTCCACTTTACAGCAAATTCGCGATACCTGGCCAAGATTTTTATCTCCGAAACGTAACAGTTCGCGCGAACGTTCCGTTCCCTTCTCGGTGCACACCGATGTTCCTTCACCGCTGATTTTTTTCATCTCCTTGGAACTGTGATCTTCCGAGACGGGTAAAATAATTAAATATACATTTTTTTTTTTGCAATACAATGAAGTGATCTTGAAGTAATTAAAATCTTAAGAATGAGTGATTCATTATTCCGAAACTAATTAAAGTGACTGAGACAATTTAATAAAGAGTATTTTATTAAATTATTAGTAACTGGAATTGTTAAAAATTCCAACTATTCTTAAATATTATTATTAAATAATCATTGTTTTGTTAAACTATTAATCTTCGAAATAAATACTTTAATGTAATAAAAATATTTTAAATCTTCGAAATAAAATCTTAAAATCTTAAGAACGAGTGATTCGTTATTCTGAAAGTTTAAAACTACTTAAAGTGACTGAGACAATTTAATAAGAGTATTTTATTAAATTATTAGTAACTGGAATTGTTAAGAATTCCAACTATTCTCAAATATTATTAAATGTTCGAAATACTTTAATTTAATAAAAACAATTCAAATCTTCGAAATTTTAATTTAATAAAAATATTTCAAATCTTCGAAATAACGAATTATTCATTCTTCTCGAACGTCTCTGGATATTTCAATATCCTACGCTGACAATAAGTTACCCACATCTATAGACTGTGCCGAGCCAACATATTGTGTCCACGTAAAAGTTCCAATTTTTTACAGCGCTCTTTGCGAAATTAAGGTGTATTCACACTTGCAGCTCGTATCTAATCACGCCTCATTATTATCTACTGAAATCGGTCGACCGATTTTACTGCGCACGACAGACGGAAGCGTACAATGATCACACTGTGAATGTACGGTAACCATTACAATAAACCGGTCGCGTTGGCCGGTGTCTGGCGCCTAGCCTCACAAAGCTCAGCCTCAAGCTTATCGCCGGAAAGTTCAAGAACAAGGAACATTTGTCCACTGTCACAGACACTTGATCGTTGCTGCTGATCGCGTAGTCCAATTACTCGCGCGATACCAGGCCCCCCCATTAACTTGAGAAAAAACGCCGATCTGTTTACTCGTTTTACGACTATGTTTATTACCCACTAACGGCGCTTATTTCCTAATGAAGGCGTGTCAGAATCGTTCGATGTTGATTGCACAGTTTCACCACTCTATGAGAGAACTTGAAATCGAAGTATCCTTCGATCGTTTTCACTTGTCGTCGTGTGCTATTCTCACGTTGGGTTTTCCCCTGTTAAACGGGCAACTTTTATTTATTCAACTCTAATAACGCAAATGGAAAGGCTCTTTGACTATTCCCGAGCGTTTAAATTTTGCAGCCTCGAGTTGCACAGTTGAGAATATTTCGGCGGGTGTTCGCAGAATTTGTTGCACGTTAAGCGAATTCGCCTGAAAGTGAATTTAACGCGAGCTAGTTAATTCTCACGTGAGTAATATTTTAAGAAAATTTTGTCAAGTCGTTATCCTCCTTCAACCAACTATTGGACGGATAGATAAAAATTTAAAAATATCGAATCACTCGGTGGAAAAACACGGAATATCCGTCGAGGCCACGGCAAACTTTTCGAAATAATGGATGCAAAACAACTGCACGTCGAAAGAGACAGAGAGAGAGAGAGAGAGAGAGAGAGAGAGAATGTCAAAACACGTAAACTTTGCCTGCAATTTTATTCGAATTTCCCGCGGAACAATCAGATGTCTGTCTGTATTCTGTTGAAAACAAAGATCGAAATTTAATTCGAAAGTCACTGCAATCGCGATTAAAATCGAAGAACTTCATTCCATCGGAGCAATATTCGTGAAAAATTTCGCCGACTCCTCCATTTCTCTGAATTAAGTCACTGCCAACTGTTCGTTGCCACTCGCAACGAACGCTATATTCCGAAAAACTGTCCACTGTATTAATACCTTCGCGTACCCGCGTTAGTAATTCGTAACCATTTCTCAGTGAACATGCAGTGAATTATAGCAAAGTGCAAGTGGACATTGTGCAATTGGCAAAATTTCGAAGGCTGCAAATTCAACATGGAACGTTACAGAGGTATCTACTTTTTGATTGTACATTGTAATATAATTACTACACTATGTCATATAGACAAACACAGGGATACAAGTATAATTGGCAACAGCCAGATCCTTAAATTAAAAGATCTTCTCTGCAAATACGTTATGAAATTGAACACGTACGTGTACAGAAAATGCGGTATTACATCAATAACGTGGATCATTGTGGAGATACGAGTGATAGCCTACGAATTGGAAACTCCTCTCAGCGAGTATCTTCCGCTCTGATCGTGCTTTCGCAAGATCGCAAAGACACAGAGTGTAGACACAGGAGGGACAAAGTGGTATCGATCTATCGCAGAAGGGACGAGATCTAATTTACGACGAAGTAAAATCAGGAAACTGGCTGGAGGGAGATACCGGCCTGATGGCGTCTGACTCACCCTTGGTGAGAAAGAATTACGAGCATCGAATGTTCGACCTCTCGTAGAAATCCCGGGTTTTTCTTAGAATTCCACATTTACCCGCGTTCGTCTCGTGGGACCTCGCGGCAGCCCCGCGCGTCTGTGATCTTTCCGATTGGACAACGCTAATGGGAAACATGACGGATTTGAAGGGAGAGGCTACCTATTTATACTTCGTGTCGCGTCCAGCGAGTTCTAATCGTGGCAAAGACTGGATTCGTGAATTTTTCCCTAAAAAAAAGAAAAAAAAAAAGAAAATGGATTGTCAACACATATGGTTGGAGCAATCTCTCGGAAGAAACAACAGAGGAGTTGTAAATTTTGTCACTGCGCCGGACAATTATAATCTTAATCGTGCGAAAGTGTAAACTCGAGCCGTTTCCGCAGGACCAAAGACGTAACGAAAAACGAACAGGCAAACTCTTCGACGCATGTACATGTTTCTAGCAATTGTAAAAGAAACCCATTGGCTTCCAATGCTAGAAACATCTAATAAGCAAACGGAAAGGATTAAAAAGCTCGGTGCTCCGGAGAGGAAAGCAGAAAAGAGAAAAAGAACACGGTCGAGAAACATTCCCTTCTTCCATATAGACGCACGTAATCCCCTCCAGAGCGAAAGCTTTGCAAACTTCGCACGCCACGGTGTGGCTATCGATCAGAGGCCGTCTAGAAAATGATGCATTACGTAAAACCTGTCTCAACTTTTCCGCCGCTTCAGTACTTCATCCGTAAGCCTTTTAATTTTCACCGTGAAACCGTGTCACGTGATCCGACACCGGTCCCCTTTGAAAACTATTCCTAACAACTGGGGAGGAGGAGTTGCAGAGAAGGACTCGTCGCCTTTTCTTTTCCCTCGACACACACAGAGAGAGAGAGAGAGAGAGAGAGAGAGAGAGAGAGAGGTATCATGAAAAAACTAGCAAAAATTTATCGCAGCCAGGTGTCGGCGGGGGACGACGCGAGAAACGACGCAGAAAATCTATTATATCCGTTCCTCGAGGGAGAACGACAGCGACAGATCGTCCCGTCTCTGCGATATCTAAATTTAAGAAGTGGCACCACCGCCGTTTCCTTCGATACGATTCGTGGATCGTTCGCTTCTTTCTAAATCGTGGAAAACACGACGACGATACGCGAATGAATAAAAGAAGAAGAGGAAGAGGAAGAGGAAGAGGAAGAGGAAGAGGAAGAGGAAGAGCGAGAAGAAGGTAAAGACGAAGACGAAGACGAAGACGAAGAGATGGACGCCTGTGATTAAGATAGAAATAGAGACGGATAGACGAGTAGAAGGAAGATGGATGGGCAACGAGATGAAGAGGGGGAGGGAAGAGATGCCGCGGAGAATGATGGTATGCGAAAAAATACACTTGGCACTTAGCTTCGGCAGACGACGAGATAAATAACGCGCGTGGGTGCGGCTCACCGATGTCTAGAGACGACGTTTCCACCGGAACGAATCAGCTACGAAGAGAACGAGAGAACGAGAGGCGACCGAGGAAAACACACCAGAGCGGAGCCACGCGCTCAACTTTCCTCATCTTCCGTCTTTCGTTCGTTCGCGTTTTTCAATTCAAATTCAAAACTTCGCGTGTGTATTTTGCAGGGAGGATTTTGTGAAGAGCACATTGTTCGACCGTTTTGAAGTAATCGAAAGGGAGCGATATCTGGTTATATATCGTTTGGACAAAGTAGAACGTTACAGTCGATTAAGTTTCCTTAAAAATCCTTAAAGCAATCGTCGAGAATTGAAAAAAAAAACAGCTAAACTCTCAGAATTGAAACGAAAGCTCGGGGATTTAATTTCAGATTCGTCTGAGCAGAAGCAAAACCGCTGAATAGGAGAGCGGTTCGAGTCGTTCGGTCCGGAAAAATCGGGGAAACTAACGAGCTGTAGGTCGAATCTCGAGCAACAGTTTCCTCGACACACTGGATTTTGACGCAATGCGTCACATGGTTACTGTCACCACTCGCCACTTGACTATTCTCCGAAGAAAAAGTCGACCTAAAAAGCGTTGAATGCGCACCTACTTCTCCTGGCCCGTCTGTGCCTCCTTTTTTCCCCCTTTTTCTCTCCCTCTCTCTTAATTAATCTTCCTTAATTTCCCCCCACCCCCATCATTGCCGCGTCGTACGAACGAGACAAAACGCGAGAGAGACGATAGATAGGAGGAGATAAAAAAGAACGGGGAAAAAAGGCGTGAAAATAGGGAGGCGCGTAACGAATCGCGAAACGAAACAGCAACATTTTAATAATACACGTATCTGCATGCTCGAGTGGACACGTTGCAGGCGCCAACATGCCGTGAATATTTCTTTTATTTTCCTGGCGGACAAACCGTGCTGTTTACTTTTCGCGTTTCGACCAGCTGGACAACACGCCTCGCGCTTTTCGACAATGCTCGCACGAGATGCGAGTTCGTCGATTCGATGGCGATCACGCTTTCACCTTCGTCGCTGGACTGTGAATGTTTATGCGACAGAAAGATACATTAAAAATAAGAAAGTATCGCTCAAAGTACTTGCTTTTCGCTCGTGCGCGAAAAAATATTTTGCAAAGTTCCATTTAACGCAGAATAAGTAAATAAGATCGGTCTTCGAACCTCGCTGACACGAGATTAATCAATCAAAAATCATTTAACGCTGTAAACGTTGTTTCGCGACTAGAAACAAATATATCGCGAAAGTTGAAGCACTGAACTAAAGACACGATCTGTTTCAATGTCTTATTACTTGAAAGACAGAGGTCCTCGATAAATAATTTTCACGGCGAGAGCTAGTTCTACGCTCTGAAACTGCAAAATAACAAAACGCGTAGCTGTCAATGCCAAGAAGATGAAAATTTCCTTCTAAATTACATCTAATTTACATCCAAGTCGACATCATGCACATTTCGTAAAAGTACGTGCTAACTTTGATGCGAGATATTCGGTAAACCTACATTCGCCGACGTCGCGAATGTCGAAGGTGGTTCGCGACCCCCTTGTGGGAAAAACGGCCTTGAGCACCGATTGATTCCGCAGAGGCTATAGCCTCGCTGATTCTCCGAGCGCGTTCTGTTCTACTCCACACGCTTTTCAACCCTTTGCGATCCGCGTGGCATTCAACAATTTATCTTCGATCGTTATTATGAAGTAATATCTTGCACTCCAGACATTCCCCCGTTGTGGCAATAAAGTAAAAATCAATCAACGTTTTAAAAAAAAAAAAACATTCCTCTGCTCCATCCTACCCTCGTGACAAAAATTTCTCCCGACAAAAATCGACCAAAGATCAATCTCGACGAAACGCCGTATTTAATTTATATCCTCCACGTAGGATCGCAAAGAGCGAATTTATATATATATATATATATTGATGAGTAATGAGCAAAGAAACTTACCCGGAGAAACGGCGAGTGCGAGGAAGGCAGCGGCGGTGGCGAGCAGCAGTATCCTAATCGCGTTTCCGCCGGCTCGTCTTCTGCCAGGCCTCGGCGCGGCGTGGCAAGCAATCCCGTGGCCATGGTTCTCGTCCGATTGCACGTCGAGGACCACGTACGCCGGCTCGTGATACAGATGTTCGTCATCGTTGTCGGCGTCGTCCGCGACGCCGGGCGTCGCGGCAACGCGTCTACGTCGTCGTGGCCGTGGTGATCGCGGCTGCTGAAGGTCGCTGGCACTGCAGCTGCTGCCGATTGTATGGTCGATTGCCGGGCCGTGATACATGGCCTGCAGAAGCGACCACTGCCGTGCCACCGGGGGTTGCGCTCGTCAGCGTGTCCTCGTCGCAACAACGACGCCGTACCAAGCCGGGATTGCGGCTCCGCGAGCACCAGCGCGTTCCTTACCTACGGCACCCAGCGATCCTAAGGATCCGCGGCTGCGAGGCATCACCACGATCTGCCGCAAGCCGAAACCACACCACCAGCACACCCGGCCACCAACCACCAACTCGTGATCCCCGTTCTCTCGTCTTTCTCTTTTCCTCTTCCTTTTTCCCACCCCTCCTTCCTTTTTCCACGCAACCGCTGAAAACAGCTCTCTCTCTCTCTCTCTCTCTCTCTCTCTCTTCCTCTCTCTCTTCCTCTCTCTCTTCCTTCTTCGTTGTACGTTTCGTTTCTTTCGAACGCAGTTTTCGTAGGGTTTTTTTCTATATATATTCTATTCTATTCGAAACGGATGTCTGGTGTTTTCATTTCTGTTTCGCGTGTACGTGCGTTGTTTCCACTTGGATCGGAGGTGAAAACACGGTGAAAACACGAATGGAGAAGAAAATAAGGTAGACACCCCCGACGGAACTCGACGTCGGTGAAGAGGAGGCACCGCGTGCGATCCGGCACTCCTACGCGCGTCGACGTCGGAGGGAAGAAACCCTCTAAACGAAAGCGTACGAACGCTATATTACCGGCGACACGTCGCGGCTCTCGCGGTGTACGTGCACGAGTGTGCGGCCCCGTACGTGTAAGGGAGTAGCGAAAGGGTTCGTCGCACTCGCTAGTCAAACCCTTTTTTTCTCTCTTTCTCTCTCTTTTTTCTTCCTTTTCTTTTCTTTTTTTCTTTTTTCTTTTCTTTTCTTTGCCCACGCGAATTCTCTTTCTCTTTCTCTCACACTCGCTTTCTCGCTTCCACTCT
Source organism: Melipona beecheii (assembly GCA_032399605.1). Lineage (NCBI taxonomy): Eukaryota > Metazoa > Arthropoda > Insecta > Hymenoptera > Apidae > Melipona > Melipona beecheii. The sequence continues at coordinate 2,906,279 of JAUCMO010000447.1, forward strand.
CCCTTTCACTCTCTCTCTCTCTCTCTCTCTCTCTCTCTCTCACTCCCTTTCTCGCTGTTACACTAACAAAAAAAACGTTCTCTTCGTCGAGTAAAGTTGGGAGTCGAAGTTCACAGAGCACAGCGTGTCACCCACCACCGTCTGGTCTTACACTTCTTTCCTCTTCCCTTGTCAATTTCCTGCTTTCTTTCTCTCTTTCTTCCTTCGTCTCCTGTTCCACGGCCGGCTCGTCCACGTCTTAATCCTTACAACGTTCGAACAACAGCAGCAGCAGCAGCAACCGGCTGCGGCTCGTCGTGTGTCCAGCGCGCCTGGACACTACCACCGTCCGGCAGGAAGTGTCGACTGCCACGAGGTGGACACCTCTGCGAGCCTCTGCCAGCGGCAGCAGCACCAGCGAGACAGCGGCGACGACGACGGCGGTAGCGCTAGGCAGCACCGCCGGTGCTGGTAGCAGTGGCGGTAGTAGCGGCACTGGCAGCTGCAGCTGGTGGTGCACCGGCGCATCCGGATACACCGCGCATTCGTATACGAAACTTAGTCACGTCTCTACCGTGTCTTTCTCCTCTCTTACGTCTTCACTTTCGTAATTCATCAAAACCACCGCTTCACTCTCCTATTTCATTTTGCATTACCATTCTCTCTCTCTCTCTCTCTCTCTCTCTCTCTCTCTCCGCACGGTGTCTTTCGTTTCTCCAATATCAAAAAAATACCAATTTCTTTCATACGTATGTTTCTGTATGTTATGATATTTGTATACATATATATACGCGTATATTCTTATTCGACTATCCGAAAGAAATCCGACGAACTTATTAAAATTCAGGCTCGAAAAGGGAACACGAATGGCTGATCCGTCGTGGCGGAGTCCTCGACGTGAACTGAACCGGTGTGGACACGGGCCGCGTGTCGTGTCGTGTGCGGCAACGTCAGTGCCAGCCAGTAGTAGAGGCCAAGTCTGTCGCTGTCTAAGCTAGGCAAGGCACTCGAGGCTGGCAGCACCACGACGCGATGGTCTCTGGTCGCGCGACTGCTAAGCGCTTCGGCTACGTCCGTAGCGAACTCGTGCGAGGCCCGCAACGCTCTCTTCAGCCACACGTCCGACTCGCGCGCAGGCGGCGAAACGGCCGCGCGCGCGCGCGCGCGCACGCCCCTCAGACTTTCTTTCCTTCTTCTCCTCGGCACGGCGAGACGAAGCAGGACAGCCACTTTCCAAATGTGTAAGTACCCCCGTTGGTGGTGTAGAGCCGAAGAAGGCTGAGAACGGAGAGAAGCGCGGCTCTGTCGGTCGACTCGTACTTTTGGGGTATACAGCAGCGCCGCGACGCGCTCCAACAGCACGTCGGGACGCCCCTCGATACCCCGCCGATGCCATCGGCCTGGCCCGAAATCGATGCCCCGCAACGCGACGTCTCGAAACCACCCCCTCGTTGCCGACCTGTGTGCCATCAAGCGCTGCTATACTCGCACCCTCCTTCTTTCTTCCTTTCTCTCGCGTTATCTCCTTAGCTTCCTCCTTCTTTAGATGGACGTGGTTCTCTATCAACCCGTTGATCTTGTCGTTTCTTTTGTTCTTTTCAATAGTGTGCCCGTATTCTTTTTCTGTTTCTGCTGAGGTATCGCGTTTCTTCGCGATATACATGTATCTCGATGTTGTTTCGCTCGCTTCTTGGTTTGTCAATTGGACAGCACTGTGTTTTTCCCATTTCTCCTGCTTTTTCTTTGATCTTTGATTTTACGATTATTATTGTCTTAATTTAAATTAGGAGTTTCTTTAATTTCTTAATTCTTTCTAACGTTTGTGCGTTTATGTTGCTAACGTGTGTGTTTTAATATTGTTTCTCCGATACTTTACATCTCACGATTGATTAATTAGTACTGTCTTCTCTTTCTCTCTCTCTCACACAGTGGTTACTGCATTCAGATAAAATTCTGTTGCGTTAATTGCGTATCTGTCAATTGCTCCTTTTCACTCAGACACTGTCTTTTCTCTCATTTAAAATTCACTTCTTAATATTCTTGCTCTAATTACTTACTTTCTTTCATTCATTTTATTCTTCGTTTATTGTTCGTTTCTTGTACTGCAATTACTATTTTTCTTTCTTTCAAGCCTTTGTTGTCTTTCTTTCTAGCCTTGTCTTGATTTTCTTTCATTATCTTCTGTCTCTCTCTTCCTTCTTTGTACTGTAACTATTGTCTTTCTTCTTTTCTTGGATAATGTCTTTGTCTTGGTTAGTCGAGGTTCAGAGGGTGTGTAGGTATAGTGGTTTTGACCGTTCCATCGTATTGTACACAGGGTCGTATCTTTTCTTCGTGGACGAACGGATACGTATTCTCTTTTTACAGCGGGATACATGAATGGTGTACCATGAACGGCGGTGTCATGTGACACGGATCGATCGCGGAAGCTAATAGCCTGCATCGATGAGAGAATTGCGCTGGAATTGGCGTTTTGTAAAATTCGCTTGTTCCGGGGAAATGATGTCGATTGTACGTCCATTGTGTCACACATTCATAAAATTCTTTTTAATCTCTTGCTTCGTTTTTTCTAATAGTCAGCATTACCATATCTTTGGTCTTAACTGTCTGTCAAATTATCATATCTTTAATTACACACATAACTGTCATATACAATTAATTAAAATTACACATTTAATTAATTTACACTAATTTTTAATTTCTGGCATCAGGTACAAGAAATGCGTATTCGTATCTTTTCACAGAAAATGAATGCACGATGAAATCAAGGACGTGATTTCAAATAACTGACATAAAGAATTTATCACTACGTGTGGAGTGATAAACACTTAAAAACTCTTGAAATTTTCGCGATAACGTTATTACTGCGGTAACGAAATTCATAGGTGGAAGTTGAACGCGACCCATAAAAATTTGCCGCAACTTTTTGCCCATTTTTCCTGGAGTTGGCACACGGTAACCGGCACAAGTGAAACGCCCCTTTGTCGGGTTGCTTATTGCGAACGATGCATCCAAGTCTCCACAAAATGGCTCCACCGGCGAAATAATATGACGCAATCATTCGAATTCAAACTCCAGAAGTGACCAGTTACAAAACTCTCACAACCCGTTGTCAATCATTTTCATAACAAGCCACGGTCATAAATCACCGTATCCACAAAAATATGCAATTACGTTCGTCAATTAATACCGTGTTTTACACTCGTAGAACACAATCAGTCACAAAAATCTACGCCTTCGTTAAATTTGAAATGTCATAACTAAACTGCAGATTTTTATGTTCTTGCGATCTCGTCTAAAATGATAGAGTAACAATGGAAATTGACAGAACATTTCTCGATAGAAGGAAATCTATCATTTTTTTTTTTTTTTTTAACGACTACGGTCAAAAATTTATCAATTTTTCATTGATACTACTGATAAGTGTGACTGTGAATGATTGCGTATTTTTATGCGTTTATGGAAACTAAAGATGCAAAATACCTTTTTTCTTAAAATCAAATTAGACATCGCTGAGATCTGGAGATCCTCTTCAAAAAAATCTCTTCAATTACTGCACAAAGGCGTCCAAAGTTTAACTCTCTAGCTAAATAATAGTTTATGGTTATGTGCTACATCATTTCCACCTACAGTGCCAATAAACCAGAGAGTCGCCAGTATCAGGAGAATCGTCTGTTCTCGTGCGAGATTTCCGTGGAAAGCGGGACACGCCGCGCGTTCCATCCTGAGTCGCCTTGGAGATGCTCCGAGCAGCCAGAGGAGTCAATAGACTCTACGTTGCGGCAGATGTACGTATCGATTTTGGAACGTTGATTCGCGCGTGTTCCAGAACGATACCGTTGCCCCCCAGTTTCACACACAGAGACGTCCAAGAGAGATGCAAAGCGTTTCCCGATCATTTCTCCAACAATGATCACTTTTTCCCAATAAATGACAAAGTTCATAGTTTGGCAGCAGGCATGCGAGACGAGACAGGGGGTTTCAAGAGCACCTGGAGGCCACTGGGTGGCCGGCATCGCCCTCGCCAGGTGGTTGCAACTTGTTGTTGCGGCTCTCGGAACTTATTGTGACGAAAATTCTGTAGTGTCGCAATATTCACGTGCTCGACTCATTGACTGACTGTTCTGGCGTTGATTAACATGCACAGACTATGGTGTTATATAAATTTTTATGAACAAAATGTAGCATTTTAAATGATAAGACAATTGAAGCGTGGATTTTCTTGATGTGTAATGACGATTGGAAAGTGATTTCGTCGATGGATCATTCTAATTAGGAATGAAAGGCTTATCTATGATGATCGTTTCTTCTTCTTCTCACTTCACTTGCAAATTGGAATTTCTGTATGTGAGTTTATATTACATAGCCTTTAATTAATCTTTTTTTACCATAAACTATACTAACATCGCAATGAAGTTTGATAAAATTTTATTTGAATACAGATAGACTTGTAGGATATATGAAGCGGCAGTCTCTCTTTTTCTCCTTCTCTCCTTCTTACCCTACTTTTAAATCCATTTTCTTGATTGTAAAATACAGGTAATGCAACATCGTTAGTGATGCATACTGAAAATCACGCATTCAAAGAAGAAATTTCGTGGAAATGGAAAGGCCACATGCAGCTGCGTTCCATGGATCGTTTACGATGCCCGTTGCCCTTGGCTGAGAGCTGATACGTCCTTCGGGCACGACCCTATTGTCCATGGTGAAAGGAATACGTGGACTCGATCTTCCGCAAAATAAAAAGGAGCCTCGGTGTGGTCACCCCTCGCGTGGCACGCGCCACGATCCACCTTTCTTTTTTCTTTTTTCGTCGTGTAGCCAACCGTCCCCTTTCAGATCCCTAGGATAAGGAATCCTCCCTACTGCGACTGGGGGAACTCTTTAGAATGTTACGGTTATTCGGTCTGCGAGAAAGACGAAAAATAGAAGGAGAGCTTTCACGGCGCCTTTGATGTTTTCGACACTGTCGCACGATTCATTCAGCTTTCAAGTTTCTTCACTGATATTGCCAAGAAACATCGCGGAGACATCGATTTATCTATGTAGAATGTAAAAAATTGGTCTTAGTGTTTGGGATTAACGTGACTTGAAGATGAATGGATTTTAGTTGAAATATTCATAAATTTGACGACTGAAAATTTTGAGAATTTGAATTTAGTTACATATTTTAAATTTCCAAAGTATCGTTCCTTTGGAAAAATATACATTTGAAAAAAAAGATAGGATCTCCTTGCAATTAAGTAAATAAATGAGACAAGTGAGACAAGTGAGACAGGGGGAAAAAGAAACAATGCGTTTCATTATTCTGCAATGCACCCTACTGGTTAAACATAGCGTCATATTTCATATATCGTTATTTCACCGGAGGCTGTTTTCCCTGCTGCTGCCCTTGAGGATTTAAAGAAACTGGAATAAACGGCACCCCGCGTTGCACTTATTCCACAACCAGGATCGCGATTCGAACATCGATGATTGAACGCATAAAGGAAGACAAACAACGAAACTCTCGAGGGAGCAGGTGAAAAAACTGCTGCTCTTAAGCCCACGTCCGACCATCATAATTGCTCGTACGCCCATTAAATTCGCCAAAAGTATAGTAGGATAAAAAAAGATATATATATAATAGCCCTATTGTGTCATTAATATTTCTTAAAGCATGCCTTAAAAAAATATTTGGTAGTAAAATTTAAATGACAAATAAAAAGTTAGAAATTCGAAATTCTTAGAAAATAGAAAACGAGAGAATTGTAAATCAAAAATATTCGAAACCCAGGGGATTTGAGATTTGAGAATCAACCTTCGAAAACTTTAACTTCGTGAAATTCCAACCTTTTAAATATCATTAATGTTAACATTTGGTTTGCTAATTCCCCACTTATTCGTACAATCCATTAATACTCGTATATTATTTGAGCAAATCGATCAATGTGTCCACATACTCATGAATAGCATCATATACTGACCACCTCCATGCATCTTGAAGGAAACGAAGCTTCCCCGCTTAAGAAAGAAACGAGAAGGGAGCAAGAAGGGCCTCCACGTTGGGGGTGGCTGATACAAGTGGGACATTGAAGAAAAGGGTTAGGTCCCATACGGTGACAACGGCAAAACTCGAAACGACGTCGTCGGACTTGGCTTCCGGCCATTTCCCAACTATCGATCCACGAAGCGTTACGACGAAGCTGCCCTACGTGCAATTATAGGTGTATCGTGTGTATAATACGACCCTGGTACGTGCATAGCCGGGGGATAGATCGCCGTCGGTGTACAAGGACGATTCCCGAAATTTGGCCGCGACACCGGAATCGCGAATTCTTCGATGGCCGTAAGAGGAACGTGCTATCAAGGATAACTGTACTGTTGCTTAAAACTCGTCCATCCAAGAGAGTTCCAAAAACGGGTCAAATTCCATCCGTCTAGATATGTTTCGATATAACCTATTTAGAGAAATATAAATTATTAACGTCATGGATTTACGGACCGCGAAAATATTCAGAAAATGATTGAACTTATTTCATAAATAAAAATTGACGATTCGTCAAGTTTAAGTGAAGTTTGAAATTTTCAAATTTATTTCCAAGTTGAATCATTTTATATATTATATATAGGTCCTCTTGTACAACGAAGCTAATATAATTAGTGAAGTTTTATAAATTGCAATTTATAAAAATGAAGTTATCGTATTATTATAACGCTAGACTTCTTTATATTTATTTAAATCGATATTTGAATATTATGTAGAGAAGATTAAAAGTTCTATGAAATGATTCATTTAGTTGAATGTAACGCAATTAATAAGAATAAAAAAATTGATATGAAAAAGAAGTCAATGTTAGGAGTTCATGTGCAAGATGGCCCTTGACTCGTGTCATAATTATATTTTAAATATTATGATTTGAAATTATTTACCCAATTATTTGTAATAATAAGTGCATTCAATGCAGGAAGGAATAATCAGTAATATTCATCTTGAGCAATGTTCATAGCAAGAATTAGTAGAACGCAGAATTTTAACTTTAATGATTATTTCTTGTGATATATTTTTGGGTGAAGCGGCGTGTAAGAAAGACACAGTTCACCCACCCTACGAATGCAACACAACGGTGCGTTTCCACGTATGCGTGGAATCGATAACTGGGAATTAGTCTGACAGGCTGTCTGCCAGAACCACGTACGTATATCTACGCGAAAAACCTTGCCAATCATGTTAAAGTAATTACATCGAGCAGGTGACCAACTTAAATATAACTGGTATACTCTTCCTGAATGAAAAATCTCTTAGATTAATATTGTCTTCCGATTTTCCTTGGCTCCTGAAATGATTCTCAGTATAAGAAATTATTGAACAACATTGGAGAAGCAATGCTTTTATTTAAAACAGTCGATAATATCCTTATTTTAGTTACCAAAATTTCCCCCTGAACATGCAGCTTGTCCATTCTATTTTCAAATTTTAATTTTTGCATTCATATAATAAGTCCTTGTACACATCTTATGGATAATGCCATGTACATTAAGTAATTAAAATAGAAATGAATGTTGTGCTTGAAATTATGTCAGAAACTCGAAGTTCCGGCTGAAAATCAACAAACTTCGATCAATGGTTTAAGATATAAGGTTCCATTCAGAACAAATAAATGATTTTGAAATTAGGTTATCATAACCAGTTCAGTCGTAAACGTTTTACCTTTCTATTTTTCTACGGGCTCCACCTAAACACACTATCATCTGCGTCGTATCAGGCTGACATGTACATGAAAAGAATGCCAGCCGACAGAAAGACAAACTACAGAACAAATAAAAATATGTCTGCACAACTGCGCCGTGAAAGCCAGCGCGAGACCGAGATAAATAGAGGATCGCCGTAGTCGGTACCGAGGATCAATATGTCACAACCACGGTCACAAATATATAAAGCAATAAGCATACATATAGCCGGTCTATACATACGTTAAACGTCTTGTACACTTCGTTCTGCCATGAGCAGCCAATCCCGCCAATACCGTCACAAACCGCCAATTCCGCCATGAAATCATTTCTCAATTATCGACGATCGATTACCGAAAAATTTACATTTACACGGAATTCCATCGAAACCAACGTGAATATTCTCCGTTAATTCTGTTTTCGTTTAACGTAAAATACATTTTTCATTTGTAATAAAATTCACATAAAATTCGTTCGTAAATATTTATTATTGCAGTCGCAAATAAAACAAAATTTGTAAGTACATTCCATTTAGGAAACAATTCGATTGAGGAAGAATATATTTTAATATATCTGTTTAATATTCTTATCAAAAATTGATTTTTTTTTACCTATTATTATATAATAATTATTTAATTATTATATAATACTAATTAATTAAATTTTGTACAACTAAACGTATCGATATTATCGATTGATTTCGCACGATGTGAGTGGCGCTGTGATCAGTACATGTTAAATGTCGCGCTCTTTTTTCTTTCACGGTGAGGATTGAAAGTTTTTAACGGTTGAATTTTATTTTACTAATTGTTAACGAATCAATTCTTAACATTAAAATTTCTTCCTCTAGTAGTACGATCAATTCAATCTGATTGTAACATCAAGATATTAAAATGGATTTCACAACACTTATAACATCCAGTATTCTCGTTACAATGGTAAAATACAGAAAGGCACTTGGCAACCAAACCGGTGAGTACTTCAACACACGATAAATATATCAACACTTTTTTTTCAACCATTTTCTTTTTCTCTCAAATATTTTAATTAGATATAAATATTTAATCAACGTGACGTTTGATATCGGTATAACACGAAACAAATTTCGTAGCTATTTCGAGATACAAATTCAGACACGCAATATAAAAATGATTAAATATCTAAATTCATAAACTTACAGATTTATAAAAAATTGTTAAATAGATGTTTCTCAGATGCAAAATTCAATGACGAAATTTTATGATATTTATTCAATAAAAATGTAACTCTGTAATTCGAAATATTAGCACCATATTAAGCAAATCGTTATTATAAAGTGCGATATAAATATAAACCGTTTTGTGTATATTATAATAAACTTCAGGGTATTAAAAATACCTTCTCTTAACTGGCCTATATACACTCGTTCATGAATGTCGAAACGCGTATAATTATAATGTTATTTTAAAAATCCTCTTGTCCTCTTTTCTAAGTCATATTTTTTTTTTCATTGTCCATAACAATACTTTGTTCACGATATTGCATTCTTCCGTAAAAAAATGACGTCATTTGTCGAGATATGATTTAAATAAAGTTGGTAGATTTCATTTCAAGAAATCTTCTACCTCTGCTAGTTCTCTTGCTCGAGCTTGTTGATGAGCCCAACGATCTTCTGCAAGCTTATCGTTCACGCCCCATTTTTCATGATAGATACGTTGCTCACATGTTGGGCATTTTTTACCCCCTGCAAGAGAGTAAGAGATATTCACAATTCATGAGATTAATGTGAAGCTGCAACTATTGGAAATTACCATGGAATGGAGGAGTCTTCATGAATGTCACAAGACACCGCAGATGAAACAAATGTCCACAGTAAAGTCTTTCTACATGCATATTTGCAGTTTCGTTGGTCTCTGCATTTTCTGGGTTGGGTGGCAGACATGTTTTTCTGCATGACTGACAATGCTCTTGTGGCAAGATCTTTACAGAACTAAATAACAAAGAAGAAACATTAGCTGACAATAGTAATGACGTTGAGTAAATTGTAAACATTGATCAATAGACATACTTTACGAGGAAAGAAATAACAACTTTCAAGGATGGTGAAGGAACAAAGGGAGATTGTGATTTCTTCCTCAGTGGTGGTTCTACACACTGTCTAGCTAATTCTTTTCCTTGGGCTATAAAATGACGTGCAAATAGTGGTGGAAAATTTGTATCTGCATCTTCTAACCTACGCATAAAACAATTATTAATAAGAAACATAAACTTTCTGATTATTTTTTAAGTCATCATTGATACATACTTTACGCAAGCAACTGGATAATTATCTGGTACCTCGATTTTAGCTTTGAAATAATATAACCCTTTTTGAATCTTCAAACTGATACAAGAATACTTCTGTTTCAATTTTAATTCATCGTCGTGTTCCAAAATCTTTTTTATAGCTGAGATTTCATCGTAACAACAAATCAAGGGATTTTCATCAATGAAATTGCGAATAAACTTCAATATTGGTAGCACCTATGGAATTAAAAATTATATATTAAATTCATAAATAACAAAGTATTACATTTCATAGATTACCTGTGCTTTTCCTAACAGGTTCTTGCATTCCTTTTCACAAACTTCTGTTAGACCATCAAGTAATTTCACAGACAAAGTTTTGCTTTTCAATTCAATTAAGAGTGGAGTACGAGGATAGTCTTTTGAGAACTGAATGCACACAATAATGGTTTTGCAACTAGTTTTCCTACAATTTTTGTAAATAATTAAATTCATTAATATAAAACATTATCTGAAATTAGTTTTCAGTTATCACAGTCACTATTGAACTTACATTATTTCCACTCGCACCATGGTGCGAACACAGGAAACGAGACGACTACCATCAATGACATTTTGACAAAGTTTTGATATCTCTTGTAATTCATCATCGATAAAGCCCATGAGAAAATTGAAACAAATGTTACTTCACACTCTAGTAATTCCTAAGTTTTATTATCAGGTAGAACTGTACATCCAAAACCAGTAATGTAACAGAATTAAATTTCGAAATAAGACTAAACAGATAATTCGCCGCGTTAGTTTGATTCCCAAAAATTAAAATTATGTCATACAGTTGCCACCAAGGTCAGTGAGGGAACTTGTGCTTAGTTCATTTAATGTTTGGAAACATGAATCAACAACGTTGTTACATCCTATTTTACGATACATCTTCAGTAGTTGAACGAGAAAAAGTGATTAAGAAATAAGATATTGATAAGTAAAATAACATAACATTTTGCCAACAGTTTATTATTCTTTACTTTTTGTAACAAAATGTATTCTGATATATTATATAATCATTAATTATAGTTCTATTGCATATATGGATTATTTCTTTTAAAAAAAAAAAAAAGAAAATATATGAAAGAAAATATTTCTTCAAGGAAATAATTGTTTATTTAGTCATTATGATTATTTAAGACGCTTTATGATTGAATGACAATTGGGAAGTATAGTGACCAATAGGATTGTTTCTTTAATATCTAAATTACGCATCAATGGGCTGTTCTAGTAACGTCATATTCTATGGTAGGAAACTAACCTAGTGTAACACACGTGTTTACGAAAAATTCAAACCTCGATTCAAGACAATACGATGTCAGAATGAAAACTTGTATCAAAGGATCACGTTAAGGCTCAAATAACAATTGGTTTTTGAATGCAGCAAAATTCTGACAAGAATGTCGCGAATTGCCGATACGAGGGAAGTGATTTTAACTAGTGACAGTAGCAGCGAACATTGGAGCGCGGCCGTGTGGGATCACCGAACAGGTTCTACTTTGTCGACCTACAAGTACGCTGGTGCTCTCAGTCACAGAAGTCTTCAACTCTTAAGTGACAGTTATGTAGTGGGTGCGGATCTAACGAAGCCGCGTATATACGTTTGGCCGTTAAACAGTCATACTCCCGTATCTAACCTTCGATTGACAACGCCGGGAAAGGTTACTGCCTTAAGCTGCACACCCAATGGTGCCTACATCGTCGCCGCCATTTCCGAAAAGCTATTTCTCTGGCAACTGTGCAACGGACGTTTGTTAAAGAATTTATCGCAGCATTACCAAACCGTGAGCTGTTTGTCGTTTAGCAAAGACAGCTCTATTTTCGCCAGCGGTGGTGAGGACGGATTAATTTTTATATGGTCGTTGTATCGCGTATTGAACGATGAGCATCCTACGCCATTGCACACCTTCTCTCATCACTCTTTGCCAGTAAAGGATCTACAATTCGGGCATGCCGGCGCGAGAGGAAGACTGTGCTCTGTATCTCTCGATCGAACATGCAACGTTTACGACCCAGTCTCCGGACAGCTATTGCTCACCCTTGTGTTCGACGTACCGCTCAGTTCCGTTTCCATGAACACACGCGAAAGTGATTTATTCGTGGGCTGTACCAACGGTGACATATACCGATTCAATTTACACGAGCCGCCACGTGGAATAGAGCATCATGTGCAGGTACGGAACGACGGAAATTCGGAGGGCGTGATAGTTTTCCATGGGCACAAATCGAGCGTGGTGGCATTGTCGATATCGATAGATTGTCGATACCTGGTGTCAGGCTCGACCAGCGGAAAGGTTCACGTTTGGGACATAGCCAGTCACCAAATTCTTCGTACAATCGATCACAAGGGGCCAATCACCGCAGTATTCTTCGCGAAATACCATGACAATTTCCGGGTCACCGACCTTAAACCGCGTTTGCAACTATGCAACCTACAGAGAATATCAGATGATGTTGGAAAAGAGAGTTCCATCGAGGTGATTACAAGGGATCGAAATACCATTGATATCCTAAATTTTGACTCGTTCACGGAGAAAAACATCGATATGATCGGATCAGGGGACCCGACTGCCAGAAAACTTCTCGAAATGAAGGAAGAAATTGACAAACTGAAGAAAATCAATACCGCTATCTATCAATACAGTGTGAAACATATTTTGAATAAGTCAGATAAAATTTAACTTTGACTTAAAATTTTGTACATACGAATTTCTATATTAATTGTTAGATTATCAGGAAAAGTCTTTTATGAATCGTAATAAAGAGTACCTGTTGCACGTTGTAAACAATAAAGTAAATTTTACTTATCTCGTATCCCATCTATCCTTTGCGATTTAATAAATGCAAAAAAATCGAGACGTATCTATTTCATTTAAACTAAATTTAAAAAATAAAAGTACAGACACTTTGTTAAAACAAATTTTAAAACAAACGGATAAAATGGATTAGAGAAAGGAACTCTTTTTATATTTCATCTTCGAAATGCGCGCGCAATGATCTTACAATTAGGTAAAGATTACAGCGCCAATGAAGCGGTGAAATGAGGAACTACATAACGCGATATATTCGATTATAATCGATATCTCCTGATCGATTTATAATGTTGAGATGTAATTGACCGTTAGAAGTAGTATTGAAAGTGAAAGCACAGCAAGAAGAAGCTTTCCTTCCGAAAATTCTTTAGGTAAATACTACAAAGATTTGTTTTAGATATGTTTGATACATTTACAACGAGCATTATTTGAAAGAGTTGTCACATATATTTAGTCTAATAGTTAGAAGTGAATATATGTATATATGTATCTTCATGTAGTAACGAAATTTGTACCAACTAGTTTGTACGTGTATTTTTTTATTTGTTTCAAATATACAATACATAGATATATTAATGTACAAATGTATATAATACATGACGTGCTCATAGTGAAAGTTTTGATTATTGAGGGAATCAGTTCTCATCCCACCAAGTTAATTTGTAACACGAATGAGATATTATATATTATTATTATATTTCATCCAACATTTAATATTTTTATCGTCTTCTTCTCAACATTCTATTATGCTATTTAACGTATGTGTATAATTTCTTTTTTTTAAATAAGAACTATTATTTAAAAGTTTTGGTTTTCTTTTATACAGATTATTGATTGACCACGAAGGGAACTTTGGAACATTAGAGCGATATTATCAAGATTAAATCATCATTAATCCAAAGAAAAGAACGTCGTGGTAATTAATGATAAATCTAATAGATTTTCGTGCAGATATCGTAACATTTGATTTATTTTAATAACAACAGACTTTTTCAGGACGGAATGCTATCATCGATAAATCTATTTTCTTTCTCCTGTTTCTGCTTCTGTTAAGAGTCAAGAAAAGTACGTACCTTTCATTACTCAAACTTCTCAAATAAGCAATACTGTCATTAAGAATAAATTAAAATTTATGCTTTGTTACAGATTTTTTCCAGCCCTCTTGTTTTTCACTCGATTAGATGATTCCTATTTGAGGACAGGCTTCACTATGACTTTCTCTAAACTATAATTACATTCATGACAACGTTTCTCGCATCTAATCGTGAGTCGCATGTATTTTTGTTCCTCTGGTCACTCAATCATGTCGTAGGATGAAAGATCCGAATCGACACGGGTGACTGGTTGTATTATGTAGAATTCTTAACGAGCATAGTGACCGCGGGTATTCATTATGCCCGTGTGTAGCGACACTCTTTTGTTTGTGTTTAATTTATTAGTTCAGGATAGGTTTTCTTGCACATCGTGTTGTTAAATGTCAATAATGATACATTAATGAATAAAATATTGATGTAATATTTTAATGTTAACGATAATAGATATTTATAATAACATAGAACTATTTTATTAGTTACAATTAGTTCCGATGTAATTAATTTCAATAGAATTTGATACATGTAATTTGGAGATATTAAAGTCCAATTTTATTTATCCAAAAATTTATTTTTCACGTGCAAGAGGGCACATCGCGACAGGCAGATTTCAGAGTCAAAACAACAACTTTTTATTATTATCTTGTGTTCTCAAACATGTGTTTTGATAAAGGAATCGCCTGAGGATATTTTTACTCATTGAGTCTTGCATTATTTGCATTCAATCTTATTCTCTTTTCCAATAAATATATTTGTTTCCTTATTAAGTTTAATTATAAAATAGAATCATCAGAAATTGAAATAAAATAAATAAAATGTAATATCAAGGAACAGTAGCCCACTAGATACAATTAAAACAAATATATTAATTTTTTTTTAGTTCAGGATTTTTAGGTTTAACCATGTTTATTGTCTGAATCTCACTCACGTGCTCAGGTGTTACTTGAGTGGGAAAAAGCCAATAGGCATGATGACTATAATTTATAAGACTAACAGTTTCTTAGCAACTGACAATGCGTCAATGTATCGTGCACGACGTATTTTCTACATAGTGTGTGTGTGTGTGTGTGTGTGTGTGTGTGTGTGTGTGTGTGTGTGTGTAATTAGGCTGTAGAATTGCGTCGTTTTCGCTACATAATTTTGATTAACAAATTTAACAAATTTCATTAACAAATTTGTCGTCGATACGATCACAGTTATATATCTTCTTGTTACATTATCTCTCCAAAGATTATATATACATGTGATTATGAATATTTATACAATCGTGAATATTCAATTAAAATTGAAATATATACGTATTTTCATCACATTTACATAATGGTCATTAGCCACTGTCAGTTGATTTCAGGAAAATGGTACGTAAATTAGAGTGTGAAAGTTGAATGTGAAACTCGGGTGTCGGAGGGCGTCCCGGGATGACCTCCCTAGTGTAGGTTTGCGCCCGGGCGTGTGAGTGAGAACCGTGTTGGTGTGCCTGTCCTTTGCCACATTTTTTAAATATAGGGCGGCTGGATAGGATAGGTAGCTTACTTTCTGGCATGTGTGTCTTAATTGTAAGTAAGTAGGGCCGGGCAGGTTGGCACAGTCTCTGGTCGCGTGCGTTCTCGCGTGTCACACCTGTTTCAGGAAACCCAATTTGAAAAATCGACGGAGAATCTGACGCGAGCGAAGGATTCCTCTCGTCTCTGACTTTGTTCAGCGGTTTTTCGAATTTCGCGGTCGTGGTCGCGTGTAGGTCTCGAAACGAAACGAGCCTAGACTTAAGTTTCAGCCGGCGGACCGCCGAAGAAAGAAGAGGCCCGGCAAATTGCCGTAGAAGAGGACAACTACTAATGGCTTTCCATCTTCTGGACCATCCAGAACATGGCAAGTTATTCTCGTTACTACTTTGTCACTATGCTCGCTTTTGGTACATGTAGTATATGTTGTAGTAATATTTTTTTGTCGGTCTACCATTGTATTTGTTAAATCGCAATTTAAGCAATATTTCGAGAAATTAATTACTACCAGAGTTGCGAAATAATTAAGAATTAGTGTTGTGAATGGACGTTTGTTTCGATTTGAATTGCTGCGCTGATCATTTTAGTCTGCTTTAGCGTTGCGAATGATAAGACACCGCGATCGAATTGTCATAAATTCTTAAAGAGTAATATTGGTAAAAGTTATAAAATTTAAATCCAAATACTCATGTTCAAATTGCTTTAAATTAAATTTTGTTTGCTAAAATTCAATCAGTAAGAAATATAACAAAATGAATATCAAATGGAATGCAAATAATTATCGTATGGATCATTGAGAACGATTAAAGAGAAAATTCTCTCTTTAATCCGTTCCAAACGAACATTAAGGAACGACGATTGTTGAATTTTATTAATTTTTTTATGTTTAAGTTTGATTCAGATAACATCAGCAAAAGAAAAGAATGAGTAAATAATGTTCGATATTATGTTTCATTTCTTCCTTTGTCTTCAAACAGAAGAAGTTTGTACAAGCAAAGAAATTAGATTAGTTTTTGAAGGGTAAATTTAATTTAACTTTTAATTTAACTTTTATTAGATTTGGATTTTCGTGATAATTTTCCTTAAATCTTCTTTTGCCGTTTGTTCTGATCAATAATGATCAAAGGATCGAATATTTTATAAACAAACGTAAAAGAAGGCTGAATGAAACCATTCAAACAAGGAGAGTCTCTGTTCTTCTTCAGTGCCAGGTTTATCATATAACGCGAGACTCACAAAATTAGTAGATCTTTTTGGTATAAATTAAATAGATAGAGAAAGATCACTCGATTCGTTTCTTTAGAAAGAGAAAAACAGACAAAAAGTTTGCACGTTCGTGGACTTGACATAAGGAGGACGATATTATCCGCGAAATTTATATTCTCACAACATCACAGAGATAAATCATCGTGCTATACGGGGGGAAAGGGGAATTTAAAAATTGTTCATGAAAAAACATGGAAATAATACCAAAAAATTGGCGTTGTTGTTTTACACTCTGTCACCGAGAAAAAAATATTTTACGAAAGTTATAACTTGTTCATATCAACTGACGATAAAATGATTAACTCGTGGTACAAATACATACGTTAAATGAAACGAAACGTGGTCATCGCTCTATTTAATGGCTGACAACATTTCAGTTATGATTGTCCCCAAACAACTAATTCAAATTGAAAATTCGGCGTCAAACGACTATTCGCGCTGTTTACGTGACTTTAGTTTTCGAATTTAAATTTTCGGTAATTTACCTTATCGCGGGCCTTCGTGTATAATTGCGAAATTTAAAAATGTGTTATCACTGTGAATAAATAGTTTTGTAGAATTCACGCGCCATTTACTTTGCTACAATCACTTCTCTCTTGAATATTTTTAACGCTGTACTCGTTCATCGATCAGAAAAATATTTTTCACCTTTCATTTTTTGCCAAGAGAGAAAATCACAGAGGATTATACATAAAATATCAAATGATAAAATATCAAACAATTTGAGAATAATATGATCCTTATTCTCAAATATAACATTTGTTTATAAAAACTATACATTCAGACACAAATTGTGGATAAAATGGAATCTTGATTTTTGCGTTATAAAAAAATTCATTATTTCTCGTTGGACGTGCAAAACAGGGTGTACGATAGAATTGCTCTCTGTTCGTAAATATGTCGTATAACGTTGAATATTATAAACATATTTTGTTTCTGAAAAAAGCTGATTTTATTGTTTTTTAGTACTTATTGGTTTTTTTAAACAGGCACGATCAAGACACGATCGATCGCTCAATGCAATCTTGAGTCTTGATCTAGCGAATATTAAAGGGAAACAGTTAAAAAATCATCCAAAGGAAATATACAGATTAGACCGGTATTCAGAGCGCAAGAATGTTTAACAATAATAGTAGTCGTATTATTCAATCCTTCACCTGTCTGTATTATTAATTTTATTTCTGCAAGTAAAATTTCCTTCGGATAGATTAACCCCTTTCTCACGGCCTTTCGAAGTAGGTGTGCGTAAAATCCTCGCGTTACACGGTGGGATTCACATTACGTAAAGCGAACGTAGTAACTTTGAACGCGCATAACACATAACTCTTTCTTTTTCCCACTTCTCTATTTCAAGTTATTCTCGCTTTAATGAAATATCAGACGATCCTTCGATGTTAATTATTCGCGCGTTGACGAAACAATTCGAATGTACGCGAAAAATTTTCACCCGCGTTTTCCGATTAAACCAGGCTCTTTTCGTTTTCCCACCTTTCGGATCGCCAAGTGTCCACGATTTTTTCGGAAAGGAAGATATATATGTATATATATATCTTTCATTACGAAATAATTATTCGAATTCGAAATCACGTTTTATGTGGGTTTTACGTGATTTTCGTTCCATTGCGTTTTTGCACGAACCTCTGACCATTTTTACTCTTTTCGTCCCGACAAGGAAAAAGAAGAAAAAAACGGAAGCTGAAATTACGGCGAAAGTTGAAATTATTTTACTAATGCGATTTTTGCTGTTTTACTTTTTCCATTCGACGTCTAAATTGATTAGCTCTTTTATTGTAGCAGCACCGTTTATTAAAGAACAATTGTGCAGATGTTAGCGCATTAAACGAATAATTAAACTTGCAAACGATACGAGATAATAACTGGTGATCTAATAGTTTTAATTAGAAACAGAAAGAGTGAAGAAAGAGTAAAAAAACTGCACGACTTGTACCCCAGCACGATTCGTCTCACTTTTTGCCATAAAATTTTATCGATACGCAAACATTTGAATCGACAAACAAATTACAGGCGCCATCACTCGGTACTAAACAACGCCACTCCTACTCGAGGTCCACGCCCCTTCGCGAGTCACGTGACCCAAATCAACCAATCGCTAAGTTTCGTTGCATCAGCGTTGCACCTGAAGAGGCCCGATTTAGTAAAAGGCACGAAGAACAGGATCAGTTCTCACTTACATACCTACGTGTGTAAATACGTATCTCTCATTTATCTTTCATCTGAAATTGAAATTGAATCTGAGGAGGTCTCCGTCGTGATGTTATAAAATGTTCAGTTATATCCCCAAGAAAGCCGTCGTTTTGTCCAAGCCGCAGCACTTGCCACGAAACGTGTCGCGATTTCGCTCGACGTTGCTAAAGAATGGAATTAATTATTCGCGTTAGTCACGACCGTCACCGTAATATCTGTGGCGCGTAATTCACCATCGGCGAATCGCGGGATTTGCCATTCATGTTTTACATCCTCTCTGTACTGAATGTAGAGGGTGCCCTCGTAAACCGCTCATCTTGGCGGTGGTCGCAATCCAAAGACGCGTTTAAACCGAACACGGGGGGTGAGCGAGGGAGGTTCGTGCTCGATTAGAGTAAATGGTCATCGAGAAATCTGTCCGTAAACTCATTTACACCCGGGAGAGCTTCTTCACGGCGAATCGGGGCAAACGCATCCTGTAGAGATTAGATAAGACGGTCTCGTTTAATTTTATTAAAGCGCGAAGCTTGCCGCTCTAAACGATGCGTTTCAACGTCTCCTTTCAAAGGCATCGATTCCACGGTCGATTTCCACCTCGACTGTTAATTCCGCGTGTAATATCGCGTTTGTTAATTACTCACCGTGTTCGCAAGGTAATCTCGCGTTTTACGAGAACTCCGGCCCGGTGTAATTGTTCCAACATCGGGAGATTAAGATTGCTTCTGACTTTCGCTGTTAAGTCATTTTCTTTATTATTTCTTACTGGCGACGTCTCGTTCGAGAAAGGCACGAAATAAATTTTATTTCATTACTGAGGGAAAAAGTCGAGCGAAAAAATTTTTTCGTGAAAGTTTCAAAAACAACAGATGGCGTTCTCTCGTTTACACAGCTGTTTCATTTATGTATCATTTGTTGAATGATACTGCGTTTACACAATTTTTCTTTCGAATTGTCTCACGATTTTCTTTCGATTTGTTCGCTCGAATCTTGGTAGATTCATCAGTGTCAAAACGTCTTATCGTTGAACAGCCAATCTAGCAGAGATATCGGTTATTTAAAATTCGTTTCGTACGTTTATGTTTAAATTTTTCGAGAAATGTCGTCTCTCTCAATTTGGAACGCTACATTTGCGAATAATTTCAGCAATTTATTCTCAAGTACAGGCGTGCTCGATGAAAGCTCGACATCGATTTAGAGTCCAGATAGAAAATTTTCAACGGGGAAACCAATCATTTTATATCTCTCGCAGATAAAAGCGAAGATGCGAGTCTATTCTTACTCTTTTTGCAAATAACAAAGCTGAAACAAACAAAGTCGAATACACTTAACGCGCGTTTCTTATTAGCAGACAACGTGAATAATACATAATGAATTTACGCGCGCAGTTCCGGGGAATAAATCAATTGAAACGTGCATAATTATACATTTAGCGAAACGAACAGATAATTATACATTAGACTTGCTCAGCCCCTGAGATTAAAGTCCTGGATAAATCGTTTTCCTCGCCCCGATGATTTTTCAATTTCGCTCGATAACAAGTCTTCCACGAGCGGTTGCGAATCTTTGCGAGCTTCCGTGAACTTTCAGCGATGTTTAATTCCGCGCCGTATCGGAATTGACGTTTCACGATGACAAAAGTGCTTTCATTAGAACTCACGTAAATTGGGTTAAGTTTGCGTTGGATAAAGTCTCTGAGAATTTTTCAAAATCCATGAATCCTGCGGCGCACGCTGCTGCGTACAGTCACAATATTATTTCAAGCTTATTATTGCAAGCAATCGTTTCGCTGCCTGGCAAACCTTCGCCGGGGAGACCTCGAATATAACACTACACTCTATAAATTTCTACGTCTTATTACCTAGTCCTCTAAAAAGTTCTGAAGGTAAAAATATATTTTGTGTTTAATCTCGACGATTTAGAGGTAATTATTTGACGTCGTCCGCGATTTTATTACGATCCGTATTTCTTGGTGTATTTCTTGCTCAACCTTCTCGTTTGAGAACACATTTCTTTCTGTCTCTCCCGTATTTTCTCTTCAAACCAGATTAATATTATTTCAAACGCAAAAAAAAAGAGAGAAACAAAAAGGAAGCTCGTGACAGCGCGCTGAACTCCGAAAAAACCGGGGCCACGTGTTTTCTTCTGCTTCGACGTCAGAAATACGCGAAATAATTATTTTTTAATTGCGCTGTGAAAGGGCGCTAATGCAATTTCTTCGTTTTCAATATCCCGTGACCTTCGTTTGTAACATTTTATCCCGTCTCTCCTATATTCCACCGCCCCCCCTTCTGAACCAGATTGATATTATTCTTTCACTTTGAAAAGTGGCTCTCGTAACGTAGTCTTGGCGTAAAGGAAAAAACAGAAAAAATAATAATCACGCGCGATATGTTGCCCGAGAAACGGCGTCACGGTCTCCAGTAAAAATTGACGACGCGCGCGAATAAGCGGAATTTCCTTACTCGAGGTGTTGCTCGAGGGTAAAGGGAAAAAAAAGGGGTGGGGGGAAAGAAAAAGGAGAAAGAGGGAATTTACTGTTTCTCGTAAATTTGTTTCGTTGCACGCTTGTAAGCCCCGGTTACGGGATCCTTTGCTAACAATAATGGAACTTTTCATTGTGCCTAACACAATGACCGGCCTGTTTCTCGCCTACGGGGGAGGGGGGGAGAGGCTGGAAGTTTAAGCGGCGCGCAACGAGAACCGTGTCTGGAAAAATAGACGAGACAGCTCGCGGGAACGAGACTAAATAAGCGAGAAAAATGTTTCAATTTTCGATCGTTCGCCCCGTACGAACGACAGACGGCGTATACACCGACGTTCGTCGAACTGGGAGAAATTTTTTTCTAGGCGGGGTTAGAGCGTACCTGGGCACGTGTGGTTACGTGCTCGCCATTAGTGGAACGCCGAGCGCTTTCGATGGATCTTGCGCGAGTGATTTAACATTTGGCTGTAACAAATGGGACGTACGTGTGTTTAATTTTTCCTCAGTCGATGGAACACTTTAGTTATAATTATTACGACTATTATTACGACTGAAGATTTTGATAAGGCTCATCGTCTATTTCATGACTAAATTGCATTAAATAGAATTTTTCAACGTTGAAACTTCTGCGAATTAAAATTTAAAACGATACTTCATTATCCCCCCATCGATTCTCCTTTTTTCCGGCAGTCGGAAAAACAATAACACGAGCTCTCCAATATATACGTGTATTTTGCCCCCCCCCCAAAAAAAGAGAAAAGGAAAAAACAAAATTATTTCCGCGCTTCGTACTTCACACGCACGGAAGAATAAAACTAGTAACTTTATGGATCATTTGTTCAATTGAATTTCTGATTCATTTGACACGGTACGTGCATTGAGAGTAACTCTCATATTGTCGTCAATAATGATACTAGCCGTCGGCAACGATCTTTGCAACACTTTCATACGCTATTGACGCGTACATTGTATCGCTGCGATTATACAGCAATAAATAATGCTGTTGATTCAACTGCCGTATTCCAAAACAAAAGACTCGCAATCGAAGGAACAAGAAAGTATTGGTGCGAATATTATTACGATAGAATTATTGCTTGATCGTCGGAACGTCGATCAATGAAAGTTTAGTTACGATTTCTCAAACTCGGCAGAAATTAACACTATTTTTGCTCGAACGTTTTATTAGAGGTACAGTTTGTTTAATTAAAGCGTAAAACACGTTTGATCTTGAAGGTCGTCGTTGGTGTCAATGCAATTTGCATAGAAACGAGTCGTCGATGAATGCAAACGAGTCTTGTTTCGCAAAATGCGTGCTCGGTGCGTGCGAGATTAAATTAGGACCAACTAACTGGCTCCGACTAACGAGACCTTAAGGAATAGAGTCTTCTTCCCGTCTTATAGAAAGAACATTTGCATGGGAATGAGCGAAAGCGGAGGGGAATCGATGCCAGTGGATCTCGGTGGATTCTGCTTATCGGATTCCTGTTCTTTGCTTCCGTTTTATTCTTTCCTGTTCGTTCTGGCGAACCATCGATTTTGTCACTTCTCGAGAAGTGTCTGATTTAAGAATTCTTGGCAATTTATTTAGAAAATATTGCCAAGATTTCTAAATTTAATTTCTACCGACAAAATAAATAAACATTCGTCTTGCTAAAAATTGATGCACTAAAAATTAATCTGATCGGACAAATGTTATATTTCTAAAATTTAATTTATTAATTTAATTATTGTGATAAAAGAAAGGAGAGAAATTATATTCCTAAAAACCAAGGAAAACAATACGTATACACTGCACATCCAAGGATTCATTTCTGTTTTCCCGCGATGTAAAACACCAATGTGTTGAAAAGTTTTGTAGGGATATAATTCGTCACTGCTATGTCGAGATCATTGCTACAGATGGTCTAAGACTTTTGCAACCGTGCCGTATATTGATCGCGCCGGTTTTGATATGTTTATTATGCGCCTCGCTCCTCGAGGAAGCCGGCGGAGTGACGGGGAATCAGTGAAGTATTATTTTGTATCGAATAAGTTGAAACGTTGCGTTATCCGAGCTGAATCGATGCCACTCCGTTCCAGAGGGTATCGACGCGTATCTGTTGCATGCGAAATGAGTATTCTATACCGGCCGTCGAGTAGATATTGTTCGTGTGTAACGTTTCGAGTAATGTCGAGGATCGTTTATCGAGAGGCGATGAATTTGTTGGGCGCATCAAGTCTTTTTGATTGCGCCGACGACAGGGGAATATGTACCCTCGAGGGGGGTTTAAATATCTTGCCGAGTCGTTAACCGAATCGGTTTTCTGCTTCAAAGGATTTTGTTTGGACAGACGAACTACTCCGTGTCTGTTCTATATTTTATCTATTGTGTTTCACTCTGTGGAAAGAAAAGATTGTCCGTGGCTATCACAGACGAATTTTATACCTCCGATTTGATGGAGATACACGTAAAGAACTTGCCGCAAAATTAACCTTGATCTTGAATTTTAAAGTCGAAAGTTCCTTTGCATTGTATTTATCACGAAGATAAAACTTTTCCATAGATTACTTGAAAAATGGCAAAAGAGTTTTTCTTTTATTTAACACTGCAGACACATGCGTCCTAACAGCGACTTTATGGTTCTAGACGCGTGGATGTTAATTCTCGTAAGTTTTACTAACATTTGATTGTTTCAGTGCATCTAAATAATCAAATGATAAAACTAACTGTTAACATTACTCACGATGTAAACATTATATAATGTAGACATCCAGAACCACAAAGTCGCTGTTAGGACGCACATTAAATGACTAAGAAACTGTTTTGCTATTTTTCAACTGTTGGTTCCTTGGAAAAGTTTTATCTTCGTGATGAGTAGAACACAATCAGCAAAAGAAAAAAGAAAAAAACTGCACGACTTGTACCCCAGTACGACTCGTCTCACTGAAAGGCTCAGAAGCAACTAGAGGTCTACCCCACGCCCCCTCGCGAATCACGTGACCCAAATCAACCAATCGCTAATTTTCGTTGCATCAGCGTTGCACCTGAAGAGGCACTTTCAGCGATAAAAAAGAATTTTAACATTGATTCCATGCTACCGATTACATGTATTTTATCAAATCGAAGGTGTAGAATTCATCAACATTACATTAGGACAAACTTTTCTTTCCATCCTGTACATATATAAAGTGTCGTGTCTTTGAACAAGGGTTCGTTCTTTCAAATTTTGCTCGTTCTTCATTAATAATAACGGTACGTCCACGTAAAGGACAAAAATTCATTTCCATTATTCACAGGAAATATTCAACGTATCTCTCTTCGGTCTCAATAGGGGGAGGGAGGAGGGTCTTAGGTACATCTTTTGAATCATAGATCGACGTACGTTTCAAATATTCCTCCCGTCGCTGGATAATGGCACCGTCATGAATTCTCAATCCGTAGCCGTGGGTCGTATGTATAGTTGCAATTGGGCCGGATGATGATGGAATTATGGAACGTGTTGCCGATACGAGGTGAAAAATTCACGTTAATTACCGAGCGATCAGCAATTTGTTGGCGTTGCTCTATTTAAAGACGAATAATTGTAACGGTTATCCACGATAATCTAAACACACAGCGGCGCGTGTGATCGATGCGAAGATTTATTAAGCGCGTGATGTGCTCACGATGGCGCAGCTTATGACGAATTAGCGTCGTCCGAGTTTCTACGACGCAGAACGCCTCGACTCCTTGGATTTTTCGCCGATAGGATCGATCACGTATCGTATAGGATAGATCTCGCTATTTCAGTGCTCGCCTGGTTACATAACGTGAAGTTACCACAGGCGAAACATTCGCTGGACGAAGTTTCGAATTAGCATACGGGTACCACGACTTCAGTTCAACTGGCTGTTCGATTGTCAGAGAAAATGGAACATTGTTACAATTAGATCCTTGTGCGATTTCGTATTTTTATGAACGTGAAAGAAATGGAAACTTGAAGAAATTTGCTTTCTCCATTCTGTTTCTACTGTTACTGCACCGTATAAATACAAAGCAGACTGCAATTTTTAAATTTTCATCAACGTAACTAGAAGCTAATTGGAAATCTACTTTACCCACTTTACAACTTTACAACTTACAACTTTTTAATTTCTCAACGACATATTGTCAAAGACTTTCCACTACATTGAACACTATAGTCGATGAAAAAAAGAAGTAGATTAGTTCCAAAAAAATTCAAATGTTCTTTGAATTTTAACAGGAATGGATTAGATAATTTTGTTGTAAACGTTGTTCTTGTTTTTTTTTTATATTCTTGCTTAACTGTGACCAATACTCAACTTTGCACGAAAGTATTAATTTTATATACTTGACATTATTTTTGCGTTTTTAAATGTTCCAAAAACAACCGAGTTACAACAGCGTGTCAAGAATTAAGAAACACATCGCGATCAAATTGTTAGAGCCCCGGTTGTCTCGCGATCGTGAATCATGTCGAGATTCTCGTAACTTTTTCCCGAGTTCCGAACTTGGGAAACACACCGTGAAAACTGTTGAGCGCGTGAATCTTTCGTTCGAGAAAGTTTCTGAGAATGTTGGGCCAGTTCCACGTGGAATTCGACGATCGGCGATCTTTCGTTTCTCGTCGGAGGACGAGTGAAAAACGAGAATGGACAATATCGCGGACGATAACGTTTGCGAGAGAGATTATTAAAATAATCCGCGATGAACGGCAAGTCTGCCTTGCAAACGAGGCAGAGTCTGTTCGCGATTATATTCGTCGCTTGGTGTAAGTGGGAGAAATAAAGAAAATGGATGGACGGATTCCGCGCGAGTTAAGCGACGCGCGGAACGATGGTAGGCCACTTCGTTATTTTAATAAAATAATCAGCGTGGATTAGAGCGAGGGAAGTTTGTTCCATTTCTGCCACTTTTGCAGATTATCGTCGTTCCTAACGCGAATCTAACGCGGGCGGTTCTCTTTTTTTAATTTATACGATCGTTCTGATCGAGATCGCGTAGGAAGTTTCTTGTCAGCGTTTTATGGTGTGTAGCGAAGTTTTGTTTAAAACAAGAGCATTTCGTATGCACTAAAGTCTAAAATCAATAGCGACGGAGTTTCCAGATACAGAGACGCTTCCTTTCTTCGCGCAGGAGAAATATTTGTTCCCCCTTCTCTTTGGAATCTCTTTCTTATGATTCCAAGAATCTTCAGATTGCACAATTTCGAATATATAGGGTGGATGGAAGAAAAAGGGTTCATAATTTTTAGAGAAGATAGTACTCGTCGAAATGTGAAAGAAAGTCCTAACTAACGTGGGTTGAAAAATTAATAGTTCAAAATTACAAACGATTCTTTGTGATTTTTTCGCTTCGAGAACTATCGTACTATACGTAAGTAGTGCCTTAGCAGTTTCTTCTTTTTCTGACTACAGGAAGTGTTTTACGTGTCCTCTTTCCATTTCTGTGCATGCTTGACATTTTCATATTAAAAAGTTACGTCTTCTTTCGAAAAGATTCGAGGATGTGTTTTTCAATAAAAGAAAAAATCGTTTATATCTTTGAAACTACTAATTTTTCGATCAGCGTTTATTAGAACTTCTTTCAGGGACCTGTAGTATTTGTCAAAAAAGTCTTAGCATTAAAACTATTAAAACGGTCAAAATGATCGATTTGTAATTTTTGTCAAGAATTTTACAGATGTAAAATAGCATATTTTCAAAAATTTAAATGATGTTGGCGCTATTGCACCGACCTCCCTCTTGCTCGGTAGGGCAGTCAACAGACTGTTGAAAGAGGGGGTAGCGATCAGGAGAGTGGGGGGCAAGACCGCAACTCGCGGACCGCCAGTTAGCCATCTCTGCTTTAAGATTTCTCGCCAATCGAGCAACGTCGACTCGTAAACTCGTTATCCGCGCGTTTAATACGCGAAGGATAAACTTCTTGTTTACGGTCGCGAAATAATTGCAACGATAGAACTTCGAACAGTTCGGCCGGCGAAACAAGTAACAGCAAAGTATCGTTTCGACGATTTTTACGGTTATTGGCATTGCGGGAGCTGCCGGGAATTAAGAATCGCGTCTCGCGCGAACAAACTGGATGCTCGTCTTGTTTCTTACGGGAACAAAATCTATTAATCACGCTGGAATTTCGCGACTGTGGGTTTGGTTAGCTCTCGCCGAAGCTGAGGAAGTCCAGGAGTAATGGATCATTCTTCCGGAAAGTTCAAGTTTGTCTATTATTTATCGTAATTGCCCGATTAACCGTCGATTAGCGACGCAGAGTAAGAAAAGACGAGGAGAGGTAGTAGACCATCTTCTCGAAAGGTTTGTAATTATAAAATGGCCAAGAGGAAAAGTGATTCGAATTATACGAGGAACTGCGGGCAATATTGCATTCTAATGCAAAAGTATGCGCAAACATTAACATTAAACGTACCAGCGCTTTGTACAGGGCGATTCACGTAATTTGCACACCTGAAATAACTTTTAAATTATGCGTCGAATGAAAAAATTGTTTAATATAAAAGTTGTATGGTTTTAAGGGAGGCAATATGGAGGCGTATCAATTTTTTGTGCGCGTCTTCGTTTTTTTTTTTTAATTAAACCATATACCTATCTCTATCGTAACCGGTGAAATGACTTTTTATGAGAAGACTACGGGTAATTATCAATTCAATACAGGTAACGATGCACAAAATAACTTTTAGATAACAAGAGGAAAAAATTATATATTTTCATTTTTTTAAACGAGAGTTAATTGAACAAAAAAAAGAAAAAGTAACAATGAATGCAGAATTTTAAATCAGATTTTTAAACCGACCATTTGACCAGGCGTTGGTACGTTTAGTGTTAATAGATAATAACGCTTTGCGTCAATAGATAAAAACTTGAGATGAAATCTACTCTGTACATACGAATTATACATCGCGCGAACGAGGGTTGTAACATCTTTTTCTATTAATGGCAAATTCTCGTTTAATTTTAATTGTTTACGCGATATAATGCATATCGCAACGAGAGGCAGACGATTTCATTTTTTAAACAAATTAATAGTAGCCACGTTCAGTAATTAAAGTATTTTCCCGGGGAAAAAGCAAACAGAGGAAAAGCTTTCGGCCATGCGTCAGCCTATGTAATTCTTTGGAGAGAAAAAAACAAGAAACATTTTCATATTTAATTAACTTTTGATATTCGTTCGGAAACATTTATTCCGCGATCGGAGTGACGCGATTTCCGCGCTTTTCGATTGCGCAGCTTTTGTGCAATCAGCTTTCACAGTCGATGTATTTTGTATTTTCTTTTCGGCCTTTTTTTTAGCAATTTTTACTACATCCACGGCGCACATTCGTCTTCATCCCCGAAAGACACAAAGCCGGTCGTCTACTGCATCGAAAAATAGGCTCTTTAAATGCTCCTTTTCAGGAGAAGGAACTCGCAGAAAGAAACGGACTCGGTAGTATCTTGCCCCTTTCTTGCCCGGTGCTTTCTTTCCTCCGCCGCGAATCTTCTACCTTGCTGCTTTTTGTTTCTTCATTTTTCTCTTCTCAGTACATACACACATATTCACACACAGAGGCCGCCTCTATACTTCTTGGCAACGGTACTTTCTTTCCGCGGAAATCATACTACTCGAACATTTCCAAATCCGTGTTACAGTATCCGATATCGTTCATCGTGTCGCTTTTTCCCAGAATGTTTCGTGACCCTGCAGATTTCCTCCAAGTTCCGGTTACAATTTGTAATTTCTTCGAATGAAACATTCGGGGTGAATTTATACATCGTACAGTATATATCATGTAACGTTATTGACACACATATATATTTTTGTTTTTGGTTTGATTCTCTAAGGGTAGATCGTCTGCATAAATTATTCGTTAATTGAAATTATATAATATGCTAATTAAATTATCACCCGTGCAATTCGATTCTGCGACTACTAATTTGTATTGCTCGCTCGAGCGTGTTACGACCATTGTAATGGATGGCCGTCAATAAAATAAAACTGGAGAAATATATATATCAAAACTGCACGACTTGTACCCCAGTACGATTCGTTTCACTGAAAGGCCCAGAAGCAACTGGAAGTCTATTCCACGCCCCCTCACGAATCACGTGACCCAAATCAACCAATCGCTAATTTTCGTTGCATCAGCGTTGCACCTGAAGAGGCCCGATTTTCTGGATTACCCCCGCTAAAATCACTTTCAGTGATAAAACATTTATGTCTCGCGTGAAGAGTTCAGTTGCAGTTTTGACACGAATGATCCTCCTTTCGAAGGAGTGAAAGGTTGCGCAACGAAAATTGGGGCGCAGCAACCAAGTTTGTAGTCTTTTTCTTGTAGCTTGTGCAAGTGGTCCGTCTCAGGTGTAGGATCTGACACTGGCTGAATTATCTTATTGGAAAGTAAGAAAAGTTCGTGATCACAGTGCCTGTGGGAAGCTATGCTGCCACTAAAAGGAAATAGTTAGAGAGAGTAATGGCGTCCCAATTTTATTTTCCCTCAACACCGTTGCGTCCTATTTCTCTCGCTTGCCACTTACATTTCGCTGCTTTTGATGCTTTTATTTACGTTGGACACTGGATATCGTCTTCGGTTTTCTTCGAAGGAACACACGATCCGAAAGAGTGTATATTTCAAAAAATCAATTCGAGATAGAATCGTCTTTTCTTTCATAATTCAGCTCTCTACGTGGCGAATTTCAAAATTTTCGAAAATTTAGAACCGTTCTACAGAATCTTCTCACTGAATTTCTTCTCCTTCCTGTGTCAAGATAATCGCGAGATTAGACAGGAAGCAAAATTTGTCATCTTGATGAAAAAAAAAAAAAAAAAAAAAAGCAGAGACAGTCAAAGTCAGAGAATAGCATAGACGAATTTCAAGCAGTTGGAAAATGGCGAAGAGCAAATTTGACCCGGTATTGAAACGGTTCGTGAAATTGTTTGCCCGTTTCGTTTCGCGTAACGGGAAACACTATCGCGGACGAGAATTACTGCGGTTTAATTGCTTCAAAAAATAAAAAACGACGGCGCGTCACCAGCGGAACAGATATAGCTAATTCAACGTAGCCCCGCGTTATGGAAATGGCGACCGCGAATTTTAAATACGTAATCGCGTATTACCTTAATTAAACCGGTTTCGTCTTTAATTCGATCCCTTCTCTCACTGTCATCGCGTGCAATCTATTATTACAAGTAATAACGCGTCGTTTTATTTCGTCCTTTTCGAAAAAAAATCTGTTCAATTATTTAATTTTTATTCGAATCGAATCGTTATTACAAGTTATCTTAATTGTTGGCGCGCGCGCTTTTTACTCAAAATCTCCGTTATTTCCCTATTGTTGGGAAATTTGACACATCACGTACGCAAAAATTCCGTTGCATAACAGTTTGTTAGTATCGATTACCAAGTTGCTGCACAACCGTTGAATTTAGATCTAACTTTGGACACATTGTTTAATTAACTTTAAACCGTGTTGCCAACGTAACGTACAACACACTTTAATGTCGAACGTGATACTCAAGCACAATTTCAAACACTTTATAGCAATAATGCAAATTTCTTTTTGAAGCAAAAAAATTTTTCTTTGAGGCAAATTTTTAACCCTTTTGCACTCGACTGTCTCTTCCGTTTCCCTCCCTAGCATTTCCAATGCTATTTCGTTTCGTTCGAAGTGATACTTGGTAAATGAATTGCCGATAAAGTTTGTCGAGAGGTAAGGGGTTAAATTTTTGTCTTTCAAGCGCGACATTTGCAAACAATTTGATTTACTGGCAATTTCCTGGGATGTTTCAGCGATACTTTTCACGCAATCAGTCCCTCTAGTTTCGAACCAGTGGAAAGAAAAGGAAGGAAATAGTCAAGTCGAGGCAAGTCCATCGTAATTCAATTGAGAAATCAATTCGGGACTAACGCGTGTAATTTCTATATATCGCAAATGGCGGTCTCGTGTCGTCGCGTTAAACACAGAGAGTCGCCAAAACGGTTTCGGTCAATTGCAAAATAGAATTTATGGTGGAACGCCGAGCGATTTGGTCAACATTAATCGCAGTTGCGCTTGTTTACACGAATTTTAACGCACCCTTTTATTGCATATTATACGGGTATTTGCATTTAGCCGGGCAGTCGCCGCTACAGAGGCTTTAACGTCACATTTTTCGTTCGTTCCGCTGATTTATTGTTTAAATATGTTCCGCGTCTCCTTCCACGGCTGTTCTTTAACGAAACGTTGGCTCTCCACTGTGTCGGCCAAATCGATTTCAATCGCAATACCGAAACCTCGGTTTCAACCGGGGCTCAGGAATGTCTTTGTCTTTCGCTACGGTCAACAGTTGTCGAACTACACCTCGAGCACAAAGCTCGATTATCATTACCGGATCGATGCGCGAAAGTACCGGGACAGAAATCTCTCGCGATATTATGAAATTTCGATACGTTGACCGGGCAACGAGGAACTCATAATAAATTCGATAAATTCGAAATAAATCTGCGCGAATGCACGGAATGAATATTCATGCCATTCTGTTTGCTATTTAATATGTATATGCGTTTTCCAGTAAATATCTTTTAACCTGCACGCGTACGTGATACATTTTAAAGTGAAATTCAAATTTTACGAATATAATCACGACGCGTTGGCCCCTGTCTTCCGCCTCTACCGCTAATGAAATTTTATCGTTTTGTAACAATAAATACAAGGGAGAGGGAGAGGGCGAGGGGGGGAGGGGGTCGAAATACGTAAAAGTTTCCCGCGGCAAGCACACTCCAGTTCACAAAAGTGAAAGTTTTGCATACGTTCTTAATTAGATGGCCAGGGGCTGCGTGTATATCAGGTTCATGCACACGAAACGCGATTTTGAACAAAGTTCGAAATTTGCGCACGTCCGCTCGTAACTTCATTTAATCCGATATCCGATTATCGGAGACTGAAACGAAAGAGAGAATGAAAGAAAATTGTACGTACGTACGTACCCACGCACGTGCGCGTTCTGTCACGATAAAATTGTCGTATCGCGTTGTGAATCGTCGTGGCGAGATTCTCGTAAACTTTTTATTTACGACTGCCAACTTGGAAAATGCATCGTGAAGACATGAATCTTTCGTTCGAGGAAGTTACTGCGTCCACGCTGCTCCGTGAATGATTCAAGATCTTTTCGTGATCGATTCGTTGGGGAGGGGGGGGGGGGACCAGTGAATAGAAATATCGTCTCATTATTAAAATAATGTAAAAGAGTAAGAGAGATCGCGCCTCGAGCGAGATAATGTCGATCCACGACATTACGCGTCGCTTAATGCAAATGGGAGAAATGGATGTACGAATTCCACGCGAGTCAAGCTACACGCGGAGCGAAGGTAGCCACTTCGTTATTTTAACGAAGTGATCAGAATAAATTGGAGCATGGAACTTCGCTCCTCACATTCGCTCCGATCTCGCAGATTGTTGTCGTTTCAAATTTCTAACGGAGGCAACCTTTTAACCTGCACAACCTGTTCTAACACGGAATTCAAAGAATTTTTCAATTAAACAAGAGATATAAGGATAAGTAAAAGGTAAAAGAGTTCTGTAAAAAAATAATTCGATCCGAATATTTTCGAATTCAAAGTTTTCAGATACAGAGATCATCTTTCTGTTATTCCGTCGAATGTAATTTCGTTTCGCGCGTGTTGAACGTTTCTGAAAATCAAGCCCAGCGTCGAAATTCCACGAATCTCTCCGACCTCTCCTCCGTCGTTTATTATTCCACAGTCATCCTCCCTCTTTCGAATCAACTTAAAATTTTAGGAAATCTCCTTTCCAAAAAAATAATATCCTCCACGTGATTTCAAACACGAACCTATCAAAGATCACTCGTTATTTCATTCGAAATGTTTTTTTCTTTTCCCTCAGTCAATTTACATTTGTTGAACATCGCAATTGTAAAGGGGAATTCGACGAATTTGGTTACGTGTACGTAACAATTGACTGTAACAAGTTGTTGATCAACTAAACGACAAATTTCACTCGCTTGTTACTCTTTACAAAAAGAAAAACTCAATATTTTCGTTTTAAGCAAAATTCAATCGATTTCTATCGGTACACCTCCCGAATTTTTATTTACTTCAAGAACTCGTTTTTTTGGTATTGTTATTTACAAGGTTTACCTGTAAAACGCTTCTTTCTATATTTAATTCCTTTATACTCTACTAGCTTTCCACAAACTGCAACGTATCTTTATTTTCTTTATTATAATGAAAGAATTATCTTAAATTATCTTCTCTTTCTGGTTTAAGTTTAAAATTTTAACTTTATAGTTTACGCGATAAATAGTTTATTTAATAAATGGTAAAATAGTAAAAACAGTTTCAAAAAAATAATTCTTTTTTATCTTCTCTTTATATTGGGGATAGTGTCATTTTTTTTCAAATTTGATGAACATTGCTATTTAGTGACAATAGTTAAAAAAAAATAAAACTTTGCACAGTATCAAAGTTGATGGGTATCCCCATTAGTTAGCGAAAGAAGTAGCGAAAAGAAATTCGTACCTTAAGCGATTTGTTAACGAACGACTCGACACGCTCATTGAAATTTCGACGTCATTTAGGCCACCCTTCGATATCAGTATCGTTCAGAGGCCCCCGTAAGCGAGCGATTCTTCTCCCTCCAATGCAATATGAGTCCACGTGGGTCGAAAGTATCAAGCAGGCGAACGTCGAATCACCATACTGATAGCGTAGAGGAGCGAATGAGATAGGGGAAAAGAGAGGGTTGAGAAGGCGTTCGAGGGGTTTGGGGTGGCAACCCCCGTAGCCAGTCGAGGCGCAAGGTATAAAATCAGACGTCGGGTACCTGGTGGTATTCAGTGTCGGACAGGATCCCGTGCTCTGCTCAGTATCGCTTCATCGGATCTTCATCTCCGTGTGAACTGAACGCACACCACCGCGATGAAAAGCCACCTGCTTGTATTCCTGGTTGTTCTGATATTTTCCACCTCTTTCAATCGTAAGTGCAACGCCACTTCCGGTGTCCCGTTGGTCCGGAAGAGGGACGATTCTTATATTTTTTTCTGAGACTCTCTCTCTCTCTCTCTCTCTCATTTGTTTCAACTGTTAATTATTTATCAATACGGATCGATCGATCGCAACCTGTGAGTTACGGGCGCTTTGGTTTTAATTTAGATTTTATTACATCTAGATGATGTTGTAATTGATGACGTTAGGAAATAATGAGCTGTATTAGTAGCATTGATAAATTTGTAAGTTACAGATACCATTTGGCAAGCAACTGTTGATGTAATATTGGGAAATTTGTGAGTTGCAATTTGTAGATGTTGTTTTGCAGTTCTTTTCGTTTACTCTCGAAGCTCGCGTTCACTTTTTCTTAACCTCAAAGCGATATTGGTCAATCGACGAGTTGTCATTTGTCAAAAAAATTATAAATTATACACAGATGTTTCGCTCTTCTGCTTTTAATTGTTACTGTTATGAAAAAAGATTCTATGTATTATTTGTGACATTTCACTGAAAATATCGACTACGTCGCGCAAGAGAACACTGGTCTCACTTTTCGTGCCATCAAGCGATCCGCCATGACACTTTGCCATTTCTCAATCTCCAGCTTTCTTAATTCCCTCCTAGCGTTTATTTCAAGCTTCCGGTCTTCGGAATAAAATTATTCCACCTTTTAATACTGCGTAAACAAATTGAATGGTTGACAAGTCAAACAAAGTTTCATCCTTGGGGTTCTTTGAAAAAAATGTTTTCATACTCTCTTATATAACTGAGTGTTTCACTTGTTTTTCTTAATTTCAAAGATAAAATCATTCCCCCTTTTAATCTTCCGTAGAAAAATTAAGTGGCCGCCGACTCGAGAGAAACTTTACCCTTAAGTTCCTTCCGAAAAGAATTTTTTAATTTTCCCCAGTCAGCGTTTATGCTGTCTTGTTTGTTCTGCCTCTTCGTTCCAAAGGCGGGATCATCCTCGTTTTTAATCTTTCGCAAACAAATTGTATCGTTGACGACCTAAGTGAAATTCCGCTCTCGAATTACTTGGACAAGAATCCTTTTATCGTGGAAAGTTCCAAACATTTGACTCGACGAACGATTGTACAACACGGTTGCTGGGACAATTGAAAAAAAGTAAAAAAAGATTATAGAAGATCATTTTTTTTTTCTTTAGTAATTTCATGTTTTAAAAGCTTTTTTATCTAGGCAATAGAAAACAAGTTCCAATCGAAGCACCGTTTATCGATCTTCCATGAATTGATTGGGTTTTTTTTATCTCTTTTTCTCCACATCCCCCTTTTTCTAGTTAATTATCGGAAACCGTGGGATCTATCAACAGCTACGCACAAGACAGATCGCTCTGGCGATTTTCTCTTTTTTTTTTTTTTTTTTTCTTACCCGTTAATCTCGATCGCAACTTTCGACGAACCGCGTACCGTTTTGTAACTCATTTTGTTTCCTAGTATTCCAATGTGAGCGAGATCGCCAGATGACGTTCGCACGAGTGTCATAATTTTCTCGACTTTCTTCCTCTCTCCTGTTGTGCTTGAAAATCTCTGACGATCCATTTGAGTAACAGCTCAAAAATTGCTTTTGAGAGCTGGCAATGAAACCCGATTTTTATTAAAAATCAGTCTGCCTGTTCTTAAGGAAAATTTACTATCCTTCTGTTCTGTCTATTATTCAACGTTAAATTTAATTACTTTAAAAATTGACGTCTTCCTTCACTATTACTGTTGGCGATACAATGTTTGATATATGAAGTCCGTACGAAAACAAATATACACAAACAACTTAAACATGCGTAATTTATATCTGGATTTCACTCCTGATTTCACAGTCGTTTCGCTGATACATTCTACTTTCCGCTTGCTTGCTTAATCATAATCTGCACGCGGTATTTTGTCCGACTTGTTTTTTAACTAGCTTTTTACCAGCTCGAAATTTTTCTCTCGGTTCCAAAAATTGCACCGACTCTGAACGTATTTGCATATACCGCGTGCACGTGTATATACGCTCTCTGGCGACCTTAACTTTTCCACCTTTTTCGTTTCTAATTAAACTAAAAAAAGGAGGGAGAGAGGGGGGAAAAAAGTCCCACCGCGAAGCCCTAAAAGAGGAAAAACGAGTCCCTCTGACGCTTTCACTGAAAAACTGAAACACATCCGTCGGCGTACAAAAAAATGAAATAAAAAGGAAAAAGGTTACGAACGTGGTACGAAGGGGAAATATTCGAAAGATACTGCAGTTAATTGGATCTCTATTCATTAAACGATAAACAAACAAACGACGCCTCTTGACAATTTACCATTTTAATTATTTCCATTGAAAATAATATTCCTCTGCGTGCGATTGCATTATACTTCTCACAAAGCGTATAATTGCCGTTTTTAATCATTTGCATCGAGGACGTGTTATTTTTGCTCCGACGCTACGCTGTAAATTGTTGCGTGTGTCATTTTATCTGTCCACCTCTTAGACGTTCGTCGAGCACCTTCCAGTAGAACCTTGATTATCGGAACACCCATTATCCGGATGTTCTCTCTATCATCGGAATGTTCTGTCGTAACAGTACTTTTAAACCATAAGTAACCTTCCATCGATATCGCAGATAACGCAATATTCCAAGTAATAATGTTTCAGTGCGGTATTTACATTCAAAGCAATGTCGCTGTGCTGTAACAATGTCGTGGAAATGGAAATGTTATCGGTTGAAACCACAGCGATCGAAATTAACAGGTTCTTTTCTGTTGGAACTATGTATTTGTATATTGTACAAAAAAAAAAAATATCTGTTTCTGTGGAATTTTTATAGAAAGGAATATTCTTGGAACGGATACTTTCGAGTCTGATCAAGTCGAATAATAAAAAGTTCCATTTTAGAATATTCAATTACGTTCGATCACTGTCCATTGAGTATTATTCAGTGACAGTATTTGCTACAAATATTGAGAGACAAACTGTCTGTTCCTCCGGCGCAAGGATTTTCATTTTTCTTAAGAACGTTCATTTGTCTGGATTTAATGTAACGTAAGAAAATTTTCTCGAAAAATTTAAATAGCATCCGCTGAAAAGTTCTTTTTCGATCTCTGGTCGAGAAACCTCAGACGAGGCGAATGACAATCGCGCAATCTGTATTAATAAATCTGTTGTCCCGCTATTCGAAGACGCCTTCCGTTTGCCTCCGAATTTAATTCCGATAATCGAGGTCCTGCCGTGTCTCACGTTCGACGTTATTTGCTTGATTGAAATTTCAGAGGGAGAGAAGGTAAAGTCGAACGACAGGCGCGCTTTCGGCCTGATGGCGTATCCGAGGGTCGGCCGGTCCGACGTGCCGGTCTCTAACCTAAATTTCAACCGTCGCCACGTCATGGAGCCAGACACAGATTTTCAATTTTACAGTCCGGAATTGGACTCCGTTCCGGACAAAGATTACGAAGGTGAAGTATCGCCAATAACATTCGAAACGTGCGTCCGCATCCTATCCCGCAATCCCATTTTACGTGTAATTTATCTTGCCCCCGGGTGAAAGATGGCCAATAGCGCGCGCCATTTTGCGTACAGAGCGTTCCACTTAGAGCTCGGCGGAGCTCTTTCGTTCTCTCGTTCTTTCCATTCTCTTGACTGGCGTGGAATCTCCGCCAGCCAGACAAACAAAAATGACGAATCGTTGTCGAATCGGATTTTCCACCGGAAAAAAACTGGAACAAAAGAGAAAAAAAAAAAAAAACAACGTAATGGAATAAATGCCGTCCTCCGCGACGATTATTCATAAAGATTGAACGCGAAGATGTTTGGTCTCAAGAAATTTCGCTAGTTTCACTCTGTACAAATTAATCGGGAATTAGTGTGCAAGAAACAGATTGATAGAAGCGTGCTTTCAAAACAGACTGAGCATTGAAACTGTTGAACATTTATTGCATAGTGTTAAAAAATTTCGAAAACAGTCAAATTAACTGCGCAGAGAACGCAGAAAGTTCAGAGCGCGATTTTCTCTGAATCCGGCCAAACGGTATAAAAATGTTTGTCACAAACCGAAACTGTTTGCATCACGGGAAAAATCGAAAATTGACACGAGAATGGACGTGACGAACTTGTCCGAGGCAACTGTACAGCTGCTATCGATTTTTAATGAATTTTAATATTCCACAAAATTATTAAAACTGCGTTGTGTGGTCACGGTGTAATAGGATCGCGATGTTTGACACGGTTGTAGATACCGGGGCGAATTTTCGTTATTGATGGAATTGTCAGGTTTACAAATTTGGATTACGGTAGAATCGTATGATGGACGATCGAATGAAACACACTGAAAGAATGAAACTAACGCGCGAAACTTTGAAGTATTCTAAAGCAAAGTCTAACGCGAGCGTGGAAAAGAATCGTCAAACTGTGATTCGTCTTGATGGATTATTCGTCTTGTTAGATTACCGAAGAAATTGCGTACTTGAGACAAATTTCATCGCGTTCAAAGTAAAAGTTGATGGAATTTTAAAAGTCGACGGAAATTTAAAATTGTTGATAGTTGTTCGATGGAGATGATAATTAAAAATTAATAGCTGCTTGCAATTGTCAAATAATAATTAAAGAATCGACTTCGAGATGGTAATTAAGAGTCGGTAGTTGTTTATAATCGTCAAATAATTAACGAATCGATAATTAGTTGTTTCGATTGAGCCATCTTTCCAGAATGGGGACTGCAAAAACGAGACGAGGAACGCGATATCCGTATTTTACTTTGATACAGCGTTTTGTAATAATTATCCCTCGAGCGTAATTATCATCAACTTTGTAATCGCGTTCCACGCGATCGATTCCGAACGGTTTATTTTGCGGAAGAATTGGTCGTAGCGGCGATCTGTACACACAATTTCGGGAAATTGAAATTTCCTTCCCCCGAAGTCTAATTCAAGTCATGGAGTACACACCTTCGAGCTAGCATAATCGCATAAATTACCATACAATTTGCAGACGTTCGCAATACAGCCGCCGGATCGGTTGGGAGATCGATGAATCTTAAACACGTAGACAAATTTCCAAAGGAAATGCCGTGGTTGATTTCAGATCGTACCCGTTTGGCAAAAGATTACCGACCTTGGCAGAAGATCGACGAGGGAAGATTCGTTTATCCTGGCTCGTTGCTACTCGCTCGAGGTACGAGACAAACCTCTTTTTGTCTTTTGAGCTGCTTTTGTGCAATATTTGTGCACAGAGACCAAACTGACACTGAATGGGTTACGTTAAAATTAACGACAGTGGAATATTTGCAATAAAAAAATCTTCCTTAATCTATTAACAATTATAGGAAAAAACAGACTATAGGTATAACTGTTAATCTCTTAAAAATTTAAGTTTAGGTTTGAGAAGTTAGATTAAATTATGTTAGGTTACGTTTGGGAAATTAAAGTTTGTTTTTAAAAGAAAGCATTTTATGCCCTTGTTAACAAAATGTTAAACCAGGAAATTCAGAAAAGATTCTACTTCAAAGCGGATTAAGGGACTAAGATGATTCGATCAGTGTGTACACTTTTGTTGCATGGAGTAGGTAGTGATCTTTCAAAATTTAACAAGACTGACTCTTGCATTTTGTCACTGAAAGTGATTTTAGCGGGGGTAACTCAGAAAATCGGGCCTCTTCAGGTGCAACGCTAATGCAACGAAAATTAGCGATTGGTTGATTTGGGTCACGTGATTCGCGAAGAGGTGTGGGGTAGACCTCCAGTTGCTTCTGAGCCACTTTCAGTGAGACAAATCGTACTGGGGTACAAGTCGTACAGTTTTTTTATTTCTTCCCATCCGCG
Organism: Melipona beecheii; assembly: GCA_032399605.1. Taxonomy (NCBI): domain Eukaryota; kingdom Metazoa; phylum Arthropoda; class Insecta; order Hymenoptera; family Apidae; genus Melipona; species Melipona beecheii. Next base: position 2,946,379 of record JAUCMO010000447.1, read on the forward strand.
AGCTACTATCCATCGAATTGAAAATATCAAACACAGATCGCGAGAGGCATCTCGATATCGCAGCGATCGCGGCAAAAGAGAGCGAAATAGAAAAAAAGTGCTCTCTATAAACCCGTCACCGAAAAGACTCGTTGTTCTTTCTCGTTTTTTTATTTTTGTTCTTCTTTTTCTTTTTATTCCTTCGTGCAACTTGTCCATCGATTTATCACTGTTTCATTGTATACACTTGCTCGATTATGCTTGAAGCATTTTTCTTCGCGCTCCCTCTCTCTCTCTCTCTCTCTCTCTCTTTCTTTCTTTCTTTTCGGTTCCGCGCGATAGAATCGCGCGCACAAATGTTTCAACCACTATATTTCGATACAGCCGCGCGAAAATCTCAACCCCATCGATACGTGATCCGGGAACAAAAGTACGAGCGCGTTCGTCGCGAATGTTGTGTTGATGCGCGGCCCAAATGCCAATTTAATTTTTCCTCTTCGCGCGGATACTATTTCACTCCTCGCCCCTTGTGTCTGGCCATCGGTGGCACACGGTAACGGCATTCGAAACGAACCGCGAATAAAACTGGCTGTTAATGCGTTATTTATACCGGGTGACCGTCGACACTCGCGGATGGGAAAATGTTGCACGCGCGAGTGTGTTCTCTTTCGAGGGGGACGAATCGAGGCGTTAGGGTTGAAAGCAACCAACGTTAGAGGAAAAACAGCGCTTCATACTGCGCAAAGTGAATTTCTCTCTCAATCTCTACTTTTTTTTTTTACTTTTATTTTTGTAGATTAGAATTTTTGCGAATTTACGAGAAGTTCAAGAAGAGCGTAGATTTGCAAAGTTTGCACAATGCGCGTAAATATTGGAATCTCTCGAGCAAACTTCTCGCGTTGTGGCGTGTGGAGGACGAAGCGAATCCGTTTAGCTGCGGGAGGGCATAAAAATTTGCATAAAGATCCATTTGCAGTTTAACCAGTGTAGACCTCACGCTGGAAACTGAGAATTTGCCATCGCGTACGTGATTTTCGTTTACCTGTGCAAACACGCGTAGATTTAGAAATCAATCGCCCGCTTTGAACGTTTGCGATTTTAAATTTCCTCATTTTCGACGAAGCATAGTTCGAAAATTGATTTTCCTCGCGATGAAACGAACATTTATCAAGGATATCTTAATGTAAGTAACATTTTTGTGACAATTTAACTTATATTCTAAAACTTTTTTATGTACGTACGTAGGACCGTTTCTTATTTTCAACGAGACATTTAGAAATTTCTTTTCCTTGCGATGAAACGAACACTTAGTTCTTTACGTACGTACATAGAACCATTTTTTCTTTGAGTTAATCAAACTTAATCGCACGTAAACATAAAGTCTTGTCTTCAACAGCGACGAACGTTACTTGTTTCTTGTACCTTGGTCACTGATTAATTTCAGGTTCTCGAAACAGCCAACCGAACGGTTACACGCCGCGGCTTGGCCGCGAGAACGACGTGGACCGAGCCGGCTGCAAATGATCTCCGAGGACTTTCACGCCCGCCCCCCCCTATGGAACACACGCGACCCGACCCAACGTATCTCTGTCCGGTGACCAGCTGCCCGCAACAACGCCAAACGAACTTTCTTTTAACCTCCTACCAGGAGGTTTCGCAGACAAAAACAGAACATGATCGAATCGATCACCCGCTCGACAGACAAATTCGCGAAACATTGCCCCTCGGCGAATTTACCGAAGATTTCCCCTCATGTAACGTTGGTCCATTGAATTTTCGCTGACACACGAACGAGGGTAATAAAGCTGGTTGAAACGATGTTTCTTTCCGAATGTGCCCGAAATCCTTTCTGCTCGACGAAACCCATCCCGTTTCTCTTCGCCAAGAATTCTCTTCCACCCTTTTTCCTCGATATATCGATTCGGAATTTTCGTGGCTTCCTTCGAGAGAGAGAAACTGCTCGCTCGCGAAGCAAGAACGCAGCATTTTCGGTTCCTAAATTTTTCGGTTGCCAGAGAAGCGAAGAAGGGAAGTGCTCTCTTGCTTGCGCCGTTAAGCTTCTCCGTTTCTCGCTCGAAACAGACAGTTAGGCGAGATTGTATATTTTTGCCGAAAGGGAGGATTACCACGCCCGGAGAATTTTTTAAAATCCCTCCCATCTTTAAACGTCGAGTACGAAATCTTTTTAGCTTTTTAGCAAGTGTTGAACGTCGCTTATCTTAAATTTATTTGTTGGTTAAATTCGTGTCGTTTTTTTTTCCCCGGAGAATGGAAGGAAGCTTGAAGCTTTCGTGGCCTTTCTTTGCTCGCTTTCTTGCCGTCGCTTAATAATACAAGCAGTACGTCGTTCCGTCCAAAATTTGACAAATTATCCGTTCTACGTACCAAGATCGTCGAATTAAATTCAACCGCGTTGCGAGAGGATTTTGTATCGATGTTAATCGGCCGGTTAACACCCACGGGAGATATTCCGACCAACTTTCTCCGCGAGATTCCGCGATTTTAACGAAGTTCGTTTAATCCATGAATCACCGGGGGATAAAGTCTCGAAATAAACTCCCTCTGTCTCTATCGATTGCCCCTCTTCCTTTATCGCGACGCGAAAATTATGCATAATCCCCGGGCGAACGATCACGGGGAACACCGACCGATTTCAATATTAATATTTAAATTCGGCGGCGGAAAACAAGATTTCATTTTATTAGCCGGAGTATTATCGCCCGATTCGAGCGGCCGAGCGACGCGTTAAATTCGCGGAGCCGTTCGCAATTTTGTACGCGATAATTATAAAATTTCGAAGCTAGTCGCTAGTCTGTCGGATTTCTACGCGTTTGCGGGAGGGGAATTGCAAGCTGCGAAAGCGCGTAAAATATTCGGAGGGGAATAATCTATTATGGTAGACGAACAGACGAAACATTCGCGCGCAGGTGTCATTTCTTCAGTTCAGTGTTCGTAAAAATGGTCTACTAACGACGCGTCTGCTTTTCATCTGTTTTTGGCGGAGAATTATTTTAATTCTACTCGTTAAGAGTAGTATGAAACGAAAGGAAACAGACACGGAAACAGCGGTTTACGAACGCTGGAATATTTAATATTTAATTTTTGAAAAGATAAATTTAACATTTCATTATTTATCGTGATAATCTATTATTATCATTAATTTAAATTTGTTATTTATATCGCAACAGTTCATCGGCATTCGATATTTAAAGAGTAAATTTGATATTAAAAAGAAAAGTATTTTAATATTTTCGCAGATAAACTCGTAAAATTATCAACGACTCGTAACAGCGTAATCTTCGCTTTTCGTATCGCGGGCGTTTAAGCCGATCGGTATCTATTCGAATCGAAACTATTTACCGATACGGCGTGTAATTAGCGGCGGCACGATGTAACGATTTAGCAAACAATGCGCGTATTATCTACGCAAGTTCGGACTTCTAATTTCTGCGGAACGGCCGGCCAACGATTACGATCGCTCTCGTCGATTCGGCCTGTTCGAAAATTTCGTTTAATCTCCGAGAATACCGCAGCGATGCGGCTGTCGTTCAGCTTCCTGCTTGCTAATAGCCACCTCCGTTAATCAAAGACCTTTCTCTCGAAAGGGAAGCGTTCGAAAGAAAATTTAAAATATTTAGATGTCTCGCTTGTTTATTCCAGGATTCTGAAAAAGCTGGAAATTCTTCTGCTCAGATTCGCCGTGTCTTCCGGAAATCGGCGAATCGATGACTTTTGATTCGGACAGTTCGAACCGAAAGCAATGTATAATTTCGTTCTAAAAATATCAGCCGTGGAAATTGCTTCGGTAAAGTCGAGCTTCAATTAGAGCGAGATTGAACTCGCTGAATCGAGCTCACTGCATATTTTAAACATTCACAGAAGTCGTAAAACATAGCGAAATGAAACGAATAAGGGGTGAACGCAAAAAAGAATGCCATGCCCGAGCGAAAAACAACGGACTTCCGAGCAAAGAAACTTGCAAATGAATCGAGAATCAATCAAGAAGAGCACCAGGCTAATTTTTCGAACTTTATTTCTCCTCGAAATGTGTACACCACCTGAACTTCGAAACTCTCCTCTCGTTGCCTCTTAATCTCTCTTGCCTCGCTCGCAGCTCTTGCAACGTCTTCCCCCTCCCCCGGAAGATTAACAATTTCGTCGGAATAAGTGAGAACAATAATTCGATGATGTGTAAAATTCAATCGTTTTATTTAATTGACAAAGTGTTCATAATGGGCGGCGACGCGGCACGCGCCGGCCACGCTATTAAATACGTGTACTGCGATAACAAATATGTACAGTTGGTGGAATCGAAACAGCGCGGTCGAAAATTGAAACAAATCACACGCGTAGCACGCGGCAAAATCAACGTGGCCGCGCATCGGCGTCCAAATTGCGAAGGAACTTTGAGTCTCTGCGTCTTTGAATCTTTGAGAATCACTGATTTTTGCGAATCTTTGAGAATCGAATGTTGACTGAAAGTCGTCTGTGAATTACCCAACCTTCCCCCCCTTAAATCGCGAAAGAACAACTTACGATCTTAGGAAAAGTATTTTCTCATCAAAAGTGTAAAGAAAATTTCAAACGACGACGACGCGACCCTGAACGAGACTCGAGAGAAACTTCGCCTATTCCAAAATTGCCACTTCGACGCCCGGCGGGTGGAAGCTTCGGCGGATCGATTTTACGAGGTCGCCCTGTATCGGTTCCACCGACGATGCACGGGTACGTAACAAACTAGTGATACACCTCGAGAATGATTAGGGGAGATAACGTTACTTCGTCCTCTGCATCCACCATCGAGGCGACAACCTCGTTCCTCCTCGTCTTCTTCTTCTTCTTCTTCTTCTTCGTGTTTCCCTTCGTCTTTTGTTTTCGCGTTTTGTTCCTTCCTTCCAGTTTTTCTTTTTATTTACAAAAACCACCGGGAACCCGTGGGAGGGTTATTGGCAACTAGAAGAGGCTTACGGTCCTAGAACGATCACACACGCACTCGTCATTGTACACCGCCTCCTCTGGCGGGCAGCCATTGTACGCCGACCAAGCATGCAAGCCAGTTAAACAAGCGAACATACAGACACGAGGGGACTCGTCTTAGAAACTGCACGTGTCCGGCCGAACTGTGTCCATCGGGGTCGAGAAACGCTGTCGCAAGCCGATGATTCTGTGCACTATAGCTGAAAATTGGAAGGGAGATTGGGTTTCCTAATCGGATTACGAGATGTTTGACAGGCTGACAGAATGACTTTTAGGACTTTTAGGAGGATCAAATGAGGTTAGGACCATGTTGGAAGCGTGCGTGTTGAGGAACGGGATTGCGTGAAAGATCGTTTCTAGGGAAGAAAATCGAAAGCAAGGGCGAAGAATGTATCGATGGTTTGAGGTAGACGGACGTGATTTCGTCGAGAAATTAATTATTTGGATTGATTGTTAATTGATTATCTTGAATTGGAAAAAGATGGTTGGTTTATTTTAGGCAAAGATGGGGATGGAAACTGTGGCAAATGTGGAAGTACTGTTACTCTGTCGCGAGAAATCAAACATGGATCGTGGGTATTTATTAGCTAAATTACGAGGGAAGCAAAGAACCGTGAACTTGGATCGTAACAGGTGTTCGATAGAACGGGAGATACATCAACAGTTTTCTTTACATTTATGGCTGCGGAATAGTAGACAAATTAAACGAATCAATGTTATATTCTTCAAATGCAACGTATGTACCTTGAAAATAACATTGTCTAAATGTCTCTGATACCTTGTCTAGCACTTCGCAATCCTTAATCAATATCAAAGACAAAACGAAAGAAAATTTCTTCTCGTGTAGTACTTGAAGTGTAAATGAAAACAATTTAAACGATCTAAATAAGAGACGAATTAAACGTATTACGAATGTAATAATTGGCAATAATCGGTGATATTCATATAGATAAAGATTTCAACAGACCCCCAGGGAACAGAACAGAACATTAGTCAACAAAAACGTAGATGAGCCGGGGGCTAGGTGGAAAGTAAATAACCGCAGCACTCTATTGGAAGCACTATAATTGCTACCCATTGAACTGAAATCATCAATTATATTATATACACCGAACGGATAAGATTGCTGAATCTGAAATTCTTAAAATTATGCACAGCGAGCTTCTAAAACGATCAACATCGAAAAATATCGGATCGACTATACAATATATGTATGTATGTATGTACGTACGTGTGTATGTTCGTTATAAAAAGTCGCAAGTCTTACGAGTTCTAGCATCAGAAATTATTATTTTTAGCCTTTTCTTCTTTTCTGCAGTTTTTCTGACACTTGAGCAAACGAACGAGTTTAATCTTCCACTTTTCCTTTTTTTTTTTTTCTCGAGCTATGTACAAAAAACGAACCATCCTCTTTGGCCGCGAGAAACACTCGATTATTCGATTATTATTCGCGAGAAGAGACCCGCTTCGTCGACGATAATTCCAAATGGCGGACGTCGATCGTTGGCGATTGCGTCGATCAGCGGCGCTAGCGTAACCAAGTTCGCTAATGATGTGCGGGGCTGGGGGAGGGACCGTGCAGTTTCGAGACTCGACGTTTTACGTAATCGAATAGGTTGTTGGACAGACATAACTGCGTGTATACTACTTTCGATAACCTCCGGACGTCTTTTTTTTTTTTTTTTTTTTTTTTTTATATATATACCAACGAGATATACAAACTTTCTAGGTCCCTGTATGCATACAACCTTAATCAATGTACGCTCGAGGAGTGGTTTCTTTTCTTTCTTTCTCTCGAATGATTTAAAAAGTGTGAGCCATTCGCTTACCAAGTGACGATAACAATTGTTAACTTACGTGTATATTACAGCACTCACGGTATAAGTACAAGTGATACAAAAGTGTCCCTTCTATCTTTTTTTTTTTTTTTTTTTTTTTTTTTTTCTTTTTTTTTTTTGTTCGTTTTTCCTTCTATTCCCTTAACTTACGTTTGGCAACAGGTTTATTTGGTCTTCCGTCTTTTCGCTCAAGATCGAGTCAACGACTCGAGAAATCAACGGAATAACGGAACGGCGAAGTAACGCGGCAAACACAGATTATCACAGGTCACGGAAAAAACGAAAATTACCGAAAGTTCGAACGATCACCGTTTAAATCACATTCTGAACTTCCTGCGTCGAGACAATTCCTACGTCGAGACAACACACTCGCCGGTGTTTGGCACCTGGTAGGCACACGGCTCACCGTATAAAATGCGGATACGTGTACTATCAACGACGAACACAATATGAACGAACGAACGAACGAACGAACGAACGAACGAGATATCGGAGGGGGATCGAGGACGCGCGTGACTGATCGTGACGTTTATGTTCTTTTCTTCGATCGGAGGCTGAGGAGGGGAACGGGGAGAAAAAGCGACGGACGACGAGCTTTTGAACAATTACACCGACTATTCACTCGAAAGCCGGCCGCGCGAGAATGAACTACCTCACAGGGAGACGAACTCGTGCGGCGGTTGTATGATCCGCGGTGGCGGAGGTGGCGATAATCGCAGATCCGCGTCCGTCAGGGAGAACGCGGAACTCCCGTTGGCCGTCACGCGAGGCCCCATATTGTCGTAAGGCGAACAAAGGTCGCTGGATCGCAGCGCTCGTCGCGGCAGCGTCGCGAAACTGGACACGCTGCTGCCCGCGGACGTCGTACTGTTCACTACACCGCTGGTACCGTGGACAGGAATGTCCAGAAGATCGGGGTAACAACGATCGGAGGCGTCCTGCGGCATCGACACGGAGATGAAGATGTTGCCGAAGATTCCGGCTGGCAGGACGCCGCTGGTGAACTCCGGCGGCGGCGGCGGGAACATGGCGGTGCACGGTACGGCTCTCATGGCGTTCACGGAGCCGCTGCTCACCTCTGGCCGCAGTCTCTCGACGGTGACAGTGGCGGCGCTCATGGGATCGCAGATGGACCCTCTCTCCGCCAGTTCGAGGTCACCGGCGCTGCAAGCTTCCACTATACTGCCGTGGCCGCTGCCTCGATCGTTGCTGTTCCCAGGCGTCGTGGTCGTCACCGACAAGTCCAGAAGCTTCTTCTCCTGGTCACCGAAGCTGGTGCTACCTTGGAGCTTCACTTTCTCTCGAGCACGTTGCCGTCGAGTACCACCGCACACGCACAGAGCCAACAGAACCGCGGAAATGGAAGCACACAACGCGGCCGCTCCGCCACCGGCTAGGCTCACCCAGAGCAACCAGTTGTCGCTTTGAGAGAGCGTGGGCGCCGTGTACACCCGCGGGATAGCGACGCTGACGGTATCGCTGGCCAGCCCGGCGATATTTTTCGCGAAACAAGAGTATTCCCCCGCGTCGCCGTCACTGGCGTTGTAGACGGTCAGGTTGTTCCATCTGTCGATCAGTCGACTGGACGACGAGGCTCGCTCGTTGTTATAACCAATACCGACGTCAGACGTCGCGTAGGCCCCCGAGTAAATCTGTTCGGTCAGTTTGGTCGCGTTTACCGGGCCTCCGTTCAGTTGCCACCAAACTTCAGGCTCTGGATCACCGGTGGCTAGACAGGCCAGGCTCAGGTTCCCGTTAGTCTCCTCCTGAATACTGCTGGCCAGCACGAACACCTCAGGCCCGCAGGCGAACTCCGCGGGCTTCACGTCCTCCCATTTACGACCCTCCAGTCTCAACGGCGACGAACACATTTGAGGCACAGAATACAATTTACTGGGTCTGCTCGGGATCAACCAAGTTCGGAAGTCTCTGAGCTTGCAGTCGCAACTCCACTGGTTCCCGTCCAGCGTCAGAGTTTTCAAACGTGGCAAACTGGATATCACCGATACCTCCAAGTACTTCAGTTCGTTGTGGTCCAACCTCAGTGACTCGAGACCGACCAGATGGACGAACGCCTCCCCGTGGATCTCGGACAACGAGCATCGCTGCAGCTCCAAGTTCCTCAGGTGCTGCAGAACCGGGAACTGATGACTCCTCAGCCTGCTCAGTGGATTACCGCTCAGGATCAGGATCCTCAGTCGTTCGTTGCCGAGGAAAGTGTCCGGCTCCAGCATCTCCACGTGGTTATCGGACAAGTCGATCTCCACCAGAATCCTCATGTCTCGGAACGAGTCCGCGTGGATCTTGTAGATGCCGGCGTTCCTCAGAAACACCCTCTGCAGATTCACCAGGCCGGAACGCTTGAAGATCTCCGACTGCAACGCCGGGATTTTGTTTCCAGACAGGTCGAGGACCTGCATGTCCGGGTCCAAGTTGGCGGGCAACGAGGTCAGGCTAGCGTTGTAGCATAGGGCGGATTTCTTGCCGGACGTCCACTTGCAACGACACGTGGCCGGACAATCGGTCCAATCCGGGAACGCGACCGCTTTTGAGAGCAACGCGAACGTGCTGAGCAGAATGAAGAGGGCCAGCAGGATGCGCCCTCGCAGAGGGTGGTGCATTGCCCCTAACATGCCACTATCTCGTTTCTCTTCGGCTGTTGCTGAAGTGGATCCCTCCTTCTCCGTCTACTGGAGATCTGAAAGCACGCGAGACACTGTTAAAAATCGCCTCGAACTTTCGTTCAATTCGCTTCATCCGTACATACTAGGTAGATACTAGGTACTCTCTAATTTCATCGAACGATTTAGTTTGAATCGATTCATCGAAATGATTGATTGACAGAATTTTTGCATCATGTTCTTGATTCGAGCACGTCCTGACATCCGTACGAATATTTCTGGCAGTTCTAACAATTACCACCTCGATGAATTATCACACCCCGGCTGTCGATATCGAGTAGTTTCTGATTCTATCAATCACCACGTGTTCTATCGATCACGTCGCGACTCTGATATGTTTGACCCGATCAGACGTCAACGCGACGCCGTAAAGGTTACGGTATTAGTAGGGCAATGGAACACGATGGAACCGAAAACGGTGGCGTCGCAACCCGGAAAGATTTTTATCTTTCGCGGTTCGAACTTTTCTTCGGCGCGCGTGCCATTCGCGCAAAAGTGACCCATTTTAATTGTTAGCCCGTAGCAATGCACGCTCTCGAAACTTCTCGACTGGCGACCGATTTCTGCGTGCTGATAATTCGTTTTGTCGCTGCATCCTTCGCGCGCGCGCGTGCGCGCACGTTTTCAACGACTCGCTTCCGTTGAATTTAAGTGTTCCTTGTTTCAAATTTATTGTTCCGCTCCGTATGCTCGCGTCATTTTCCCAAAGGTCGTCGTATAATCGATACATACACGATGGATATATTTCGGAAATGGGATCGTATCTGTCGAATATATTACACGTTCGTCGAAGAAGTGGATACATGGGGGGGGGTCGAAGGTCTAGGGGAGCAGCGGAATATTAAAGAGGCAGTTGATGGTCGGAAACGCTGGATAAGGGCCCCCGGGGACCCTTGTCGTATCGTTTCCAACAACAAGAAAATTATAAATGGTACTTCTCTATCGTGTGCAAGTCTCGTTTTCACCTTTAACACTGGACCTACCAAAATGGCCAAAATAACTAATTTGTATTTATGTTTATTTATTATTTGAATAGATGTCAGATAGTATATTTTTAAAGATTTTAACAGCGTGTATTCTGATGGAAATTTTATGCTTTAATCGTCGATTTCAGTTCTAGTATCTAATTCCATTTTCCCACAAGTTTGACTCATTATATCATTTGAGAAAGAAGAATTCTCTATCTTGCAAAATTACGTAAAGTTGTTTACAGGCAGAATAAACAAAAATTTCGTTACTTGCCAAGTCGTTGATATTAACAAGTTGGCGAGTGGGAAAACAGTTTCCACAATTTTCAAACGCGCTTGCAATTAGCAAACTGTTCGTTCGTCGAATTGTCGCTTTATTACGAACTCTGTATAATTACAAGTGCAAGACAAACCCGGCGTTGTACCGTTAGTTAATTAACAAACAACAAACAGCGTATCGCGATCTTCCACTTTTACGCCGAACGAAACGAAAAACGAAAACTTCAGAGATTCCGTGCCTCGGTCATCGGTGGTTTCAGTTCGGACAAACGAGAATCAACTTTGCGTAAATCGTCAAACAAATAAAATAAACGGTAGTTCCGTAAACTTCTCCTTTAATTCGCGGGGCGCGTTCGATCCTTCGCAAACAAGCTGGCTGCCGCCGAAAAACAGCACGAGTTGAAATAGGGTCAGCCCTTAGACGAACGATATACGCGAAAACACAAGGCACGAATCTTCCCCGTCCTTTCTCGACAATATGTCCGCGTTATTCTCCGTCCTCGAAACATTCTGCTCCCGGTACACTTGAAAAAACAACTTCGAACCTGTTGACTCGAACGCGAAACGGACCAAACGGAACTTTTCAGGAAAAGGAAAAGGAGGGGAAAGGAATGGGAGGCGGGAGTGCTCTGATATTTCTATTCATTCTCTCCCACTGTCGTCCCCTGTTCTTTCGCCCGTACGAGAACAAGAAGGCCAATTAACCAACTCGATTCGTTTCTTCTCTTTTCTTTCGGGGGGTGAGAGGAAAAAAAAAGAAGAAGAATGGAAACACGACGTTGAAAGGAAAATAATCGAGGAGAAACCTAGAGAAGCAGAAGAAGAAAAAACTGCACGACTTGTACCCAGAAGCAACTGGAGGTCTACCCTACGCCCCCTCACGAATCACGTGGCCCAAGTCAACCAATCGCTAATTTTCGTTGCACCTGAAGAGATTCTCACCCGATTCTGTGGGTTACCCCCGCTAAAATCATTTTCAGTGATAAAAAGAAGACCTATCGATTAGAAAGGAAGAAAGACGCTTCGAATCGCGTACGGACTGTTTCAGTCACAGGGTGGTATGGGGAAGCCAGGCGAAATTCTCGCTCGTCGGAAAAATAAGATGGAAATTGTGAAGTTTCGACTCTATGAAGCTGTGGATGAAACGAGAGGCCACTCGCAAAGTTGCAAATACGTGTATGGAAAATTTTTGAAACACCAAGGCTTACAAAGGAGCCTTTTTAATACGTTCTATCGCGGTGAATGGAAAGAGAGATGCAACAGGAGATTCTTTGTCGAAAAATGTTTCGAGTTGAAATTTGTTCGTTTTCAAAAGTTTTGTTTTTTAGTTAATTCCGTGTTATATTTTTAACAATAGACTCTAGCTTATGAAAAAGAAAACATTTTAGATACACTTAAATACGGTTTATACGTGGTAATACATTTTGGCGGAAGATCTTTCTTAAAAAAAAAAAAAAAAAGTTATAAACTGAAACTAAGTCTTTAAACATTTTTTCGGCCTTAAGTGTCAAATGGAGTGATATTGTTCGCGGCTGTTAACGCTATTCTTGCGCATCGCGAAGTGAGTCGTTAGTGCCAACAGGCCGTATGTAAAATTAGACGTGATAATTTCCGGATTAACACGCTCTACGCGAGGCTGTACGCTCGTTAGAGGGAAACGGTCGCTACTTAACGCGTTATTGTGCGCTATTGCTCGAACAACACTCGCATTTGTCAGACTCTAGCCTGCCCTTAATGCCCCCAGTCACCGAAATGTGATCAATTAAAACGCGCCTATTGTTAGGCATTGATTGCGATCGATCTGAAAAATCTCCTCTCACGGTATAGTCTCGATCGAAGTCGTAGATATTTCAAGACCACTCCCATACCATTATTAATTTCGTAAGAAAGGTAGCTATGTATCTCCGCCAAGTTTCATCGTCTTATATATATATATACAGTTTATATAAGCGAGTTTGTAAAAAAGCTTTGTACTTTTTCTCTTTTTTTTTGTGAAAAGTTGTGCACGTATCGATGCACTATCGATCGATATCTCGGAAATTTCTCGCTCGAGGCGAAAAAATTCGACGAAGAGAATTACTAACAAATAACCTGACCATTCAGCCACCGAGATTTTTTGTAATTAAAAAAGAAAAAGAAAGAACGTTGTTAGCTAAAAGACGGAAAAACTGATTCGAAATTCACTTAGCGAAATGTTCTATTATCTACGTTGTGCATGTTATAAATTTTTTCACGGTAGAAAAATTTCGTTGCTCCCCATCGCTTACATTTTATCAGATGAAAATTTCATTATCCGCGCCAATAAACGGTGGTAAGGAGGACGGGGAGAGGGAAAGGGGGGCAGCGGGGAATTGATGCGTTAACCTAATTCATCGAATTGATATAATAAAACTTCAAACTACGTTACATTTGGAATTTTCCCTTTTAAATCCCTCGGCGGATTCAGATCCTAATTAATGACGACTCGCACGTCGTTTTAAAAACGAAAATTACGCATACACAAAAAGCACGTCGCGGCGTAATGTACAGCCCTGGCATTAAAAACTGAAATTCTCCAAAAAAAAAAAAAAAAGAAAGAAACGAAAGTATCAAGGTACAACGGGGGTTTAATTTTCGAGTTTTACTTGAACAAGAAACGACAGTAACGCGCCTGACACGCGTTTGGAACGGCGCAGCTAATATATACTCAATCGTGTTTGCATCGGCAACACAGCCGGTTAATTAATATATATATATATATATATGACCATGAATACGTGGCGGAATTGAAACGGAAATTCCCGCCGTGTACAAGTGTTCAACGGAGTGTTTTAAACAGTGTTCGGTTCGACGCCGCCCCTCCGCGGGCGCGAGCCAAGTTGTTGGGCGTAAAAGCGAGTGAAATTAAGGGGGAAGAGGGGGAGGAAGGGCAAGCTCTCGCTGGGTAACGGTATCAATGAATCATCCGCAGAATCCCCGGGACTTTTGTCTTTTATTACCTGCACATGTTGCTCGTAAAAAGGAATTCGAACGTTTTCAAATGGAAACACACCGTGTTGCGTGGAACGCAACGTCCCGGCGAAACGTCCAAACTTCCGCCCCTTCCGAGAAGTTCGAGGTGAACTTGTTCTTGAAACTCGAGACGACTCGCTCGAGAAACAACTGTACGGGACGCGGCCTCGTCACTGGCAAGTACATAATATTTCTAAGCGTAATGGTCGCCGGGGACTGTCGATATCAGAGCAAGTAGACATCCTTAACAGTCCATCTGGCGCTGTCTTTGGATCACGAAAGGACGAGCGGAATACTGTTGCAAGTTGGGTTCGAATTCGATCGCTTAATACCGGGGATTAAGTTGTTACGTCTTCGATACCCATAAATTATTATGTAACGTATTAACCCATGTATCAAGTTCTAATTCTGTTCTTTCCCAAGGGATTACACCCAGCATATACTGCACTATGTGAAACATATTTTGTGCACCAGCGTGTACGGTTCACGTACAAGACGAACAGCGCCTACAAAAATTATATTCGCACATCCGTCATGCATTTGTCACGGTATCCGCGTCAATCCAATTGACAACGTTTAAATATATTAAATTACACGTTATTTGGCCTATTTCACACGGCAATTGACGTCCCCACAGAATCTGATGAAGAGAAATGTCTCATTGAGGAAACAAGAACATGTGCAAGTACTTTTTTTCGTAGCGAATGTTAAAAAAAAGAGGGAACGCGATCAGAGAGAATAGAGGCAAGACTCGGTTTGTGAAGAATCACAGACGAAGGAGAAATATAAGTGAAAAGGCAGACACCGAGACGCGTGGTACAGTGTGTATTATGCCATTCGATCGTGTCCAAGGGATAGCTCAGTATCTCTCTCTCTCTCTCTCTCTCATTCGTTCTCGCTCTTTCACCCTCGCTTTTTCTCCCTCGGTCTAACGATGCTCGGCTTATTCTTACTTGAGCGTCTCCTTTGGCCGCCACTAAGCATGCCGTCTGCGAATCTGAATGGGGCCGTCATGCCTGCGTGGACGCTTCCATTGTTTCTCAGGGGCTTTCATTTCGCCGACGGTCCTCCTTCGGGCATCACAAAGCCATTGTTACCCGGGACTTCTTAGATTTCATTCTGATTAAGCCGCCGCCGACCGTGCACGCTGGCCCACTTTTCCAATTACAACCACCCCGGCCCCAGGATTAATCTGCAACAAAAACAACGTCCACCTCCTGCAACCTCCTGTTACACTGTTACCGAAAAAAGAAAAAAAAAGAGAGAAGAAAGAAAAAAGGGGGAAGAGCAGCGGGAAAAAAGAAACGAGACTTCAGTCCGCCACTACGATCCGAGATATTTATTAAAGTATTTTCATTATCGGTTTCTTTCTCCGTGGTTGGATAGAAATTTACAGCTCTCTCTCTCTCTCTCTATATATATATATATATATATATATATATATATATATATATATACATATACATATACACGGTATTTCGCGAGATAAAGGGAAATTTTGAAGGATTACGAAAAGCAGAGGAATTCCACAGGCATACTCCGGTACCGAACAGCGCTTCCGGCTGCGCACACTAAGGCATATTAATTGCTGACGTACGCTAATGGTATGCCCGCGTAATGCGCCGCGAAATTTATATCGATCATAAATTAGTCAGAAAGACGCCTGGGACCAGGCCAATAAACTCTCGATATCGTGGAATTTTCGGTAGGAACATGCTGTTGAATCAAGAAAGATAAACTGGCAGACCATCGACCCCCGTTGGTAACCGTCAATCCTTTTACAATGACACTAGAATCAATCAATTATACGGTATCACGTGAAACACTTGGAGCTCTCTAGAACCTAGATACGTAATAGTCACTGGAACGCGCATGAAACGTGCAAACAAAGAAAGAAAAGAAAAAGAGAAATACTTATAGAAGGTGTGTTTCGTACAAACAAGACACTGTGGTTAAGTTGACACAGGTTCGTTAGGAGGCAAGGGAACACGGCCAGGCTGCTGTGGTTCGACGCTCGATTCGATGCTCGATTACTCGAATCGACTGTGCCACGGTCCTCACGGTGTCGTGTACGTGTCACTCGACTCCCCCGAGCGAGCTTTCGAGTGCATCGACCGCGGCAAATTCGCTTATACCACGTACTTGCATGAGAATCTGCGGACGCGACGAAAAATCCGTACGTTCCTCGCGGCCTGACCTGACCAATCGCGGCGCCGCTCGCTGCCTCGTTGAAAAATTAAACGCCGAGAGACTGTACACCACTGTGTCCGTCTCTCCCTATTTCATCTTCCCCTTCTCTCTCCCTCTCTCTCTCTCTCTCTCTCTCTCTCTCTCTCTCTCTTGATCCTTTCTTCCAGTCTTCCTTTCTCTTCAATCTCGTCCTTTTATTTATACGTATTTTGTATAACCTCCTTCAACAGGGATTGTCCAATTGGTCAAAGCGTTTATTTTTTTTTTTTTTTTTTTTTTTTTTTTTTTTTTTTTTTGGTTTCAATAGAGATTTAACACCAAAGAGATTGAAACACCAAACGGAATCAGTCACACGGACGCGTGTAAAAGCACTGATCACGCAAACACAGACACATTGCGGGTGATTGATTGATCGGACGAGCGAACGAAGCCAGCAGAAAATAGTGGAAACAAACCGACAGACGGCACGGTGCACTTGTCAGCTTCCTCTCCACGCGTAGTCTTGCGGCGCGTGAACGTGTATTCGCCCGTTCTCACGAGAGGACACCCCCCACCTGGTCCGCGGGGTCGTCGACTGGCATCGACGAGCTCTTTTCTATTATCCTCTCGGCCGATCAATCAATCCGGTCGCGCGAGACCTTTCGCGGATAAGAACGAGCCACCACCTCCTCATCGGTCCACCGTGATTGTTCCTTGGCTAGACCCGAATCTCGTCGAAGACGCAACTACCCTTGGTACAGAGCGAATGCTGCGAATGCCGCGCCGCTCCATCGAAGATCTTCATCCCCCGAGCCGCCTCCAAGTTCTCGCTACGAGAGGCACGAGAGGCACGAGAGAGTACGACCCCACGTAAACGTACTACACATACGGACACACGGAGAGAGTGTCACATACAGGGAGAGAAAAGCCACTCCACATCGCGCGTACGATTCTCGATTTTACGCACTAGAGAACTCACGGCTGAGCATTGAGTTCTCTCTTTCTCTCTCTCTCTCTCTCTCTCTCTCTCTCTCTCTCTCTCTCTCTCTCCGGCCGACGCACACACTTCCGGGATCCGGTGAAAATCCCCGCGATTTACGTGGCCACGCACGCACACGCCACACGAAACCTGCAGATTTGCCGCAGAGGCCAGCGACCACGGTGCCTCCGTATTCCGTATCCCCCGTGTCTGTTCCTCTCGCTTCCCCTTCCTATGCCCTTTCAACCCCTCCTCGACAACGGCGATTCCCCTTCTCCCATCCTCGCCCATCATGGTGGCGGTCGTTTCACCCGACCTCTCGCTCTATCGTTACCCATAGCTGTCCCTTTTCGGCTCCCTTGCCGCATAGCCATCCGCTGGCAGCACCGTCGAATTCTGGTTCAATGAAACCTGTTCTCCTCGCGCTAACGCCCCCTCCAGGCTTACGGAACCTTTCGACCCTTCTTTCGCTCGAGATCGTTGCCGCCCCCTCCCTCAGTGACTCGCTCCCTATAGTTCACCGAGAATCAGTTCGATCAGTATTGCGCCTTTCGTCGGTCGTGTTTCGCCGAGAGGAGTACGATGAGGATTGGCGGAGGACGTAGGTTGTTAGTTCTACGGTTCCGCGAATTCTAAGTCTAACCTAGAAATCAGAGTACGTTGGGAACATTCGCTAGGAGCCAATGGGAAACAGTGTTGGGATTCGGGATACTCTCTCGCGGAATTTTCACTCGCGGAGTTGGCCATCTGTTTCTGGTTTGCTTCTTCTTTCGTAGTAGGTCTCCGATGTACCGACTTACGCGTGAATAGCAGTCTGGAGGTTCCGAGCGGCGCCGCGATGGCGCGACGATGTTCATCTAGGATTCCCCGATTCGGCCGAAAGAAAACTAGTGGGATGGTAGAACAGATCGATGGGATTACTCACGTGGCACATGGAAAACAGGGTTTCGATGTCGGCATTACCGTCTACGTTTTTCAGCATTTTATTACAAGAATATAGTATAAACTTTCGCTCGATATGTGTGTGTATATGTATAGTATGTATGCATGTATGCATGTGTGTCGTATGTATTTATGTATATGCGGGTGGTAGTTACGAGTGGGAGTGTACGCGTGAATTTCCCTCACGCGCGAATCTTCTTTTTCTTTCAGTTTTCTTTTCTTCACACTTCTTTTTATACATATAGAATTCTCGTGTCTTTCGTTTCTATCCACGTACCTATCATCATCATCGTCACGATCATCAATCGTAGTCAACGACCCGAATACAGGCCACGATAGTCATAGCTTTTTTCGATAGTTGATCGATATACGTATAATAATATATCTTGTGTTAATCTTACTTTTTTTTTTTTTTAACCTTATCTTCGCTAAATTGTAATCTATATATAGGTATATCTTCTGTATATGTCTCTCTGTGTACTTGTCTGTGTAATCTGCGTGTTCTTGTGTCTCAATTTTTTTTTCTTTTTTTGTTTTCTCGTTACTGGAAACATACTTGGCAATTCACGTCTAATAGTACAACGAAGCATTTTTTTTTTTTTTTTCTTTTTTTTTTAAATCTTTGTTTCTTTCACTCTCTTGTTCGCGTCATTCTGGCCTCTTTTTTTATTTCACTCACTCTCTCTCTCTCTCTTTCTTTCGCTCATTCGCTTCCGCACGTTCTCTCTCTCTCTCTCTCTCTCTCTCTCTCTCTCTTTCTCTCGCGCTCGCTCTTCCTCTCAACGATACGCGCCACGATGGCCTTTGCTCGATCCGATCGACACGATGACCACTGGTCGCGCTCATTAATTGATATGTCAGTGGGTTTTTATCCTGTTAACTGCGTGGCTCCAGCTTATCTCAGGGAAAGCGTAGTTCACCTCCAGCCGTCCCCATAACTCGCTACGGGGTTATTTCCAGCTGTTGGCTGCAACGTAAAAATAACGATGAGAATCTTTACTCAAATGATTTGGATTAGTTTTCGTTGTTAGATTCGTTATTTACACGTAGCATGGATCAAGATCATTGGTATATGAACGAAGCGACGAATTTGATTTGTTGAGGGGAATGGTTTGGTTAGAGAATCGAGCAAGCGTCCTTCATCAACGAGATACTTTTTAAGAATCTCGAGAACCAGGACTGAAGAATAATGAAATCTTGTCTTTTCAATCATACAAATCGAGAGTGATGATAAGATTCATCTTTTACCAAGAATTATATTTTTCAAAATTCCCTGGAGGACTGATAATAAATGATCGATTAACCCGCGTGTTTTTCTAGCAGGTCAACTACTAAATTGGTCAAAATTTAAAAAAGTTTATGATGCTTTTTGACCTTTTGAAATAACATTCGCATATTCATTTCTACAACTTTCTTGTATCTCTGTCGATGTATACAATCGCAGAAAATTCTCAACGATATCCAGAACAGATCCGAACGTTTCTGAAATTTTGCACCTTGTCCCGAATCATACGTGCATCGTCTTACAAATTATATAATACAAACAACTCCGAAGGAACAACAGGTCCGTCGATCACGCAACAGCCTGAAAATATGGAGCTTTCTCTCGAAAGAAGGAATCATCTACCATCAGCTGTTGCATCGCACGATGGAACACTCCGATTACCTCGCGTGCCATTTTACTCGTGGCCTACTGTAAGTTGTCGGCCAACACTTCACGCGGCACCTACTATTCCCATCGACGTTACCATTCCCATCAACACCTGTTACCAGTTACGTTATCGGCAACTGGAAGCAAAACATCCAACTTCGTTGGCCATTTTTGCCAACGACCGAGAGAGAGAGAGAGAAAGAGAGAACCAATGGAAAATTAGCCGTGAGAGACGGACGAACTGGCGCGACAACAATCGTTCACGCTTTTGTAACTTGCATATACCAAGAGAACTTTTCCCATTTCACGTGGAAGCCAGGCGGCACAGCAGCTTTTCATACCTTTGTAGTATATGTCCCTATTCATCGTCGGACAGTTCTTCGGTCCCTGAAGAGCAAAAAGTTTCCAGACAATTATACCAGGGTTATCGCGCTATCGCGTTGAGAAGGCTCCGCGCGGAACCGTGACGCGCGGATAGCGTTACCTGAATGTTGAAGTCGATGTTCGTTCGAACGGGACGATGATGAAGCGGCTGGGGCGGTCGGAAATTATTCCCAAGCGGCGCGTTCGGATGATTCTTGTCTCCTTGCATCAATTGCCGCAGCGCGAGCAACTGCAACGAATCGTGTCAATATCATTCTCCTTTCGCTTGCTCGCCTCGCTTTTGCTCTTTGTCCCTCCGGTGAAAGATTAATAACCTGAAAGCTTCGAGAGCTGAAGTTTCCACCGGCGATCTATGGAAATTGATTCGTTTGGCATTGTTGCTTTTAGTCGGATTGTTTCATCCGAGAGGAACCGAGAGGAGAGAGGATTGGGATTTTGGGGTTTTTTTTTTTTTTTTTTTTTTTTTTTGTATGAATTGGGATTTTCAAATAGCTCTGAAACAATTTTAAACCGTCGAGAGATGAGTTGGAATCGCCATCTAGAGGAGATACGGATCTCTGTTCTTCAGAGTTTCTGTCTCTTTGAGTTTTTTTTGATAATGTGCTTCCCTCTCTCTCTCTCTCTCTCTGTTTCAATCGCCGTGAGAGATGAAAAACTGAAACGAGGTCAAAATTATAATTTCAGATGAACGTTACGTTCTACCTTTCGATGAGTTTGGAAAAATCGCCGACAGAGATAACGAAGATCGACTTATTCAATATCGGGTGATAAATCTACTTTCATTTCAACGATGGGGGGAAGCAAAAATATGTTGCTCTCGGCATCTCGTTTTTTACGTGCTTGCCGCCCTGGAATCTTTTAACGAACATAAAAGCGTAATCGAGTCCATTAAATGACTATTAATGAAGAAACGGAAATTCTCGGTTATTGAAATCACAGGGAACCAACGTAATTTTAGCGTCGTCTCTTTTTAATAAATTATCCCGAAGAACCAGTCTCTGTAGGATAAAATTTAGGAAACGCGACACCTCCGGGTTGACGAGTTTGACGTGTAATAAATCCCCATCGACCTCGATCTCGATCGGAAAGCGGAGTAACTGGCTAATTCGATACGAATTTTATACGAATTATCGGCGGATAAAAACCGACGATAAACACGACACTCTGCTCTTTATCATTTTTCGCCGTTCGGTAACGACTTAATGGCCGAAACAATTTCCGGCGAGCTAACAGCCCATGTGCAACAGAACGCCCATTATAGATATTGATTTATCGATTGCGCAATTTTGAGAACGACGATTACACCGACGATCCGTGGTACTTGTCCCCGTCGCTTTTACATTCTGGCTGCTCCGAGACGATCCCGCCCTCCCTTAACAGCTTAACAGCTTGGAAGTTAAGGTCCTCGATGCCTCTGCGCCACGTCTTCCGCGTTATATACGCATCAACTCTTTGACTTTCGACGGAAATATCCTCCTGCTAACAGCACCTGCGGGTCTCCTCGCCACGCTTTAAACTCCTGTTAAACTCCTCTCTCCCGTTCGGCTGTACGTAGTCAGGCGAGGAAATTGCAATTTCGTTGATTAACGAGAACGTTGGTAAAAATTCACGGCTGGTTAATTCCGTCGGTCGACTTTTCGCTGGAACGTAAGGTCTACCGACCAGAGGTGGCACTTTTTTGAAACGTATCGACGAAAATTCAGTACTGACGGCGAGATCAATTTTTTAAGATGTTTGGGAAGATGCTGATAATCAGTGGAAATGGGTGCGGTGAAATGAAAGCAGTGATCTGACGAACGATCGATATCTCTGACTCTTTTCGCAGCAATTTAACGTCAAAACTTTATGATAAAAAGAGTCGATAAGAAGATTACGGGGATTAGAACGAGTGAGAGAACTCGAAAAGTCTGAAGAAATTGAAGAAAAATGTCTCGAGATAAAAAACGTGAAAGTCGGACCTCCAATTCGTATCGTCAAGTTGATTTTCATAATTTCGCTTCGTTTCATTTCACGCGATGGACACAAAAGACGATGTAGCAGAAGATCGCGGAGCTTGAAATTAAGTAATTCAACCTGAATTGTCACAGTTGTCTACGACTCGACGATCGAGCATAACAAAACAAACTGGAACAAGCAAAAGAACCCCTGAATAAAAAAACCCGAGGGAGATTAAAAGGAGAGAAACGTGGATGCAGCGAAAGCTAGAAAATTTAAAAAAAAGATCGTAAACTCGCTTCGCTAGATCCTCGAAATGTTTATTTTATCATCTCCCAGGACAAATTGGCCTCTTCGCTCCGTTAACTCGAAGAAAAAAGAAAAAAAGAGGAAAGAAAGAGCAAAAAAGAAGAGGAAGACTCGTTGAAAATGACGAGGAGGAGCGAACGTATTCCGGACGATGTGCCCTCGTTAGAAAAATCAGGGTTGAAAAGGGTGGCAAGCTAATAATCGGCGCGCCGACATCACGGGACGCTCTTTTCGCTCTAATGGAGGTCTGCGCGGCCGAGAATAAGCTTTTTAAAATATTCGATACACGGCGTTGCACCGGCGGGTCCCCCCCCCCCCCTCGCCTCCCGCTTGGGTCGGATTTTTTTCGGGATAACGAGCAATACGCTGCGTGAACGTGGCTTTCGCCCCGCGCTCACGTGCATATACCACGTCCGTTCGTGTGCACCCGGTTGTTTTGCATCCGTTTGATGTCGTTCCCTCCGTGGCTAACTCGCCCCGAAAAATACTAGCCGCGGAATCTCGACGCCGCCGTTTTAGCAAGTATAATTCCTCGCACGCCACCGACGCTGTCCCCGATAAATTTATTAAAATGCATCGCCGCCACCGTCCTGTGTATACGTAAATCATCCGGCGAAAAGTGCCTGTTAAATCATCGATCAACGCGCCACCGATTCCACCCAACCCCTCCAACCCTCCCCCGATGCTCCGTATCTCGCCGTGAATAAATTAGTTTCGCCGCGAAACTTTCGACATCGGGTTTTCGATCATCGAACTTTACGAGAGGGTGGTCTATCGTTTTTCCTCTCCCTTTTTTTTTTTAGTTTTGAATTTTTTACGGTTAAGCGACTGCATACGATCGAATATTGATTGTATTTTTTCATGGTTTTTTAACTCGTTTTCATTACTCTTCTCTCCTTTCTTTCTTTCTTTCTTTTTTTTATATTTTTTTGCCCTCCGGATTTTAGGGACACGTTGAATTTTTGTTACGGTAAGTAAGGAGATATTGATCGTTGATTATTATTTGCTCTCGCGACTGTGCAAACGCTCGCAAATTTTTTGCCGCGTTTCTCGTATTGCTCGCGCGTTGCAATTTTAAGACGATTTTCAGAGTATGGAAAACGCGAATTGCGTTATCGTACCGAGAAATGAGAATTCTTTGTGACGTTTCATTCTTTAATTCTTGCTATTTCTCGTACGGTTCCGTGAGTTTCCGAGCGTTAATTACATTTCGCCTGTTTTCTCCTTTTAAAGATAGGACGTGAGCTGGTGGGAAGCAAGATAAACATTGGAGTGGCGTTTAAAAATTTGGAACGACGTTTAAATTCGCGATTGTTACTGTTCGTTCGCGAGAAGTTGTCGTCGCTGATAAACAGTTTGGAATTTACACTGTTTATGTAAAAAAACATGACGTTCAGTTATGTATAAAAATAGAAATTTGCATAAACATTCGGACTCTGGCGATAACCTTTGTAATCACCGTGCATCGAAAGTTTATCAGCGCGTATTATCGCAACATCCCCTGTTTTGCCGTGCAAAGCCAAAATACCGAGCGCAGCTCGAAACACGTTTCGCGATGAAAGTAACTGGATATCGCGAAAATCGCAGTCGCGGACACTCTGAATTTTCGAATAATTGGATAAACTTTTGGAGTAAACGTATCTCGATATTTTCGTAATCCGATCTCGACATTGGCCGCAGTTGACCGATTGAAACTGAAATCGGAAAAGGGAAATCAAATGGAATTAATCTCCAAAGTCAGACAGACGTTTCGTAAGTGAAAAAAGCCAAAACGAAGGAAACTGGCCACCGATTATTGGACCGTGCAATTATCTTTTTCTTTACTTCGAACAGTCAAACGTAGCCATCCCATGAAAGAAAAAAAAAACAAAACAAAACAAAACGGAACAATTAACCTGTAAAAATAACACTGCCAGTGTTACTCGAAAAATCCAGTGTTTGTCCAATGTTTCCTCTTATCGCTTGACCCAGCAAATACACTCACAATACACACGCGCGCGCTTTAATCGTCGAATTACCTCGTTGGAAACACAAGTAATACTCCTTGTTACACATCCCAGATAACCGTTCCTCCATTAAAAAAAAAAACGAATTTCACGTTCACGCTGACCGATTCTTCCAACAGAGCGCCATTTTAAATTATCGAACATATCGGGAGAGCAGCAGAATTAAAATATCGTATCATCATCTGGCGCACCGGCGGTATCGAGATTAACTCCCGAGTTTACCGGAGGTTCGAAGTTCGAAGAGAGCAATTCGGAATCGCTCGACCGGCAAAGCGACGTTTCCGCCAGGAAGTCAATAGATCTTTGCCCATTATTCGCCTCCGAGACGCTGTTTGCACGCGTTTGTTTTCTTCCTTCCCATTGCTCCCCTCTTGTCTTCCTTCTCTGTTTCTTTCTCTCTCTCTCTCTCTCTCTCTCTCCCCTTTGAAAAGGCAATCCGTATCGATACGAACGAATTTCTACGAACGGTAATGTTTCAAACGCATCGATTCCCGATATTAAAGCACGCGTCCGACGCGAAAGAGGAACGAAAGTTTTCGCGATTTCGTTTTCTTTTTTTTCTCCCGAGTGAGCGAGTGAGCGAGCGAATGAGAATATCGCGATAAACGATCCATTTGACTGATTGATCCGCAGACAGATAGATCCATTATCCAGCGAATGGAAGCGACGAGTCGTCGGCCGGTTTTGAAAAATTATGCGCGGTGCGCAATCGAGATCGACCGCGTCGCGTCGCTGCCGTAAAAATAGCAGACGACTGAGAGCGGCAAACGCCATTTTTTTCGGAGATAATTCTGTCTCACGTGAGTGGCAATTGCGCTGTTTATTTGTCCTTGCTACGAAAGAATGACAGCGACCAACCGCTATCCGTCCTTTTCCTGTTGATTCATTTCTGGGTGACGGTCGAGTTTTTATTGGACGGCGACCTTGTTTGTAAATCTTAAGGCGAGAAATATTTGGTAGGGAAATATTTAGCAAATAGTAAAACAAGTTTTTAATATTGAGTCACTTTTAAGTTGACGAATTGAATTCGATATATCGAATAACGATGTTATAATAATAATACAGTCAATTTTTGAATACGTAATAAAAATACATAACACTATAACAATCGTTTGCAATATATTGGAAAACATTGTGGGAGCCTCATTGCCTCAATACTCTAAATTTCTATTCTACATTTGAGAGATGCAGAAACTTTCAATTTGACAAGCTGAAGCACGTACATGTCATAAACTTAACAAAAAGAATAAAAAACAAAAACATGGGAACAAACATAGGATACCTAAGGATACGTGGCAAAAAACCTACTACCAATTTATGCTCAACGTGTTAACGTAAATTAAACATTGAATAGACGAATATAAATTGTCTATAACGTGTCTGGTTCCATTCGTCGAATTTTAATTCTCCCAGTTTGACAAGCTTCGAAATTTAAAAGAAAATTGGCAGAAGATTGGAACGTAAGGAATTATTAATTTGTCCTTTCATCATTTTCGTGACAGTGTAAAAATTGTCTTTGCCGAGTTTTGCGCAAATGTCAAAATGAAAGAACATCGAGTTTCGTTCATTTCATTTAATTCGCTATAGTTAAAGGATTGAGAACGATCCGTTCGCGTTTCCATCGGCGAATTTTATTTCGTCGAGCATGCTCGAATTAAAGGAGAGAAGATTCGCCGAAGGCGACCGAGTCGCGCTATATATAATTCTTGATCGATAGCCTCGGAACTCGATCTTTCCTCCATTGTTCGTCAAGATAACTTGCCGCGTCGCTCGTTTCGAGTTTCGAGCAAAGAATGAAAAAGAGAAAAGAACGAACTGGGGAGGGGGAGGGGAAAAAATGCATTAAGACGTCAAAGCGTGATAAGAAATCCACGTAAACGAATTTCCTTGGCCCGTGTGCATGCTACGCGGCTGGCGAGATTACGTGGCCGCTATTGGCCACGCGAAAATCATTAAAAGAACATCAGAAACTGCTTTCGTGCGTGAGTTGCCGCGATTCCTCAAGTCGATTCCGGGCACCCGGGGCACCCTGTCAGCGACGGCCCCCGGTACGAACGAGATCAAGTTCTAGATCCCGGAACGATCGACCGAGCCCTTTCAATTGTTGCGAAATTGCAAAAAATGGAGAGAAAACGCGATAAGCGTGCGAGCATCTAGCGAGCCATTTCTCCACGCTCCACGAAAATCAAGATGGTCGTGCAGAACATTGCTTCGCCTTGAAATTGTTCCGAGATGTTTCCGTTCGTTCAGCCAGTGGTAATAAAAAAATTGTCCGTCATTTAAACTAATGCAACTTTGTGGAAAAAGCTCGTTTCATCTCATTTCAATGGTTTCACCTTGAGTTCGTTTTTGTTTCTTTTTTCTTTTCGAGGATAATTTTACTTATCACGTTCATCGGCGAGCAAATGGGGAAAATTTTTTAAAAAGTTAAAAAGTTACACGATTTTTTTTCTCGCCATTTTATTGAACTTGGAACGCTAGGATTTCTTCAATTTTTGTCGTTTAACTCCGATCATTCGAAATTCGATAAAATAGTTAAAAAAAAAAAAAATCGCACAGCAACTTTTAAGAGGAAGTAGTTGTTAAGAGGAGACTTCAATCATCAAAATTATGGTCGATTCAGTTACGAGAAAATGTTTTTTGAATTTCTACAATTTTCGGCGAGGAAAGTACTTTTCGAAAAAAAATAAACTGGCGACTGTCACAGAGGCTTCGCGCTGTAAAATGAGATCAAATGGATCTTTCTTCACGAAGCTGAAATTATCGATAATTTTTCATTACACCAATACAGTTATGCTCTTCGCTACAAATTGCGTTGATAAGTGTATCAATTCATTTTTCGTAATTATCATTGGATCGATTAATTGGCAATTGATAATTGAGATTTTAATTGCAGATATAATCAACGTCCGAGTAAATTATTATCACAAAATAGAAATTTCCTTGTTACGCAAACTGATATTGATCGATAGTTGCATATTGTAATAGTAAATGCATATTGTATCAGTAAATTAGACTGCTGGTCAATGATTGAAACGCAAATTTCAATAGTAAATGTACCAGTGAATTTTTAACTATTGTTAACGGAAGAACGACTTCGATCTATGAAATACCAATTACAACGGCAAATGTTCCGATATATTTTTCGCGAAGAACTATCGTTTTTCGAGAATCGATAGTAGCTGATTCAGATACAAGTTGCAATAGTAAATTTTTCATGGTAGCTTCCAGAGTTTAAACCGATCTAATCTGCGCTTCATTATTTCAACGACAACCGATCGAGTGTTTCAACCACTCAGATATTATCGCAAGATCCACCGAGATCCTATTCACCGAGTGTTTGGACAATCAAGCTACAGAACCTAAACCTCCTCCGGCTAACTTAAAGCCGGTCGAACACTTGCCAACTACTCCTTAGTCGTACTCGCACAGGGAACAAAGATCAGCAGAATCTGCATAGCTATGTATGGAAACTTGGAAGTTGGATCAATGTAATTTCTCGGAATGGAGAGCACGCCGAGCGATCGATATTCGCTAGCTGCCGTTCGATATCGATGCGCGTACTTCCAATTCGATGTCACCGACAATTACCTCGAAAATTACGCGAATCTTTTTATTAACTCTGTTTTATTAACCACCGAAATCGTCAAACTGACTAATTCGTGATTTTCGTTAGACACAGTGTATTTCTAGGATGTAAAACACAGTGTATTTCTAGAGATGATCTTTTAGATTATTATACATAAATAAAAGCTTGCGTATTCTACTGTATCTCACAGTTTTTCTATTTTTTCCTTCTTTTCCGCTGCAATATCTCTTCGTGCTTTACAGTTCCAGTGTTAACAAAGCGTTACGTTTTCTCGTTATAGTTTATACGTCGTTGACGTAATTTTACTTATCTTGCGGCGCAACGATTCAACAGCGCGGACTGTAATCTCCGTTGAGATTAAAAGAAGGGGATTACTCGAGCATAATTTTCAAAGAAGAATACGGTAGCACCCTTAGCAAGAAGTGTTTTAAATTTCAATTTGCTTCCAATATAATAATCTGTCTAATCGAAAATGATTCTCTCGCACTGCTCAATTTTAATTGAAAAATCACTTAATTACAACTTCAATTGTAACGTGGATCGATCGGAACAGAATTCGTCAATTCGGGTTTCTGGCGGTAAGGCGAGCGAGAAAGTCGCGCACGGAATGAGAGTGACTTCAGGATCACTTAAAGGGTTAGAAAGCGGAAAAACACCGAGTTCCACACCGTGCGGGTCAACTGGCACACACACACACACACACACACACACACACACTATGTGTATTATATATATATATATATATATATAATGTGTTCGTAGCGATGAAAATTTCTCGCTCACCTGCTGCTTTGTGATGTATATCGGCTTGTTCAGGATGATCCACGTGGTGGTCTCGTGGCAGGCCGGCATCGTGATGGAGCCGTCGTACGTCATGTAATATTTCGTGTCCGGCAGCAGTTCCCGTACCACGAAACGTTTGATCTCCATCGCCTGGCCTGCGTGCAATCGGTCCGATCGATAACGTGACGATCCGACAGCCACCGTGACGCGCATACGTACCCCAATTAGCATTGGCTTAGTTCCTTAACACGCGGCCCCCAACGCCTCGCGCGTTACACTTTTCCACGTGCCTCGCGTACGTGTCGTGCCGTTAACGTGCCGAAACGAAATATTCGAAGAAGCCCGCGGCGCGCTCTCGATCGATAAATCGAGAGCGTCGATCGCGCCGAGAGGGCGCCACCAGCATCTTCTTCGATCGTCATCGAGAAACTCGTACGTATGCGAGCATACGTGCAAACTTTCGCGCGTGACTTCGCCGTTACGTGAGAGATTGCAGTTTCGAAGGGATCTCTCGGCTTTTGCGAAATGAGATTCAAGGTAATACACTTTTCGTCTCGCTACTGGGTAATCATTGATTCGTTTCTGTTTGAGTTGCATTACATTCAGGCGTACCGTAGTGTAGTATAGTACGTGGAAGAATTTGTGTTCAGAAATTGAATCGCCATGTGTTTAATTTCATTCTCGGTGAATTAGTATTAATTTAATTCGAGATTAAATTCGACTGGATCTTCGGGTTCGAATCTCTCTCTCTCTCTCTTAATTCCTGATAAAGTTCTCGCGTTTGATCGATGAACTTTTTGCGCGATCAATCGCGATATTGTCCTACGCGCTGTTTCGGCGCTTGAATGTTAACTCAATACGCTTTGCCGAATTATTCTAACCCAAAACGTTCACTATATCGTGCTATTCATCACGCGGTCGTCATTATTGCCAGACAGTAATTGTTACGCGTATATTTAAATTAATTTCGCGATAAAACAGATAAAGCTTCTTCTACAGGGTGCCCCGAATTTATAATAAAACGCGAGAGCGCGTAGAAAATCGATAAATCGAGAAAAAGGAAGATTTGCTCCATTTTGGAAAAAATCGCAAAAAGCAAAACTTTTATCATTTTCATTACTGATTCAGTAAGTTTACACGATGTCGATCAAACTGAAAAACCGGACCATAATTGACGCTTGCACTATGGCGAAAGGCTAGTTTTTCGAACAGAATCTTCATTAAATAGATGATATTATAACGTCAGTAATTGTAAATAAACGAGTGGAGAAACGAAGACTTTTCTGTTTCTCCTTTTCGCGATTTTCTTCAAAACCGAGCACGCCTTCAAAAGGATTTTTCTTCTCAGTTTTATCAGTCCCCTACATGCTTCCCAAGTTTTGACACTTAAATTTCGTACACCCTGTATAGTACGTGACTGACGTGGCTGCAAAACTGTTCTCTATGGTGATGAAATTCATCCAATCGATACGCGTATGCCCTCGTATCATAAAACGAGTTAATTATTTAGAATTTGAGGCATCCACCCGTTCCATTCGCGCTGCAAAAACGTGCTGTACAAAACGTCAGTTAACCACGACGCGCGTGTCGGAATTATTCTTTTAACTCTCCGCTATGTTCAATTAAACAACATTCACATTTTTATTCGAAACGCGCGTGTCAATAACACACAAAGGATTAATTATTCGAAATTTCATTGTTTATTCTTTTGCAGCGAATTTTTCATTTGATCGGCAGCAAAACGTCGGCTAATTATTCCACGTTTTTCGTCGTCGGGGCTGTTTGTTTTCCAACTTTGTCCGAAACGAGACGAGACGTAAAATACGCGTGCTCGCGATACTCAGAGGAAAAGGTAGCCTGTCACATCGCTGTAACAACGTGCGAAATTGAGAATGAAAATGGATCGTAAGTTGACTTTGTAAAATCTGTACAGATACGAAAGAAGTATTCCGAGTAGCGAATCTTCGAATTCAACTTTTACGTAACTTCTCGTTGTTAAGGAAGAGTCGATTCGATCAAACAATTTTTTAAGTAAAATGTTTTTTTTTTTTTTTTTATTAATGTCAACTCGGATCCTCGATATTTCGCACGTTTACTTTTCGTCGTGAGAAAGGATTCTTTTTCTTTTTTTTTTTCTTTTTTTTTCAATCGAGGACAAGCTAATTATGCAAATGGCGTTGCGCCAGTCAGCCATTGACATCACGTGCAAATAATCTATGAAAAATCCTCGTTCGACGCCGACGGCGATCGTTTACCCCGCCCGATTTCATTCGAAGCGAGCAATATCTTTAATTAGCTGATGCACCCGCACAGAAGAGCCCTCGGTCCCTTCCCATTTTCAATTTTCGCGTCACTGTTCCCGCGTTGACGTGTTCAAACGCGAAAGGCCCTGCCTTTTTCTCGGCAATCCGAATCAATTAGCCCGCAATTAGTTTCACCGTCGTTGGAAACGGCAACTTAAGTCGGCGATTAATGCGAGAAGCAATCTCAAACTGGAAGCGCAAAGTAGGATTCTGAAATAATTCGTTTTGACTATTAAATCGACAATTTAATTTCCCCCAAAAAATTGCTCCTTTCGTTTTAATTTTCTTCTGTCGCGAACAGAGGAAAGAAACGATTTATCGAAATTTAGGCAAACCTCGTTCCGTTGAAATTTTCGTTTCGTGTTACACGCCAATAATGTCGGTAATTCAATTTCGAATTTGGAAAATCGAAATTATCCATTAGAACTTGCGACTTGTCAATTATTCAGCACCAGGTAGAATTTAATCGAGTCGAAATAGACTCTCGTTTATTTCCTGCGCACTGATCCGTAGAATTATTTATAAATTTGGTAACAAAAGCGAAGATCTAACAATTGGAACAAAAAGTTCCGACAAAAGTTTCTATTCCTCTACTGTGTGTAACAACTTCAATATACGAATCTTCTGCTGGGATAGTAATCTGGTATTAACGAACGAGAGTTAAATGTTATATTCTCGGCAGATGGTGTCAAGTTAAATTAGAAAATCATGACGTTTGTTTTCGAAAGGCGGTCCTTACTGTTAAAAAGAAGTAATTAAAATTCATTCTTTTTTATCAGTCTCTTTTATAAATCTCTGTAATTTGACTTCGTCCTTTTTTTTTTTTTTGTGTTCTATTGACACGTTCGCGACAGCGGCTGACGTAAAATTACGTCTTTTCATAAGCCACAGCTGGTTGCCGGCTCTGATGTCGCTTTATAAAATAACAGTGGGACGTAAGAGCGCGGTATGAATTTCGAAACGGACTTGCAAATTTTACGTACACGTCCTTTTATGTGACTTTATTTTTCGTTTCTGATTTCTCAGTTTTACTCAACATTTTCTTTTTTTCTTTTTTTTTTGAGTTAAATATTTTTACAAAAACTCATTTTAAATATCCTTGACAAAAATTTAAGACTCGAAGATAAGACAGCCATTTTCAAAGAAAATCTATCCCATACAGTACAGTATAGTTCAGGTTTCCTTTCTCCCTTTCGATATTTCTTTGAAATTATTCATTTAAATATTCTTCGCGAATTCCAGCTGTCCATTTTGAGTGACTTTATTATTGACAAAGATTCGACAACTGAATTCTTGTAAACTTTTAAAACTTTTTCAATTTTAATTGTTCAAAAGTCGATGGTAGATTATGGTAGATCATTCGAAATATTTCCAACGAACAAAGCTCTGTTTGTATTTAATTTTCAATTATTCGTTTAATAACGCAGCAACCAGCATTCGACTGATTCTCTAAAAAAGATTACTGACTGTTGTAATTTTAGTGTACAACTAAATGATCTTAGTCACTCGAGGATCAAATTAAACGAAAAGGTGTAATTCCTACAATGATTTGATCGAAATGATTATCCTTATCCGACGAATTATCTTGATGAAAAAATAAATCGATATTTGCTGGATCAAGAATTTTCATTTTTGGCATTCGTTTGGCAAGATCCCTTTGCAACCTCTCTCGCGCGAAAGTTTTGAACGAGTCTCGCGATGAACGAGTTTTTTAGGCGCGGTTGAAGAGAGACCGTTTCGCACGATTCTTTCTTATTCGTCCAATTAATAAAACCATTTTTAACCCTTTCGCTGCGGCAGACCTTGATACGCAACGCAAATAGCACAGTGGTAGGAGTTCAATCGCGACGAAATTTTTCATCAGCGTTTCATTTCTCAGAAAGTACACAACGGACTAACGGAAGACGTAATCGCCGAATTAAAATTCACTTACGTCTGATGAAACTAGCGAGGTTTGCTGCAATTATTGTCGATAACAGGCGCCTATAGCCGCTTTCGGTTCGATTCGGGCAACGTGAAGTTGGCGCCTCTCAGTTTCAGCGAGTCGAAATAAATTAACATTAACCGTACCACGCCCGGTTTATCTTTGAACGAAATAAACCATGCTCCTGTCACGACAAAAATTATATCAAACGAAAATATGTGATTATTTTGTTGCCATTTAAAATTATTTATGTCGCGCACTATTTCCCACGATAAATTCTGAAAATCTGCATTTCTTTCAAAAAAAAAAAAAAAAACATTTATTTCCTAATCGATCATTTGACCAGTTGTAAACATAGGGTGGCCAGTTGAAAAGCTGTAGGGTTTCGAAAAGTATCATAACTTGACTCGTTTTCAAAATGGCGATCACTTGAGGGATGTTTGTCACACATAATACCGAAAAAAATTCATCAATTGTATCTCCAAATGAAATAATCAAAAAAATTTAAAAAAACACGTGTTCGCAAAAGTATGTCATTCAGTAAAAATAGGTATTGCAAAGTGGCGGTACGGTTAGTAGCTTGGCCCATAGGCGTCAACATTGCCTCCAAAGCAAATTTCGAAACGGCAGCAGCAGCCAAAGGGTTAATTGAGACACCGTGATCTCGCTCACGCGTGTATTTCGATCACGAATGAATGCGTTCTAGGCTGGTGCCTATCGCGTGGGAACTCGATTTCCTCGAGAAATTCGAGAAGTCCGAGTTGAATGTGTCGAATTACTGGCGGGACTCACCTCCGTATCTGATTTTATCCAGCTGTTCGGTGAATATTCGTAGCTCCGGGTTCGAGAGATCTCCAACCTGAAACGCAACCAGCAAACACACGATCTATCTAGGGTGTATCGTTCGCCGCGATCGTTTTACGTCGAGTTAGCCGGCCGATATTTCGCGGAAATGGGCGGCCCCCGTTCTCCCGGGGGCTGCCGAGAGATTAGGCATGTACCTGGAGGAGAAGGGACACCGCGACGATCCCCTGCGCCCGCTGCAACGCGTCCGTGAAGTTGTTGTACAGTTGCGAGTTGAAGCCGAATATCTGCAGCTGTTTTCAAACAGAGAAATTAGGAAATTGCATTAGTTGCCGGTGTGCGCGTGTGCGTGTGTATTGTTTTGGCTAGTTGATGAAGTTTCAGTGGAAGATGAATGTTATACTGTGCGCGGTGAATGAAAGGAGTGACGGGAGAGGGAAGAAAGCGCGAGTGAAAGACGAATAATTTACCGACCTGTTGGGAAACGGGGATAGCATTGTCGAGCTTTCGGGGAAATTTGAAACGTAAGTGGCGAAAAAGCAAAATAGATTTATGTACTTCGCGACAAGTATTTTTTTGTTATTTTTGGAGATGTTTGAATTTTTACAATGCTTCGAGGAAAACGTATCTTTACTTTTCCATCCGCGGTTTCATTTAAGATCGTTTTTCGAGATCAATTTGGATCGTTGCTTGATTTTTTTTGTAGCAGATAGATAAAAATTTTGGATAGTATCTGAGTGGAGCGACGAGTGAAATTTGTTTGTCTCGTCGAAGGAGTAACGAAACTTTGACTCACGAGTCAGTCATACTCGAATAAACGAATAGCCTAATAGTGGCGTAGCTGTAAATAATTCGAAATGCACGCAGTTGAAACGGAATATTCAAGCAGCCCGAGGCTGCAAATGATCGGAGCGAGCATCCAAAATTGAGTTGAATAATTTAGCTCTTACGCAGCCTCGCGAACCATCGAAGTAATCAAATAAATCTGGATATACTTTGACCAGAGAGTGGTGAAGCTTTCTTCTAATTTACTTTCACTTTATTAGGCAAATTTGGGCAAATTTTGTTGAATCGTTGAACAGAGTTTTCGAAAGAAATCACGAGGAAGCTTGAAAACAACGTAACGTGACTGTAACTGCCAGTAGTTTGCAGCGTAACTAGTCGGACGAAACTCTGGAATAGTTCAAGGCGTATCGAAATGATCGGGCGAAGTTACCGAGTAATGAGAAAAGTGAGTAGTTCGAAATTTCGAAATTACCGACGCCACAAAGGAATCAGGAAGCTTGTTTTTGTTTTCTTTTTTTAATTCAAACTTACGTATAGTCTTTAACTAAAAGGTTTCACTCGAATGAAATATTCGGGTGTTAAGAGCTGAATCAGAGGTGGTTCGCGACGAATTTCTCGCTCGTCGCTCATTACGAGGGAGGACGAGGTGTCTAAATATTTTGACGAATTATCGGAGATAATCTTCAAAGGATCTGGTCTACTTTAGCAGAAATATGGATGCGTATACTGCCGCCGGACTTGAACAGTTTAAGCTCTCGAGCAAGTTTTAAGAGGATTTATTTCACTTAAGCCTGAAACTGTTGAAACCGTTAACCGCCGATGGATTTCCCAACGTTGAAAATTATCCCCAAAAAGTCGAAAGAGTCGTCAACTCTCTCTCTCTCTCTTTCAACACAGCGGAGTTCGATAGAGGGACGCGAATTAAAATGAATAGAAGCGCAACGAAGTGCCATCGTGAACGCGCATTAACCTTTCATTGTTCGATTTTTATTTCATTCCACGCGACATACGCGAGATGGAAAGCCGTGTACAGGTACGTATATATTTTTCAGCGTTATTTATTCGTAGATTATTCGTTTCTCGCCGCGGAGCGAGCGAACGGAACGTCCTATGAAAATAAAAAAAAAAGAACAAACAAAAAAAACGAGTTTCATCGTTTCGACGATTGATTTCAGTCTCGCTTCGGGCGACCAGCCCCCCCCCCCCCTTCCCGCTCTCGA
The DNA here is from genome assembly GCA_032399605.1 of Melipona beecheii. Lineage (NCBI taxonomy): Eukaryota > Metazoa > Arthropoda > Insecta > Hymenoptera > Apidae > Melipona > Melipona beecheii. The sequence goes on from JAUCMO010000447.1 coordinate 2,981,876, forward strand.
AATGTTTCCCGCGAAAATGACCGGAACAATGGAATTTCCGAGGCGCACAGTTTTCCGCAAACGAATTTCCAAAGTTAATAAAAAATTATTCACCCGGCCGAAATCGTCGCCGCGGCATTTCGCGCGGAAAATCCGAGCGGAGAAAGGGGAAAATACGAGCGCAGCGTGGAAGGTTGGATAGCGATGGAATCGAGTTGAACGCGGCTTGTACTAAAAATAACAAATCGACGATTACGGGAAACGATATTCTTTAGTTTCGAATTTTGCAGCTCAATTTCATCTTTGTGACTTTCGAGCGGGTGAAATATTCATCGCTTGCAATTGTCTTCAACGATTAGGAAAATAATTACGCGTTATACAGGGTGTTTCGCGAAAACCAGGCCACCTAAGTATCTACTCTATTAGTGACAGTGCGACAATCGTTCCTAACCTAACTTAAACTGGTTGAAAAGACGAATTGGATTCGACCTTTTCCTGCTTAGAATAACTCATCACGAATCACTTGCCCATACATTAAGAAAACTAACAGTTTTCGAGCAAATCCTCGAGAGAACGAACTTCACACAGCAATAAATAACAGTGTTTGTTTTTTACAGTTACTCTCAACATCACTTCTATCTGGAAGTTTTAACCTGAAATCTCGCTCAACGTAAGTTTCACGTTAATTTCAAAATTTTCAAGTCCAACATCTGAATCTCATACTTTTTCACGATGGAATGGGAAAAAATCGAAAATGCTAATGACGATGAAAAAAATATTAAAAAATGGTATTATAGAAAAGAATAGTTCTTCCATCCAAGTCGTCTTAACCAATAAATTTTCGCACTGTCACTGATAATAATTCAATAGATAAGATATTCAAGTGACCCTTGTGTTTTCGTGAAACATAAATCTATAAACGTATAAATCTACGTAGATCTGAATATTTTGTTCGAACAGTGGTATGCTCGACTCCATCGCTAGCAACGCGTTTGAAGAACGGCCGTCGCGTCGCGCCGCCATATTGGCAGAGTTTCATAATTTTTTCAAATTCCGGCCAACTTTCCTAACGTCGATGCGCGGCGGAGCTCGCGGGAAACCGTCGAAAGCTATATGTTTTTCGCGGGCCACACGTACATCGCGATCCTATGCCCGGTAACCTAGTTCGCTAGTTTTGACCCAGTTCGAAGATTAATACTTCGAACGAGGAATGAAGAGGGAAAAGAAAAAAAAAAAGGAAGAAAAGGAGGAAAAAAAGAATGAAAAGAGAGAGAGAGAGAGAGAGAGAAACAAGAGGGCGGTGCTTTCACGTTAATCAGTTCCAGTTACGTGATCAAGTGAATGAAAAGTTCTTCTCGGTTCTTCTCTAATCGGCGAGTATAAGAATATCTAGATAGACGGGATACGTATCGAAGAGAGATCGATAATCGAACGTCCGGCGAGGCTAGGCTTTCTGATAGAAGCCGATAGTCTCGGGCCACTCGATCTATGGATTAGCGGGGGCGAGTTGACGGGGCAAAGAAGTCCGATGTTGCAGCTTTTGCAAGGCGACGTCTGCTCCGCTCCTTTTTGTTCCTCTTCCCGGTTTTTGTGAAACATCCCTCTTGATTTCATTTCGAGGGTAAACTGTTTATTTTCTTTCTCTCTTCTTTTCTTTCTGTTTTCTTTTTTTTTTTTCTGTCCTTTAAGCGACTTTCTTTCAAGCTCTCGTCATTTTTCCTCTTCTTTTCTTTTTTTCATCTTTTAAAACTCTCTCTCTCTCTCTGTCTCTCTGTGGATTTGGCATTAGATTACGCGTCTCGCTTCTTTCATGTCTTTCCCTTTCTGGAGAAATATCTTTTTGTTTCGTATTAAATTTCTTATTCTTTTGCCCCGCCAAGTCCTCAGTTTTATGTTCTGTTATTCTCTTATCGTATCTCGCCAGGCAGGAGGTTATTAATTTTACAAATTAAAAGGAATGTAGTTAAAGACAAAGCTTTTATATATATAAAAAGAAAAAAAGAAATAAATTGATGACTTTACATTATTTTTGGAAAAACGCTCCCGTTGATTTCATTTTGTATTCCACGGTCCTGTTATCTCGTTTGTATTCTATTTCGGTTTTTATCGTGTTTCTGCAATACTTTTTTTTCGGAATTCATTATCGATTGAATATTCAGTTATATTTTCTAGGTTATTGCATTTCTGTTTCCCATGTTCGCGAACCGCTCTTGTCGATCTTGCTTCGCGTTAAATTTTTTACTTTCTCGCTCTCGCGTTTCGACATTTCCGTAATTTATTTGATCACCGTAATTCCTTTGCTCTTTGAGCTTTTGCTTCTACCCCGAATTTTATCAAAAAGTTTCAAAATTTCCATCGTTCTCTCATCTCTTCTGTCCCGTAACTTCGATATGGAAATTATGAAATTATCAACTTCGATTTGGCCGGAAATCTCGCTTTATTTTCCTCGCCTAGGCAAATTGGATTTCACATTTTCTGCAAAGCCGTCTCGAATTCGAGGAGAAACGGAAATCTCGAATTACTATTCGTACATGGTGTATCGTTACCATGCATCCATGTTTATTCAAATATCATTAAATTATTGGCCCAATTGATCGCTACAAATTGGTGGTCGGTGTTCATCGGCAACATTGAATTAAATAAAATTAATTAAATTAAATTAATTAAATTAAATTATAAATCGCAAACTATATTGAATTTCGTGTTTAATCTACGAAAAGGTTTCGATTCAATTTTGGCTTAGGATTTCAAACGCGACGTAAATTGTATTTGAAGCCCAAAATTCGAACATTTCGACATCCATTTTGGTGGAAGACCAACGTATACACGTTAGAGAGAGAGAAAGAGAGAGAGAGAGAAATGACTAGGTGATAATGAAGAAATGCTGTGATTGATCATAGTGCTCTTGGCCAATTTTTGTTACAGATCCAAAACCGTCACACTCGAAATCAGGTCGTACATCTTCGCGTGACAGTGAAAATAAACGAAATAGACTGTGAGATCAAGTGAAGAGAATACGTCATATCATCGACGTAGATATTCACGTGTCATAAATATCGTGACGATGTCACGTGCCCTGTCATTCATTGAATATAGATCAAATGTACGTTCGAATTAAGATTTTTAACAAAAATGTCAACTATCGATCTTCGTGAATCACTGATCTCATTGTAAAAATACATTTGATCAAATGTACGATCTTCCAAATTTATTTATGAACAAACACACTGCAACTGTATCAATGTTTGTCAATTAAACTTTTTATCAAGCTAACAATAGTCACGTACATTACTCTTTTCTACTGAATTTAGTTCAGTCAGACAACAGTAAAATTGAAAAAGAAAATAAAGGTGGTAGAAAATTTCCTACCAATTAACAATCCAAAATACGTATACACGAACCTGTCTTCATAGATGCAATCTATACATATAGCCACGTCCATTGCTTTTATCTTTTCTATCGAATTTAGTTTATTCAGGCAACGGTGAAATTGAAAAAGAAAATAAAAATGGTGGAAGATTTCCTATAAAATGAACAATCCAAAATGTATGTACATCATACGCGTACCCATTTCATTCTTTTTACTGAATTCATTTTATTCAGACAACAAGAAAATTGAAAAAGGGAGGAAAGGTAGTAGGAATCAGATTTCCTATCAAGTAAACAATCCTAAATACGTATACAATACGAATCTATATAATAGCAATCTGTACGTATTTTTGTCTTTTGTCTTTTCCATTGAATTTGTTTCATTCAGGGCAATTGAAAAAGAAAAAGGAACAACAGCCCCGAACAGTCGTCCCATTTAGCCACCGTTTTCATTCACCGTACACGTGACAAAGATGCGCTAATAGATAGATAGACGATGTAAAACACTCACCTCCGCGGGAAACGCGTGTCCATCCACAGTGTGCTCGCTACCGGTCCGATCGTCCAATCCGAAATGCAAATGAATCTCGTGGAACTGGTACCGGTAGCTCAACGGGCCGCCTGAGATATTCACCGGATGACGCGTGTCGTTGTCCACGGCGAACACCACGCTGTGACCGGTGTTGGCCAGCACGCCGCCGACCCTGTGCTTGTCCACGTGCAGCGGCTGCAGGTTCGGGTCGAAGAGGAGCCTGGACGGCTCGAGGTTCACCGGCGATTGCCGTCTGCCCTTGTGACACAGCCACCAATCCGGATTGATGAGACCCCAGAAGCCGGGACCTTCGAAGTCGAACCGATTAAACGACACGAAGTCGAACGACGCGACTTCCCGAACGTCGATTAACGCGCCTCGGCCACCCCTCGAGACCTCCGTAAACTATAACCTCCGTCTCCGGAACAACTTCCCGCCCCCGGGATAAGCTTTCGGATTAACAGCTACGAGGTTGCTGTTGCGTCGCGTACGTGTGGCGTGAAATTATTTCGGAGGGTGGGAGTTTACGATTTGACGAGATCGTGCGGGTTTCGAGAGGCATCGAGGCATCGATGCCTCGATGAGCTCTCTCTCCTCTTTCGGTCGGGCACGAACGGTTGGAGAAGGGCTGAAGTTTGTTTAACGAAACGAGCGTTTCGATAGATAGATCTTTTTAGGGATTGAGCTGTTTGATAAAGTTTCTTGGATGTTTGGATTTTTTTAAAGTTTGTTAGTGAAACTGATCAAGAGAAAATCGAAAGGAAATCGAAGGAAAGAAGTGAGTTATATCACTGGATATATTATTGGTGCTTTTGTAAATTTTCACGTTTGACAAAGTTTCTTGGGTGTCTTTTCAAAGTTTCTCGATGAAACTGACCAAGACAAAATCGGAAGAAAAATCATTCCTTCGAAAGGAACGAAGTGAGTTGTGTTATTAGTGCTTTTATGAATTTTTCATGTCGGTGGAATTCCGAAATTTCTGGTTTCTTAATAAAATTGGTGGAGTGTGTGGAAATTATTTAATAAAATTGAGGAAAAAAGAGATTCTCGTGGAAGCAAAAATGCAGTTAATGAGTCTGTAGAGATCCTTTAAGTCGTGGCGACCGAATCCTTTGAGTAGTGTCGTGCCCACGAGCCCGAGATATGGATAGGCAGTTTAACCTGTCCGGTTAATTAGAGGCTCAGGAGTAAATTCCTCGCGGCCAGCGAGTCAAGCGGTTTCTGATCCCGCAGTAGCTACCTGGTACGACGAAAAGTTGACACCGAAATTTATGCTACACTCGCGGTACGGTCCGACCGCTCGGACTTATGGGCTTTCGTGTTTGTGAGAACTTTCGTGACAGTTTCTGGTTTCTTGCGAAACTAGCGAAAAGTGTAACAGATAGTGTGTTTCGTGCAAGATATTGGAGGGGAGAGACAAGGATAGCTAACTGTCGAGTGATACAAATTTCGCCTTGCACTCTCGTACCAAATCTTCGAAATTTGACGCTTGAAGGAAGCCGTGAGAGAGACAAAATTGGTGCAAAAATTGATTGAAATGTAAAACTCTCGGAGTGACGAGTCGTGCAAATGAAATTGAACGATATTCGATGACAATAACGCAGCAGTTTCACGAAAGGATCGCTCGCGAAGAGTTGATAACCGATCGAACGCGACTCTGTGTTTCGGTTAATTGACATAAGCAAGAGATTCCTTACCGGAAATACCGTCATAGGTCCACCATTCCTCCCAGCTGACGGGCCTAGATTCTGCAAATAGTTCATTATCAAGAATCCCCGCGATGTCACTTATGCGACAGCAGTCCTTAACCTAGAACTAGTTGCGGCGAGTCGAGTGGCAAGGATATTCGGCCATACTCCACCGAATAACGAGCCACTCGTCTCAATTATACACTTTCTTGCTATAGTTCGCTCCGACGTCAATTGGCCGCTCAAGGTCACTCAACCAACCGCTCCCTCCTCCCTTTCTTTTTCTTTTTCTTTTTCTTTTTTTTGAAACTTTCCACGTTATCGTTCTCAGACGACACGTTTTCGAGGAAACGTCTGTCTGCGAGCCACCCACTTGTCTCGTACTCTTCGACGTCACCGCGAAGACGGTGGCGAGAAATAATCGCAAAGGGAGAGAGATAAAATCTTTGCCTCGTGACATGTTTCGTGCAATGGTAACGTTTCAATTCCCGACAAACGAATAAAGATTCGCAGTCCGATGATTCTGCACTTCGAGGACCTTGAACGTTGTTTAACTTGGTTGACTGCCGTTTCGCGTTTCATTCGCAAAAATTTTACACGTTATCTAATATCTGTTGCGAACAGAGAATAACACGCGAGAATTTACTCGTTGTCTGTAAAAACGTATCTGTAGTTTAATACATTTGAGACCAGTTATTGTCCCCAGCGAAACCGAGTGGTTTCTACAAATTCAACAATAACTTGCATTTCGATGCAAATTAACAACCGCTGGCCTGGGATTCGGCTATTTTATGCCTCCGAGATTCTATTTTGCGATCGATCCTTGCTTGTCTTTTATTTTTTTCCGGTTGCAGTCCAATTAATTGATTAAGAACGTCTCGGTGAAAAGAGCGTAAGTAGTAGAACCATAAAATGAGTCAGCCTTGAAGGTAGACGAATTTTAATCGTCGAAATAGGAATTGGAGAAACTAATACGTTCGGAAAATGAGCAGAAAAATTTCCTGATAATTCGACAAAAAAAAAAAAATGTATGCCAGATCATTTATCAACAATTTGCGATCCAACATCCAAGATCTCTCTAGTCTGGTGCTCCATCAGGACAACACGCATCTAGGACACACTGTCTGTCCACTTAAGGCTTTAATTTATGACCGCGCTATATCCTTTCCACCGTAGTAAATCTTTGGAAATGATCCAAACGCTAAGTCCTCGGCCACTGGTGTGATGTATCGCACGACTCATGTCTGGATCGCCGATCTCGAATGGGTTTAAAGTTATTGGAAACGACTTGGTCTTACTTTGCGACAATAAATCCTATTATTATATCGGTCATTCTCGCGGCAGTCAACACGGTTACAAAACAATATCCAGATAAATTAACCCTTAACGATCGAAAAGTTTTCATTCTGCACAAAATGGAGCTACCTGTAGTAGAGGTATACTGACTGCAGTGCGTGTATCAGAAATGTTTGCCATGCCGTTAAGAGTTAATCCAATGAACAAAGGTTAAGAACTACCGAGCGCAATGGCGGGAACACGGGGGAATCGTCGAGTGTACCTTGTATCAGGACGATCACGAACACTCCCCAGACGCCCAGGAATACGGAACTGAATGGGGCCATTCCTAGGACTGCGCGGTCTTCGTCAATTGGACATCATTCGGCTCGATCCTACGCAACACAACGGAGAAAAGGGCACGATATCACTCCAGATGCACGTGTATCACCTTGCGTATACCGGCTCGTGAAAGTGTCCGAACGGAATTTAATATAGAAAACCCCGTTGAAATTTCACTTGTTGCGATTGTCACTCATAAATAAGTTTATTATATTTGTCAAATGCTTGTCAGAAGATTGTAACGTGGTGTTAAATAAATAATGGCGTGAGTAACTGAGTGTTGATTCTTTAAATGTGAAATTGTACATATTATTGTATCAAATATTTTTCAGCTTCTATACAGACTTTTCCAACAAAAGACACACTCGAGATTCATAACGAAATTTCAAAATGTTTCGAACGGCGTGTACAATATATCCCTATGAAAGTATTGTTGCGACACTTTCGAGAGCCTGTATACAATCTTCTTCTCCCCTCGGTACACGACCACTAGCTCGCCCCCCTTTCGCCCGAGATCAATCGAAACGGCAAGTAGCAGCAGAACCGCCGTCAAAACGAAAGCAACGAACTTTCCAGCCGCGACAGCGAACTTCTCTGTGTCCTCGACGGTGAAACGATAACGAACGCGAACCACAACTTCGATCGATCCACGACCACGGTGCAAGAATGTTTCGGGACGAGCAGGACTTTTAATTAGCCAGCGACACGCGACCGACTCGCGACTTGAAAGTACCAATGTGCTTTCGTCGAGAGAAAGATGACACACTGACAAAACGAATACAGCTCCAATTCTTGTTTGAAGTATTTTTGGGGAATTTTTCTCTTTCCGAAGGAAGGACGTTGGTTGACAATTGAAGAGCGTTTCGAGCGAAAAGAATTAAAATTACGTGGGTTGCGCTGAGCTACGTTGTAAATGTGCTGTCTGACACTGTTTCGCTCGTTCTACTTAAAAGAAAGTAGTTTCCCCTCTGCTCGAGAAGAATTACGAAGAATTTTGAATTTAAACGAGCACTACCCTATTACTGAGTGAAATGACAAACAAACATGGGAGTTCGTCATCACGCGATACTACGTACGATATCTGATCTCTTGTTCCTATACGCGACACCTACATTCCGACCGATACACCCCGACGCAGTACGAGATCTAACTCGATCTAACTCGATCTAACTCGATCTAACTCGATCTAACTCGATCTAACTCGATCTAACCTTGCCTGACCTAACGTAACGACAAAAAGGAGAGGAGACGCGTGTCGTCGGTGGTAAGAGCCGCCGGTTCACGAGCATCTCTCCGACAGGAAAGAAAAGACAAATCTGCAGTCATCGTCGTTGTCGAGGTTGGGAGAAGGACGCTCGAAAAGGGGACGGGCTTCCCCTACTCGAACAATCCCACTCTTCCTCTCTTTCACTCTCCATGGGTGGCCCATTCTGTGTTCGAGTCCACTCCACCCCGTTCCATGGCACTCGAGGCCTGTGTTCTTAGGTCAGGAAAACTCGAGTAGAGGCTCCCTTCGAAACGTCGTCGATCGATCGATCCGATCTCACTCTCCGACGCCGCTATCCGGAGCCGGGAGTGTCTCTAACCTACAACCCAGCAGCCGGAAAGATAAGAGGGCACTCCGCGAGTGCGATGACTCGGCTCTCATCCCTCGGTTTTTCTTTCGGGCTCGGAGCCTTCGGCACGTTCCTTCCGCGATTTCGATCGCTTCCCCCCCCCCTCCCCTCGCGATGTATCCGGTCTTTGGTGATAAATTTCACGCGCTGATAGATTCCGTGTCGACAATACGGTCGAATTTCGTTGGAACGACGTTTTAATTGGTGGTCGATGCAACCAACTCCTACCAGTTGAATTCGCCAGCTATATGCGCACTTGTATTACACCAACGAAGAAGAACTAGAGGCAGTGGAGTGAGTAAGTGGTGAAACCGAAGTGGTACAAGAATATTATTTGACACGTTTGGTATGTTCAAACGAACAATTCGTCCTCGAGCTTCGAAAAAATATTTTACCACGGATGCGAAATTTTCCTTTCAGAATTTTCCAAATTCTGCTGTAAACGTAAGCGAAATTCTAGCCGTGAGAGACGAGACTGGCCAATTACGTGTTGCCGAATCGAATGAGCAACGGAATGATTAATCAAACGAGGGCATCCGCGTCGGCGAGAGACCAGCTTTTACCCGAGTATGAAATGACGTATGAAATGATCAGAGCCGAGATGTGATAAAAATTCTGGAAAATTGCGAATGAGTTTTTTCTTTTCTTCGATATATCGGCCAGAGATTCCCGCGATACAGTCCTCGACAATTCCAGTGAAATTCAGCGTCGTAATAGTTCAATGTGTACGATGAACGTAACCACAATTTTAGCTGCTGACTAATGGCCAATTATGACTGATTAAGTCAATTATGTATAATAGAGCTCGCCTAAATTCCAAACAATCGGGAGACCGAACAGTAATTCTCACGGCGCAAATAGCGACTTTGTTTGTCGAACACCGGATGCCGGAGAGGAAAAGAACAGGCTAAAAATATACAACATTTCTCGTTTATTCTCGCTATATTCTACGCAGCGCTATCGATAAATTTAGGTTGTGACCTCGAGACGTCAGTAGTAGAGTCGAATTTAGACGAAACAAACTCCAGTAGAAATTAAGCGAGTACTACTCGCGCTCCTGAATGAAATGGCAAGTAAGAAACGTTAAGTAAGTAAGAAACGAAATCAAGACTTCAAATCGATTGTCTTATTCACGTGAAGTGATCGTGAGCATTTTTAAAATTGAAAGGAAATTCTTTTCGCGAATGCGCGTTAAAAATGTCAGCAACGCCGAGAGAGGAACGTAACACGTTCCACGTAGATGTAGAATACGTGATTGAAAATCGACAAAGTATGTTACAGCAATTATCCGTATACTGCGCGGTTGTCTTCCGCGTTAATTCACATCGTTTGAAGACCATATTCCATAATACGGTGCTCGCTCTATGAAGCTAATTCTAAGAACTCAGAGATCAAAGGGGACCTTGTCGGGGACATACTGCGAACGTTAAATGGACGCTGCTATATAGACGTCCTAAACTCGGTAGTTTGTCACTCCACGAAGCCAGTTTAACCCTCATCCAGTTTCCCACTGGAAATTGTCACCGAGCATCGACTATTTTATTTACGACAATAAAACGAGCGTTTTAAAAAAAGAAAAACCTTTTGCCCCTACGTGGAAATCACGTGTATGTGTGTGTGTGTGAGATGACTGGGATTTTTTTGAAACATTTCTATGAGCCAGTCTTGTAATCACTATGTAGTGACAAATTACGTTAATTCTATTGAATTAATTTTGGACACAAAGTACTCAATTTTATGCCGAAAGCATAAAGAAGAATGAAACGAGACAGGATTCTTAAACTGTGAATACAATTTAAGAACAATTCCAGCTCATACTCGACTAATTATTTTAACTCACATTCTATCGTATTTTAACTGATATTTTAAACAATCTCGTTAATATTGGTCGTTATAGTTGGAATAATTACAAGTCTCTCTCATTCTCTCTCTCTCTCTCCATCGCAGTAAAATAAAATGTGACACTCGATGAGTGTCAATGATCCATCACAAACGATCTTCCACTGAATTTGGAATTTACAGGACAATTACAGAAAGACATATACAACGAATGATCCATCAGCCAAAAAAAGCTCGAACCGTCCTTGGACGATCAGTTGTTCTATTCTGTTTATAAAGAGAACCTAACCTATAAAAACCGAACACGATGGCGATGCCTTATGATAAATCCGTATCGGAAACAAACGAACCGGAACAGAACCGGGGATTGGTACTGGTGGTTCTCGCTTCGTCTCGAGCTTCATCTTTAATTAGACCCTATCGGATCACGATTGATCCCGTCGGATTTATTACCAAGTCGGCCGGTGATAGTCGACGGTGTCTAATCGAGCGAGCCAGAAACGAGTCCTCTCGTTCGATTGCGCCACTCGAACGCAATTATCGAGCCCCGAAGGATTTTCGTAGTGCCCTGGTCCCCCGCCGATGCGAGAGCCTCGGATTCACGCTCTCAAAATATCCCGTCTCTCTTTGCCACTCTCGATATTCCTCGATATTTCGACGTCGAGACAAAGAGAGAAAGACAGAGAGAGAGAGAGAGAGAGAGAGAGAGAGAGAAGAAGGAGAGGAAAGAGGAAAAAAGAACACGGCGGAGAAAAAAGAAGCACTCTTTCCAAGGGTTGGTTTTAAGTCTGAAGAGAGCGTGGACTGTGAAACGGTCCTGAAACGCTTGAAACAACGAAAGGGAACAATTAGCCAAGTCTTACCCCACGCCAGAGTGCAATGACTCGACTCACTCACGGTTCTACCGTCTTGCCGGTTTCTACGTCGACTCGTCTCCCCATAGATCACTCCTTTGTTCCGTCGTCTCTCTCTAGCCTTGGAAAATGGCCAACGAATGGAAGGAACCAATGAGACACACGTACGAGAAGGATGAATCGAGGAAACACTATGTATATCGTGCACCGTACACATTAGCCGTGCACACCACTCGTACACTCGTAGAAGTGCACACGTAACCGACGTATACGTACGTGTGTACACGTACGCGTAGGTAAGAGTGTCCTGTCCGGTCGAACGATCGATCGTAGGGTCGTGGTTAAACGTCGAGCCGTGTACTTCGATCGAGACGATTCCCGGTTTAGGACACGGGCCGCGTTTTTCTCCTCTTGCTCGCGTTCTGCGGCAGGCAATTTGCCTCGCGACTTTCTTTTCGCTGGCCTCTCTCGCGAAACGAAACGAAACGAAACGAAACGAAACGAAACGAAACGAAACGAAACGGCGACTCTGCGAAGCGGACAAAAGGCAACGAGGTTGTACGCAGCGGGAATTTCTTTGAGATTCTCGATAAAAGGGGAGAAGCGTGAACGACTGGCAAGAGAGACAGAACGTATAGGGTCGGCCGCGCGAGCGAGACTTGGTGGGAGGACGAGCGTGCGAATCGATCGGCAAAACGCGCGATGGTGCGGCCAAAAATTTCGCGTGACGAGTAAACGCGGAGGCTATGGGCACCTCCTGGGCTGAAATCAATAAACGCCGATCGAGAAGAACCGGCTTGGTATATACCGACAAATATCTCCCTTGTACATACACTTGCAAAAGCCAGTTGCTGTCCCCTGGCTGGGATCCTTCAAACGGAGCGAGAAAGAAAAAGAAGCAAAACAACACTGTGTTCCGAGGACAGGACTGTGTGACGCGTACGCGTACTTTCTTTCGTATCGCGGTTTACGTTCGGAAATCGAGGCCGAAAATCCCGTGGAAAAACGGGATCGAGTCCCCGCTGGTCCCGATACTGACCCGTGCACGACGACGACGAAAAGGACTCGAGGATCGTCTCGTAGCTTCCTCCTTCTTTCCTTCGGCTGCTCCTCTCGCTTAGCCACCGGCACACCACTTGCACTGCTAGTACGAGGGAGCAGCGACACCGTACGATACGATACGATACGATACGATACGATACGATATACGCGATATCCCGCTGGAATACAACGACCGAGACCAAGGAAAAACAGCACCGGGGGTGCGTTTCTCGAAACCGAGCGAGTTCGAACGATCGTCGTGGCTCGTCGCGAGTCGATCCCGGTGTGTCTGTCTTTTCCCTTTTCGTTTCTTCTCCTTTTTTTTCCTTTCTTTCTTTCTTTCTTTCTCTCGTGCGAAATAATCTCGTTAAAAACGGTCTGCGCCTTTGCGAAGGAACGACGAAGGAGGAACGACTGCCCTACGAGACCAGTGTATACGTTCCTCCTTCTCCCTCTCTCACTCTCGCGCTCCCACCCGATCCGTACTCCATCTAGATCTCTCGTCGGCCGCTCCGGAGGCTGACGGCACGCATGCGCCGCCAACGCGAGTACGTTCGTCTCTCTCTCACCCGGCGATAGTTCAACGAGGGTGTACAGGGAACGAGGCTAGTTTCCAGCTCGTTCTGTCTTACTCTGGCTAGCCATCCTCGGTTCAGGCCACATCGATGCTTCCGGACATGGGGGAACGAGCGTTTCGCGCCTCCGTCGCTCTTCTACCCTCCCTCTCTCTCTCTCTCTCTCTCTCTCTCACTCACTCACTCACTCACTCACTCACTCACTCACTCCTCACTCACTCACTCACTCACTCACTCACTCTCCTCGTTCCACCCGTTTCTGTCGGCCACCCTCGTCGACGTGCGAGAACGTCTGCGCACTTGCCGGACCAGGACGAGGATGGAGCCTCCTTCGGGATACCGGAGCACCTGTGCGCCCTTTGCCCGCGACCTACTCGCGATTTTTCACCCTCGCGATTCCGATTACTTGCTCCACCTTTCTCCTTCTCTCTTTCCTTCTTCCTTTTTTCCGTTCCAGGAATTATCACTTTGGCAGTTTTTTAAAAATTTGCCTCGCAACTCTCCAAGTTAAAGACCGTCGTCCAGGATTTTTGGCGCAGCTTCAAATTTTACAGCTAGCGATTCCTACCGGTTGGGTTTTCTTCCTCTGTTGTTTTTTTTTCTTTTTCTTTTTGTTTAGAATTGTTTTAGAATTGTAAAGCGATCTGATTGTAGTTTCGATTTAATCGAGGTAGTTTCGTGCAAGACGCTTTGACCACGATCGAGATTTTTCAGTTGATCTGGTAATTTTACCTTCGTAATAGAAATTGCTCGGGAATTATTCAAATATCTACCTTCTGCCGTCGAGTCGATGGGTTTAATTACCTGTTCCAAGGTTTTGAATATTATTGAGATTTCGCGAGTGATTTTTCATCCCCCCAACTGGAATTGGCGATCTTTCTCTTTTTCTTCTTTTTTTTTTCTCTCCGGAGAATGACCGTGAATTTCATTTCGGTTATCCTCGATAGAGCCATTTGGAGATTTAATTAGAATTAGCCAACGTTACAGATTTTTCACTCCACTTTGGTGTGGGAATCGGAGTTTTTCCGGAAATTAAGCTTCATTTTATATTGATTTCGTGTATCTAATTGGCGATTTAATCATAATTACCTCGGCTGTTTTGCATAGTAATTTACTAATTAATAACATCGGCAAATTGATAAATGATTAATTATAGATTATAGGCTTCCGTTGCGTAAACAGTCCTTAAACTGGCTCGTAATTTGCAAAATTCACTCGAACAACCTCGCTCATTCTGTCACCAAAGTTGGCACCGTGCAAACATTATTATCGATGACTAACTTTTCACTTGTCAAACCTATAAAATTTCTCTAGCAGTGTCAACTCAATAACGGAACAAATCTTTGGTCTAAAATGTTTAACATCTCTGAGAATAAAATTCTCTTTTTTTTTTACTAAAAATTAAATCAAGCTTAGACAGAAAAAGATAATAGACCTTGGACAACGAGCAGATTTCACTGAATTTTACTTGGGTTTCTGTATTTTTCAAAATTTTCACAAAATTTAACCAGCAATTTTTCACCTTTCACCCTAAAATAAAAAAAACTTCTCCCAGACCGTGGATTTAACCACGACTCATTCGATCCAGATATTATCCAATTTTTAATATTACCCGTGCCTTCTTTTGTGCTCTCTTTAAAATTCAAGCAGAGGCTTTTTCACCCTCATCGGTCCTATTTTGGGATATGTGAAACTGCCGGGCACGAAATCGGTGAAATTGGCTACGTAAATAGTAGGATTAGATTGTTTGACACCGTTGACCTATTTACGATTTTTAGAACCCTTCCCGGAGGCTCTCCCCCGCTCCTCCCCCTCCCCCTCCCGGCAGATACGAGCCGATAAATTTAGAATGGCTAGTAGCGACGCTGTCGAATTTAACCAGGCAAATAGTAGAACTGATTGCTTTCACTTTGAAGTTGAATAAGTTAGGCAGTCGATTCGGTTGTTTCGGATTCGCGTTCGAGTTGGCCACGTTCCATTTATCGCCAACTTTGGCTGTTGCTTTTTAGCGACGTTCGAGTTGTCAGCCTGATTAATTCGATCAATCATCCGGCGTCATTTACTGGATGCAATTACTTACAGCCCCTTTAACCGGATCTATCTGCACAACAGCAGCCGTGTAATCGTGCGATAGAAGGAGGCAGCATGCTTGATAGACACTCAAACTTAGATCGCCAATGTCCACAACTCTGATCGAGCCGAAATAATCCACTTCGTACAAAAACTTTACAAAACAATCTCATTGTCATTGTAACGAGTACATCATAGACTTTTATACACCTAGACTGTCGTGATTATGTAAGCAAAGTTGAGGCAAGTCTAAAAGAGTTGCTCAGAAAGTTTAAGATACATTCGTTACATTCAGATCGGCGATTGTGGTTGACCAAACTCTCACGAGTCAAAATAATCTGTCCTATGGTTTGTCAGTTTCTTAATATCACCGTTTCGTACAAAACTTTTTAAAACGATTTCAACGCACCATTGCAACGAGTATATCCACTCCATGTTTTGTAATTTTTTTAATTTCACTTTATAAAACAACTTCGTCACCATTGCAATGAGTGTATGACAGACTTTTGTACATCTAGACTATCGTGATTATATTGGCAAACTTCCGACTTTTCAGCCGCATACGTATTTCATAATGCAAGTATTAATAAGATTGCTGCATAAAGTACCTTAATTTCTCCAATTTCGAGACAAACTAGTAGCACTTATTCTACTTACCCTCGACCGCTCGAGATTTTTTACTAAATCTCGATTAGATTCCCCAATTCCTACCAAACTGTCTCACGAAGAAATCATCAAACTCCGAAGTCGATCGATCGTCCTTCCGAAATTATTATTCAACAGAATTCAAAGCCCCCTCCTCCCAAAATCCAAACACCTGCATGCATTTTTCATTTTGCGAATCCGGGCGTGTACCTGCCAGCGTGCCATGCCAGTCCTCCGTCATTCGAAATTACCATTTCAAAATTCTCAGTCGTAAAAGGGACCTAACCTTAACCTTCTAACCTCGCCAGTTTCGCGGAACTGCACTACCACGGTCTGTCAGCCATGTGTGCCGGAATTACGTCAATATCCATAAAATTGCCAATGAAAGCCAAACGAACGTAAAACGAACGTAGTATTGCTCGGCAGGAGCAATTGTGTGTGTGTGTGTGTGTGTGTGTGTGTGCAGGATGGGACGACGAACAGAAGATGCTAGAGACGCGAGCTGAGACGTGTCCGTGAGTCGAAACTCGACCCTGGACGATCAATCGGATCGTCCTCGTGATCTCTTCGACGAGCGGAGAGGCCCGAGTCGATAAAGGGGGACGTTGTGTGTGCAATTTTAAGCTGATGGCTGGTGTTTTCCGTGGACGTAAGCAGCGTGTGCCACGTGACCAGGGCAGGATCTCCGGCGCGGATAGCACCGAAAAGCTCCTGACTGGTCGACTACGCGGAGTCGCTTATCGATTTTCAAAGCGGCATTGCCCGAAACGCCGCTTTCCAGGCCTCGCCGTTCTCCTACGATTCCGCGTGCAGCGAGAGAGAGAGAGAGAGAGAGAGAGAGAGAGAGAGAGATGGAGAATTCCAAGTTGCATCCGTGCCCTTGAAGGATCACCAGCGTCACCAGCTTCGTTCGTATTTGGGACCCTCTATTTCATTAATATGTAAAATTCACGTCATTTTTCCTTGACGCGCGATAGGTCATTGGGACTTTGAATCTTTCGCGTTCACTCGTAATTTCGAATTTCTCGCAGATCAAGGAGAACAAATTTAATAGGATTTGTTACTAGTTCGTGTTTTCCCTTCCTCTGTTGAGTCAAGGAGATTTCGTCAGCAGAGATTGGTGTCTTTTAGGTAAATTAAGGCAGTCCTCTTTTTTATGCCAAGCCGTGACGTCAAAGCCCGCGTGTCTGACCTTTTTATTCGCCTGCGAGAAAAGGATTTCTGCGTAATTTTATGATCTATTTAGTTTTCTTTTTCAGCGTGAAAGCTGGAGTCTAACAATTACTGCAAAATAGATTATTTAGTACCATTAATAGAACGAAATAACACAGTGACAATCAGTCGAAACGAGAATTAAAAAGAAAATTGTAATATCTGATAGAAAACAAATTAACGCTATTTTAAAAACCGGGAAGATTATGAACAAAATACGTTATTAAACAAAATTCTTTGTTAAATAAAATTCATTTACGCTTCTTGTTTATGAGCTTTTTTTAAGTTCGACGCCTGGCGACAGAAGATTGCTATGAGAAACAACGGTCTGCAGCACGAACCAAAGCAGAGCAACAGAGCGATTCGTTGATTCGTTTTATGTTTGATCGAATGTTGTCCCGTCTGGCGTGTCGAACTTTGCTGGAATTCTAAGGTCTTAGTATGTTGAATCAGTATGCAGGTTACGCTTGTTATACGCGGAAGTTGATTGTTTGGAGGTAGCGCAGGTTTACGACGGAAGCCTGTAATTCCAATTACTAATATCCGATCGTGACGGAGAAGGTGCCGACTAAAACGCTCGACTTGTGTCTTCTGGCTTTATTAGAAATCGATGTTTGCTCTCTCTCTCTCTCTCTCTCTCTCTCTCTCTCTCGTCGGTATAATTAAACAAGTTCATCTTACACGTTGCTTTGAAAGGCCCTCTGAAAATACTCGGCTAATAAATTCTGAGTCTCCTTCTATCCGGTTCCAATAGCTGGTAAAACACAAGTTGGGACGGTCAAAAGTCTTTACGTCTCTTTGGCGCAAACATGGCCATTTTTCTTCGAACGATTCTTTCGAAAGTACACCAGTGTACTTCAGTTTTGTTAATATATGTACGTGTAAACGCAAGTTCCTTCTCATCAGGAACAAATATCGTTATATTTCATTTTTGTAAAAAACCGAGAGATACGTTTGACGTTAAAAAAAAATTCAGTAGAAATAGAGAGATAGTGGAAAAGATTTTAAAATTTAATTGAAACGCCTTGTACGCGCAACGTCAACGTCACAAAGAAAAAAAGAAAAAAAAAAAAAACGGACACGAACGATACAAATAAACGGTACAATAAAATTTTTCACCAATTTTTTCCCCCATCCTCGATGGCGAAAACGTTAAATTTGACTGAAACAACCTGTACGAAACGGGACGTCAGCGTCATCGAAAGAGTAACGAAAAAGTAATAAAAGAAAGGAAGAAAAAAAAGAGAGAGAGAGAGAGAGACAGACAGAGAAAAGGGAAGTAGCAGAACGAAAAATTACTCTATTCGATTCGGCCAACGACTAAATACATCGAGCACGGTTGAAAGGGGGTGCTCGCGACTGGAGGCGAGAGAGGAGGGGGTTGAAAAGGATGGGATAGCCAGCGTGACACGAAAACGAATTCGAGTCCCTCCCACCCTACGTCTCGTCAAACAGCGGATTTTTCCCCTGGGCCAATATCACGGCGTTTTTGCATACCCATAAGCGGCCGCGACGTCGAACAGCATCGATAACCCATAATCATTGGTGTCCCGTCAGCTTCTGCCCGCTACTCCGGCATGAATAAAACAAACATAAGTTTCGCAGCGAATTCAATATCCCAGCCGCCCCTATAACGTTTCGACCTGGCGGGGCGAGAGGGGGCGGGAGGAAGAACCCGCGATGGAACGAGCCGAGCAATCAGTTGCAGCCGCGTGCATAGACATTCGAATGCATGGCTTCGACTCCAAGTTGCACGGTTTTATGACGCGTTCGCGAAACACGAGCATTTTTTTTTTTTTCTTCCTTTTTTTCATCGGAATGGCCAATCACGATGGGGGTATCGTAATTGCTACGTTATTTAGGTTTTTAATAGTTAGGAGAGCTGAGAATTAAGAGGGGCGGGATGTTGTTGGTCTTCTTGCTTTAATGATGGTTGGAGTAGCTATTAGGGCAGAGAGGGTATTTCGTGTGTACGTGGACAGATCTTGGTTTAGATTTTGCTTAAGACTTTTAGTGGAAATATGGAATATTTTAATATGAAGGAGAATTGACTTTATTGATTAGACAACATACTTTATATATTTGGTTTAAACTTTTAATGTGTATAAACCTTCTTGGTCTGATAATAGGTTAATTAAGATAGTTATTAAAGTAGGCATTAAGATAGTTATTAAAATAGACAGGATATTTTATACATTTGGATAGATTTTGGTTCAGAGTTTCAATGTGGAAATATGGGATATTTTAATATGGAGGAGAATAAATTTGATTGATTCTTTCTTGGTCTAATGACGATTGAAATAGTCATTAGACAACATACTTTATATATTTGGTTTAAACTTTTAATGTATAGAGATTGTTGTGAGAATATTAACGGCGGAGAGAATGTTGTATAAATCTTCTTGGTCTGATAATAGGTTAATGAAGATAGTTATTAAAGTAGGCATTAGGATAGTTATTAAAATAGACAGGATATTTTATACATTTGGATAGATTTTGGTTCAGAGTTTCAATGTGGAAATATGGAACATTTTAATATGGAAGAGAATAGACTTTATTGATTCTTTCTTGGTCCAATGACGATTGAAATAGTCATTAGACAACATACTTTATATATTTGGTTTAAACTTTTAATGTATAGAGATTGTTGTGAGAATATTAACGGCGAAGAGAATGTTGTATAAACCTTCTTGGTCTGATAATAGGTTAATTAAGATAGTTATTAAAGTAGGCATTAGGATAGTTATTAAAATAGACAGGATATTTCATACATTTGGATAGATTTTGGTTCAGATTTTTAATACAAAGAGTCCAATTTAATTTTATACATTTTTTTCTTTTTCATCATCGAGTTAAAACAAATATGTAATAAATAATATAATAACTATACGTAAAAAGAAAACGAAAAATAACGAAATATGTGTCCAATCTTTTTGAAACAGCTTGTATTGTACATACAATACAAGCCGTGTATGTATAAGAGGAAACCGAATCAACTTTCAGAATCGATGGTGTTTTGCGAAGGGAAAGGACGTACACAACGATGCGGCGAAAAAGGAAATATTTAAACTGGTGTGTGTAAAGGGCGCAGAGGAGCAGACCGTTTCGACGGAATTGGATGTATTTGGGAAAATTGATTGATCGCGGTGGAAACGTTCTGCTGGTTTTTAATATCGAAAGGAAAATATTAATTGAAGAGAGGAAACATTCCGAGTTCCATGCGACTTCGTTTAACAAAGTATCCAGAGACCACGGTTTGAAGATAAATATCGCGGAGAAATCACCATTTTACATCTCACACATCGTTCTGTACTACTCAACTTCTGTAACTTCAACCTTTTCCTCTCTTTTCGCCAATTCTTCGACTTGTGAGAAAATTAAATAAATTATTCCCTTGACTTGAATTGAGGCTCAACCTCTTCGTTTCGCAAATTACCTGAATTAACGTGAGTTGCGTTGGAAAAAGTCGAATAAAGAATTGTAGAAAGAGGAGTTTGTCGGTTCCAGAGAAGGAAACGCTATCTTTCGTAACGTTGTAATAATAACTGAATAAATGGAAACTGGAAGATGGGAAAACTAAAGGCTCGGGCTGAAGGTGGAAAATTTCGCTGATGCAGCCGGGTGAATTTGTCTTCTCGCGAGCGAGTGAAAAACCGTGGAAGGCCCCATAAAAGAGCGGGGGTCGACTCGTAAAAATGTAAAAGTACCACGGGATAATCCTTACGTAGTACGACAATAAAGCGCGCCGTAACGAAGTAATGACAATGGATTATCGGCCGTGAGGACAATATCCCGTCATCTGTTTCTCCAGCATTTCTGTCCACGAAATGGACCTATATTTTCTCCTTCTCTGTGCGTCTTGTGGATCGATGTATCGCCAGGTATCGACAACAGCAGCACGCGTATTATAATTAACAAGGACCTCTTTTGGACGTGTTTTGTGTCTTATTAGCATTGCCAAAATTTTTAAGTCGACGATGCAACGCAACAATGAGTTATTCGTACAAGTTACAAGTGACAACGAATTTGATAATACAGTAAAAAATATTCTTCGTGAAAAAAAGAGTGAAGCGAGTGAAGATTCTTTCAAAGTTAGTGGAACATGTTCTCACGTCGAACAGATAAGGAATAAAAGTTGGTGATGACAAATGGATATTCCCAGCGAGTATTCTCACGCTTATGATAGATCAAAGATGATTTCCATAAAAATAATTATACCTGACACGGCGTGATAAATATCGTATTACATTACGTGACGCGTTACGTCACTCGATATTTTCAAGAAGGAAAGATTCATCATCTTTTGAATTATGCAACGAGTTATCGCACGATCGCGGCAGGAAATATTCCTCTCGTTAACTCTTTAACGCGGAATTTAACGTTTCGTGAATCGCAAAAGTGACAGATCGATGGATAATTAATATATTATAAACGAAATTACTCGATAATGACGCGAGTACGTTTCAGCAATTTGCATTTCCGAACGCGCGAAATTATTCCACAAACGAAACAAACAAGTTTAAATTTTAAAAAAATGGTCGATGAATGGAAATTATTCCGCGTCGCGGGACGAACTCATTTTGCCATGCGCGTGTATTTCGAAAGAAAGTAGAAAAACGAAGGCCGAAATTTGATTTTCGTGGCTCTTTTTCTCTCTTTTTTCTTTTTTCCTTTTTTTTTTTTTTTTTTTTTAGTTTGGTAACTGTATACATACCTACCAGTGGGGAAGAGAAGACAGAACAAAGAGGCAGGAAAAACGAGGAAATTTGTTTCGACAACGGCGATGCATTAGTGATGCAAATGAAGTTACGTCGTTGTCGGAATTTTTATGTGTTTTTCCACGCCGGCCAGAGCAAATTTTTTGGCTCGCTTTCAAACCGTGCCCGGTCGTGTACATCGGCGAAGTCATCGACCGTGGGGGAGGGTTTGGTTTTATTTTTTTTGTCTCTTCCTCCCCCCCGTCTGTCCCTTCTGTCTCCTCTTCCCTCGCGGCATCGACGGTGTCTCGTGTCCCGCGATTTCGAAACGTTACTCGAATCATCTGAAAATAATTACGGCCGGAAAGGAAATTTCGGCCAGACGTTGTATACGTTTAAGCGGAATCCCATTGGAATTCATCCGACGCCCCGTTTAAACCGTATTTACGGAATTACGTTTCTCATCGGAATTTTACAGGGGATCGCGCGGACGTTCCGATCGGAATTTATGAAAAGTTTTAATGAAAACTAGCGATGGCTTCGAGCACGTCGCGGTTCGAACGATGTCGGCTATTGAAATTGATATTGTAAGTTCGGTCATCGGGCAACGAACAGAGGAGAGATTGATCTCTCCTTAAATTTCTCCAATTTCCATCTGGAAATTTCGAACGTATCCGTGTATGCGTGATTGAACGAGCCATTTGGACACTTTGCAAGTGACATTCGACGAAGTGAGCCTTATGTTTGAACTCGATCCTATTCGACAGCGAGCAGCATATATTTTCAAGTACTCGATTGAAAGATCGCGAAATGAAATCGAATATTGTCACATCTCTGGCGCGTTTGCCGCCTCGTTAAATATACGCCCGAGCGCGAAACGTTATCTTTCTGAAACATTGGACCCGGATCCAATAAATCAGAAATAACATTTTTGGCTCGCTGGGTTTATTTTAAAATAAATACGAATTAATTTCGTGATTGGGTCCCGGCAGAAAAAATATCGAGCATTCGTCGGCTGCACGCGTGTTTCGATTTCGATAAAGCTTATTAACCGAATTTAGCAGATCATATATATATATATATATATATATATAAAGCTTATTAGCCAAATGTATTTAGCAAAGATTATGTATGTAAAACTTAACCGAATGTATGGCAAAGATTATATATATATATATTTTTTTTTTTTTTAAGTTGAAATATATCGAGTAAAAGTTCTATTTTTAGAATATTGCAATAAGCTAATTCAGCCTAGAGAACTTGCGCTGGAACTAATGCGAGCTTAAGACAAAGGTTTCGCGTTAAGCTGGTCGTAATTAATGCACGCCCAATCTGAAGCTGATTCACGCTAATCTATACTTAACACCCCTATCAAACCTGTTCTAAATTAGGTTAACTTGAGACCCAGGCCTAGTTCGATTCCAGTTAATTCTAACCCGAATATTTCCATCTCTGACGAGACACGAATGAAAACACCCAGTTTAATTTTGATTTCGTTCCAAGCAGCACTTCATCTTTATTTTAGTTTCGTTGCAGTTGTAATCGTCTGCTTTTGTGGATTCCAAGGTCCGAGTATAGATTCCAAGTATGGAAGATATTCATCTTAACCATCAGTCTGTAGAATCGAAATAAAAATAGACGGAACAAAGGAATCGATGGTCAGTCAAACAATTTTTCAAGTACGTTTCTTAAACATTTGCCCCAATTTTACAAAATTTCTAACTCGCTCTCTCTTTGAGCGAGACCCAACGAAAATTGCCGACCCAATTCTTTCCAGGCTGTAACAATTTAAAAAGATGAAACCGAGCAAAGATCAGCTACCAATACCCCCCGCAGTGTTATTTCCCCGAAGAACAATACGCAGCGAGAAAGGAACAAAAATCCGCGCCCTCTTCTTTCTCTTTTCCTTTTCCTTTTCCACGGCGAGGGATCATCGGCGTTTCAATTAGACAGCCGGTGTACAACATGGCTGACAGTAATGGATACCTCGCATTCGCGTCGTCAACGCGAAGGAAGCAAAGGGAAACGCAATACCAGTCGCGGGCATTATGAAGTCGCGTAACGAGTGTGCGTGTGTGTGTTTGCGACGGTAGCTCGCATCTACTACACGTGTAACTCGACAAAGAATGCAACCACGAAAGCGAAATGCACGCGCGTATATAACGGCAGGGCGCGCAGGAAATGTCGATGGCGGGAGCAACAAGTGTCGAGGGGTCTTTACTTCTGACAATGAGTAGAAAATCTGGCTGACTGGAATACGCGAGCACAGGCCCGAGGGTGAGAGGAAGGTCGGCCCAGGTGAACTCGAAGCTCGCCACATTCACAATTAGCGGTCACGCAAATTCGGCCCTCTTTCGTTTAACTCGCGTTGCCAGCGACCACGCTGACTCGTGGCTCGCGAAAATATTACAACGTTTACACTATATATATATATATATATATATATCGCGAGCGTCGTAGGAAACATTTTGAAACTTTATTGGCACTGTTGTGACGTACGGGCGTTAGAATAGTGTTAGTTGGAGATTTAAATAGGATCTGTTGAGAAGTTACGGAACTGTTAGCACGATACTTGTGTAATTGTTTGGAATGATTATTAGAGATGCAAATTAAGTCCAATTTACTAATAAAAATTGTTACTGCGAATTTTTATTATTCGCAGGAGATTCGGAGATGCAGAAACAATTTTCTGCTTGCTCACCATTCATAAAAATGTAAATTTGCATAAAAATAGTTTAGTCACGACGTAGGAAAATGCAAAAATAATTTTCTGCTTATCTACCGTTCTCACAAATGTAAATTTGCATAAAAATCCGTAGTCACGACGTCTGATCCTACAAATAACGACATTTTAACACTGTATCAATTTCGAGCGTTCGATTAATACTTTTTTAGAATTTTCCACAATTGAGGCGCGACATTTCCATCAGAGATAATAAAATAAAAAAGATAGAAAAAAAAGATAGAAAAGCTTGCGATACATCAAAGTACACGAAAAGTCAATTCAAATCTCTCACACCCTGAACAAACTGTTTTACATCTCTAAAATTTCCAACACAAGTTACAAATTGGTTTCATTTTGACGGCGTTGAGGTGATTTCATTTGCAACTATGAAATTTTAAATTAACTTCAAGTTTGATCAGTGTTATAATTGTGTCAGTATAATATTTCAAGATATATTTCAATGTATTTTGTACAAAAAAAGCGAGCCAGTGTGTGTGTATCATAATCCGTGTGTTCGAGCACGTTAGCTGTATCGGTAGCTGTCAGTGAACGTTTAATCAAAGAGAGCTTTCTTTTTGGAGTCTGAGCTAGCAGCAGGTGTGTCACGCGAAACAACCATGAATCAACCTGCAACGATCGTAATTGATAATCGACTGTAAACCAAAAAAAAGAAAAGGAGCGAAATGTCGCGTTAGAGGAACGCGCGAATTTCGGCCGTTTTCTTTCGTGTCTCCAAAGCGTTTGCCAAGAAACCTTGATCCCTATCGTCATCAGATATCGCTCTCTTCACGCTCGGTGACTAACATGAGAAATTGAATTTGTTTACCTGAGCGCAACCGGTAATGGATTAAGTGGCATATTCTTGGACAGGATTATGGATCTACGGGTTGCAAGCGTTTCGGTGCAACTGAACTCCTGGTGCATCGTGATTTACTTAATAACTTAATAACCGATTGACAGGTCACGAATCGTACGATTCTACGGTTTTCAAAGTTTCCTTTTTCTTCTACAATTTCTATTCTATCGATCGTGATAGTTTGGAGAAACGATTTCCTAACGATTTATTGTCAACTTGAGATTAACTCGTACAATTGTTAAAATTGATCTAATTCTTTTCCCTGAATTGGAAATTGAGGGTATTGATACTGATGCAGTGAGTGTTTATCAATTGCGAAATATAACTTGTGTAACTCTAATTGCGTCGAAAATTCGATAATATGATAACAATAAAAAAAAAGAAAAAG
Organism: Melipona beecheii; assembly: GCA_032399605.1. NCBI lineage: Eukaryota > Metazoa > Arthropoda > Insecta > Hymenoptera > Apidae > Melipona > Melipona beecheii. The sequence continues at coordinate 3,007,579 of JAUCMO010000447.1, forward strand.
AAATTGCGATCGAACGAACACTTGTTAGTTCCCGAATTTCATTCGACTCGCGAACGATTCGAAGATATCGTCTGCACTTCCGTAGATCAAGCCTTATTCGAGCAGAACGGTTTCATTCGGTGGTCATTTCACATTTCATTTGGCGGAGGACTCCTCGTAAAATTACACGGGACCTTTATTCGATAAGTTTTTCACATTTCATTTCACGCAGGATTCATCGGCCCTCGTGAAGTCCCACTTCCGTGAGATCGTGCTATCCGATATTTCATCTCCGTCCCTCGCGATACACACTTCTCGTCGAGGTTTTCAACGAAACTCGTTAATTATCTCGCATCTAATCTCCCCTCTAATCTCCCCTGGGAGATGATCGAACGTGATAGAAGGTCTCGACAAAAGTAACGATTTTACTTTTACTTCAGTTATTCAATTTGAATGGAGAATGTCAGAATATTTTTATGGATGGAACATCTCGAAATTTTGATTCCATGTATTCTGGTCGTAACAAACGAATTGTCAAAATATGTTTGTGAATATCTCGCGACACATACAGAGCGCTTCAAAAAGATGAAGAAATAGAGAGGGCGCTTCAGAATATCAATCGCGTGCGTATATTTTAATTAACAACAGTTGAATACAATTAAATTACATCACCATGGATTCTTATGCATTTACAGAATATTTTAAAATATGAAATTATGCGAAACTCATAGTATACATACTTGCGAGTGAAACAATTCCCTTTTAATTACATTCTCAAAAATACGAATTTGCACAAAAGTGCTACGGCCTAATGACGATTGTGACGAAGCAACAGAATCGCACGAACTTTTCCAAGGCTGTAGGAGACGTTTCAAAATCTCGATCCTGCTATTCACTTACTTTTATCGATATAAAAAAAAACGATGTACAGGATTTTCAAAACACAAGAGACACTCGCGGAACCTTACGTTGCGATGAAGGTGAGGTTAACGGGAAACATCGAAGGAAGATAACATAAAGAGAAGTGAAAATAAAAACGTGAGTAAATAAAAAAAGAAAAATGGTAAATTCATCGAAGAACTCTTTTGCGGCAACTTCCGTGTATGAAATCGTAACCGGGACGACATCTATTTGGTACGTCAATGATCTGCCTGTTCGATAATCCAAAATCGTTTTCTTCCGTAGTTGTTGTTACACTCATCTCTGTAGTGGTGCTTGTCGGAGGTTCATCGAAAACAAAAATATACCCGAGCTTCGACCTCTCTGTCGCGTTCTGAATGCTTTTTTGAACAAATCCCAAACCATCCTTGATTTTCTGCAAGAGGAAAGGTTGTTTCGTTGTCTCCTGTCCGCGAGAGAGCTGCACCAGCGCGGCCAGCACGACGAGAACGAGACAAAGGCGGAAGAATGGAGACATCTTTCTCGTCTTCCTGGAATTTGAGGCGGAATTAATACGAAAGAGAAATACAGCATTGTTCTCGCGGTGCTTTTGTTTGTGGAACAGCTTGTACGTGAGCAAGCAAAGAGCGTAAAACGTTGGTTTACCTTTTCGATTAACGATCTTTGTCTCGATTCTTACAACGTAGCGAGTTTCGTGAAAAGTTGCTGGACCACTTTCAGTGAAACGACCTGTACAACAGAACAGAAGATTCGTAAACACGGTTTTTGTAGTTGATAACTCTCAAAAAAAAAAAAAAAAAAAAAAAAAAAAATAGAAAATCTGTAAATGAAACATGCAAATCACATGTTACATTGTGATTGATCACGTTTGTTTCTAATTTATACTTTACTAAAATTTCGAGAGAAATAAAAGTTACGTAATGCGTGTACAGCTTGTAACAAACTGTTTCTAGTTAATTACTACATTATGATTCTCGTTTGCGTGGAAACAATTGCAGAGTTTAATTTGTCGGAAATAATCGATGGTTGCTGTTAGATAAGTATTACGTAACAGTTGGATGATTATCCAATAGTCACGATCATTGATATTTCTGGCCAATATGATTACTTTTATCCTTTGCGATGTTCTTTTTTACGCCGCGGCACAGGCTGTTTCATAAACCATGGACGCATTTAAAAACGAACTCATTTAAGAATGAGTACGTTGTCAACTGTCGTTACTCACTATACATATATATGAATATAAAAATAATTATATTTCATCATATACAATACGAAATACAATATGAAATCGCATGATATACTATAATCAAATATAATATGAAATGTAAATTTTAGAAACTAGAAAGCTACAGTAGCACAAGAAAGAAAGCTTGAAATTGTCCGTATGATAAGAACTTTTGTACTAAACTTCTTTTTTCGATAACAATCACTTATTCATTACTATTATTAAATAATGTTTCCATATCACAAAATTAGGCCTATTTGCCTTTTAAACTTCTTTAAACTTATTAGTAACCTAATACCTAGTATAATAACCTAACCTAAATTCCAAATAATTACGACCAACAAACAAATTATTAGTAACCTAATACCTAATACAATAACCTAACCTAAATTCTAAATAATTACGACTAACAAACAACCGAATAAAAGCCACTTTCTTTGCCTTTGAACACGAAAAATTCAAAATCCAAAACGCGCGCACATTATGAGACAGCCTGTAAGATTCACGAGAGCACCCATTCACCGAGCGAGTTCCAGTTGGTACAAAACTGCGTGCGGTCGAACAATTATTCGACGATTTATTACCAGGACGCGTTTTTCTCCCTGGTACGTCAACAACGGACACTACAACGCTCCGCTATGATCCCCGCGAGACTACACGACTCACACTGTCATAACTTTTCAGCGTTCTGAATTGAAATGAAACACGCAGTTGTAGCGACGTAAATGGTATAAATATACTACTCTAACGATCACGTTGGTTCCGAGAGAATCGCACGGGGAACGGTGACGAGAAGACGGGTCCGTCTTCTTGTTCGTCGTATCGTTCGATTGGGTCAAGAGTGTACTTGCTTATCTGCTAATGCGAGCTTGTATCGCGTCAATTTGTTTCGCCGGATATCTTCCGATGCTCTTATCAGCCGCGACCGGCTCTTCTTCTTCGCATCTTCTCTCACGTGTTCCCTCTCATTTGTTCATGCGCCAACTTTTCGCCAAGAGAAATTGATTAATTTCGCTTCTAGAAAGAAATCTCGTTTTTTTTTTTTTTATAAATCTTCTTGCCATTCGTTTGAAGATGATTTGAAAGCATAGTGTGTGTAATTAGCATTCTTCTATGTACTCCAATTCGTAAGTGGCTTCTGAGCGAAATTTTTTTATACTCTGGTTGCCAAATTTATAGATAGGCCAATATTATTGATAAATAACTTTTGTGTTCCGTTAATAATAATAAGACAACAGGTCGTACAAGTATAATGCAATACGAGTGTGCAGTATCATAAAAAAATTTGTTTAATTTGAGCGAAATAGATATTCCATTCCAACTTAAAAGCTGTTGAGTTTTACAGAAAAATTTACGTGACATTTGATATGTAAAGCAAATATTTCTACAGAGATTGCACTCTGTGAATTATGTTACACAACATTGCAATAAAATCGTCAAATTCAAAACTGGTTTAAAAATATATACGCACAGAAGTTACAAGCAACATATTACAAGTTTGCAATTTTTTTCCACGGAAACTTTTGCGAATTATATTATAGAACATTGCAATAAAATATAAATTTCAAATAGTTTAGAAATGTACGTACGTAAAAGTTACAAGCAACATGTTACAAATATAACAAATATACGTATATTTAGTGAAAGGAATTCGGACGCAATATAGGACCACTTGTTCATTTCCTAGCTCTATTGTTCTTCGTTTAACGTTACTAGGCGAATTTTTGGTGATACTTTTGGTAGATGAGTGTAAATGGCGATTGGAAGAAATGCGAGGCTTTGAGGTTATAGGATTTGGCTGTCCTGTCCTAAGTTCCAGGCTTCTCAAACAGTGACCCATTTCAGAGAATGAAAAGACATTGAGAGAAATATTGAAAATATTTCGTTACGGCTATTTTAAAACACGATATGAATTATGCATAGTAATATCGACTTTCTTATCTGTGAGAGTTTACATTTGGTGACTTTTAATGACCTTAAATTTTATTTCAGTCTTCTTTGACAGATAAAGCTTGAATCAGTGCAAGATTGAAGTTAACTCTTGTTCGAGCGTTGATCAACTTAACCTATTAAATCGTTTCCAGATTCCAGTTTCAGTATCAACGACACACGAATAATATTAAATTAATTCGATAGCTTCAAAAAGATGAAACAAAGTATCGATGGATTTCGTCTCGAAAATCCGACAATTCCAACGGAGATATCAATCGTTCAGAAATTTCTGGAAAAAAAGGTCCGTAAATAAATTCTCTTTCGAAAGTCACATTTCACTCAGCGTAGAATTCTTGGTCAAATTGTCAAACCGTGGAATGATATGAAAAAAATATAAAAAAATATTTAGCAGCCAATGGTTTCTACAATATTTCACAACGCGAAACGACCGAGGTCCTGTCCTTGTTATCGTACGAATTTTAACGAAAATCCACAGTCTAATAACAGTTCCGCGTACTTGCGTATTTCCCGCGTTGATTAAATCGTTGTTCGACCGTGGAATTTCAAAGTTGAAAGTACCAAAAAAGCAGGTAGAATCCCGACAGGAAATTATCGTTCTGCCTGTATGAAGTATTGCGTCCGTTAAAGTATCACGTCATCCTCGCGAAGGAACACGCGACGAGTGAAGTAATCAGCGAATATCGTCTTTGCGGAGGAAACAAAAAAGGAGAGGAAAAAAACACACTCGTGAGACGTGGGAAGGGTTAATCTGCAAGCAGGGTTGTTCCTTTTCAGGAAGCGTTCAGCGCGGTCGGATCGTTATTACGTTTAATTGGACGTGAATTGGCATGGCCGTGGAAAGGGGTAGCGCACGAGAGAGAGAGAGAGAGAGAGAGAGAGAGAGGAGGGAAGAAAGAAAAAAGAAAGAGAAGGCTCGTCGAGCTTTCACACGGTTCTCCTTTTCGCCAAGTTTACCGGGGCCGCTCTTTAAATATGTGCGGCCGACTTAAACACGCCACCCGTAAAGACCCGGCACGCCTCGAGAGTTCGCTCAAGTACTACTTTTCTTCTTCTAATCTGCAAGTAAGTTGTCGCCTTTGTGGCAACACAAAGGTTATTAAAATACGCTTCGCGTGTCTAGATACACGTACATACGTACGTACACGTACGTATACCGTGTCAAACAGGTGTAGAAGCGTGACGCGCAGTGCATACAGACGCGCCCGCTAATAGCCTCATCTAGCGGACCGTGAAAAAAAAGAAAGAAAAAGGGAAAGGGGGTGAAAAAAGGGAGACCACAACCCCAATGGTTGCAGAAAAATTAAGGAACGTTTATACACTCTCTCTCTGTATCGCGACGCGTGAATTCGTGCTCGAATTTGTTCCGCTCGCAGGCTTAATATGTTTGCCACGTAACTACGTTACGTACAGTCCTGGCCATAACTAATCGCAAAATTCGTTGCGAACGATATTCCAACGAATGGTCCAACTTGTCCGTAACTCGCTCTTGAAAGAGATTTGGGGTTGAAATTCGAAACGTGCGTGAAACATCCGAAACGGGGCACTTGCAACCACGGGACAAAATTGTAAAATCGCGTGAACATCGACGCCCTAATAATAATTTTTGGGTGACGACAAGAGATGATTTGAAAAGATATTTTTTTTTTAACGATATATGCGATAATATATATATATATCGACTGAAACTTTTATAAATTTCGATCATTTGTAGATGACCTGAATTAAACTTACGTTTTCACAAAGTTTGTCTTCCTCTTATCTCGCTGTTGAATCGCTGTTTTTCGGCAGATAAAGCAAAGTTGAACAACTGCTGAGTGAATTCGAAGTTTATTCTCGAGCAGCTATTACCCTGCTGTCGATAAATGTTTGTCGCGATTGTATTTTCCAAAGGTAATGAGAAAGTTTCTAGCGGAATGTCAGGCTCGTGTGCCGGTCGGTGATTTGCTGTTAAATGTTGAGCGCGTAAGAAGCACGTTTCCAGAGGAGGTTTTTAATAAAAGTACATTCTGCCGGCAAATGTGTTCCTTCTGTTCCTTTTTATTGCGACGAAACGCAGGCGCGTAACGCGCACGACTCGTTGAATTACCTTGAAAACTTGTCAGCGTGTTCACAGTTAAATTCGCGGAACGAAATAAAAACGCGATTTACACGATTCCTGTTACGTAGAGAATGTGAATGATACATCGATCGTACGTATATTTAGTCTTTTCAAAAAATCATGCTGCGAACATCTGCAATTGCAAAGAGAAGACGAAAATAAACGTGATTGAACGACTCGTTGATCGACTCGATCGGTTTTCTGAAGTTAAAAAATAATTCAAGGATACCAAATACTGCGATACACGAACTCTATGAATTTCTGAATTTATCTCATCGACAGATTAAAAATTCTCAAATGTTGCTAACTGCTCAGCGATTGGAGTACGTGAAATTATTCACGAACGTACGAAAACGTAAGTAGAGAATTGTCTAGAAAACATAAGTTGATAGAGAGGAGAGAGAGACGAAGACGATAAAAGAAGACGGTGTTTCCAAAGCAAACACAGCAGAATATCTGAAGATATTCGTAGCTAAAAATCGTGTCTGATTGCGAATTAAAAATGTCATTTCCTTTGAAATAATGCTTCTCGCGAAAGGAACTTTGTCCTACGTTCTCCACTTTTGCCCGTTCACTTATGTCATTGTTATGAGATTATCTCGTTATCGACGGTGCAGATACACCCAGGTAGAATAAAATCGCAGCAAAGAGTACACCAACCATATCGAAACGTATTGAAAATCTTGAAACCGCGAAACTTCGTGGAAAATCCGCTTTGTTTCACGTCGGAGGTAATGGCGGCGCAGAGGGCGCGCGCGCGATCGGAAGCACAGCGTATCGGGACAGAAAAACGCATCGGCACGCTCCACAGTGTTCCACAGAAACCGTAAGAAATATTTTTCCAAAGGATTTCATCCGCTGGGTGGAAGTTTGCGCATTATTTCTCGGCTTTCTGCCGTCGCCGCGAAGGAGAGTAGAAGAGATGGAAAAGAAGAAGGGAATAGAGAGAGAGAGAGAGAAAGAGAGAGAGAGATAGGGAATTTTATCCGAGAGTCAGTCATGTGCAACAAAGGGGTATTGATATGGACCGTAGTCGTGAAACGGGCCAATAGCTGTGGCCGCCATTGTCACCCGCGGCCAGATCTATACCGAAGATATCTGCCGCATTCTTCCAACTACAAATTCCCCTGGTCAATTTTCTTTTTTCCTCTCCCCTGCCCTCCTCCCCTCGTCCCCTCGTCCCCTTTGTTATCGCCGCGACGTATCTTTGCACTTTCTGGCAGGCCAGGCCGAAGCCACGTCGATTTCAACGTATGGTGAAACGTTAAACGCGCGTAAAGGCGGAGAACAAAGCGCGCTCCGCTCGATTTCTTATTACGAAAATTCCCTCGACTCTCTCTCCCCCCCTCTCTGGTTTCCGTTAGCGTATCGCTAAATGGTTACGTCTCCACACCGAGCTTTCTCATTTAAAATTTTTTCTTCGCTTCGTCATTGGAATTTTCGGAATACTCTTGGACTTTGTCGGAAGGTTATTATTTGTGCGAATTTACAGATTTGACGAGTGCCATTTAAAAAGATGGAATATAAATGTTGCATCGAGTATTTTCGCACTATTAAATTCACTACGTGATTTCAATATGTGATTACGCAGCCACTGCTATTCTAGGATTTTACTTCTAGGATCTTTCTCTCTCGCAAATTTCTAAAATTTCTGATCAAACCAAGAGAACGAAACGCCCGAATAACAAGAATTAACAAACGAACGGAATTCTATATTTTGTTCTTTTACTTTTAATTTTTAAATTCTACAATTTGTTCTTTCACTTTAATGAAAAGATCAAGACAAAAGTTGTTGGTTATAATGCCAGCATCCTTCCCGAAACGTTGAAATTTCTGGAATGTCGGTGGACACGACGCCCGAAACAACTGATTAATTACCACGATAGGGATGAAATATTTCGTCAGCGTGTGAGAATAATTCAGGGTACGTCGAATCTAATAACCGGTATGAATGATCTGCCCGGTAAATCTGTTATCTGTATCAACGATCGTGAATTATCATAACGAAATCCGTGCAGAAGTGGATGTTGTTATGTCCGTGACACGATATTCAAATGGCGAGCAGATTGTAGGTCAGCGTTGAATATTTTATGAGTTGTTTGGACGGTGAAGTTGAATTTATTACATAAACTCCACACGACCGCCGAGCTTGCGACATGATACTTGATGTTAAGGTGATAATACGGTTCGTTACGTTCTACAGAATTTATAACAAACCCCCTTCGTTCTCAGCGACTTTTCGTTCGGAATAATAATTAAATGCCTTCGTTCGCTCTCTCGGTCCGGCTTAAATATTCAGAATAACAATTCGATAATGAATAATGAAAGTCCGTTGTGAACAAAATTTCGAAATCCATTCGACCGTTTAATAACCGTCGTTCTATTTTCTTTAGTATGGCGGTTCCCTCTCTCTCTCTCTCTCTCTCTCTCTCTCTCTCTCTCTCTCGTTCGTAAATTTTTCTTATTTGAAGAATTTTTCACTGGAAATATATTTCCGTGGAGAAATTTCTTGCTTCAGCGTCGAATCAAAATTTTATCGTCCATGCAGACGATGAATAATGAAAATCAAGCGTTGAAGCTTGCAAATCCATCTTAAACATTTAATATTTGTCATTCCACTGACTTCGTGCAATACGGTGATTTTCTTTTTTTTTTCCCCCGATTGAAAACTTTCTCGGTTTTAGCTTCAACATTTTTCTTCCTTGTTTTCTTTTCTTTTTTCCTTTCTTTTTTTAGATCCGATACTTTAGTGAAGTAGACGAAAGTTCCATTAAAATTTCACGGTTACGTGTGCGAGGGATTGATCGATTCGAACACTTTCCAAGTAAAGTTTCGCATAATCGGCGGTTCTTCGTGTAATGTACACTCTTTAAAAGCTAAAGTGCGAAACTTTATTTCCAAGCAATTTCCCCCCCCCCCCTCTTCTACTCTGCGCTGTGATTTTTATTTTTATTTTCCACTAAAATATAAAACGTCGAAGCTGCGAGCGGTAAAAATTCATAGGACAGCGAATGATGTAATATCTGACAATTTATATCAATAATTTACGTCGTAAAAGTGTCTGACTTGATCCACTGATTCAATATGGTTGAGCTATACTACTTACAGCCGAATCTCGTCTAGACACGGGCAGAAAAAATTGATTTTAATAAAATTTTAGTAAATTCGTTTCAGCAATTTCGTGAATTTTTTAAATTTGAATTTTTAAATTTTTAAAATTTTAGTGATTTCGCGAATTTTAATAATTTCGTGATTTCAATAAAATTACAACTAATCTGCCCTCGTTTTCTCGCAAAGCAGTGACGCGGTGAAATTTCACTATACTTTCTCGCAAGCCGGCAGAGAACGTGTCGGGGACAGAAAATAAAGTTGGTAACTCAGTTAATTACGAAAACTTTTATGATACTCGATGGGATGATGATCTTAAGAGTTGAAATACGTGACTAAATCTACATTCACGAAATCTTCGCTTACATCACTATGCTTTCCAGCCGGTCATATAGCTGCCGAAAGTTTCCAACCAAAGTGTCATTTTATCACCACGTTTCGAGATGAGGGGAAACTTGGAGCGCTCCGTCAGATTTTCGAAATATCTATCAGACAGGCAAGCGCAATATTTCCCGTAATTCACAAAGTATAGAACCTCGCAAAGAGAATACTAACTAACAATAAGTATAAGTATCGATGCGTAATACCTACCAACTTTCTAGCCAGAACCTTTATACCGACTCACACAGCGTATAATTTACAAATTTACAATAACGTCGCAATGGGTTAAACGAACGTTTGACTAAGAATACAATGGGAATTTATTCGCGAGTTATGAAATAGTTCCATAGACTGTATTATATATATATATATATATATATATTATGGCACTCTGTCGGTAATTCGAGCAAGTAAATTCGCAGAAAGCTTCTCAGCGCATCCCGTGTCTCGCTGTTCGATGTTTTCCCCTGTAATCTTCTTTGAACTTGTCCCTCAACGTCCCCGCGCCTCCTCCCGCCGCGGAATCACGGGGAAGGTTTCATCTTCCATTCCGTTATAGTTTCGTCGCTCGAGTGCTTTTTATTTCATACGTACGCGACAAATCTTCTTTCCTCTCATCCCTTCAATATTTCCTGTTTTCCAGCCTTTCTTCACGCACCTGAGCTACGCCATCAACCTTTCATCTCTCCTCTGGAAACCTTTTCAAGCCTTTTTTCCACCGCGACTATGCGACAAACACGTGCACACGCTAGGCTCGAAAGTTTTTTAAGAAGTTGGTATTTTGTTGGTTGAGTTTGTAAAAGAAAAAAAAAAAAAAAAGAAAAGAAAAAAGGGTCGTTTTCTCTTCTTTCTCACTTTCGTTACGTTTCCTCTCGACTAGAACGAATGATCGTGTAATTTCAAAACAGTTATATCTTCCTAATTTTATCAAATTTTGGCGCACAGAGTTTTGGGAGTATTTTCGAACGTCTGAATTCTGTCGTTATTCTCGAACTGCTGGCCAGTTGCACGTTCATTAAAATTTTGGAACGTATTACGTTTCCAGCTGGCACATTCTAGTTTACGAATCAAAAGGAATTTTTAATTTTAAACGTTCCGGCTCGCATGGGAAATGACAAGCAGGTGTAAATATTCCAACAGAGGAGCAAATAACTTTGCTATTTCGCAGCACTTTTTCTTTGAAAAATATTGAGAGACGAAGCCACATCAACGTCACTTGAATATTTTATTTCGTCGACTGTTTTAGTTTACTATTTATTTCACTTTATTTCGTAATTATTTTTAACAAAAATTTGCAAATCAGACGTTATTATCAATCCAATTCAAATATTAACACCCTGTATATAATATACATATATATCTGATCCTTGCAACCCTACCTAGGTTCGGATTGTTTCCGAATCAGTTAGTCAGAGATCGATGAAGCCGACGCTCGGAAACTCGATTTCGATCAGTTCCAATTTCGGCGGACTAGTTGGCGTATGAAATTCGATCATGATCTCCAAATTTCTTGGTTCAACCACACTTGCTCCGACATAACGTACTCACCGGATGCAAAGTATCTACGAACGTAGGCCACTTCCCTGAAATCTAAAAATTCTACTCTCTCTCTCTCTCTCTCTCTCTCTCGATCCTTTCAGGCCCATTAATTTTGTTGTTAATTGTTGTTTTAAAGTATTTGCTTCAAATACACGTCAAAATGAAATATACTCAACTTCAAAGAAACCTTGTAGATTTTAAGTGGATATGAAAGGTAGATTACATTGTGATACACAAAAATTTCATTAACGTACAAACTAAATAGGTAAGCTTTAATTATAATTAAATTATTTTAATTATAAAATATAGGATTCAAAAATTTTTAATGTGATACACGCTTAAAATTATCTATCGAGAATGCTGCTGAAGATCAGTACACATATTTTTCTATATTTTCTCTTTCTCACCAACACTCGAAAGAGTTTGAAGCCTCTTAACGTTTAACCTCTTGCGCTGAAATGACGAATGTCGAAAATATTTGGCTCAAAATTGTAATATTTGCAATTTTGCAATCCAGGCAAAACAAATAATAAATTTATTACTTATTGGTAACTTCTATCCAGTGATATCATACCGACGAGTTCAAAAAGAAAACGAATTATTATATACGATTTGGTCACTCGTTATGGTCCGCGAACCACAGTTACTAGCGCAAGAAGTTAACGATCTTCTTTTTATTCTTAGAAAAGAAAAGAAAAGGGAGGGAAAAATAATGCAAGACGAGAAATTTGCACTTTTATTAACTCCATCGACGTTAAATCGACTCCGATGGCTTTTCTTTTCAACGAAAACGATCGAACGATCCTCCGTTCCCATAGGATTAGTTCGACAGTCAGCGACAGGGCAATGCGTCGTCGGCCGGCGACGATTTTTATCTGCGGCCGGAAGTTTTTCAGCCCCGCGGGTTGACAGGGCATTAAGTAGCAGATAAAAAACAGAGGTTAGAAGGGAGGAAAAAAAATTCTATTTACGAGGGAACGGATTCGTTTATTACTCGGAGATTACGTAAATCCTATTACGGCCAAGATCGAGGAAAGAGGTTATCCGTGACTATGGATCCCTGCTCCACGAACTGTAAATAACTTGATTGCAGATGCCGGCCGTTCGACAAAAGATACGATTCGAATGATATCCGATTTAACCCTACTGAGGAATTTCCCTTTTTTACCCTGGCCTGCTCTCGATAAATTCAATCTTCGAGATATATATATATATATATTTCGAAGGCCACGTAGTTTCATTCGCTTTGAGGGCGAATTCTCAGTCAGAGATTCGAGGTTTCGAGTGTGTTTGGAGATTCAAAAGCATCAGTGTATCAGTTCGATCGTAATTATTCGTAATTATTCGGACAATTATTATTACGTGTAAATTTTTTCTTACAAGTTTTTATTACATGTAATTGGTGTTTGGCTTCCAAGTTTAATCTCGCTTCTAATACTCGTGAAAGAGGAAGCTTCACGATCTCCATTGGAATTTAGTATCACCCAATTTGGACGGGTGGTGTTAGGTTATGAAAATAAAATGGATGGTGTAATTGGAGAGAGTGACTAATTGTTAGTGCAACCTCGGACGTGATCTCGAACAATTAACCAAAAGTAATAGCCTAACCATAAACTTTATGAAGAAACAATGAAAATGTTGAGACGAATATAGAGTAAATGTAAATGTATATTAAAAGTATGACATCACATGTATTATTACATTATTATATTACAATTATTATAGTATACTATTATAACACATTATTATGTCACGTATTATTTATTAATATTACATCACGTGCCATAAATAAAACATAAACGTAAAATATGAACGTAAATTCTAGTACAAACGTAATTTAATAGTCAAATGATTAAAATTTAACGCTAAATTATATCAAAAATTGATGTCTCGATTGGTATCGATAACTACAATAAGGCCAAGTGCCTGAAGAACTGAGTAACGAGATCTCGTTGTGGAAAGTTTCGAAAAAGCGAATCCCTCTCCCTCAAAAAAAGAAAAAAAGGGGGAAGGGAACAAAATGGATTTTGCGGTACGAGTTTGTCCTGCTCGAGTAAAAAAAAAAGAGGAAAAGATCTCTCTCTCTCTCTCTCTCTCTCTCTCTGTCTCTCTCTTTCTCTCTCATTTAATGATCCTTCCGCGACGTTACTACGAGCTTCGAAGTAGTTCTCGATGCGGACTCGTGGCCCTAATAAACGCCATTCAAAAAGTCTGGTGAAAGAGGCGGAGGTGAAGGAGGGAGGAGGAGAGGGGATCAGAAGGAAGACGAGTGAAAAAAATAAAACGCGAGAGTAAAAGCAACGTCTCTTCAACTTTGCTCGAATAAAAAGATTTAATGAGCTTATTATACGCGAATTAACGTACACTAATAACGCGTTCTCCGGTGCCTCTCGACACTCTGGTGAACACTCGACTAACGATTTCCTCCCCGCGGGGGAAAGAGAGAGCGAGGGAGAGACAGCGAGGCCTGTCTGTTTTATTTGCACATCGACCCTATCAGAGCTATCTAAAAGTGGCGTCACCTTTGATGCTTCTAACGGCCCTGTGCACGGCAGATTATGCGTCAAACGGTAACGATATTTGACAGCGTGAATGCGATTTCCAAGGAAGCGACGACTCCTTAAGGCTGTCCAAAATGGCGCACTTGAAAACACCGTCTCGAAGCAACGTGACGCTAAGATCCTTCAGGATTTTCCCTCTGTGATGTTTCCTTCTTTTTTCTTTTCTTTTCTTTTTTTTCAGAAAATCGTGGTTCGTGACAGATGCGTTTGTTTGTTAATTTAATTTTAATATAACCGCACTTGTCAAATCGTTGGATCGAGAAACGAACCAAGTTTTCGAAGATAAAAGAAAAGTTACGCAAGTTAGATCGTAATCTCAAAATGTCGAGACGACTTTTCGAGAATCGTGCAAAGATTCTTTGTTTATTATCGCTTTCGATCTTGAAACTCTTGCTTTTAAAATCCGATATAAAACTGATTTCCATTTCCAAGGAACCATTTTAGCCTAGTTCTTGAGCCGAAAAGTAAAAAGGAAAACGCAGCGCTGTGGATACGTACCTTATCGATTGTCGTTCCATTTATGATCTTGTTTTCCGAATTAACAACATCGCGAATTAAAAATATCCATCGGGATATTTTAAAGCTCGAATATCGACATAGTGAATATTTTTCTCCTCGGGGACTCGGAGGCTGTCGGACTGTCGGACCATTCGGTAAATGCTATTTTAAAATTAGTTTAAAAGCTCGCGACGCGAGCGAACTTCGCTTGTATCGCTTACAGGTATTGCGGGTATCTCGTCGCGAGCAATAAGTTGAAAATAAATCGAGAGACGATTATCGTTGAAAATAAATTAATTAAAAGTGACATAATGAATTAAAATGAATTTTTAAAGACAAAACCTTGAGAACTTCGAGCAGTCCGATTCCGAGCAAATTGAAACACGCTCGCACAGCGGATTAAATATTAAATACAATTTATCAGGAATAAATTAAAGGACCTCCCGAGATTTCCACGTCCGCGCGCCACGCAAATAGATAAACGAAAGCACCCCCGGTGCGTTCAGTATAATTCAATAACGTAATACAGGCTGGCCACGGGAAAACTGAAGGGTTAACTTGTTCATTTTCTTTTTCCGTGGGTTATACATATTGATATACGTTAATTATATCAATTTCCAAGTGAAATAATAATTTAAAAAATTTAAAAAAAAAACACGTGTTTGTTTATTAAAAGTTATTTTTGCTTTATATCGTTTCAGTGACCACGCTGTGCTATTATCCATCTAAAAAACATATTATCCATCTGTCCGTGAGGGAAACTTCCGGGTTACATCGTTACCATGACGAATTAAGGATACTAACGATGATTGGATCGGGAACACGTCTCTCCAATTTAACCTGTTTACCACTGCCACCGGTGGCTGTCGTCGAAGGCTGCCGCTTTTTCGAGGCAAATCAGCGTCTTGTCGATCGGGGCGTCGAACGTGGTGTAAGCAACGTTTGAGATGCAAAACAACGTTTCGGCATTAACGACCGTGTGTACACGTGTATCCGGGCACGTGTGTAAAACGATCGAGTGTGTCCCTTGCGCCGTTGGATCAACCGAGGGCGGTTGAGGGGGGGCGTTCGACGTACAATGGAGGCGTGGATATTGAAAATTTATCGGAGAGAGAATAAGTGGATGAACCTTGGCCGAGGCTATTTGTCGGAAATTGAAATTTATCGAATTTTCGGCGCACGTCCAACGTAGAGGCCCGCCTGGAGTTCTCTCGAATTTTCCCGTCGAGAGAGAGAGAGAGAGAGAGAGAGAGAGAGATTTAACAGTCAATGACATGTGAAACATCGAGAGATCGTTCTAGGACTTACTGATTTCTAGAGGGCGTTCTAACTCTCTTCCTCTTCCTCCCTCCATTTTCTCGTCCTTCTCCGCCACCCCCCGTGCGCTCGAGTATCGATTAGTTATCGTTCGACACGGTCTCGAACATTTTTCGGCAAAGGGGAAATATTCCGAGAGTTAACCGTTTTGTCGAGTAACAGACCGACAACGAGTGTTTGTCCATTGTTTTTTTTTCCCATTCGAGTGGTTTCGATCGAATGGAATTTGGAACAGATTTAGAAATTTGGCGTCGACGTTGCGTAGAAGTTTCTAACTATAAAAGTACTCAACATTACGTAAAGGAACTTTTTTTTTTTTTAAATTGCAAAAGACTCAGCTGCAGGATCGAATAAAAGAACAGAACGATTGAAAATGTTCGTGAAATGTTTTTATAAGCGTCGGAAGCGTTTGAAATTCCAACTGTTACGTTATAAATAAACAAATAAATTGTAATGTAATTTCGAGTAAAATTACATTGTACAAACTTTCACGAAACAATGACCGACAAAATATCGGTAATAAAATAAAAATATCATAAAAAAATGATAACCAACGAATGATGATGACGAACTCTTCCAATTCAGCTTCAAAATAACAGAGACTTTCAAGCAAAGAATCTCAAGGAAAATATTACAGTATAGTATTTGTCTAATAACTGACCTGATATTCCAACACGAGAAACTCACAGAGAACGGCAGTCGAAAAATCTGCCCGTTCCTTTACACGCAGGCCTACGTGTGTTGGCCTGAATGGGAAAAGAAACAAGCGGCACGAGCGAGACTTTTCTGCGGCGCATAATAATCTCGGTGGCATCCTGCGGCCCCCAACAACAATGAAGATCGATAATTCGAAAGGGTCGAGTAGCCATGCCGAGTTGAAAAAGATTCGGCCAGGCTAACGGAAATCTCGCAGCCAGCGAACGAACGAACGAAGAAACACGGCGAGAGACGGCGCAGCCTCGTATTTCAAAGGATTCCACGACAATTCAGCCTCCCCGCGAGAGCTTTGTTATCGCTTTTGCCTCTCTGCGGGTACCTGTTCGTCGTCGTCGTCGTCGTCGTCGTCGTCGTATCCACGAGGCATTCTAGGTCAACGTTGCTCCTCCAACTATGATCCTCGTCCTCTATCAACCGAACTGAAATAAAGTTTCCTTTAAGGAAACGATCGTTTCTCGTCGTCTGCCTGATCGATGTTTCTATTTAACCATCGCATTCCTCCCCGCCGATGTTTGCGCTTAGTGCTCCGCTTTAACAGGCTGTTATTTAAACAACGAAACGTGCTGTTTCAAACAAAATGTTCACTGAAAAGTAAAACGTGTATATAATAACTTTTTTATATCATATTATATCTATTAATTATATTATTATTATATCTATTATACCATTATACTATTATACTATTATATCTATTATATAATTATCTAATCTTATCTATTATATATTATATAATTACCTATTATTATTATTATCTATTATATTATATCTATTAATAATTTTATATTATATTATATCTTATATCTTTCATTTTGCAAATGTAAAACATCGTTTCTCTTTAGGCTTTATTTAAATTGAAATTTCTGCATTCTTTCCAGAAACAGAGATTTTATTGTCAGTTGATTGTAATAATGGCTGATTCAAATGATTTTCGTATTGTCCAAAGACATTGTGTTGCTATTTACTTCACAAAAATTTTAATCGTCCGTTTAATCATTGATCGTAATTTAAAGATGCCATCAAGTAGTATGACTCAACGTTTGCATCGATATAGTCCGCCAGTAGTATATATCTGTCTATCCGTGGCTATATTCCTGGAGATGAATTTTGAATGTTCTCCAAATATTGAACATTAATCATACGTATTTACTTGTTATATTAAAATCTTTGTTATAAAGCTATTTTAAGTATTGTATCATTAGCTATCAGTTGTTATAAGTATGTCATAAGTATTAGCTATTAGTATCAATTATCAAGTAATCACAATTTGAAGTTGGGATTGTCATTTATTCTTTTATAATCCTTAGTTACTGTACCAAATATTTATTTAACATTAACAAGGAAATAGCAAGATTTAGAACAATTATTATCAATTTCGTGCGTTACTGATTCGAAATTAATAATAAAGAGATATTAGAAATTCCATGCGCTTCGATAAATCTCTGATGATATCCGAGATTTGTTCGAGGAAAGACAACAGAGTGTAAAATCAATATTCCGTTAATGGCCTGAAATGATGTTTCATTTCTGTCTATTGTTAATTTCGAACTAATAGAGACCTTATTTCAATGAATCTTTCATAACACTCGAAATTCGTTCGTCGAAAATTATCAAGAACAATAGACCATTAAAATCTACATTCCACAAGCCAAATGGAATAACCAAGATAATATCGTTGGAATAAATTTTTCTTTTTCACTCTCTTCGTTTTTTCCTTCTTTTTTTTTCGGTCTCTTTCACCTTCAACGATAATGTGATTTAATTAAAAGCAGAATTAAAAACTGATCGGGCCGGGATTATTTTTCGTAGGAACGCTTATAAATGTTATTTAGAATCTTTCGCGCGGTTTTTTTCAATAAAAAGCCCAGCTCGGGCTCGAAAAACGGAAACCGATTAACGATACGACGGGGGAGGAGGGGGGGGGGGAGAGAACTTTACGAGCCGTTGAAATATTGCTTTCTAAAAGCAATATTGTTCCTCAAACTCTATATATACTGTGTAAAACTTTGCCCATTATTTCATTTGCCGTATTTAACGGCGCAGAAACGTAACGTTCCATGGTTACCTTGACCGAACGTCGTAATATCGATCTATAACATCGGGAAGTTATTGAGGAATTATTTTTCTAAACTATAGAATTGGAAAATTAATAATATTACGTAAACTAATAATGTTAAGTTGTTTTTTTAAATTTTATAGAAATTATTTTCCTAAATTACTAAATTATAAAGTTGAGAAATTAATAATATTATGTAAGTTAATAATGTTACATTATCTCTCTAAATTATAAAATTGGGAAATTATTTTTCCCTCACCGACAATTGAAACACTCGATTTTTTTCAGTTGACGATTTTATGAAAAATTTTACTTTCAGACTGATTTAATCTGTATCTTGGTACAGACACGACTATAGAAAGTCGACGTGACGAAGACGCGGAGAGTTAAATTTCATTGCAAATTTTTGAGCATCGAGGGGAAGTAAAATTTCTGTGAATAATATTTAATTCGAAAATTCCTTTGCTGACAGTTGGAGAAAATAGAAACTGGCGTCTAGCGAAGGGAATTATTTGTTACTGCATATTACGTTGCATTCTTCCTTCATAACACGACAGATGTCCGGGATTACTGGGATATTTACTGCGACTGCCTCTAACTGTTTTAAAATGAGAAAAAGTTCCTCTCATAACAAGCTATTAAATAATTTTAAAAATGTCAGAGAGGGAAACGCGCGAATTTTTTAGTAGATGGACGAAATGTTTCAGAGCGGGCAGGATAAATAACTCATTCGACATAATTACCGAATATAAGATAATTACATTACAACATAGTAGTAGTAAATACGAAACCTGCGTACAAAATTTTACGCGAAAGTGACAGTTTCCGATAGCATTCAAAATTAATATGCACAAGTTTATCTCATCTTGCAGAATAAATTATAATAAACACTAATAGACTAATATTTACGTGTTACGTGCCCTCTTTTCACTTTTGTACGTTTAAATTTTCCACGAGTGCGTCAGCCGTGTTTAGTAACACCTAGACTGCAAACTTGCATTTTTTTGAGAATTATTATCAACAACGTTTTATTTAATTTAATTAATTATATAACGTTGCAACTGTAATTGTATAAAAACCATATAAAAGAGTTTAAGCTAAAATCTTGTTGCCTGATTTAGCTCGTGCGAGACCAGAAGTTGTTTCAACGATACTAAACTTCACCAATCAACGTTAAAGAAAAAATTATACATAAAAGAAGTATCATTAGATCACGAAAATTATAAAAATTGTACGACAGTACGATTCGTCTCACAAAGGCCCAGAAGCAACTGTTCTGACTAGGAAATGAAGACGACTTTTTTGCCATAAAATTTCATTGATACGCAAACATTTGAATCGATACAAAACAAATTACAGGCGCGATCGCTCAGTGCTAGACAACGCCACTCCTACTCGAGGTCTACCCCACGCCCTCTCGCGAATCACGTGACCTAAATTGACCAATCGCTAATTTTCGTTGCATTAGCGTTGCACCTGAAGAGGCCCGATTTTCTGAGTTACCCCCGCTGAAATCACTTTCAGTGATAAAAAGAAGTCACCATCGTTCCTTAAAGATTGAACATTACCGTTTCTTAAAGAAAAAATTATAAAAGAAGTATCATTAGATTCTACCTAATTATTACCTGTCGTTAATACTAAATTTAATCTCACGAAAATTATAAAAAGAAGTCTAAGAGTGAGCCACCATCGTTCCCGAAAGATCAAACATTACAACAGACACTGTATTTTAAATATTACGTACTTTGTACATTTTCATTGCACGAAAAGGTACATTCTTCGCGAGCCTGATTACCTAACCCAGTTAAATCGGATTCAAACCGCCAGAAGACACTTTTGATCTTGGATCGAATAGAGCCGGGGCCCCGAGTTTTCTATTCGATTACCAAACGCACCAGACGACGCTTCGAGGGGCAAATATCTCGCGGAAAGTTCCGCGAAATCAGCGAAATCCCGGCAGAAAGCCCGCCGTGTACAAACATCCGCGCGCGCTCGGACATCGTGTTTGTCCGTCAAGTTTATTTCCGCGCGAACTCGGTAATTTATTCCCCGGTGCACGTTCAATTTCATAATTCCTCAGGCCGCTGCTCCGCGTTCTCCGGCGGAAAGCGCGCGCGTTTCAAAGCCGGATATTGTGTCCTTGGACGGTCGAGCGTAATGAACGTCGCGTCGCGGCGAGGATGAATGCGATGTCGAAAATAACGCGCCGCGAAAATAAACTGGCGAAGGGAAAGAGATGGCGAACGAATTAAAACGAATATTTCACATAACAGTGTGAAATTAGTCGAAGTCGTTCAATATTACCGAACGTTGACCGATAGCGTTATTCCGGCCGGTGCGGAGCGTTTTTCGTCGGTATTATTGGCAACGCTGCCAACAGCCGGTGAATTATTAAGCGCTCGTCGCTGATATTAATTTTAGGTATATTTCAGTAATTGATACGCACGATTATTTATTATTTATTAATAATCGGCAAACGACCGTTGTTACTGTCTAACGTTATCAAACAATGATATTGACCGCCGAGTGTAAATAATTGGTCAGATTGATATTTGGCCAATTGAAATAATTCGTTGCGCCTTTCCAGCTTCGTTTCATTTTTTCCTCGTTCGTTTGGATTTCGATCTTCGCACGGCGAAAAGAAGATGAGTGAAAGAATAGATTTATCGCGGTGTTAAATGGCTCGAATTGGAGCATCGTTAATTTGTTAATTGTTCGACGTGGATAAACTGTACTGTTTGTGAGGAGAAAAGAGGGACGTAGCGAATCGAAAAAAGTTGGCCACCTTAAGAACGCGATGCTGGCAGCTGTACATAATCAAAAAATGGAACAAAAGGAGTGCTCCACTTTCCACCGATTGTCCGGAGTTTGAAAGAAAGTAATGTTGTAGAAAATCAGGCCGTTATACAGGCCCGCTAAAATGAAATGCGAAACTGCTCCATTCAAAAAAAAAAAAAAAAAAAAAAAAAACAGAAAAAAAATTGTATCTCTAATCTGCGAACTTTACTCCTCCCATAAATTACAATACACGCGAATTTCCCTTGGTTTCATTTTCTCGATTGTTTTCCCTTTCTCTTTCCCCTTCTTAACGCGAGCTTTCCTCTTTCTTTCTTTCTTTCTTTCTTTTGCTTTCAGTCTGAACAAAAGGCCTCCGCCATTATGTTTATTACTGACTTCGATATTATCCTTGACACCAGCGGTTAGGATAAAATACACGTCGATTTAGACGTTTAAAGTTGATTCCAACAAGAGTTTGTGTAACAAATCTAAATAAAAATATTCGAGGTTCGTTTCAGGCGAATCTTTATTCTCGCTTGACTCGATTAAAAATTGAGTGCGATCAGTGCTCGAGTTGTAGAAAAATTTAATAAAAGTAAGTCTCGGTTCGATTATTCAAAAGTCCAACGATGGTGAATCTCCTCGATTTAGATCTAGCGCAAGAAACGCATTGTCGTTTAAATGCGTCTGAAAAATAGAAACTTCATAAAAATTGGCCGAGGCAACATCATCAAAATTAGAAGCGCAGAGCGCTATACCTCAGAGTGTGAAAGCAGAATGTTTGAATATTCAGAGGTTAGAAAGTGTAAAGTTTTATATGGCTTCTATAACTTTTGCAATTAGCGAGAATCTGTCATTACAGGGGATCTCTCAAGTTTTCCCCGCAACTTTAAAATATGCAGGGTTATCTTTACAAGATAGGAATTCCCATAAACGTTTACTGAGAACCGCCTTTGTACCATTAAGCAGGGCCACCCTCTTAATCCTGAGGTTTGAGCGGTCACGTAGCCTATAGATAAATCATTTTCATAGTCTTAAGCTCTGGATAACGCTATATATATAGTGTACATTAATTACTACTTTTTATGTAGTTGTGATTTTAATTAATTTTATCATATTTCATTCAATTGTTATTTTATATGATTCTTACGTCTCAATATTTACTACATTTCGTTTTGTAAATAATTAAATTTCTGATTATAGTTTACCTCTGAAATTGCGAATTCAAACAAACTTTTTAAATGATTAACTCATTATATATATATATATATATATATATAAAATTTGGTATTAAAAGAATTTGTAATTTTGAATTCACAATTTATTTGTTTCTTTTAATTTTATTTCTCAGACGAAGGTATTGTTTCTGAAAAATTGTCAGGAAAACTAAATAAGATAATAAATAATTCCACGGCCTCGCAAAGCCAGTGATATATTGTACTTTCAAAAGTTATTTTCCTGAAACTTAAAAATTCGTCGTTCGTGGAAATGCTCGTAAATTTGAAAGTTCCACAAATCAGAAAATATTGTACTATATCTTCAACCTTTTGTTGAGTGTTTTTTCTCAAGTTAAAATATATATTCAAAATATATATTCAACATATTTTAAACTAGTTATGTTAAACAATCTGAAATTATCTGTACGACGCTCTACTGCTCGAAAGATTGAAAGTAACAAATAAATAAATTTAGAAACTTGTCGCACAGAAATAATTCACAAGTTACGGAAATACATTACACAGAAATAAATCACAGAAATAATTCAAAAAGATCTTATGTCATATTGCATTGGGGAATTCTTTAATCTGATTCGAATCCGTCGCGATGCTGATAGGGAATGTTACTTTTTATCTCGCAAATGGCATAGCCACACAATGTCGTTTTCATGCAGACGTCATATACATTTCGAGTTGCATTCGGCTATGCTTTTCTTATCTTACCGCCATTCTGCGGCATCGTATACGATGCTCCTTAACGATATCAGCCGCATACAATAGCATTGGACGTTGTTTATAGACACGCCATTATATTTCTGAACCGAATGGACTTTCGGGCTTTTAACAGGTTTCGTTTTGAGAATAACGTATGGAATGTACACGGGGAACTGTGGTTTCGCGACACGATCGCAATGCAGTGTGCGTTCTGGAGAATTTCGTACGATGGAAGGAACGTTGTAACGGTAAATAAAATAATACAGTTGGGAGAAGAGCGACTGTCTGAGATTTGCATAAATATCAAACGAATACGTTATGCATTTCAAAATTCGCGCTTTTTCGTTCGTTTAATACAAATAAAATAAAATGAAATAAAATGTCACGTAAAGAAAATAATTTGTTTTTTCTTGTTTCTAAAACGGAACACTATGAAATATTTTGAACTTCTTTATTGAAATAAAGTAGTGTTCTAATGAGGAAAAGAATTTGCTTTTTTTCCTCAATTTTATATTTGAATACGTATGCTTCGTCTGTGTCTGTAGATATAGTATATTTCTGCAGTATAAAACTTACTATCTATCGATAACACATTATTCTCACAAGATATGAAACAGAGATGAGATGCAGAAATAATAGAGAACCACAGACGAGGTGTATGAATATGATAGGTCTGTGACAGAACTCTTTACCATTTTTGTGTCAAACTCTGCAATACCGATTTAGACAGGTTTTGCACCGTAGCGCTACTAGCAACAGGAATTAAAATTGAAAAATATTACTTATCGAACTGACCCTGGTGACTATTCTTAAGAGACGATTAATGATCAACTTCATTTTTAACTATAATAATTTGTAAATTCTAAATTATTAATTACTAGTCTAAATTACTAGTCAAGCAACTTACGATAAAAAACTTTCTTTATTCTACATTTCATTGTAATAGATATAGAATACAATGACCTGTGCAAATTGGAAAATTTATATGGGAGACTCAGTTGAAAAATCATTCAGAAACATTACACTTATTGTCGTTGAAAAGTCTGTACGACACTGTTCAAGCTGTCTTTATTAAATTCGGATACATAAATATTTCGGGTACCCACACACCTCTTAGACATACTTTATATACAGTCATACACCTCGTGGAAGTATGTATTAATCCTATCGAAAGTGATATATCTTCGTATGATATGACTTGTCGATTAGACCATTCGTTTATAAGATACATTGTAAATAGATTTATAAAATTATTATATCACCGTCAATGTTACTCTTAAAAACAGTTTTTCTTAAAAAGAGTTTATAAATTAATTCAATATAACGTGCATCATGTGTAAATTTGCATTGCAGTCTTTGTAACAGCAGGATATGTAATAAATAATAATGATTTAAAATCAAAATTATTGTACACATTGTACCATTCATGTTCACGAATCAAAATTCAATTGCAAGTTCAAGCGCGAAATCAAATGTTATTCAAACGAGACAGAGCTTTGATCTTTATTCAACCGTTTTCTAGATCAAATGGAAAATGAGGAAAAAGTTTGGGGTCTAATTAGAGAGATGCAATCGCAAAGGTTTGCAAATTAATCTTTTTAATTAGTGTTTCTTTGCAATTAAATATTTACTCGATCTATAGACATTCGAACGCTAGCGCTGACACGGTGAAATAGCGGAACTAAAATCTATCCTCCTTGTCACACACTAGTGAGTTCTAGCAAACAGCATGTGTCTATCTTTGTCTCACACCATTACCATCCTTGTCTGGTAGACATTACACACTGCCATCTATCGGAGTTTTTCATTTTATCCTAGTTCCACTCGATAGTGAGACGAGCATTGCTGTACAAGCTCGTCTCACTATTATACATTCCTATATAGCGATCGTTACATCTTCAAAATTGAAATCAGCGCCATTTACATTCGCTCAATCGTAGGTGCATTTTCGAAAAACCAACGGTACCAACTTTGTAAAACTCTTAGACATTAGAAAATTTATAAATTATTATTTCATTTATTTGTTACTATGGAAATGTTTGATGAATGTTAGAAATGTACACATAGTGGTCGTCAAAGAAATTGTTAGTCAGCATTTACAGAAAACAGTTAATTTACGTTAATTTACGTTATAAAATATACTTTTGTTATTTTAGTAATATTTAATATAATTTATTAAAAGTTAATACGGAGTTATTTATTTAAATTTGTAGTATGTTGATTGAGTTAAATTATCATCATCGTACCTACGTTCCCACAAATTGTGCTAATTTTGATTTCTGAAAAAATTCATTTTCACCAATCGTCAATTTGTCACATTTCTTAATTACATTTATTCCATTGGTCCTGTCTTTCTTCCTCTATACAAATAAACATGTATTATGCAATAACAGTATTTTGTAAAGAAGGATTTATGAAGGTCTCAAGAAAAAATAATTTAAAATATAACTCTGTTCTTTTTTAAATTTTAAGGAAACCATGTACACGACGCGTCGACGACTTAAATATACTGTTCAACAATTTATTAGTTAAAAAAATAAGAAAAATTAAAATGAATAATAATTCTCAGTTTCTGTGTAATTTATTTATTTAATTCCTAAATACGCCGTTCACACGAAAACTTAATAATTTTGCAAATCATTCTATTAGTATCTATTATATTTATATTTTGTCCCCGATTAATTGAAAAAAAAAAAAATAGTTAGCAATTCATTTATCACTAAATGTTAAGATTGCATTCCCCAAATGCATCCAAAATTGCACTCATTGTTTGAATCGCTGCATCCAATTTTTTTTACGTCGCACGAAGAGCGCTACTAGACTGAGATTATTGCAATCGAGTGACTTGCATTTCAACCACGACATCACATTTTTGCTCTAGGTGCACGTATGTTACATGTGTCATCGGCGCTCGCTGCGATAACGCCATCGGAATTTTAACCATGGATAAGGATTTATTGCGGTCCGTGGATTTGTTGAAAGAGAACGAGGAAGAAGTGCGGAACGACGCGGAAAATGCATTGTTAACTGTTTGTCAGAACATTCTGTCGCATCCGAACGACAAACAATATCGGGAAGTGAGACTAGACAATCCTATGGTTACCACAAAACTGCTGCCTGCTCTTGGAGGCATCGAATGTCTGTTCGACATTGGTTTCGTCGAGGTAATTATACATACGGCAATGTCATCGATCTTTCGTTGCATTAATTCTGATGTGCTGTGCACTAACAGATTGAAACAGTTAGGTCTCGATAATTAGCCTTTTGTTCTCACACTTGTCTCGTAATTTGAATCAAAACATTTTTTGAACTTTCGTATAACATTCATGCAAAATAACAATTTTTGATGCGATAGCAGAGTATTTTTTTTTGTTTTTCTTTGTCATTGTGAATTATAGTCATTATGAATTATGGTCATTATGAATTATAGTTTATCATGTTTCAATATTTTAATCGACAGGAAAAGCTTGATTTTTGACAATGAAAGAAAGTAAGTCAGAAAGTCATTACTAACGCACATTTCTATCATTTAACAGACCACTGACTGTCTCTCTTTGCCAGAAGAAGCACCACTTTCAAAACTGCAGGCCCTACAGAACTTGCTTAACAAAAGCTCCTTGCCAACCGAAGAACCAACTGTTGAAGACACAGCATTGTACGATCTGATACCTGCAACATCCACAGAAAGAGAGAGGAAATTTTTCTATCCTATTATAGACTACTTTCAGTGTATTCTACGACACGAAGATGCAAGTTTACAGGAGAAAGCTAAAAAAGTTATACCTATTGTAGATCTTGAAATTGCCACTATGACAAGACTTGGACAGTTGCACAAGTAATCAGTCAATCATTTAAATGTTATTCCACTTTTCTAGATCTTCTTTGCTATTCATTGTATCTTTTTGTTACAGGCATGTTAAACTATTTCAGGCTGGCTCGCAGAAAGGTGTTGAGAAACAACAGAGCGAGCATGACATTGACGATGCTAAAGATTTGTTCCTCATGGAGCTGTTGCATTGGTTTAAGTATAAATTCTTTACATGGATCGATAGTCCAAAGTGTACTGCTTGCTTTTCAGAGTGTAAACAGCAGGAAATTATGTCTTCCAATGATCCCAGATGTTCACGAGTGGAGATACACAAGTAATTCAACGTGTTTCAATATTGAAAATATATTTTAAAAAC
The DNA here is from genome assembly GCA_032399605.1 of Melipona beecheii. Classification (NCBI taxonomy): domain Eukaryota; kingdom Metazoa; phylum Arthropoda; class Insecta; order Hymenoptera; family Apidae; genus Melipona; species Melipona beecheii. The sequence continues at coordinate 3,034,804 of JAUCMO010000447.1, forward strand.
TTTCTGAAAAGGTTAGATTATTGAATGTCGTTCTAGATGTACTAGATGTGGAACGCGAGTGAAATTCCCTCGTTACACTGACCCGGAGCCACTGTTAACTCTAAGACGTGGACGTTGCGGGGAATGGTCGAACGTGTTCACGCTTTTCTGTCGAACATTAGGATATGACGCAAGATTTATATACGATCATACTGATCACATTTGGACAGAGGTGTGTAATGGTCACTGCCCTTAATGGAAAATATGTGCAAAGGTACTCGTTAACTGTAGTATGAAAATCGTTCACATAACAGTATTCTCACAATTGAGAAAAAAAAACTCGCAGCATCAAAGTAATTGAATGATTGACAATGTATCAATAACTTAGGTATGGTCCATACACGAAAAAAGATGGATTCATCTAGACCCATGCGAAGACGTCATGGACAGGCCATTGATGTATGAAAAGGGATGGAAAAAGAAACTAAACTATATAATAGCCTGCTCGAAAGACGAAGTGCAAGATGTTACTTGGAGATATACACGCGATCAGATAGGAGTGATGAAAAGGAGGACCGCCTGCTCTGAAAGTAAACTGTTGCAATTCATCGAATCATTGAACAAATACCATCAGTCTTCTCCACACTATAGTGCCACTCGCAGGCAATACGTGATAAAACGAAGACTTTTAGAGCTCGTCGAACTGATACACGTACCAAATAAACGAGATTCTGACGATGATGAATATTACGAAGAACGATCCACTGGTTCTTACGAGTGGAGACGGGCACGAGGAGAAATTTCTGAAGTATGGAAATAGAATCATTTCTTAATTAACAGTAATTTACATGTAACATTCACAAGATAAAATCTATTCGTAATTAAATTTTTTCAGTCGAATACAAAGATAAATTATTCTTGGGACGTTTCAAATTACGGAGAGGCATTTCATTTACAGTATTCTGTTGTTAAAGATATGTATAAGATAACGGATGATAATGGTACAGTATTAATGGAGATATCTGGTTGGCAATATGGAACGAAGGAATTCGAAGGTGGAATGTTTCGCAAAATAGAGCACGATTGGAACGTAACTTACTTATCTCGTTCCCCAGGTACTATTTGTGGTAAGATAAAATGGTGCTTTGTAGTCGCAAATCCAAACCTGTACCTGAAAACGTTTCATTTACAAGCAACTACAAAAATATTTTACGAAGCTAATGTATCGTGGGAAGTAGAAGCTATTTTTGACAATGCAAATCAAAATAAATCCGTAGTTCTCCCAATTAACGACGTTTCTAATTATCGCACGGACCAATTGAAAGAGGCGACAAAGTTAATTCTCACAGTAACTGTTTCCGGTGGTCAAGGTAATTGTGCGTGGCAGCATGCTCAAATTTTCCGGCAAAGTTTGGAAAATGAAGACGATAGATCTTTAGTGATCGACATCGAATTAGAAAATCGATAATTTTAGAATTCAAACGTATAATTTCAACCAGAAATTTTATATTTTATATGAATGCTTTTAATCAAGTTTTATGGGTTACACGAATGATATATTTTAATTAACACGACTTTTACTGAAAAAAAAAAAACATATCGAAAGTAATAATTAATTTTAAGATTAGTAAAAACATTCCGTATTTTAAATTTCTTCTTTTTTTTAAAGTATTTAAAATTTACTTTTCTACAATGAACATTTATGTACATTATGTATTTCGAAAGAAAATTTCGATTTTTTATGTAGTAAAACTGTAAATGTTTATCCAATAAAATGATAAAATTAAACTGTTGACTTATGTTGCAAATAAGTACGGTCTTCCTTATGACTTTGTAAGCTTCAAAACTTTTATTTCATATACAAAATAAGCGAACTAGAGTGATGGCACTTTTTGGAGACATTTGTATCCGATAGATGTCACGCAATTGTTTAACAATGTAAGCATTGTCAATATATGAACACAATTTATCTTCACATATTTGTTTTCTTCTCTTTCTTTTTACACGCATACATCGGATGTCATATAAAAACAGTATTTTACAACTGTTACATTATAGTCGCTTACATGTGCTCCAAAAGTATTCATTACCTTCACTATTCTTTTCATTCTTAGTTATACATAATAATAGTAAGTCGTTGTGTCTCATTGAATAATAATAATAATAGTTGCAAAATACTGACATAACATATATAGAACGAAACTTGAGTAGTTACTCATTCTCAAAATAACACAAGAATAACGAAATGATTATAAATAACTTTGTACAATAAATATATGTATAGTTTAATAAAACTAACAGTACAATTTGCCGATAATAAAATTATCGTGTTAAATGGAGAATGTGTTACATTCGTGTTTGAAAAATGTAGAAGGAACGTAAAATATGTTTATATTACAACATACAAGGAGTGCAACGTTACTGATACGGATAATCAAGATAGAGAATAGACTGCAATGCATGTTAAATACAATTTCTTTTACGCGTTTTTTGGTTTCAACTAATTTTTCTATCAAGTTGTATAACTTCCATACTAATGGAACAATAAATTTCAACGTTATTTACATGTTGTTTAGCATATATTTTTATCCCAACACCAATAAAACCTTTAATGCCGTCCTAGTGTTTTGTGTGTGTATATACGTTCACATAATTAATACACCTCGTACATATGCATACAAAAAATATTCAATTATCTACACATCGTCACAGAACATTCATAACTATTTAAGTAATAAATTAGCCACTCAGCTTGTATTGATACTAAATAATGTTACTCGAAAAGGACGTATAAAATAACAGATAGGCACTGGTGTTCTGAGATCTTACTTGACTCACCGTAACTTCCGTCACTGTTTGATCATCATATTTATACCATCTGAAACGAAATCACATAGTTAGTGTTATTACTTTTAATAATTGAAGGAATTGCTGGACTTTGAAGGTAATTTCTCAGTAATTTTAGTAAACCAACAAGAACCAATTCCAAATCAATTGAATCATTTTTGTAAATCCAATGTTCATGGTAATAAATAATTGCATTTTCAAGTATGAAATTTATGTCTTTACAACTTAAATCACTTCTTGTCGCTGCAAATCCTTCAATTTTGTTGGAAATATATTTACTTACTTATTCTGAGCTGCGTTTTTACAGAATGCCGTGTAATGGCCACCTTCCATGGTTCCATAATGATTAGACATTGCGTACAAACTGTAACTGTAACTGTAACTGCGAATGTTCGTGGCATTACTAGTATCCGCTACCAAGTACGGTTTCAGATTGAAGTCCGTGAGAGGAAAATCAACTGCGGTGTTTCGTTTTTCGAGCCATCCGCCGCTCTCAGCGAAACGATTTAAATGGATGACTATAATAGGAGCCAACTTTACGAAATCGAACTTCTTCGTAGCTTCCCGAGGCGTTTGACACTTTGGACATTTCCAGCCTACTACCTTTTGCCCACTTACAAATTTTAAAATACAATCCTATAAAAGCAATGGACTTGTTTAATGTACATGTATGAGGTAAATTGGAAAATAAAAACTTACGTTCAATGTACACCGATTGGCATGAGGTAACGACATTGTTAAACTGTTGAAAGTCTCGTATGTGGTACTACTTTGCTTGCAAAAGCTGCATGTTATAGTGGATTTTAACTGGCCAAAAAACAAATCTGAAATTATAGATCTTTGGGATCCCATCGCTTTGTCCCAAGCCTTCTCAGCAACTGTCATTTCTAAAGGCACCTTACAATTCTGTTAATGTAAAAACAAAATTTGATGAACAATGAAAGATTTGGATTTATTGTAATAATAAATCGTAACGCGGTGAAATGTTACCTTCTTTAGATCATTGTGCATCCAATCTAAGAGAAAAGTGAGAAACTCATGAGAATCCTGTTGCTCGTAGCTGTCAAATTGTAATTTGTATTGTCCAACGGCGATCTGACAATTATGATATATATATATATATATATATATATATTAGTTAAATATTTAAAACGCGAATTAATTACAGAAAGCAAAAATTAAAAAAAAAAAAAACAAATTTGAAAAGCATGAAGAATAAAATAATAAAAGTTATTTTTCTTTTTATAGGAATACTTCTTACGAATTTTTTTAATATAAGAGAAATGAAAATATCAAACCTTGAGGTCAAGTGGTGATATACTTTTGTATTGACCTCTCCACAGTGCTTTAATCACTTGAGCTACCTCTTCCACGACTTGACCCTGCGTGTTGTTATCGTTATTGGTGTTCAGGTCGTCAGCGTACAAATTGTCCATAAAGTATTTGGCTAAATGCGTGGTATTACTTAAGCATTGTATAATGCTGTTCATATAACATGAGTTGCCCAAGTTCTTTAACCCTGTAATGCCAGGATGCTGTAACACAGTAGTGAAAGAAAACACTGTACCGAACACTTTATTGATACATATTTGAAAAATTAAAATTATTTTTAACAACTTTTTATACGACAAAAATTAGTAATTTTACTCCTTTTAATTTCATTTATATTTTTACGTTTAATATTTGTCAATTACCTTTTTAAAATAATAAACATTAAAATTCGGCACAAGTTTTCTAGACAAATTTACCATCTTTCACTTACACTTTATTTGATTATAAGTTGTTTATCACATGTTTAACCATGTACCTCAAGACACAAGACCAATCATAATTTTACACTAATTTTACACTATAATTTTGCTGATCAGTGTATTTATAAATTTAACTCCGACTCGCGCGATCGTAGAGTTAAATTGAAGTTGCGTAGAGTTAAATTGAAGGAACGTCACCATAACACTTCGTGACGATAGTCAAACATATACTGATACATATCTGTGACGCGTTACTTCGAAAAGATTCGACCAAATTGGATTCAGAAGCCACACAGGTAGAAAATGTTTCTCTACTCACGTGTTTATTTTCCACGCAGAGCCGAAAAATCACGCGACTTCATTCTACCGTGAAATTTCCAACTGCATTTTAATACTAACGAGTAGTATACTTTTGTGTGTTAGTACAATAAAAGAATAATCATTGTAGCATTTAATGATATTTTGTAAATTTCTACATCAGATATGCGTTATCCACGTGGACGTCGAACACGTGGCTGCCAGCGATTATTAATACAATCTTACATACAACTATGATGAGATGTAATAATAAGCGTCGACTGATGCCGTTTTAAAAAATTTTTTTCATATTTTCTTTCAAGTTAATCTTTTAAGTAAATCTTTTAAACGACATTATCGATACTTACAACATTTCCATGAACAGGTGTCATTCTCTCTTCACGATTCGCCCAACTTAGATGAGATATTTTATTATCGCTATAAGCTCTATTCTGATTGTACGACGAGACTTGTGGTTTCGAACTTCTGTCTACTTGCGGTGCTTTACGATCTGTCAACTGAACAATTTATATTTTTCTCAAGTTACATTTACTTTTCAAATTAGAATTTTTTTTTTTTTTTATTAAATCAAATGTACAAACCTGAAGTAAATTTGGACTGGAATATGAGCGCTCTAAATTCCCTCCCATCGATGTACTATCCATTTTCAAAGGTTCCTTGTGGATATTATTTTCATTCTCGTTTATCGACAATTCCTTGTAGTTATTTTTTATAGATATTCTATTGACGAAAGATATACAATATAGTAAATGAAGCAATTTTTCAATCATATTTTTATACTCACTCTCGTAATTTCTCCCGATCCGCAGAAGTATCTTTCATTCGCCGTTTTAGTTTAGCGAGGGTAAATTCCAAATTTCCCTTCTCGTTTTCTTCTGCGGGACTGTATTTAATTGATTTCTCACAATATTTAGAGAGTTCATCTTCAATCTTTTTATATTCTTTTTGCTATAAAAGAAATCAATTATATTAATTATAAATTAGATCTATTCACGTAAGAATGATTTATTAATTAAACATGTTCAATACCTTATCTTCTAATTTCGAGCACAAAGATTTTACATGACTGTGAATATATTCTTCCTCCTTCACACCTTTGTACTTAATGTCGTGTTGCATATATAAAGTGCGTTCTTGTTCTAAAATTTCTTGCTCCAACTCCTGCTTACCCTTTGCATGCTCGTTTAACTGTTTCATTAATTTCAAAACTGTTTTCGACTCAGCAGTGTCCAAAGAAACTGGTTTGCTACTTCTATCTATTATTGGCTTCGTAGGCATGCCGTTCTTCAGGCTAAGACCCAATGTATTCTTGTGTTGAAGCTTCAACGAATTATTATCGTATTGTCGCGAACTCGTGTTGTTTTTAGGGATTTTATCTGCCTCGATAGAATTATTCTTAGCATGCATAGAAATATTGTCACTTATTTCTAAATCCGTGTGTTTGTACCACATTTTATCATTCATAATGCTAACTTTCGACGCCGTTTCATCTCTGTTTATTGATTTCAATTTAATTAATTCATTTTCACGCGAACTAACAATGTTCTCCTCCGCATCCAAGTGTATCAATTCAGGATACTCTATGTTATCTAATATCTCGTCTGCAATGTCGTTTAAAGCAGGCTCGATGATATTAGGATTTGTCGTAAATGCCGGATAACGAATTAACCATTCCGCGTAACCACCATCCAGAATCGTGATTCTTTTATACTTTATACCAGGATCCCAATCTTCTAAAATTTTCCTCAATATGTTTAAATGATTTTCGGATGTTAATGTTTTGCTCGATGTATCCCAATCGATTAAGACAATAACATCGACGTATTGGGCTCCCCTATGCCTAAACAAGTCTAAAGACTTCTTATCTTTACGAAAAATTTCCTCGAAATGCGATGTCAATGCGCTGGAATGCAAAATTTGTTATTCATCTTTAAGCGAAATAATTCACCATCTAAAGAATAATATTTACTTACCCAGGTTTTATTATAGTATTAGGAATGTTGACCGATTTATTGCTCGATATTCGCGAAGCTTCGAATTCCAACTTAGGCCTGATATCAATGATCAGGTATCTACCGTCTATTTTTTTTATCAATTGAAACAGCTGATCACAGTTTATAATTTCTTCATTATCACTGACCAATGGATCCCTGGTTGGTGTCTCGGGCAATTTTATAGGGCCGTCAATTGAAGCCATGCATATGTCTGTTCTTACTTCATTATCTATATCCATTCTCTCCACGCTGTTTTTTCCCAACATCTTTTCCTTCAACAGTAGTTTGTACCGCATGTCTAATTTTTGTTTCAAGTCTGCAAGTAGCTTCTTCGCTTCGTTGATCTAGAAAAAAGAAAAAAAAACAAAAACATTACAACTATCTTATTTGCTTGTACCAATTGCCCAAGGTCTATTTTAACATATAACACCTCAGAGGTTTACATTCAGAATACCTTTATCTGTGAATGATAAGTTTAATAAAGCATACGCCACTCCCCACCTGATTGACATGTATATTTGTTAAGGAGAATGTTTTATCATTTTTATATTCTTGAGTATTTTTCAACCATTCGATCGAGTCCAACCATCTCCTTAACATTATGTATTGCTTCTCCTCGTCTCCTTTTAACTTGGCATCCTGGGCCTCGTTGTACATATAAAGGAGCCTTTTGTAAATCTCAGATGGTTTTTTCCCTTTATAATCGATTCTGGTCTTTTGCAGCAACTCTTTGGTGCTGGTATATCGCAGAGATACTTTTCCAGACATTTTGGTTGCTCCTGCTTGGATCCAAGTTGTACAATGCAATGAATACTATTGTATATAGTACCTTCTATATATGTATATAGTGTCCTAAAAAAAAAAGAAATTGTTTAATTTATTTGATTATAATCTTACATTTTGCTAAGAATATTTATTAAGATTGTAAATTCTACTGGAAAAATATATGGTCTGCTAATATAACTAACATAAGAAATCTAACTAATTGACATTGGTTACCTTTTCACCACTACAGTCCATAATCTAAATAAATGCGTAAGTCTCAATGTTACTAGCTCTTGCGATAGTCCAGAAAAAAAATAATGTGATGCGACATTTCTATTACCAATAGAAATGTCAAAATTATATAAACACACCGAATATCAATGAAACACTCTGCTCGAACGATGTCACTGCCGCTTTTCTCTATATCCTAGTAACGCGACGTTTATTATTGTGCGCCAACTTGGCGCCCTCTTGCAGGCTTTGTCTGTCCTCTATATTTCGTGTAATACAGTTTTTTTGGTTGTACGTCGAATATGTGCCTATGCCAAATGCCACGTGGATCATCAATAGTCCAGTCTATGTCACCTCAAATTAATTATTTCATGATCAAAGGAACGCGCGCAACGTGAAAACGTAGTATTCTCATTTCATTGGAGCGTACCGTTATACGTATATAAACAACTGTACAAAACAAAAGATTGAATTTTAATAAATGTTGATTTAAAACGTGTCTAATATAGGCGATGAAAATTACAATACCCGTTATCTGTATTTATAAGAAATGATGTGAAAAGTATTAATTGAGTCTCCTAAAATAAACGTACATGTATCATTTAATACATCTCACACCGAAATTTTTGCACTTTCTGTGTAAAAAGAATATAAATAAATATTCTACTCTCTTTGAATTTGAACTTCATATTTAATATTGTAATTTTTGTATATAAATATATATCATTATTCTAAATAAATGTAAAATGTCAATTTTGATGTTTTGTTAATGTACTTACTTAATCATAAGTGAGGTTAAAACAGATTCTTGACTGAACTGCCTTGTCATTTCAATATCGTTGACGATGTTATCAATATAAGATAACGTAGAAAGATTTACCCTTATCATACATTGATAATACAGTTTAGAGACAACAGTTAAATTATTTGTCGTCAGATACTGATAACAGTTAAGGAAAATAGCCACTGTAGTTTTTTTAGAAAAAAGAATAAAAATTAGAAATTTTTCAACGTTATAAAAATTTGAAAAACACACATGGAATGAATGTTGTATGAAATATAATTATAATGCGAATCACATTTATATTTATTCAGATACGCACTGTATATTATAATTCTTTTTTTTTTCCTTTACATAATTTATACTTAATTAAGTTTCTAGCTATCTCTGAAACGTACGTATTTTTTTTAATTACATCTTACTTTCATATTTCACATGAAAACTCGTTTTCCTTCGTATCTTTCTTGTTATACTAATGCTTTCAGGAATTGTTCACAAAACGTATACCGCATTTTACAATTTTCACGCATGATTACACGCGCGTAGCAATACAACAATTTCCGCAATAATATCAAAGAACATATTACTGAATGAGGAAGTAAAGGTGTTTAATGAAATATTAATTAACATTAAATATTAAACGAAAAAAAATTTTTTTTCATATTTTGTACAAACTTATTATTGAAATTATTTCTTTGAACGTTCGAAAATACACGATAGTGAAAAAGCTGCACGACTTGTACCCCAGTACGATTCGTCTTACTGAAAGGCCCAGAAGCAATTATTCTGACTAGGAAATGAAGACGACTTTTTTGCCATACAATTTTATTGATATGCAAACATTTGAATCGATACAAAACAAATTACAGGCGCGATCGCTCAGTACCAGACAACGCCAATCCTATTCGAGGTCTACGCCACGCCCCCTCACGACTCACGTGACCCAAATCAACCAATCGCTAATTTTCGTTGCATTAGTGTTGCAGAAGACGGACTGAAGAGGTCCGATTTTCTGGGTTACCCCCGTTAAAATCACTTTCAGTGATAAAAAGAAAATATGCTGTAGGATTACAAATCTATTCCTGACCTTCAAAATGACCGAGGCCATTGATCGTTATGTAAGATTTGAAGACACTGAAAATGCGCGAAAGATGCTGGGCGATCAATTGATTTTGAATGAGAATCGGCCGGTGACAAATCGTAGGGAGTTTATCCATTACCGTGCAAGACAAATTGACGTAGCGTAGCCGAAGGACCCTCTTAGGTACATCAGTGGCTGACAAACTGGTCAAAGCCCTCTTACAACCCTCTCGGCTGCCAAATTATCGGACTCCTGTGGACAGCGAACCCATTTATACTGTCCACCAGCTAAGACGTACTAGGACCAGGGATAAAGACGATCCTACAAGACGAATCAATCGGTAATCGACCGTCGGGACAATACGATTTATCTTGAAACTTTAAAGCTACATCGAACAGCTTGAAACATCCATTCTACCGCAATTTATACTGATTTATATCGTTCTCCATATTTCTTCATTTATATTTTTTGTTTGTATCTTATCTCTGGTTGCGGGTAATTCGAGTGTTGTTAAATTAAATTAAATTTTTAAAAGATTTGAACTAATAAGAGAAATAGCAGACGTACAAAGTTTTGAATCAGAAAAGAACGACGAAAGAAGCAACATCTCAATTAGGTATTGAATTTTAAAACAGAAAGTATCTATAGTTACGATATTTCGTGCTGTTTCGAAATGTAATGGAATTGATTTCGAAGAAAGTTCAACCTGTCCGCGAATTTAAGATTTTACTCGTAAATGCAGCTCGGAACGGAGAAACTCGTGAAGATTTTACTTTTCGGAAATGGCCCCGGTTAATGACGCGACTGCTACAGGCCGGCGTACGAGACAAGAATAATGAGATACGTAATTCCGGGCCGTGTTACGATGTTATAAAGTATATCGTGAAACGACTTTGCGATCAAAACGTAGTTAAGGAGCGTGCCGTTCGAGTTTGCTAAATGCCTTCATAAAGGAGAAACCGATCTTTATGAATTAACGAGACAAATTGCTTCGCTTCGAAACAGCTGAAACGTTGCGCTTTTTTAAAAAGATCACTTTTTTAACAACAAAATAAAGTAAAGCCTACGACGATAATTGATCAGTTTGTACATGCTAGAAATGTTCGACTTTTCCGAAGCTCCAAGAAAATCCTAAAGATCAGGAAGAAAAAATTTAATCGCCAGACTTGACACACCTTATATTAGATACAAAAAAAAAACTGCACGACTTGTACCTCAGTACGATCCGTCTCACTGAAAGGCCCAGAAGCAACTGTTCTGACTAGGAAATGAAGATGACTTTTTTTGCCATAAAATTTTATTGATACGCAAACATTTGAATCGATACAAAACAAATTACAGGCGCGATCGCTCAGCACCAAACAACGCCACTCCTACTCGAGGTCTACTCCACGCCCCCTCGCGAATCACGTGACCCAAATCAACCAATCGCTAATTTTCGTTGCATCAGCGTTGCACCTCAAGAGGCCCGATTTTCTGGGTTACCCCCGCTAAAATCACTTTCAGTGATTAAAAAAAATCCTCTTCAAATCAATGAAACATCCAATGACCAAATAATCGATCGGCAAAGTATAGGTACGTGAGAAAGAAAAACAGAAGGAAAAGATAGGAAGACACAATTCGTCGGCATTGAAAAAGAGATCCATCCGGCATAGAGAATCCGCACGAACCGCTTGTAAAACGACGGTGGAAACCACCACCTTCGGAGGGCAACGATTTTCATTCTCACGCGGGAATCAGAAGAGAGGATCCAAGGAAGAAGGTATAGAGATTGGGGGCTTAAGCCGGCAACAATATGGCCGAACGGAATGGAGTGAAACGGCCGGGGCTGTCGGATGGAGTGAGTACGGTCGACAGTAGTTGGTGGGCTATAATAACGTATAAAGTAATTAAGGACATCGGGCGACAGCCTGGAAAAGGGTAGGGCGGCGGGAGGAGGGTGGAGGGAGGAGGAGGAGGAGGAGGAGGAGGGCAGCGGGGAGGGGAACGGACAGTTTAGGGAATGCGACATTTACATAGTAATTAAATCGCGGGAGCAAGTGGGACCGTTGGGGAAGATACTGGTGCTCGAGCAATTACAGACGCATTAGATTGCGGTAAGCACTTGTTTATGGCCTACCCGGCGTTCGCTTCACTCCGGTACTCGATTCTGTTCACTCGTTCACCTCGTTGTTTCACCTTTACTACTCGTCCACTTTTTGCCGAATGATTCTCTCCTGCATTCGCAACGATTAACCTATTCCGCTTGTTCGCATCGGCGTAGTCGATCGAAAGAAGACAAAGTTCGGTTCGAGAAGTAAAGCTGAAGATCGTAACATAGTTCTGCGAAGGTTGGAAAAACGGATCGTTCACCAGTTTGGAGGGATGAAATGATCGATGATCTCAGGTAAATCAGAGATCGCAGAAGAGGGATTGATCATCTTGGTATGAAGATAGCTCGAGAGAAGGTTCGTTCCGAAGAAAAACGTAAACCGTAATATTAGCTTATTGGTCGGAACAGAGATGAATTAATTTGTCAGTCGAATTGTAACAACAATCTCTTGTTCGCAGTGTCTTTGTTTCAGATCCTCTCGATATTTTGACAGAATCCAAATCATCGTCATTCAAATTCAAAGTTATTGGCATATCTTTCGCCAATTCGCTCGAGACGCTTCCCCCTTTTTTCCAATCCTCGCGTGTTCTCTTTTACTCGCGAGTTGTATCTCGTTTCGAGACAAACAAAATTGGCGGGCGATCCGCTGGCCGTCTCAATTAACTAATTGAAACGATCGTTTCGTTCTCGTTTGGATCATAAACAAAGCCGGTGCCGGTTCCTCCCCGTGGCAGAGGAATCCGAGCAATCCGATGGAAATGAAATTTCACTTAAAAGCTCCATCGCCGCGAGATGAAATGGCAGCCCCGGTGTAAGGGTGCGATATTCAATTAGCGCGCGGCAACAACGATGACACACGGTTGTCTTCGCGCGACTAAACGAACCGGAAAGGACCCTTGGGGATGGCCAGCTGTTAGCATAACACCGTGCCGGCAAGTGCCGCACGAATATCGCCAACGAGATCAATCTTTTTTTTCACTCGGAAATCATAAATTCTCGTTTCATTCCCATTTTTCAACGTCTCCTATTTTCTTTTTTTCAAGCGAAGAACGTGCTTGAACGATACTGAAAATCTGGAAACTGCAGATCTTTCCTTTCAATCTTTCCGTTATTTAAGCGAAATTACCGACACGATTATAAATAAAGACTTTTTAATTTCCTTTTTTTTTGTGATAAAAAATTATTAAATAACTGTACAATGTACTCGTGTTAAGAGTCGAGTACGATATATGATATTTTTGAAGTGAAATTTGTCAGTGGAACTAGTTTTTCTTCCTGGACCGTGACGTTGCTTTTCAAATAAATATTTCGATTTATTTGCACAAGGGGGAGGACGGAGGGGTTACACACGATCAAAGGGGAAGGGTGAGGAGCTTATTGTTAGTCTATTTTGTACCCTACTGGTTCCCGGCTTCTGAATACATTTCTGCCAACAGACGAATCGAAGTCAATAAGCGGAAGCGTGTTGGTTGTGATAATAAAACCATCCAAGACACTGGTCGTGTAATCTCTTTTTAACAATGTTTTTCTCTTTCGAGAAAACGAAGCTCGCGAACGTCAGACAGACATGAAAAAAAAAAAAAAAGAAAGAACGAATTTAGACGATCTATTTAATTTAAATTGCTAAATTTGAGATTCGAGAGATGGAGAGAAAAAAAAAACGCTACATTTTAATGATACACACGTAAAAATCTAAATTTGCTTCTTTAAAAGAATCCTCGATCCGTGCACACGAGCAGCGACCAAATCTGTTTAGCCTCTTTGACGCTCTCGAGAAAGGAGACCAACGCTGGACCTACAGGGCGAAAAGAGCGTTTCGAGCGCGGGCGAGGTTAGGAGAGGCTACCAAAAGAGCATAAACGTTGCACGGTATAATGGAAAGAGAGAAGCCACGGCGGCTGGGTTCCCCATTGAAAAAGGACGGAGGACGAACGGACAGGGGTGTGCAGAAGCTCGACGCTAGCTCGAATGACTTTGCAAGGCAACAATCGAGGGAGAGAAAGGTGGTACGCATAATGGTGAGAGATCAAGAACCATAATAGACCGTAGGGTATACGCGACGGGGCACCAACTGACTGACTGACTGACTGACTTATTTGTATTATAGCATTACAGAGGCAACCCTATATCCGGGGCAGAGAATTCAGCCGACACGGCGAACGACGACGACGACGACGACGATGACGACGACGGGGCCAGGGACGCCCATGCAGTTGACCTGCACCGCCTAATTTGACGCTTTTAACCTATTGTCGGCGAGCGCCGCTTTCAATGGGGGCCCCAACTGAAAACGCGTGGTCCTTCTCTCCTCGTGGCTCCTCTTCTGCCCGTGAAAACAGCGAACAGGATGTGGAATTTCTCTGTATGAACTCTGAACGTTTGTAGCAACGCGGTTCCCTTCTCCGACTGCATCCTGGGGGGGGGGGAGGCACCATTGAAATATATCGTTGACCATTAATAGATCGTTCGAACGATCCCATCCGATCAATTTGTCGACTTCTGATGTAGATATTTGATGTCAGGTCTCGGAAGTTTGCTGCAATTCATTCATCGGTGATTATATCGATGATTTTAGTTAAAAGGTGGGGGTGGTGATTTGTTTGCGATGAATTTTGAGAGAAGCTGAAACTAATCAAAGAGAAGCTTTGTGGCGATGAATATGAGCGAGCGAGGTACGATGATCAATTCGTCGAGTTTTGATGTAGATATTTGATTGTCAGGTCTCGGAATTTTACCGTAATTCTTTTTATTCATCGGTGATTTTAAGTTAATTGATTTGTTTGCGACGAATTGGAGTTATTTTTTATCAATTCTAGAGAAGCTACGTGGCGCGATAAATTTGAGCGAATGAACGTCAGGTAATGAGTTGCATACGCGTGAATGAAAGCTCTGCTTTAATTAAGCCTGGATTAACTATGGATGAAAATGAACTAGAAATAAGTTGATTATAACATACATGCGATGATTGATAACAAAATTTTTTTGAAATGTAACATGAATTAGACCAAACGAGGGAAATTGTGATTTAGAATGAGATTGGACAGACCAAACGTAAATAATTTATGATGAGTCTGAATTAAGTCAAGTCGAGCGCATCAGAATTTCCTTGAAACGTAACCTTAAACGCCAATCACGCCTCTTCTTTGTATCATCTTGAAATCTCGACGGTCACAAATGTTCCGATATTCCACTCGGAATTTATACAATCTTGTTTCCACGCGATCGATGTTAATTTTACGAGAATCTCGGTTAGAATCGTCGTCAAGCTGAAATGAACGGGAAGGAAAAAGGACTTGTACGATTCGTGTACATATCTTCTTTGGAAGAAGAGATATATCCCAGTGCGTTGGATGCGCTTTGAATATCATGCCGCAGCGCCGGTGTCATCGGACATTTTATTGCACGCAATAAAAGAATAAATTACAGCTTATCGTTCCGTTTAAATGTGAAACAGAAAATCTATATTATCTGCAATGCGCGTTATCTGTAATAAAACGGGTACGCCGTGCGTAAATATTTTCGCAAATTATAGTGGGGAACGCAAAAGGAGGAAACGCCTTTCACGATCTGTTTTATTATTTTCACGATGTCACTTCTACTTTTTTTTCTTTTGTTTTGTCAGTAATTTCCAAAAGATGATCACTTGAGAAGTTCGACTTTTACAATTGAAATTTTGTCCATATTTTTACGAACACTACTAGGAAAAAATCTAGGAATAAACGAGTGTTATAAATTCACATTCGGGAAAAACGTGCCTTCTCAGACCGCTATTGCCCTCAATGTCCTCCTGTAGCAACGTTAGGAAGCGACCTAACATTTACATGAATTCGTTCGAACGTTGAATTCATGCTTTCATCACGATGCATTTCCAAAGTTGAAACTCGTAAGAAAGTTAGACGAATGTGCCATTGGACGATTCGTCGCGTCGAGCTACGGAGTTCTAACAATTTTATTAAAGCACTTCTCGATATTCGACACACGTGTATCGTGGCAAATTTCTCTCTCGGGCTCGTTCTTTTAACTATCCGGGCTATTGGAAAAAATTTAAGGTAAATGATATCCACGTGCCGGAACTTTGGAAAACTACTCGCTCGTCTCTAGAATTTTCAAAAGATATAATTGCAGAAAATCGGTCGAAACTTTGGAGTAGACTGTGCTTGAAAACAGATTGCGATAATGGAGTGTTTTCGAAACGATTCTGTAACGCACGACAGAGGCTATGCCAGATAATTGAATAACCAAATGAAAAGGTTTGATAAGATAACGAAAGGTCTGAAGTATTGACTCGCGAGTGATATGTCGTTTTGTTATCTGTGAAATAATTACAAGTGAAATCGTATAAAACTGTGGGACAGGAGTAAAAAATTCTTTTGCTCTTATCAAGTTGAAAGGTAAATTAGAAATAGAAAATTTAATAAATATTTCAGCTTCTATTGTTTTTGTTCATGCTACCACACATTTTCTTTTTTCAATTTTTCCCTAAATATTCTTTTAAAAATTTTCATCTGTTCTTTTTTTCTTTTTGGTTGAAGCAGACATGAATAAAATTTTTATCTAAATCGATTAAAAGACATTTAATAAATATTTCAACTTTTATTATTTTGTTCGTCGTTCTTTTAACCTATGCTGCCATTTTTCTTTCTTAAATACTTTCTTCTTTCTCCGACTGAAGCAGAAACGAATGAAATTTGAATCGATTAAAGGGATATTTTTTATCATCTGAGATTACAGTACACTATCTCACCAGCCACGATTTCTTTAGCAAAATCGCTAGAAAATCAGCAACGATACGCAATTTTCTCAATTCTGTATTAAAAAGATATTCTTAAAAGTTTCCAAAGATTTTCTCCAGACGAAAGTTGAATAAAAACACGTGCGTTACAACAGGGTTAAATTTTGTCGCTCGTACCTTTCTTCTCCTTTAAACTCCTCGATCGCATTGAAAACTCCTTGGAGAAACATGTTTTATTATCGTTGAAATCATGGCTCAACAGCTTGTGCCACGTTCTCATTAACGTTGTTACGTTGCAACGGTGTAATTAAAAATTATACTGTACAATTTTACGGACCTTTCGTTCGAACGAGACGAGAAACTACCACTCTGGAGATTATTGTCGCAGAAAATATTACAACGTTAGACACAAGAAAACTGACTGCGTGTCCTTTCTGCCGTGCTTATATATTCTTGCCGAATTGCCCTTGACCAAAATTGACAATGACGACTCGCAGCCTATATATTCCGAATAACGTGCCCAATAATCTTTTCTCGAGCAAAATCGCTGGAAAATCGATGATGTCACGTCGTTCCCAGAACTGATTTGCGAGATAAAGGCCAGGTCTCGATCAGAGAGGTATCGTTAATACAGAGAGATTATACGCATCTGCCGTCTCTCGAATGCGTTCGCGCGCTCTCGCGCGCGCATTGTGCGACCCGTGAGGCGTCTTAGCGAATGTTACAAAACCCTAACAACAATAATGATGTCGATTTTCTGCGTGCACGGCCGTGTACCATCAATCATCGACTGGTTATTATTTAAGCCGCAACTTGACGCCATAAATACGTCGTTAGAGCCCGAGTCCTCGCCGTCCCGGGGAACAATGTTGCCCGCGATGACATTGATGCATTGGAGCTCATCTTTAGCTTAGCGTTACTTATTGCACCCGCCTCGTGGCTAAGGTGAGCTATCTCCACGGACAATTAGACCGCTTCCACACACCGTTCAGGTCACGTTTCTTCTTTTTTTCTCCTTTTTTTTCGCCAGTTTTCAACCGATGCTCGCCGGTTCGTTGTGCGAGCACGCAGTCATAGAGAGATCGCGCGAGTTAGGTTAACGTGGATATTGAGTTTCGCGCTATTAAGCTGGAAGATAAGTAGAAGAGATTTGCTGAATTTCGTGAATTTCTGATTAAACTCGTCTTCCACGAATGGAAGATTATGGAAGAGTTTGGCAGATTATCAGAGTAGGAAGTTTCCAATATATTTCACAAATAACAAGTTACAGATCTGATTGGAAGTTGATTCTCTTTCTTCTCGCGAAAGGAACTTCTCTTTTCATTTCCAGAAATTGTGTGAATCTACGTCTATAATTAAAGAGAATCTGTATGTGTAAAAAAATTGCACGACTTGTACCCTAGTCTCACTGAAAGGCCCAGAAGCAACTGTTTTGACTAGGAAATGAAGACGACACAAAACAAATTACAAGCGCGATCGTTCAATATCAGACAACGCCACTCTTACTCGAGGTCTATCCCACGCCCCCTCGCGAATCACGTGACTCAAATCAACCAATCGCTAATTTTCGTTGCATTAGCGTTGCACCTGAAGAGGCCCAATTTTCTGCGTTACCCCCGCTAAAATCACTTTCAGTGATAAAAAGGAGAATTGAAATTCGGTATCAACTTGCCGAAGCAAAGAATCAAAGAAAATCGAGGTCCGACGAATCGACGAAACCACGCGTGGTCCCTCCACTAGCTGGGAGAACCTCGAATTGAAGGATCGTACAAACAATTACATTTCCAATGCTTTATTAACATTCACGCTAATATAGCAATAAATCGCGCGCGAAGTAGCTAGAGGCCGGTTATAACCGAGGGGGGGATCGATATCGCTTTGTATATCGTTCCGCGCCAGCCAGTCGATAGTATATTATGCAAATATTTAGCTATTAATGTTTTCTTTATGACACACGCAAGTAATTTGTTTCGTAATTAGTATTTAGCGTAAGAGTTATTCGTTTGGTAATTACGCGCGGTCGCGCGCGCGCGCGCATTCCCCGACTTCCGCCGATACGAATCCAACAGTTTTGCATACAATTTTCATTAGTCCATCGTTGTGCATTAGAGGTTAATGCGATCGGTTAAATATTGGAATTTACACGTGCTAAACTCGCTGAAACGGCGAGCAGCAAGCGGAAAAGTGCCGCTGTCGTTTCCAAACGGCCGTTCCGATATCCGTCCGCAATGTTTGCTTTCGATTATCGTTCCCCGTTCGACCGATCGTTTCTGCGTCTTCTAATTGACGATCGCAACGATCATATTCGTGCCGTGAGAAATTACTTGCAAATTGTTTCCTATTAATTGTTCTTTCTTCCTTTTCTTTTTCTTTATTTTTCAATTCGGGAGATTCGTGGTTGAAAATTGTTTTGTGATTTTTTGTTTATACATTATCACACTGACCTGAGAAACTGAGTCGTTCGTGCACGTACACTTAACTTTTCCACTGTTCTAGAATTTTCAAAGGTATGGAGGAAACTTTTGAACACACTCGACTAGACAGGTTTTTGGAAGAACAAAGTCTTGAAGAAGAACAAAGATTTGCTTCGAGAAATTCACAAGTAAAATTCACATACAAAAAAACCTAGAAAAAATTCGCTTTTTACGATAATTTCTCATTCTCCTTTTAAAATACGACACTATTGAGAAAATATTTTCCATTACAAATATTGGAATTTCGCAACCGCATCGCGAAATTTACCGACCCTTTCAATGAAATTTATTTAGGAAGAAGAAGAAAGACACAACAGTCTGGAGAAGAGAACAACACACACATCCTGTATATTTTTAAATAGTTTCTAGCTCTCCGTTTCCGGTAGAAAGGCAGAATCTACGGTCTTAGTCTCAATTTCCCTAACAGCAAAATATTTCACAATCTTCGAGTTTCATTCTTCACGTGGACGCGACAAAACGCCCCCCGTTCTCTCATATTCGTTCGCGAGCGGCAGTATGCGCGAATCAACGGTACTCTCACATATTCGGAGTTGGGAAACGAAGAATCTACCCCCGGGCTTGTTGTTTTCCATTTGTAGAAACGGAGTCGTAACGTTAAGTGAGAGAGAATAACACAGATACAACCGTTCACCCGCTCCGGAGTAAATGTAAAAATAAACGAGAAAGAAAGAGAGAGAGAGAGAGAGAGAGAGATCAGGGGCGAAGTAAACAGGACCAGGGACCGGGGTATTTCGCGATAGTCAGACTGAAATATGCAAATGACGGCCGTGTGTAGTAACACGGGGATAAAGAGGGTTGCGCACGTGATTCCCGGATAATTCGAATCTTTTGTACGCGACCTGGGCCCCCCCAGCCCTCAAATACGTGATTTACCGTCAAATTTCACCGTAGAGGCACGAAAAAGAAGCGTATTCTCGCAAGTTCTCGGGTAACTCTTTTCAGGCCTCGTCGCCTTTTCTCTTCCCGTGATCGTCCAACGAACAAAACACGACTTTCCCCGTATTATTTTTTCCTTGGCAACTTGTCATCTTCATCTTAGTTGCTGCTCTATTAGGTTGGTTTATTTCATTTTATAATTTTTTTCACTTTAATACAATTATATTTATGTATGTATCGTGAGTATATTTCATTTATGTGGAAGAATTTGAGATTTCTAAAATTTTCTAGAATAACGAAACTCAGTTTTCAAGTTCAATCGCGAGATCGTCCATCCAGTTTTCCCATTATTAATACAACGAATACAATTTAGCGTGATATATCTGCGATGCAACAGAAATTTAGTAAACGTAAACCTGAGTCTATAAAATTTCCTACAATTTGCTCGTTTTGTCCCCTGTCCCGACAACGAAAAAACACTCTCGAACTCGTACTTACGAAGGATCCTCCTCTTCCTCCTCAAAAAAAAAAAAAAAAAAAGAAAAGGAACAGAGAAACTAGTGACAAATGGCGGTCGATCTCCTATCGTTCAAGATCCGTCGGGCGTATCGTCAAGTGACAAACGATAAGCGCATGCAAAGCGAGTGGAAAAGCAGATTTTGAGTAGCGTAAACGTCGCCACCGGGCAGCGCGAGATATCCCGTGTGAATGGACCGACATAATGTTCGAACCTATGCTGTCTTCTCACTCTCTCCTTTTTCTCTCACTTAGTGAAACGATAAACGAAATGACTGATAGACCGAGAAAAGGACGGGCAGAGTTAAGCCTGTTTGTCGGGGCCCTCACGAATCAGGAGCAGCTGCGCCATTGCCGCTGCCTTGTGGACCTTTTATGGGGCCCTAACAATGGGGCTGTCGTATTTGGACAGTATTAGCGTTAAATTTGCTCAATGAAATAGTTTCACAGGAACGTCGGGACACCGGCGTGCGTAACACCGGGGTGACACGGATCCCGTAGCAAGTCCAAGTCAAATATCTTGTTCTGACTTTTTAAAAATCTTCCGCCTTTTTTCTCCTCTTTTCCCTTTCTTTCCTCGTATTTTGTTATTCAGATCGACGCCGTTGTTCGGAAGCTCGGAGCTGTCAATTTTTGAACGAAATTACGTTTCTTCGGCGGAGATGAGATTAGAATGGATTATTAAAGATGCTGAAATATACGGGATTTGTGCGTAGAACGGTCCAACTTATTGAACTCATTGGACATTTAGTTTAAGAAATTTTTAAAAACGTTTCAAGATAACGACTGGACATCGCGACAATCGTTCAAATATTTCTCACCATCTCCGAGTCATCCATTCAGCCAAATCTCTATTTTCGTGACGACGATCATCATCATCATCCTGGTCGCAGCTAAAAAACTAAATCTCCCAAGCTCGCTGAACGAGCCTTCTAAACCCGCCTTAACCATCTCGACGCGGCCCGAGCACAAAAGGGGTCCAGCCAGGGACTCTCTTTTTTATCGAAAGAAAGAAACAAAATTCCAGTCCCCCGGATAATAGGCTAATTATAATTACCAAGCGTCCAACGGGGGACTACCTGCTATTCTGTGATCCAAGCTAAGCCGGAAATAGAGGGAGCTGAATGGATGATTAATAACATTCTACGAAGACCAAAAGTCCACCGCCACCGCGAGCTACCTCACGATCAAACGACCATAAGCATACCTAGCTTAACCCTCGCGTTTCTACGTTTTCTTTAACGACTTTTCATCGTTTCGCGATACTCTCATATCGAGCTACAGTTTTCAAATTTTTTAAATATCAAAAGATTCGTTGTTGGAGGAACATTTTCTATATTTCGTTCAGCAACTTTTTTGGGAATATTTCTCATATTTTCTATATATCTGTCAACAAAGTTTGGGAAATTTGCGTGAAAATTTCTTTAAACACTCAGAAATATTTAATTTAAAAAATATAATATTTCTTAAATTTATTAATTAACTAAAAATAAATAAATCCTTTTCCATGTTTCTTTCGACAACTTTGTCCGATGGAAACGTCGAGAAATTATCCCTGCACTAAATATACCAAAAATCCTGACTGTACTTCATTAAAAAAGAAAGGTCTGACGTTCGAAGTAATTAATTAAAACGAACTAATTCCACGAAACCTGATATAACGCAAGATGAATCGCAAGTAAGAATTTTTTCGAAAAAAAAGAATAAACAGAATTACAGAATTGCTACACAGTTAAATGAGTAACTTAAATCCAATCGTTCACAGTTTTCTAATTACGAACGATTTTCGGCGATTGCAACGGGTTTCGATTAGGCCCAGTCGTTACTTAGGAAGATTAAAATGGAAAGAATTGAGTCGTTTCAGCGTGCAGAGAGGCGGGTTTAATGGGACCATCCCGAAGGAGGCAACGACGCGGAACGAAACGGGTGACGACTGTGAAGCACGATAATGCGATGATCTTTCGGGGACAATATTAATGAAAGTCTATCCAATCGCGACCTAATGCGAAAATCGATAATCGGCAGGACTGCAGTTTTCTATTTTATTCGCGTTTACCACAGAGAGACATTCCCCCGGAATATTCTTCGTATCTTTTTCGAATTGAAACTAGACTTAAAATTCGCTAAAGTGACAAACATATTGTACTTTGAACTTTTGCACTAATGTAATATCTTTTATCAATATATATATATATATCACTGTTGGAATGATTTTAACACCACTGAAGTGATCGAAATAACCGATTTATAACTCTTGTTAGAAACTTTACAGACGTGAAACAGTGCATTTTTTAAGAGATTTAAATGATTTTTCGTAAAATATTCCTGTAAATAAAATGTGTATTTATATTTTAAACAGTCTATAAAATCTATTTGTATTTATAAATTTGTATCTATAATTTTTAAAATTTTTTTCGTTTTTAATTTTACGAAAATGAGGTTACTGTATTTTTAACCCTTTACGTTGGCAACTCGTTCGCGGACCATAACGAGTGACCGAACCATATACAATAATTCGTCGTTTTCTTTTTCTTTTAAACTCGTCCGTATGAAATCACTGGATAGAAACTATTAAGAAGTAATCAACTTATCATTCGTTTTGCCTGGGTTACATTTAAACATACATAAAATTGAGAAAATGTTGCAATTTGGGCCAAAAAGTTCTCGACATGCGTCGCATTTCAGCGCAAGAGATTAAACACTAGAGAAGGAACAACAACTCCATTGCTTTCACTCTTTCGTATTAATCAAGAAATTCCAAATGTTGGAAACTTGGAGAATCCACGAAATCTGAATATCCTGTCATCGCATCTCTAATCTACACCCTCCGCTAAACCAATCATCCAATCTTCAATCGAGCCGAACGATCCGCGAATTAACCCTCCTCCCCATAACACCGACATAACGATGCTCTACGAAACTCTACTGGGTGTTGAGTGCGATCATCCCTCCTAAATGATCATTGTATACACGAATTGGAAAAAAAATGAAACTATTAGAGAGGGGAAGGGGGGGAAACTGTGCCGTGCGTGGCATCATCTGGCGTGGAACATGCGATGACACGGATCAACGATGAGCAAAAGGATCGCGTTGCATGGCTAATATAATGCAATCATCGGCGTGTAATGATCGGGGCACAATGGCCGGCCCCGTGCAAAATGGTTCTTCTCTTGCTCGTCTTCGTCCGACGCGCGTTTTTCTCCGTCGCGCGTGACACTGCCGTGAGCCGTTTGTAAAAGCCGATGACGCGTGAAATTAGCGAGCATTCATCAGAAGAGGGGAGGGGAAGAGGTCCGAGGAAGCTCGATTATAGCTTTATGTCCCGTAAAACGAGACATGGGATGAAAGGAGAGCTGCCGAAAATTAGAGAAAATTCTTTCGATTTCTTTCTTCCCTCTTTTTCCTTTTCAGGGAAGTTTGGATTTGACTTTGCAGGACGATGATTCGTTAAGTTTGGGAACTTGAACGGTGGACGACTAAATTTTTCTTTTAGCTAGTTATTTATCCAAGTTTTAGTAAGTTTTAGTTATCTTCGTGAGGCGCGTTTCTTTTTAGGACCAGGATGAAATTTCTTCTACGTTAGAAATTTAAAATCCAAGTGATAAAGATGACTCGTCTTTTCTCTAATTTCTCGATTTCTCGTTTCACGGAAGAAACTTCTTTTCTTTTTCTATTAATTAATTTTTTGGTTGTGAGTCGCTTGAATATTAATAAAAATACTGCTACATGTTTACATATTACGTAGTCATATTACGATAAAATATATATATTCAAATTAAAGAGGACTGATAATGACGCCACTTGAAAATATTCTAAGAAACCAAGTATCCGAATTGGCGAATAAATTGGAAAATAAATATGCCCGAAAAGCGTAGGAGACAGGGAGATCGAATAACAGATGCGTTCGAAACCGGGGTCAGGGAGCCAGAAAGAAATACCGAATGGTACGCGATGGTATGCGAAATTTTGGGAATTTATATTCGACTCGCGATTATGCGTCCTCATGATCACGTCGTGGAGGGAAGGACAGTTGGCAAAGAGAAGTTTTGCGAAATCGTTGGATGGAACTTGGCCGGACTTTTCCATCGGCACTCGGTTGGAGACCTATCTGATAATGCGTTTCCGCTTTCATCTTTTCCCCGGCATAGGAGTTCGAAACAAATATTTCGTGAAGGAAATGGGGAGCGACGAGACGTATATGGGGACCGTTGCGTACCAAGGGGGATGAAAAGAGTATCTTCGCCGCGGATCTCTCTCTCTCTCTCTCTCTCTCTCTCTCTCTCTCTCTCTCTCAGGCGACAACGTTTACGATCCTGTTTTTTAACGCTGGAATTACTACTTGTATTTTGCATTATATTCAAAGTGCAATTATATTACAAAAGTTTTGTAATAAAATTGACTATATTTCAGTGATGGAAAATTAAATAAAATATCTTTTAATATTATACTTAATATTTCAAAACAAAGCGAAGTATATTTTTATTTACGACAGGATCTTAAGTTACGATCTCTGTATATCCAACTCCAATATATTTTCAAAAGTTCTCGTTAAGTCTGAAAATTATCGTTGCAACTCTGCTTTAATCTTTGACTATTATTTCCAAGAATTCAGAAACTTAAAAAAATTCATTCTTTCATCTAGACCAGGCGTGTCCTTAGAATAACCAAAATTGGAATAACTGAATAAGAATTTTATTATTTGAATAATTTTAGCCATGAACGTTCACGATGTCTTTTTTGCGAAGTACTTATATCTGCGAACAGATTTTTTTCCCATTTAAAGGACACAAAAAATAAAATACTACTTGTATCAAAGCAGACATTGATGAAAAAACAAACTGGTGTTCTCGTTAAAAATCTTCATATTTTTTTAATTAATATAAATATATTTTTCCAATCAATGTATTGTATTTCATATCCTCATAAATAACATAGATTATTATTGAACTGATCAAAAAAAAAAAAAAAAACGTACACTACTATGACAAATTTTTATGGGTCCAGAAATGAGGCCCCGAAAATCTAAAAGATTGGACACCCATAACTTCATACGTAAAGAATTTTCCATGATTTCGTCTGAGGTAAATTTCAAAAAAACCACCATTGCAAACGCAACATACCAGAGACGCAAACGCCTTGCTTCATTGTCCTCTCTCAACCCGAAACATCCATCTTCGGGCAGCAAGGTGCACTTCCGTATGGGGGGAGGGAACGGAGCGAATGGTTCGATTTGCAAATGAATTCGCTAATCGCTAAGCGTTAAGCGTTTCAATTCGTCGCGAAGACCCAAACGCGGGCGCGAGTCCATTAATCGAGGCCGTCGAAACGTTTACATCCTCTAGAGAGACAGAGAGAGACAGAGCAAGCTTTATTGCTGGTTGATCGTCGGTAACGATGTAATTTGCACCGATTTTATTGGTCCGAAACAACCCTTGCTATAGGTAGCTACATGTAATAACCTACGCCGGATTAATAAGGAGAGAAATCACCCGACGTGGTGATACCATTTCTCTGATAAAACTTTGCACGTTGTGATAGCAAAAATTTCAAACTTTCTTATCGTATAAAATATCTTAATAAATAACTGACTGAAATAAATTGGAAATTAAATACAAATGGATAACATTGACGAAGAAAAAAAATTAAAGTACAAAAATATATTAAATGTATTAAATATAATCTTTCTGCTCTAACTAGAAACGCTCGTGGAATATTTAATATCGGCGAACAACACAATTTTAAAAAAGAAACTGCACGACTTGTACCCGAGTACGATTCGTCTCACTGAAAGGCCCGGAAGCAACTGTTCTGACTAGAAAATGAAGACGACTTTTTGGCATAAAATTTTATTGATATGCAAACATTTGAATTAATACAAAACAAATTACAGGCGCAATCGCTCAATACCAAACAACGCCACTCCTACTCGGGGTTTACCCCACGAATCACGTGACCCAAATCAACCAATCGCTAATTTTTGTTGCATTAGCGTTGCACTTGAAAAGGCCCGATTTTCTGGGTTACCCCCGTTAAAATCACTTTCAGCGATAAAATTGACAATTGCAAACGATTTTTAGATTAAAATACAAAAAAAAAAACTTAAGATGAAGAATATAAAAATCACTATAACTACTGTAAATTACAGGTAAATTCATTAAGTAAGCGAGTAAGTAAGTTACAGCTCCTCTCTGTTCTGTTTATCGTCTGTTCTGTTTACAGTTTAAAGAAGTTATCCCGAATTTTCGCAATTTCTTTCCGAACCTGCTGACCCTTCTCTAATACTCTCGCTTTATTGATGTAAACAGGAAGCTAGGCTTGGATGGAGAACGGTGACGAAGAAGGGCGAAGAAGACGCGACGGAGGCGCGGTAACGACTTTCCATAGGAGAAAGGAGATAAAACTGAACGATAGGGGGGCACTCCTTAACGAGAAATTTATGCTCTGGCGTTGCCACCGCGGCGCGGATTACGCCGACGGAAACCGCGATTCTTTTCGAATTATATTCCAAGGCGGATGGACGCTACGTTGCCTGTATTTACCTGTATCGCAGGTATAACACGTACAGACGCGGGAACGTGTTACGTCGCTGAATGGGCTTTAGATTGCGACTCGCTGCTCGAAATGAACTGTTCAACCCTTTCGTTTCTCTGACTGAAGATTGCAGGCGTCATCCATGGAACGATATACGCAGGTAATATAGTTCGCGACTTAATGCGAAACGGAGGAGGAAACTATTTGATAGTTGAATGACAACGCGATATTCAAGGGGAAATTAATTTATACGTATTTGCAATGATAAACTGTCGTTTAGTTGTTTCTATTTCTGAATATAATATTCACGTGTCGATTCGATGGTTAAGTTCGTAAAAAAATTCAAAGAAAAAAGAATCGTTGTATTTATTAAAGTGTGATTTTAATTTAACACGATACGAAATTTCTATAATGTAATTCTAATTTCTGTCAATACCGAATAATATTTCCTTTCGAAATAATTAACTCCGTATCGAATAATTTGCGTTTTAATACTAATCTGAATTTTAAATATCGCATATTGCCCGCGCGTTTAAACTGTTTCGCATTATCTGAACGGAACAGAAGGTTCGGAGAGAGTTCGTTTCGAGGCCAGTTTCGATTTCGATCTCGATCGCGGATGAAATAACACGTCGAAAAGCAATATCGAGAGTTAATGTACGTTTACACGCGCATTATTGAAATCATCTTATTTAAACAGAGGATCGACAGATTAGTTTCATAATTGAAACGGCGCTATCGGTCGCCAGAGTCGTAAAACGTGGCCATATGCCGCGTCTTTATGAAGCGTCGCGCTTTTATCGCGTATCATTGTCTCTATATTATTATATATCGCGCTGTATCGCGGCCATTTAATACGGATTATTATGAGAACCGGCCCTAATAGATCCGTATCGGCCTCGATTGCCCGGCTGTGACTCCCGCTCCCGATGATAAATCAAAATTAGCTTCAGGTAGATACCGAAACGACATTTACCAAGTATGTGCTCTCCTAATAGAAACGCGGATACGCGATACAAATTTTCTTATCTCAGTTGATGTCAAATTTAGAAAATATCGTTTCTTCAATTATTTATTATTTACAGTTAATTGAAAAAGAATATTATTATTCTTATTCTTATTCTTTTTCTTTTTTTTTTTTATTAATTTAAAAGAATCGTACAATTAATATTGAGTTTTCAAGAAATGAGAATTTACTTAAATTTTCTTATCTCAGTTGATGTCAAATTTAGAAAGTAAATTGCCTCTTCGATTTATTTACAGTTAAGTGAGAAAGAGTACTATTCTTGGGGTTTTTCATTTGAAAGAATCGTGCAATTAATAGCGAAGTTTCGAGAAATAGAAAAAAATTTCTTGTAAAGGAATCTTCAAAAAAAAAAAAAAAATCCTTGTAAAATTATTCGAGATAATGAGAGGAAAGTAGATATTCTTGTTTGTCAGAGACTCGATATTTTAAATCATTGAACGAGAAAAAAGCAAAAAAATAAAGCACTCACAAATCTAAATTCAAAATAAAAAAGGGGACTTCCTCTTACCAAGAAATTTCTCATCCCTCTTTCAAAGATCTTTCAACCCCTGTGGGATCTTTCTACCGAAGCCAAAGAAACAATACCTACATTTCACAAGTCTAGAGTTCACGAAACAATTTCTGAAAAACGCACTCGTTAATAATTCCTCAAAGTCTTAAAATATTCGGGAAATTCCCACTCTTTGCCAGAGCAAAAACCCCCCAGAACGGGAATCCTTCCGGCGATAGATCGCGGAGAGCTAAATTCAGAGATAAACTTCTCTCGAGTGAAACGGCAAGTCCATCCGACGATAGCTCGTCTGACGGAGCCACCCCCGAAATCAATATGGAGGATACCGTCTAACCGTCGCGGCAACATATACCAATAGTAACATCAAATCTCTATCTTGCCGCCCCCTTTCCGCCTCCTCTTACCTAAAACCGTCCGTCGGTTCAAAACAATTTCAGCAGGAACGACGCTTCCGCCCGTCCATTATCCGTCGATTCGACGTCGACGTACCTCTCTCGCTAACATAACGCTCGCGAGCTAAAGCTCCAAGAGGGAAACGCAGGGAGGGAGGTAGCTAGCAGAGAATCGGCCGGCATAAATTATTCATCCTCCGGTCGGAAAACGAGCGAAAGGTTCGTTCGGTTGGCTCGATCATTAGATTGGTCGAGCGCCAGATCCGCCTAAACCCAGATACCAGAAACAAATCAAGATGGTTTTCGAGTGAGGGGGATAGTTGGGTAGGTTGTTTGAAAAGGAGGGAGAGGCAGAGAGAGAGAGAGAGAGAGAGAGAGAGAGAGAGAGAGAAAGAGAGTAAGAGAGTAAGGAACGACATTAGTTACGTGATCGCGAGCGGCAATGATTTAGCCGGAGCAAGTAACCGAATTCTCGTTGACACGTGCATCGCCATACGTAGGAACAAGCCAAATGGACCATCGGGAGCAAATAACTCGATTTAGCTCGGGCTACGCGTACTTGACTGGCTGGAAAGCTGGAAACTCGTCCAGCTCGGCTCGAGTGCACTAGAGACGAGGGATACATACAGGGTGGCTGACGGGATAATGATTGAAAAATTAAATCGTCTCGTTGTGCTCTAAAGGGGATAAGTAAACATTCAATTGGTAGCAACCAAAACCAAAAAAAAAAAAAAATGAATATTCACTGTTGATTTCACTGTTGGATATTGTTAGAAACACCTTAGTGTTTCGAAGCACACTAATAAATATCCAAGAGAGAAAAATGTCGTGTTTTGTACGTGTACGTGTATCGTCCGTAGGTCCGACGAAAGCTCGAGCTTACTACTAGAGCGCAATAAATTAAAAACCACCACCCCGTTGGCTACCCTGTATAATACTCCTTTTACGACAGACACGTTACGCTTCACGCTCCATAGGTACCTACTTACGTTTTAAATACTCCAATCGATACCCTCCCCCTTCCCGCCGAAAAAATCACATCATATATACATACGCAGAATCGTATTATTTATGAACCGACCTATAGACTCGACGAAACCTTAATCTCGCCACCTGGAGGCACGGAACAAACGAATACAACGGAACACGGTGCAATTAAAACGGGGTGCACCCTATTGACCACCCTGTATGTACTCGGAAAAGACACGCGAAGAGAGAGGCAGCGAGCGAAAAGGGATGGAAAAGGAAGGAAGGGCGGCGGTAGGAAGGAAGTTATCGAGGCGGTAGTGTCACCATAGTCATACAGAGGTGCCCAGTTGTCGAGCAAACTGGCGGAGCCAGTCAGGCAAACAGCTCAGCCCGAGCCAGGGGGGCTTCCTAGCCTCGGCCAGCCAGCCAACCAGCCAGCCAGCCAGGCGCAGCCAGTAAGCGGAACACCAAGCGAGTTCTTGTTTTATTCAGTCGGGATCATAAATTACGAATTTAAACACACAATGAAAGACGCTTAACAAGAAGCTAACGCGAGATTGAGAGGCCCCGCCCGGAACACCTCTTCTTCCGGAGGTACGAGCCGAGGTTGGCCAATCCTGAAGCAGAACCGCCCTTCGGTGGTTCAGCCGACCCACCGTTTCCACGCCAATCCACTTCGTTCGTTCGTTCGCACAACCCGACCCGGTTGGATCGACCTATCGGACGAGCCGAGAGAACCCGAAACCCAAACCCGAACCGAGCACGAAGACCCTCGACCATGCTTCGAGCGAGTTAAGTCGGATCGGGACGAGCTACGCTCCCCGATGCACCCCAGTCGCATACCACTTGGCCAGCCGAGCCACTCGGCTACTACCCCCCTTACGCAAGTTAGTATAGTGTACCATCTACGATCCAACGTGATTTTCCAACCATCCCCTATTATTTTTTTTCTTCTTCCCAACCAGCGCCCCCCCACCTCGAGACCACGCATTGCATTTTCAGTGATAACACGAGTGTACGATTACGTGGATAAGCAGATTGTTTCGTCATCCCGGGAGACGAGGATGTCGGTGGATGACAGGAGAGTATAGTGGTGGAGAGAGAGAGAAAGATTCCTGGAATTTGGACTTTGGAGAGTACGGAAAATAAGGACTGTGGACTCTGGAAGGAAGGACGAATTTGTGGTTTGAGGACCGAGTTGGAAAGTTTGTAGCGGACTTTCGGGAAAAGAAGGAAACTGCGCTGGAGAACACAGTGTGTGTGTGTGTGTGTGTGTGTGTGAGGAAGAAAGAAATCTGTGTTTCTGAGAGGCAGTGGTGGGAAAAAGAATATATCGGACTTTGGAAAACGAAATAATTTGTGTTGGAGAACGCAGGGGTGGGAAAAAGAAAGGTACGTTGAACTGTGGAGAAAAAGAAATTTGGAGCGAAGAATATAGTGGTGGAAAAAATATTGAGCTTTGGGAAAAGAACAAATCTTCGTTGGAGAACACAGCGAAGAAAAAATTATTTTGGATCTTGGAAAAAAAATAGTTTCTTCGTCGGGGGGAAGACAGTAGTGAGAAATTTACATTAAAATCCAGAGAAAGGGAAATTTATACTGAAGAACACAATAGTGGTGAGAAGAAGTCTATTCTAAGAAAAAGAAATAATTTCTCATCGAAAGACAGAGTGTTGGAAAACTTGTATTAGATTTCTCTGAAAAAGAAGAAATTTGGAAAAAGAGACACGTAACATTTGAAAATTATTTTGAAACATTGCACGCGATAAAGCATCTTGGAAAGAGCAAATTTATTCCAAAATTCACGCGGAGCTCTGGAAAATTACCACCATATTAGACAGATAACAAAACGTCTCGAACCGATTTGCTTCTAAAAAGAAACCAAGTTCCAAGTAAATAAATTAAGGAAAGACGGACAGGCCGCCAATTATGGAAACCGAGCAAAGTGACCGGTAGAAGAAAAACCGATCCACCACCAAGTATCGCGAGTGATTATGCCCAGCGTGTACCAGCAGTAGTGGCCGTGCAGCATCGCAAAGTGTCCGACCCGTCCGTCGTACCCTTTGAAGGAGTCGCATCCTTCGAACCCCGGTTTCCAATCCCGGCCGAAATTTTCCGCTCATTGCCGAACTATGCGTGGTGCGAGATGGTGTGTTCTCTGACCAACAATAACAACAACAACGCAAGTGGAAAGAGCTGCACGGACACGGAGCCCTGCACGGACTTGCAGTCTCGTTCGAGCCCCGAGGCGCAGCCAGCCGAGACGAACATGTCGTCGTTGAGCGACGCTCACAGGCGGAACAGCCACTTGGAGGGCGACAGAAGTTCGTCGGCGGGTTCATCTCTGGGCTCGTGTTCGCCGCCTCCGGCGTCCAGCCACTCGCCACCGCCGCCGCGGCCGCCCTGGCTCCACGATTTTCACGCGGCGGCCGCGCCTCACGTTCTCCAATTTCTGAATCTCAGCGCCGCTGGCGGAAGCATGCTGGCTAGCCAACCGCTGGCAGCGTTGCACTCAATGGCCGAGCGAAGTCATCATCAGCAGCAACATCATCAGCAGCAGCACCATCAGCAGCAACAGCAACACCAACAGCAGCAGCAGCAGCAGCAGCAACAGCAACAGCAACAGCAGGTGCATCATCAGGGGCAGCAACAAGCAGCCGGGATTCAACTGCCGAGAATCAGCGTGCCGTTGTCCACCATCACTCAGGGGCAGACCTCGCCTACCGGAAGCGGAAAGCACAGCCCCGCGACTTCCATCACCTCCGTCGGTAGCAATCCGCATGGCATCGACACGATACTATCGCGGCCGGCGGCTACGCATCCTCAGGCGCCCGTGTCCGCCGCACACGCCGCGCTCCAGCCGACGCCGCACCCCCAGCACATGACCGCGCCAAGGTACGGGATGCACGCGGGATTCACTGCATCGTCGGGTGAGTAGTCTCGATAGTTTTGTCAATTTGGTCATTTGCTCGAACAAAGTTTTTTCGCCACTTTCGGCAAACTTTCTTCTTCTTGCAACAGAACTTTTTGCGAGTTGAGATTTTGGGGACTTTGAAATCGATCGTTGATCAGGTGTGGGAATAACAAATGAGAGGGGAGATTTTGAATTCTGCAACTAAATAATATGGCTGTAGTGCAGGGACAACGTTGCTTTGGGGGGATATTTCAGAATTTTTGAGAATTTTAAAATGTCTGGGATTGATTGGTAAGAGTTGAGGATGAAAGGAAGACTGTGACAGTTAACGGGCTACGGAAATATTCTGGACATTCAAAGGAATATTTTTTGAATTAGACTTTCGCCACGAGAAACTTTCTTCTTGTTGACAGAACTTTCTGCAAGTTGAGATTTCGGGAACTTTGAGATTGGGATGTTGATCAGGTGTGGGAATAATAAATGAGAGGGGAGATTTCGAATTCTGTAGGATTGACTGGTAAACGTTGAGGATAAAAGAAAGACTGTGACAATTAGCGGGCTACGGAAATATTCCAAAGATTCAAAAGAATATTTTTTTGAATTAAATATCATAGATATCACCGTTGTAGATATTTCCATTTTGAAGAATCGATTGACGAAACTTTCAAAATGGAGATGTAAGAATATAAATAGAAAATACAGAAGGGGGAAATAAAATTGTTTCTTACATTAATTTATAGAAATTATTATCTCGAAGTTAAAAAAATTAATTGATTGATAAGCGCACGTGATATAAAAATTACAAGGTAGAAATGTCAAAAGATTCATCCGTGTAGCTATATGAATTTGTCTAAAAAACAAACCATAATTTGCGCGACAAATTATACTCGACGATACATAAAAGTTCAACCTGGAATAACAATGTTCAAAAGAATATCGCGGAAAGAATGTGCGACGCGCGATTTTTATTCCGACTTTGTACAACGTGGATATTAATATCGTGCGAATTAATTTCAATAAAATCAAAAACGCCGCGGCAACGTCAGATTTATAATTTGACCGGCGCGTATGATCGATCGTGTCGACAATCGAAGAATAAAAATGATCCCCGTACGCCCGTAATATTAGAGATTTATACGATATTCCATTCGGCTTGAACGTCGATCGACGTTTGCGATTACTATTATTATTAATAATCTGTCATCCTATTCCGTTTTCGATTCTTATTTTAAAAAAAAGAAAAAAACGAGAAGCGAAAAGTGTTGAAAAATCGTTTCTTTCAGAGTATATTAATCGAATAATTTTTGGGTTTCGTTCAGTGATTATGTCCATTTGTCGTTTATTTAATTAAGAATATAATATTCGTGCATCGAGTGTGAAAGAATCGATATTATTTTATGACGTGAAGAAAATGGCAAAATAGAAAGACTCTGTTCTAACATTAATTCGATTTTTTAGTCTCGCACTAAAACGAAAAGAGTAAAAAACATTAAAGAAGAGCGTTTAAATCGGAAATTTGGCGTTTGAACGAGTGAAATTCTGACGTAGCCCTTTTCTTCACTTTTTCTAAAATCTCAATCTCTCTATTTTCACTTCAACACTGACAGAGTTTTATCGTTTCACGAAAAAATCTTTACCCGTGAGAATTAAAACAGAAGATCCAGCAACAGAATCAACAAAAATTCATGTAAGCAGTGTAACTTGATGCAAGAAATTAATTTCATAATTATTAAATTCTGGATATTCGTAAGATCGATATCACTGACGACCAAAAATAAAGATTAAATATTTCATCGATAAAATATAAAATTTTCAATGATGGATAACAAATTATTAATAAAATAAATATTGGCATTAAAGTCCAGACTAAATTTCAATTGTATGATTTTTTCCTCTGCAGAGTTTTCCCAATTTTCCAATTGAAAATTGCGTCGTAATTCGCGTCGTTAATGAGAATTTCGTTGCACACCTTCCGACGTAAGTTCAGAAAGATTCGCGTTAAGAACGAATTGTTTCGTTAAATTGTTTTAGTTGAAAATTAAACGTGTCTTGCGCAAATAAGCGCTCGGTCCTGTGCACGAGCAATAATCTGTATCTGTCCCGGGGCTCTATCTTGAACTTGATCCCGGATTATCCCGTGCATTTAAAATGATTAAAGCGCCAATTATTTACGAGGGCGCTGCCCGTGTCGCCTCGCCGACGAAACGAAAGTGAATTTCGAATAATTCCCCGAGCAATTGCGAATCGTTGCCGCTCGATGGCCGACCAACGCCATTGAAAAAATTCCGAGTTGCTCGGTACCAACAACGTTAGCGAAAAGTTACTTTCCCCGAATTGATCGCTTGTTTGACTTTCTTTTCATTTTCAGTTTCTTCGATTTTCGATTTTAGGAATATAACGCGCGTACAATGAAAAGAAACGTATAAAAATAGGTAATAATGTGAATTACTGTTGCCCTTTGCCCTCGACAAACTTTTTTCGCATCATCTGCCAGCAATTTATTTATAAAGTCGCATCAAATAAAATAACACAGCATTGGAGATAATCGTTCGAACGGTGTTTAACGCGAAATTTTGTTGATTGTATCTTTCTAACGTACGATGTCGTTTAAATTACAGCGTGCATTCCGGGTTTGCTGTAGAACAATAATATAGATTTAATTTTTAACTTTAACAAGAGTTAATATAGATTTAATTTTATATTAGCAATCTAATTTAATAATACAGATTTAATTTTAACTTTAACAAGAGTTAATGATACACAGTTTTAAAAAATGGAAGAATAATATCCTCCGCCATTTTCTAAAAATTCGCAAGAAACAATAAGAAGCCTAATTTACGTGAATTGACTCAGTCTTCTTTTGAAATACTTTTGTTCTCCTTACGTCGTTATTACAGCTTTCACTCCTGGCTAGTCTGTTCGGATATTACGTTCACTATTATACATCGCGTCGTGCAAACACCAAATGTACACGTTCGTTATAATTATCAACAAATTATAAACAGAGAAAGTTGGCTAGATTTAAGGACGATGTCTCCTCAGAGGGGACAGTCGAGTGCAAAGGGTTAAGTATTCAGCAAAGCTGTCGAATAATTTCGGTAGCTTTGTCAAGGTGAATCTCCAGCTACAACACAGATAATTAATACCCAAAGTACGATCAAACTAGCTTACCAATCTGAAGGATACTAATTTCTGATCGCTAATCTCTTCCAGCCACACTATCAACCACGGAAATTTTCACGTTGCTCCATGCTCTGACGAGTTGAATTTCGTAGTTAAATTTCATACGCTGCACAAATGACAGCAAAGCGAATTCAATTTTACTTTTACGAGTTACGAAAATCGTCGTAACAGTTACGTGCCGCGTAACACGGTGTGCTAAGAACGCGTGAAATTAGCCATACTAATTCCAGTGCTTGGAATTCGTAACACCCTTGATTTCAAGTCATTAAGCACACGTTTCTCGAGTTTCTCTCTTCAAACCTTTTTTCAAAGCATGAACACTTCCTCCAATTGCTCTAACACTTCATGCTTCGCATCGATTTCGATTCAATCCAAAAGAATATCTGTAAGATGCAATTTTAAAACTCCTGTCTTTTCGAATCAAACGTTTGATAAAAGAAAAACATCACATTATGCGATGTCAATTAATCAAACAACCAACAAACCCAGGAAAAAATATAAAGTTGAAGTGTTGCGATAGAAAATTACAAGTTTAAGTAAAGCAGGAGATACTTTAAAAAAGAAGATTAAACATTACACTAAAAAAAAGGTGTTAATTATGAATATTTTCTGATTAATATTCTCATTAAGTAAAGCAAGAAATACTTTAGAAAAGAAGGTTAAATTTTTAATATTGAGTTAAAGAGAAAGGTGTTGGTTGTGAATATTTTCTGATTAATATCTAATATTTTCACGACTAAAAAGTATGACGCAGAATTGAAGTTCGTGAGTGTATCATGGCGCGAAGAGATAGAGTTGTCTGTAAAAACGAGCTCGGACACGTAACGTGGTTGAGCAACACTGTAGACACTATAAAATTGTTTTCCTTCCAATAAAAAAAGAAATCCACGGCGTGGCACCCGTAAAAGCTACCGTTGGGTCCTGAAAGAATCTTTCGCGATTTATATCCGGCTGCTGTGCTACTTTCGCCCGTGGCGGACGTTCAAAATATCTCCAGGAATCGTTCCCATAATTCGCCGTAATGGAACCGGCTATAGTTTAAAAAGACCGCCAGTTATAGTTCCGCTCGCTTCAACGATTGTTTAAGATGTTTCGTTCCCCTTTATTATCTTTTATTTCCCGTTTTTAAATGATAACCAACGTTTAAAATTACAGTAAATTATGGTAAAATAACAAAATACTCGAATATTAATCGGAAAATTGTCTCTTATACTTACTAATAATACTACGCTGAATATAAAACAAAGAATAAATTTTTCAACCCTGTATGATCAAAATTTACTTGGGGATTATTTGATTAATTATGACTCGACTTGTTCAAGAGCTATTAACTAATTTCACACTGGGTAGAAAATAAAATTCTACTCATCTTGTAGCGTTTTCCGCTGAAAGGAAACAATAACACAATTGACCCATTCAAGGGGATCAAAATCCGTAGCCAAGTTGGCTACCGTCGTCAGGTGGTTAACCCGAAATACGCCAACTTTGGTTCGCGCGAGTACACGCGTTCATCCGATTCGGTTAGACGAGTTTGCGATCTGAATCTTAGACCTTTCGCCAAGCTCGAAGAACCACGGTTTCAATCTTCAGAGAGAAAGAAAGATTTTCGATTCTCAACTGATGAATGTCAAACTAGATGATGTAGAATGTTACATATGACTCGGCTAATTGAAATGAGTTAAAGGAAATTTCCACCTACATTTATCATTGGCCAGAATTTAGTTGAAGAGTTTTCAAATCAAATTCCTTTGTTCCTTTTATTTAAAAATTGCCCAATCGAGTTTCCCTCTTTTTAAGAATTAAACAATATCTAGTTACATTCCTAGTACGAATTATGAAATTTCCTTTCAATTTGAAAAAAAGAAAGGAAAGGACAAATTGAATATGAATTTGAACTTGATCAGTTTTAATTCCTCAAAGAATTAAGATTAATAAAGAAGATTAATAAATACGAGATATATATATATATATATGTATATATAATGTAACATGTTACAATAAATTAATGAAGACAGTGAAGAAAATCGTAATGCAACAATTATAACAACATTTCCTCCGATATAAACTTATTATGAAAACGGATGGACGATAATATTCTCAACTTCAAATCCAGGCAAGCAAGCAAGCAAGCAAGCAAGCTTTCACCCTGTTGCTCTTATTTCGCCATTTTAACGATGTTGTATCGTAGAACGTGAGAATCGAGGGTGTTTCGCAACACTGAAGGGTTCATCGTGCTCGGTACGTCCATTATTAATGATATCGTGACACACACACACACACACACACACACACACACACACACACATTATACACACCAAGTATAATACCATAAATTTAAAAGCACGGCCATCAAGAGCGGCATAGAAATACTAAACACATTTTATGAACGAGAGGGGCACGTGACCAGGGTTCATGAGTTCATGAATTAGGCTCACGATGCCACGAGCAAGGTCGAATTTTAAGAGCCATCGAGTACCACCATTCAAACCTATCGGGGAATCTCATCTTTGGATTATTCATTGAGGATAAGGCAGATTTCCAGGGGCGAAAACAGAAATTTCTAACTTTTCTCAACGTTTTAACGTTTCGTAGCTGGGTCTTCCTTTACTTGTGAAACGAAAGACGGAGGAGAGAAGAATATTAGTTCTAATTCTTTGATGTAGGAGTAAAAGCAATTGTTAGAAAAAAAAATTATATAAAGTAGTGAAATAGTATCGATAATATTCTTGTGAAATAAAAGTTGCGACGAGGAGCGCGACGTTCTAAAAATTTAAAAGCATTTCTAAAAGCATTGAAAGATTTTTTTGAGGAGCAAAGTCCATTTGTTACAGTGACCTCGTAAAATTTGCTGTACAATTTCTTTTTATCACTCTGTTCAATTTTGAACATTAAATTTGGAACATTAAGTTAGGATTTTTTAAATTTTCTAAAGTTCGATAAAATAACGAAAAAAAATTCTACGACAAGTTTTAGGAGGACACTTCAATCTCTAAAGCTAAAATAGATTTAACAGCGAAAAAAAATTTTTCAATTCGAATTCTTGTGATTTTCGAAGATGAAAGCATCCTTAATTTACATGAATGAAAATAAAAGAACCGAAGGCTGTTAAAGTAAAAATTTTGCGCTGTAAGAAGAGACCAAGTGACCTTTTTTTTCTTAACGAAGTTACAATAATTCAAAAATGTCAAATTGTCGACAATTTGTTTCACGATTAGTGGTACAGTAACGTTCTTCGCCGATGCATAAGTTGTATCAAAAATTTTCATCAAAGCGTTCAATGTCCAATATTATGTAACGAAAATTGCTATCGATATAGTTCTTCGTAACGATTCATATCACCGCGTTATTACAACAATGGCACAAATACCGTTGTAGAACGCTCGGTGAGATATGCAGGAGAATGGAAAATGTCGCGAGTACTCTTTTCATCGAGCACGCTGTATAAACATGTATATACCCGCCCCCCGAGTAAAATGGGCGAGCAATGCATGTCGCGCAATACGGAATGCGCAGGTTCGATACGCGTCCGTGTGTTCATTCAGCCAGCTCTCGACTTCCGGCGTGGCTGCATCTGCTTTCGCGATAATTCACCAGCCGTTCCGTTTCACGCGGAACCGGAACAACCCTTTAATTTTACGTTCTCATATTCAGCTATCGAATTAGAGGCCATTCTAAAATCTTTTCGATAGAAAATCCTTTGATCTTCTCTCTCTCTCTCTCTCTATGAAATCGGCAAGCGTGAGCGAGTTCTATATTTTTTAGTCTTGAACAACCTTCAAATTTTCCTACATTTGTCTGTATTTTTTAGTTTTCGAAATTTTTATCTCCAGTATATCAGGATATCGTGTCTCTTTTATTTTTGGCACCAAGTCAGTCATTAGTGACCGATGCGTTTGTACGCTGTATATATGCATACATGTTAGCAATTTGTGTTCCCCTCTTTGTCTTTCGGTGCAGTAGCTATTGAATATTCATGTCGATGAGAGTAATAGAAAATGTTGGATATTTGAAAATTTTTATTCTTGA
This sequence comes from Melipona beecheii, assembly GCA_032399605.1. Classification (NCBI taxonomy): domain Eukaryota; kingdom Metazoa; phylum Arthropoda; class Insecta; order Hymenoptera; family Apidae; genus Melipona; species Melipona beecheii. The sequence goes on from JAUCMO010000447.1 coordinate 3,074,815, forward strand.
AATATCAGCGAGCCCAGACGGGGATTTGGAAAGTTGAATATTCATCGGACAAAGCAGAAAACGTTTGGGCAGCTCTATTCGAGAATTCAGATAATTGAAATCTCAGCGAGTAATTTGAATACACGAATGTCGCAGGATTTTGGAAGTTAAAACTCTTTTTTATATTAATAATAGCCCGTTATACTGTTCATCATTGTTAGAACAGTGTCAAACAAGTACAATTTTAAAATAACACTTATTATACCAATAAAAAATCATATTCTATTATTCTAATATCCTTTTCTATCCTTTGCCTTTCAAACTTTGATGATTTCAACGTTTTCTAAACCCATCGATATTATTCCTTAAAAAAAGAATTCAAAGAGCATGTTCCGTAAAACTCTTCGTTAATCCTTCGTTAATAACGGGATAATAATCTGTTCATTATTGTTCAAACGAGCGCAATTTTCAATCAGCAATGCAACATCGAAACAACAGTCCAATAAATAACACCACAGTAAACTGACGTGCTCAATTATAATATTTCTCCATTTGTCAGACGTAACTCCACTTTGTAGAATTCTAATGTATCCCTTTTCTGTCACTTCTGCCTTCTAAACTTTCTCTTCTCCCAACACTGTAACTTCGATCACCTTCTCTCCAGTGATTTCAACATCCTCCAAACTCATCGATTTTCCCTTAAAAAAAAAAAAAAAAGAAAGACTCAAACTCAAAGAGCATCCATAAATCGTAAAAATCTCTGTTGGAGGTTCAATTAAAATGGCCGAAGCTACCGATTCAAAAGGGGGGTTACGACACCGAATGTTGAATATTTTTGGTGATGAGCACGCAGCACCTCGCTCTGGTTTTTACGATTCAATAAATTTTATTTGATCGGAACGTACCACGGACAAAAGGGGCAACGATCGTATTCTCGCGCGTTTCGTTGCGTTGCCGATACGACGGTTTCTTTCGTGCGAGAACCGCGCTCGGTAGAACACTAAAAACGGAAATAACGTTTTATTGGTGGGCGACTAAAGAGGTTTCGTGAAGAAGAGGAAAGAAGGAAGAAAGAACCGTATGATTTTTCTTCGAATTACACAAACCAGACGATTAACGACTGGCCAATGCAACAATATTACCAACTGGGATTTTATAAACCTGACACAAAGCGAGTGTTGGGGGGGGGGGGGGGGAGCGATGGGATCGAGAACGAAGGGGAAAGAGCAATTTTGGAGTAATTCGTGAAAGTGTGATTGCGCTCGTTGGTGTATCTTTCCAAGTTGCAATTCGATTAACGCAGATAGATCTCGCGTGGAGATTTAGAAGGGTCCGCGAATTCAAGATATTTTTGATTTTTAATTTGATTAAACGTGTCGAAGAACTATGAATTATTGAAAAACCGAGACTTATTATTGAAACTTCGAACATTCGAAGACTCTTTCGAATTCTACGTCTGAGCAAACTTTCGAAAAGTAGCGGATTTGAAAATAAATAAAATTTGAGAAATTATTCACAAGTATTGATAATTACAAATATTGCAAATATTTAATTATAAATACAAATAATAACATTTGTACTAAATTTGTAACAAATTATAAATTATCAACAATTGATCGTGATTATTTATAAATATAAATATATAGCATTTCAATGTAATTCTTCATAGACAATCTCTTCGCCGAGACCAAATGCAAAGTAAGTATAATTCTGAGGATAGGTTTGAAAGGGTTAGACGGTTTTTGCGAGAGCGGAAACCTCTCTTGTGATTGGATTGTTCGTGGCCACACGCGTCGCGTTGCGGTTCTCCGGCACGTTGGCACGATCTCTTTGAAAGATATAGGGAACTGCGAAGGGGATACAAATAACATCACTTTCCTGTTGGAATTTCTTGCTGTCACATTGTCACGCCATTCGGCCACATAAATCACACCGCGATATCCTAAACGATATCGTTATCGACGTTGTTGCTGTTCCCGTTGCAAAGCGATCGTTATTAAAATTCTATCGCAACATTGTACACATTCGGCAATTGGCTTCTTATTTCTCGTCGATTTAATTAAAGAATTAAAAACGAAGAATCGAAGATTCTTTTTTATTATTATTATTACGAACGAGAAACAATATTTGTAATTTTATAATTCGTTACTTTGATCAATTTCATTTGAAAACCAGAAGTATGTGATAGGAATTCGCAACATCGCCTGTATTTTTAAGACAATTTGAAAATCGGGGCGAAAAAACAAAAACAAAAACAAAAAAAAACGAGGATAAAGAAGAGTAAAGCGCGAGAGATACGAACGAGTAAACTCGAGAAGAGATGCTACATACGTATACGCGTATGTTCACAGCGTGTTTGCTTTGAATGCAGGTATCGGGCAATTTCAACAAAGAACGGAGCCACGGCATCCTGCTGTCTATTGGCCAGGTCTTCAGGGATTAGTCAGTGATCCCCTGGGATGGCGAGCAAGACTACACACACGTGAGTGTTCCTTCTCTCGAGATATATATAGATATATTTCGCTACGTGGAAAACGTATGCAACGCATTACACAGAACAGAGATTGTTCACGACGTTCTGCAAATAGGAAAGAATTTCGTAACGCGGCAGAGTTTTGTATTCGTATTACATGGTGGATGAAATATGTCCAGTTGAACGTAATTCCGTGAAAACAGACTTCTTTGAGAAACGAGATACTTTTCCTTCTTTCCCTTTTCCTTTTACATGGATTAATATCACGCGTATCGAAACTTTACCGAGTTTTACATTCACTCGATCGGTCGAAACATCCTTCGAATTTTTTCAAGCGAATCTTGAAATCGAACATCCTAAAGTTCATTTCAATCATTATCTCTCGATCTCCGCTCGCGAGATACATAAAAACTGGATGTAACGTAAAATACAGCCTAATAAAAGTGGTTCCACGACTATTCTATAATTCTATAACGCTCAAGTACCGATATATACCGCCGCAGGAGAAATGATTGGTTGGCGTTAAATTTCAGGCCATCGTCACAATTCGTTCGTCTTCAATTTTTTTCTTGCTTTACTTTTTACGGATAAAAAAACCTGTTTTCTTAGATCTGTGTTCAGCGTTGCCCGATGACACGTGTTTCTTCGCTTCGGTCAACCGATTTCCTCGCCGCAAAAGCAAACACGAGAACAGCTGTCAAATCTGTACTAATATCGCTCTCGAAACGAAATATCCCGTGGGCAGAGAAATCTATCTATCCCCTCGCCGGGAATCAATGTTTTGAATCCAATCTTTTTCAAACTTCAACCACCTCGTTCCTGCCTCTTTTTTTCTTTTACGTTTTCCTGTTTTTCCAAGTCACTGTGTTTCAACGACGGTGTCTTTATCTATGGTGTTCTTTGGTTTAACGCGTGATTATTATACTTCTTAAAAGCGAGAGTTTTTATACTTCTTAAAAATGAAGTATTCATTTACTTTCAACATCTACAACATTTGCAAAAGTGTCGCGATTGATTAACTTGGAAGATGAAGCTTCTAGAAAATTAATAATTGATTAATTAAAAGTTAATATTTCAGATTGATTCTAACTATCGGAAAATAATGTTTTCTTCGCCAAAATGAAAATTTCGTTGTTACAGATAAATATTAATTATTTTATGACTATTTTCCATCTAACTTAACTAGATTTTCAAGGCCTTTTTCGAATAAAAATCGCCCAATTTACTGGCGACACATTCTACAAGTACTGAAGAATATGGCGGCGTCACAAGTCTGCTTAGAAATTAAGCAAACAATTACACAATGACATTTTCGCATAAGTCACAGGTCTGTACACTTTTCCTTTTCCTTTTTAACGGAGATGTTCCTGCATGGTGGACTAGGAAACCCCAAAACCTGTTCGTTAAATCCTAAACAATTTGACGAGGATCAAAAATCAACGTTGATACAATTTCGACACTTGAATTTGAATATACACTGAAAATTATATTGCTGCTCTCCGTAGCATTGAAACTCGTAAAAGGCGTAAGGTGTCCAATATGTTCTTCCACAAAGTGTTCCTCTTTGCTGGCCACATTTGGCTCGACAAGATTTGAGTAAAAACTGACTAACAAATTGTACACACCTTAAGATTGTCTCGTATGAAATTTGAAAGCAACATCGCAAGTTAATCTGAAGGTATTTCGAAAAGAATCATATTTTTTTATTTTTAATAAATTACTTTTTTCGTGAAACAATTCTAAATATTCGAAGACGCTAAATTCTTCAATAACGAGGAAATTTATCACCATCCCTTTGTACCTTCACTTTCACCTCCATAAAGATCGCTTCTGTCGCGAAACGTCCAAACGTCGAAGGGCAAATTCTCCGTAAGCCGAAGGCCACAGAGCGATTTGTAAAAGCGATTAAGGGTGGCCGCAGAAAAAAAAAGAGAAAAAGAAAAGAAAAGAAAGGAGCGGAAAAATCAGAAACGCAAAGTGAAAGAACACGTGACGTCGGTGGAAAGAGAGAGCATCCCCTTTCCAGAGCATACATCAAGGCCCGCCGGTGGCACATGTGCCAGCCACGCACGCACACCACCCAAACCAAAAACCCGCCTCTGTTTTGAGGGGATGAAACCATCCTACGAGTAGAAGAAGATCCAAGCGAGAGTTAAAGCACCCTACACACGACGAGACTTATTGCCTAATACGCCGACCGAAGGATTTGAAATTTCTGTCAGAAACTCTAAAGTTCTACTACAACTACCGTCCTACTGAAACTATCCAGAAAAAATTTTGAACCAAGAATCTTCGGATTCTGTGACGAGACTACGAATGAAGAAGAAAATTAATGTAAGAAGAATCTCAAAACGCTTAACGAACATAAATACTTAACGACAAGTACTGGTATTCTGTATCAGAATGTAACTAATGAGAAGTATCGCAATAACTTCATTAAGAAGAAAAACTGCACGACTTGTACAGAAGCAACTGTTCCGACTAGGAAAAAGACGACTTTTTTTGCCATAAAATTTTATTGATACGCAAACATTTGAATCGATATAAAACAAATTACAGGCGCGATCGCTCAGACAATGCCACTCTTACTCGAGGTCTACCCCATACCCCCTCACGAATCACGTGACCCAAATCAACCAATCGCTAATTTTCGTTGCATTAACGTTGCACCCGAAGAGGCCCGATTTTCTGGGTTACTCCAGTTAAAATCACTTTTAGTGATAAAAATTAAACAATTTCACTAGAATTGTTTCACAAAAAGAAAAAACATTTTTAACTGAGATTTTTTCGAACGTATCACAATTGTTATTCCAAGTACCAGTATTCTACAAGTATCAGTATTCTACGTCAGAATGTAACTAATTAAAAAATATCGTAATAACTGCACCATCTGTCAGAATTGTTTTCCACAAAAAAAAAAGAAAAGAATTTTAATAACTTTTAATAAATTTTATCACTGAGATCCGACGCAACGCCAGGTAGAATCATAAATTTTCGGCAAGAATTTGTTCGATTTCAACTCGACTTGCGTTTGGAGCACCCTGTAGCACGACTCGCTAAACAACGTCTCACCGTGTGCACGGCACTTAATCCATCGAAACTAGATGCTAAGGGGGTGTGTGCGTGTAGTAGCGAGAAGGGTGACGAGACAGAGGATACCGGGGATGTAAGTATGTACGTAGGATCGCGTGGATGGGCGTGGACGAGGAACCGACGAGGCGCGGCGCGTGTGTTGTTCCAGCGTGTCGTGTCGGCCACGGATGTCACTGCGGGACGAATATAAGAGGGTATACGGCGGTGGTCCGCCTCGGTATCCGGAATATCATATTCAATATCAACCCTCGTATCCCGAGGCGAGGCCCAGCCCCTGCTTTCCGCACTCACGTGAATAACTCTGGCAATATTTTAACTGCATGGCGTATTCTGCGGTGTATTCCGCGTTTCTTCCTCTTCCCTCTGCTATCGTTTTTCCTCCAATCGCTCTCACTCTCTCTCTTTCTCTCTTTTACTTGTGTTTCACCGTTCTTTTCGCTGACTTGAATTACGAGCGGAGATACAGAGGTAGCGTGTCGATACCCGCGTGCTTTATATTCCGAGCTGTTAAGGTCGATCTCAGTTGGCGCGGACTGTTCGAGAGCTGCTGCTTCAACGACCGTCACGGGACACCATGGGAGTGGTTTTATCTTTCTATTAAATACCTGGACCTTCCTTCGACCTCCCAATTGGCTCGATGATGGAATTGCTCGGCGGGAGATGGATGTTGAAGGCTGAGATGAATATTTTCGGGGGGGGGGAGGGGGGAGTTAGGTCGTTGGAGCTGGACGTTGTTGAGAGAGTGAGAAATTTAAGGACGGACAGTTAGCACGAAATACAGCAAATACGGGCAAAACCGAATCAAGCATGTGGAACTTTACGAGAAGTAATATTTTATCGAGTGTTCGCTCGTAGTGTACGAGTAAAGCAAAGTAGGATGTTTCAACTTTCTCAGAAAAATTTCTCAGAAAAACCGACCTCGCTATTTTGAGTTGTTTTCCACCACGATTGATTTCAATGAAAAATTATCGACACTTTAAACTGTTATAATTTTGCAAAGAAAGAAAAATGAAGCTTTCATTTCGACAGCACTGAATTCGTTTTTTTTCCTCGAGATATTAATACCACGTGGGAAATAGTTATTTAAAAAAAAAAAGAACATTGTAAAATCTCTGATAAATTTTATTTATGACATCTTAAAACTTACTGACTTTTTTTTCATTTTTATTGAACTTTGAACATTAGGGTGAAACGAAAAAGATTCAAGAAATTCCAATCTAATTTCATCATCTAACCTTAACATTCAAAAATGGAATAAAATGATGAATGAAATGATCAAAAAAGAAAGAAATCATACGAGTTTTAGATCGTTGTAAAAATGAAATTTCAATTTTCAAGACTATGGTGAATCAAGTCATGAAAAAAACGTTTCAACGTTTTCACAAACCTGATCTTAATATCCAAAGTTCAATAAAAAAAAAGAAAATTGTACGAGTCTTAAGAGATCGTTGCAATGCACAAAATAAGGAAGATATCGCGATTAAAAATCTGTTTAACTCTAGAAAGCAAAGAGTCTCTCCCAAATCTAACTCCAACTTCGATCCTAAAATCCTGTTACAAAATAAGACTGTTACAAAACGGAAATAAAACAGTTGAAAGAATAACGGAGGAAAAGTATCGATTGAAATTGTTGGTATGGTAATTAAGAAGGGTTCAAGGATAGAAGGTAGCACGCGGTCAGACGCGTTTACGCGGCGCGGCACATGGGGGATGATGCAAAGAGGAGAGCAACGAGGGGGTGAAAAGGGAGAAGAGGAGGCGTGGGGTCGTCACAACAGTATGGGTTGTGGGACTTTAATTTAATAAAGCAATTTGTAACGGAATACGGAACGAGGCAATAATGGCCAGTCGGCGGGGAGGGTTCTAATGAGCTGCTTACCGCACTCTCCACCCTCTGGCTCCGCGATCGAGCTACACGTTTCACGCGGTATCCCCTATTCATCTACTTAGAAACTGCGTAAACTCACGCCAGCCAACTTTCTCCTGCCTGCCTGTAATTCGATAGAAGTCCGAAGCTTTTTGCGGAAATTTCTGCGTGTCGGTCGTTTGCCATCCTGTCATCTCTCCGGAGCAAGATTGATTTCCCGGCTGTAGGGGGGCTCGGTCGCCGCCAACGCTGTTGCGCGAAATTCTGATTATTACTGTTATCCGAGAATATTTGTTTGCCAATCGGAATATGCAAAGATGTTTAGGAACGCAAAAATATAACGAGACAAACATTCAGAAAATTATTGAATTTTCTTGCAGTGAGTTGCAATGATATTTATTTGGTTCGAAATTCGAAAGTATCGATTACTATTTCGTATTTGATTATATTTTTAGAGCGTTGTGGCGAATTTTAACGTTCAGATCAGTGTCGATAAAATGCTCGATTTCTCTTGATTTCGCTCGATGATAACGAAAGGAAAAAGAACAAAGTCTATTCCCGCAGGAAGAATACAACTCTATTTCAAATGTATTTTTATCGAAATTGTAATACTACTATCTAGTTATATTTTCAGAGTGTTGCAGCAGATTTTCCTATTCAGATGTTATCAATAAAATGTTCAATTTCCCTTGATTTCGCTCGATGATAACGAAAGGAAAAAAGAACAAAATTCAGGATCAAAGCCTATTTCCGCAGGAAGGGCACAACTTTCAAATATAATTTTATCGAGATTGTTAAAAAACAAACTGGACATATTTCACCGTGCTCTCGCAAACGTCAAATGAAAATTCCTAGATCGAACAATTAACTTTCAAGATTACCAAAATCAACCAACCGATCTACGAAACTACCATTTCTCATCGGTAAAACCCCGCCAATTGGATGCTCACGCGGTTCCCTGCAGCATTTTTCCAGCCTATTACCTCGCAACATCAACTGGAACACCCAAGATACTAATCAGAATTTTTCACAGTAGATCGTCCCGCGAACGTGTTTTCGTCGCGGTAATTCCAGGCGAATCTCACTCCTCCCCTCCCGTCACGCGTCGTTCTATTCGCCAGCGCTATCTGCTCCGTGGGATCTTGTATCCCCGTGCAGGAGTAACCAGGATCAGCCGGCGAAAGCAAGGATAACGATAACAAAGTCTGGTTATTTGCGGAACGGCGGACCCACGTGGCAGCCACGTGCCGACACCCGTCCAGACGCCATCATTGCGGCCTATCGCACAAGTGTTTAACCCTTGAGACGCGTGATTCCGTCAAATCAAAGTGTAATCTCCCCCTTTCTGCTCTCGTACGACGATTCTACCGTGACGATCTGTGGAAATTTCTGATTGCGAGAAAAATAAACGAAAAGTCTAGGAATTCGATAACCGATGCGGAGAGGAAAATTTTGAGAGTTTGACACGACCAGAGATTTTTTTTCTTCTTTATAACGGAGAGATCATCGATTTGTTCTACTGTACTTTGACGGTGGTAAAAGTTATTTACCGATTTAATATTATTTTAATAATTTGGAGGGAAATTAGAAGTTTATGCAACTGAAGCGAGGAGGAAAATTTTGAAAGTTTGGTACAATTTGGAAAATTTGGGTTTTAATAGAATTTGGAAGGAAATCTTTCTTCTATCACTGTACTTTGACGATGGTAAAAGTTAATACTCTCTCCATTCCAAAATAAGTGTCCACGTTACGTTATTTATTACGTTATACATTATGTTACATATTATATTTCTCATTCAATTAAAGTTAAAAGAGAATCAATTGTTAAATGCTGCCCAAATACAAATAGAAACTTTCAAGAAGATAGACTTTATAAATGTTTAATCCAGTTGAAAGTTAGCATACGTGAGAAGTGTGAAAAGGTTTCAAAAAGCGTGGTTTACATATATTATTTCAGAACAAATATAACGTGTAAGTGAGACACTTATTTTGCAACGGAGGGAATTTAATACTCGTAAAAATATCTTAATCGTGCCGTCGTATTGTCGCAACATCTCGCTCCGTGTATAATTTCTACGATTATGGAAAATGCACGCGTTCTTGCGATTAGTATGAGTTTTTAACTCGTCGTCGAGGTAAATGAAGTGTGACGAGGGTTGAATATTCTACCGCAAAAGGTTGCAACGGTGGACGTGTTATCGTGGAATAATTGGATGGTTTTCAATAGATGTGTCGTACAGAGCATTTTTGGCGTGTAACGAGATGTAAATTTATGACGTAATTATCGATAGCCTATGTATGTAAATCGTCGGACGCGTAACGCGTGGGACGATGGCAAGAAGAATGACGCAAAATTGATGAAGATTAATTGCTTGATAAAATTGACCGTGACTTCGATTGGTTCGATAAGTCTCGTGATAATTTCGCTGTTCCACCGTTCCACGCGGACAATATCAAAATTATCATCGTTTGCAATGTTAGAATACGTGCTTTCGATTACTATCATTATATAATAACAATAATAATAATAATAATAGTTTTATCCAAATTATTTTTAAACGCCTCAATTTCTCAATATATGCCAACTGGAAATCCCAAATATAAATATTGGTCAATTTGTCCAAAATTCATGTCTTCTACAATTTACGTGATCGTACTAGCAAAATGCTGACAAAATTCCAAATTCTCAAGATCCAAATCTCGACCTGAATTTCTCATTCACCAAAGATGTGCGACGACACGTCCGAAATCTAAATTTCACTCGTCTCTCTCTCTCAAAATTCACGCCATCGTACAACTCTATAATGTCGAACTCCCGTCGAATTTCGCGATACGACGAACCGCTTTGGACTATCGCTGCCAAATGTCCATCATCCGCTCGAAATTCCAACGACAGCAAATGCCCAATTCGTCCGGAACATTGCCAAAGTTTGCTCTCTCGCCAAGTAACCATTTTCTTCCCACGCGGAAAATCCAACTCGAAGACCTGCGTCAACCTCCTTCAAACCTCGCGCTTCCCTCCAAAAAATTGCTCCTCGAATCTATTTTCTAATTACAGATTATTAAAACGTAAAGTGTAAAAATAAACGTAAAGTGTAAAAATAAACAGCGACTGCGATTCTCTCTCGAAAAGAATTCGCGACGATCTCTGTTCTCTGGTGTTCGCGCCGGATGCTCCGTAGTGGCCGACATCTTCTTCGTTCTTTTTTTTTTCCTTCTTCTTCTTCCTCCTCTTCCTCTTCTTTCTTTTTCTCCTTCTTTTTATCCGGCGAATGAATAGAAATAACGATTCCCCGGGTAGGGGACGAGCCGGGTGTTATTAGAGCGACGAAGAGAATCCCTGGGAGATATCGATGTTACAGTGTCGCAACAGCTGGGTTGTCAGCAAACGATGACAGGCTCCGGTGGTACCGGCGAGCACGAGGGCGGCAAGAAGAAGCACACCAGGCCGACGTTCAGCGGCCAGCAAATCTTCGCCCTCGAGAAAACCTTCGAACAAACGAAGTACCTAGCGGGGCCGGAACGCGCTAAATTGGCCTACGCCCTCGGCATGTCGGAGTCGCAAGTCAAGGTAAGAGTCTTCAGACAGACCCTTCTCTCTCTCTCTCTTATCCTCTTCTTCTCTTTCCTCTCTGCTACTTTTTTCTCCTTCGTTCGTTTTCAGGGATAGTTTCCCTTCGGGGGGCGATTAAAGGGTCGTTATTAGTGTGTCTTGACCGGACTCCTGATGAGTTTACGTGGATCTTGGTCTTCGGATTGGTTGCGGTTAGGTTCGGTTTCCGGCGAACTGGGAGGAAACGTCAGTGTACACCGACTTGTTTTCTCGTTGAAAATTTTATTACGCGGCGGAGGGTTGCAGAAGAGTAACGTGATATTGAAATTTCTTGTGATTCCATTTTATTCGCGTGTTTGCGAGAGACGTAAGTTTTTGAAAATCAATCGAATGGAAATTAGATACGTTTCAAATGTTCTCTTCTCTTCCCTTCGTTTCCTTTAAACCAATCAGTCTTGATTCCTCGAGAACTTGAGAAATTTTTCAAGGTAGAAAAATATCAATGATTGACAGACTGTCGGGAATAAAATGAACGACGAGATAAATGATGAATTTGTCATGTTCATGAAATTTCTTGAGAGCAGAAACGTATTTCAACGAAATACAGGATCGACTGACGCCAGGATCACGAACGATCCTGGGAAGGGATCGTGCAAAGAGGCAGCAGTCGGGCAAAAATCGTCCGAGTGAGAGAAACGCGGACGCGTAGGAACACTAGAATGTGGCGCGTCGCTTTTAATAAACTTTACGCTAATCTCCGATAAAAACGTCCGGATGATTTAAGCGGGCGCCCGGCTAATTATGAGTAACAGATGTAGATGGGTTAATAAAAATTCATAACAGTTGAAGCGTTTTCGAGCTCGGCTCGGTCCCGATATTAATCCGTGAATGATGGAACGAACGGGGGAGGAGGGAGGGGGGGGGGGTTGGAGGTAACGGGGGTTTGCTACGTCGCGATAAAAAGTAAAATCAACTTAAACTGCCCGGTGTTTTTAACGGCCGCCATCGTTTAATATTTCCTTGTCGGCTTAAACGTTTAAGCGCGGATTACAACCTCGAAAAATCATCCGTTTTAATGACCGGCGGCGACTTTTTGCCGCTTCGATCGCGATCCCTCCCGCGATAGTGAATATCCACCGGTCACTTCCAAATTATTATTTCATCCCTCATGATCTTTTTTTTTTTTTTTTTTTTCTTCTTGATCTTTTCTTCTTTTTTTTTTTTTTTCTCCTCCCGTCCCCTCGGTTCCGCGTTCACTTTCGCCGCTCTAATTTGTAATTTATCGCGACTGACTTTACAACAACCAATTTGAATGTATTAATCTGGATGTGACAAATGATAGCAAGTTATTAAGTTGTTAAAACTATGATTATTGTACAGATGACTGTACAGTCTAGTAGAGAGTGAAAAATCAATAAAACTACGGTATAACTATTTTGAGTCTTTGACTTAAACTAGAACCAAGACAAAACATACTAGTTGACAGTGACATTAACTGAAAGTTGACATCAGTGATAAACTGTATGTTGTAAAAAGTCAAAAAGGATCCCGACAAACGAAAGAGATCCAAAATCGAAATCACTCCCGATGCAACAATCCGCGAATGATGTCTCCGATATCATCGCCGATGGGACGCGCCAACGAGGCGTCAGTTTTCGTCGTTCTCTCGACAGCAGCCCTAGGTAGAGTAGGGAGAGGGTCGGTCGTAATTTTAAAACGCATTTGTCCGCCGGCGGCTTACTCCATCAACGCCGCGAGCAAGCTTCTAACGAGGCAGCTTGTAAAAAGTTCGAAGGATGAAAAGAAGGTGACAAAACAGCCGGAGACGTGTCAAGCTTTGCGGCACCTGCGTCATTCTCTCCCTTCTGTCTCCTCCCCCGCCGCTGGAAACCCTATGAAACACTACCCGCTCGTAAGAGAAACGAGGAGAAACGTTGAAAGCTCCTGGGTGACGACAGCGTCACATCCCACCCCTCCGACTCTCTTTTTTCACCCAGCGTACCTCTCTCTCTCTCTCTCTCTCTCTCTTCTCTCCATCTATCCATTTCTCTCCATCTTTTCGAACCCTCACTCTCTACTCGCCGGTTTCCACCACTCCCTACCCCCTTGAAAACCCCCTATTACCTATCTCCCATATCCAGAAGGAGGAGGAGGAGGAGGAGGAGGAGGAGGACCTCCAACCACCCTGCATCTCCTCCTCTTCTTGCACGACTCTCCAAGAGGGAGGTGGAAGCCTCCACTTTTACTCCCGCCTCTTCAGTGCTACATCTGTACTACTCGTAGCTTCCAGTTCGAGGAAGAGAACTCTCCTAGCACACTCGAAGCCTCCTACACATCGTGTCGCTCCTCCAGGTTCGCCATCTTCGACCCTCGTCGCTGGCTCGCTGCGTTTCCCTCTTCAGCCAACCCCCCCCCCTCCTCCTCCACCACCCTCGCTGCTCTTTCTCTTTCTTTCCGCTCTTCACCCTCTCACTCCCGTCCAGATCTTTCGCTCTTTCCCTCTTTCTTCCCTGTTCTTCGCGTCTCTCGCTCTCGTTTAAATCTCTCTTCCTTCACCGTTCTCTCTTCCTCTTGTCTAGATTCTTCTCTCTCTCTCTCTCTCTTTCTCTCTTCTTCTCGCTCTTTCTCTTTCTTTCCGCTCTCGTTCCTCGCATCCAACCCTCCATCCAACCAGCCGAGCTTTCCCGTGTGTCGCGGCCTCGTCGATGTAGCGCTGTCATTGGCTCGTTCTACGCCGCCATATTTACATTTTTATTGAAAGCTACAAGTCTGCGTCGGTGAGTGATGGCCACGGGGATGAGCACGTTCGCCCTCCTGGCCACCACCCCTTCCCCCTCCCCGGCCTCCCAGCCTCCCGGTCTTTCGCCCCGGATGATACCGAGAGAGGGTGGATTGTGGGTGGCGAGAAGGGCGAAGAGGAAGAGAAGAGATGGAGGGGTTAGCATTCAATTACCTCGGATTTCCTCGGCAAGAGGCGATTCACCTCCGCGTATATGCCATCTTCGGGGGCGAGATTGCCAACGGATCTACGGAGCACCGTTTCCCGAAATATTACGACAATATATACCCGGCCCAACGGGACGAGTCGCTGATTCAGAGGCATCGATTCGTGCTGGATAGGCACCGGTGCGTGCCTATCCTCGACGTGTGTTTCGCTCGGTGGTCGTAGCTCGACGGGAAGGCGAGGTGGTCGGCGAGGAGGCGGAGTTGGAGAGACAATGGATTGGATGGCAAGAGGGATTTCGAATTCTATCCAACGTGTAACGTCAGGTTACGCGACCTTGGTAAAATTCGTTAGGTACAAATGTACGCGTTTCAAACAAGAAACAAGTGTCCGTTACAGAGAAAAAAAAAAAAAAAAAACAGGAATAAGGTTGGAATTTACCAAAGGGAAGAAATTACTAACGCGTTCCACGGCGCGATGCGAGACGAGTTTTAATATTCCTCCGGGCGTCTTGATAAACGGAAAAAAAGATAACGAGGAAGAGAAGAGAGGGATTGAGTCCGAGGCTGGAACAAGCAGCGGGGAAAGGAAATTAAAAATGAGGAAACACGGGGATCGGGGATCTCAAAGCTAATGATCAAGGTATAATTAGCGAAAGGGGATGAAAAGAGGCAAGTTGGAGAAATTCTCGAAGGGAATCACGATTTTCTCCCATTAATATGGTTTGATAAATTAATAACATTCCAAAGATCGACGTTAGAATCGTATAGATTTCTTGTTTGTTCAACCTCGAGACAAATTATCTCCATAAAGTATCTTCTTAATCATTAAATTTAGGCTTGATACTCTTTCACTTGGAATTTAATATTCTTTTCGTCTACGGTTCGATTGAAAAAAAAAAATAAAGATTATCTTGGAAATTTCAAAACCCCTCAACACGCAATTTCTGTATTAAACAATTTGTTTAAACAATTAGACGCATAATTTGAAAGTTATTATTTCAGGTGTGCAAGTTACGCGGATCACCCTGTGCGATATTTTATTCGCTGTAACGAGCGTATCTCGGTCGAAGTCGTCCTAAATGAGAGAGAAAGGGAAAATCGAACTTTCATCGCTAAGAAAATGAAGGTACGCCGGCGTCCTTCCGGTTGATGCACTGCCGAAAAGTCTTTCGTCGCGAACTTTCCTCGTTTTCCGCTGTATTACGATCATGTGCCGCGTATTACACTCTTACTTTGTGCTTTCATCGATGTCAGCTGGCAGACAACAAGAATATATTGTCCCCTGTTATTGTTAAACGCTTCGAACTTCCGAACGTCCCCGACAGACGAAACAGCAAGAACTGGCAGTTCTTGAGTCGTTTCCCATTTTCAGGAGGGAAATGATCATTCCACAGATTTATTTGACAATAAATTAAATAAACTATCTCATTGCGGACATTACCCGTAGATACAACAAAAATTCTCTATATCGAAAATAACGAAATGTCGATAAAAAAAGAAATTTCTCGTTTAAAAAAAAAAAGAAATCACACTGGAACATTTCAATTATTCGCGGTGACGATTATCATATATATGTATATATATAATAGGAAATTTTCTTAATATTGAACGTACGAATTTTTTTCATTACAATTGATAATTACGATACAACCAAATTTAACAATACAAAATAATTGACGCGACAAGTTAATTAAAATAAAACAATTGATCTTAATTGATACAATATAAAATTTAAATATCAAAAAAAAAAAAAAAGGAAAGGAGAGAAGAAAAGATTAGGCTATTGAGTCCAATGCGAACACGATCTAAAGCGTTGAAGTCTCTGGGAGTCTAAAAATCATCCCGCCGACTGGCGGCCATATTCATCGTTGACGAATGATCGTGACTAAACGCAGGGATCAAGCGAATTACGTTTATAAACATTTGCGTTATTTCGCTGGAAAATTATTTGCTCGGCACACGTTTGTCGCGAAGCGTTCCGCTCCGATCGCGCCGCGCGTAATAAACTTATCTCCCTCGACGCGACGATACATCCATCATTACATTATTTACGGAAAGCTTTCAGTCGAATTAATATCGTGCGTTTCGGATGAACGTGAATTTATGAAGTATATTCAGCAATGAAATCTACGCTACGATACGTTTGCTTGTTTCGTCTGATTAAACGGACGCTTCTTCTTCTTCTTCTTCTTTTTCTTTCTTTTTATCTCTCGCTTCGCCCTCCTTCATCCCACTCTCTTTTTCCATTTTCTTTGTAATTTATGAAAATACTGAATAATTCCGCGAAAGAATTGGATTCTCGGCGCTGTATTTCACACTGCGTTGATACGAACACTTTTCTTCTTTCTTCTTTTAATTTACAAAACCGTTGAATCATTCTCGCGGAAGCTCTCGGGAATCACAGGTTCCCTTTTGTTTCCGGTTTTGCGAAAATCTTTCCCGATTCTTTTCCACGAAAGCTTAGAGATGAAATTCTCAGTGCTTTCAACTTACAAAATAATAAGTTGAGGAATCAAAAATTACTCTCTTTCTATTAAAAAGCATACAGGGTGGATCAAAAGTTTCTTCCCACCTCTTTTTTGTTTTTTTTTTTTTTTTTTAATGAAACATTAAAAACTACGAGAAAAAACTAATTTTATTAATAAATTAAATTTGAATTCAAACATTTCATCTCGTTATGTTTTGAAGATTATTTCTTTCAAATGTCGACCGCCGCAGAACGTTCGCAAATTCGCGCTCATTTTTCTTAGTAGGAAGTGATTCCTGGTCCACGCTATATTTCATTTTATATTCTAAAATGTCGCGCCGACTGTTACTTCGGCCGCGCTCGTCAAACAAGTACAACAACTCGCGCGAAAATACTTTACTTTATGTTCACTCGATGGATCGAGGATCGTTCGTCAAACAAATATATCGTTTGTATACCATAGGCGAACGAGCTTAAACGTTAAACTTCTTATGGCACCACTTATGAATCGTCCTGTATACAAAATCGATATCCTCCGTTCGTGGTTTTACATCCGAGATTTATCATTTTTTCAGTATCGGAAAAGGATTAGTACGGCATATAGGGATTCGCTAGTTCCGCCCAACGAAGATATATGTGTTCTGTCATTCCACATTTCCAGATTTATCACTTTTTCGTTTTCGAAACGTGTATCCTACCGATACCGCGTTCTTTTTCCTCGGTTTTTTTTTTCCTTTCCCTTACCCCTTTTTTGTCTGTTTTCTTGTTTGTTCTCTCTCTCTCTCTCTCTCTCTCTCTTTTTCTTTCTTTCTTCTAACCAAATACACGTTAAATTTGCCACGCAACCACGTTTTAAATTCGCGTACGAAGGATTAATCGAAAGCAATATCGGAATCAGTTATTTTATCGATCGCGGCGGAAAACTTGTCGACCTCGGGAACGATTTCAGAAAATCGCCGTTCCGTACGAGAGAGTTGATCATCTCCTTGCGATACACTGCGAATTTTGAACTTTAAAGCTCTGCTCTATTTTAACTTTTAACTACGTTAAAATCATAACCATCGTTATTTCATTCGATCTCTGAATGTAAGTATTCTCAAACGATTGAAACAATAATTCACACTCGTGTAAACATCTCGAGTGAAATAAATAATAAAATATGAATCATTTTTCACGATTAAAGAGTTGAAACTGTAATCACGAAAGTTCGACATCGATTCGAAGTAACAGTAATATTTTCGTTATGTATAGTACATATTACTACGTATATATATTATGCATACATGCTACTCGTACGTATAACAGTTATACAGGGTGGTCACTGAAAGACTGAATGATATAAAACAAAAATAACTTTTACAAAAATGGTTTTTTAATTTTTTTATTATTTTATTTGGAAATATAATTAATGGATTTTCTTCAGTATCGTGTGTGAAAAATTTTCGAACCCTTCAGTTTTTCAGTGGCCACCCTGTATTTCGAATTATTATGACCAAGCGTCGAAAGATGCAGATGCGCGTTCAACTCGTCAGAGTTCTCGCCGTTTGACTCGAGATGTTTGCACCAGTCGTAATCGTCGTAATTGTTGCTTACACCTCGCAAAAGCCGCTGAGAATCAGCGTAAAACAGCCATCGATCAGCCCTTCAATCTCGCTGTGCACGCGTTTACATCACGCGTAGAAGAACTACCGCCGCGTCTGCCCAGTGGAAATATCGCGAATTGCTCCGACGCCACAGCAATCATCGCCTGACACTACTACGGCTATAGCGCGACGCTCGTTGTCTCTTTCTCCCTCTCTCTCTCTCTCTCTCTCTCTCTCTCTCTCTCTCTGGTCGCTCGACGCGGATGAAACGAGAGCCGGCTATTAAGACTATTACGCGGATCGCCGTTCAAATTGCCAACGATATCCGACGCGTGATTTAGTTAGCCGGTTCGGTGAAGCGAACAGTGAGCAAAGTGCAACGACAGAGCCAACTGGAGTTAGGGGCAGGGGGCGCGAACCAACCATCCGGAGATAGACAGGGAACCAGGAATAGAGAGAAAAAGAGAACAAAAGTGGAACGACTCAACGACGCGATACAGCAAAATACAGTACTGTGTAAAAGTTTCAATGGCTCATTCGCGATGGTTGTACAGCAAACGCTCGTACAGTGGTTAAGGTCGACAAGGTAAATGTGAAACAATGAACGAGATTGTGACGAATTTGTGACAGTACGGTATTTCGTCGTGTCGTAGGAAACTCTTGGACTTTGTGAATTCAACATTCACGTTTGTTACGTTTATGTGATGATGGTTCTAACTAACAAAAGAATGTGAACAAATGTCTTTCGAGAAGATTGACTTCAAATATTTATCAGCTACGTGTACAGTATTAGTTTGTATTAAAAAAAAATTCGACTCGTTGCTTCGCTGAAACGTCCTGTACTCGCAGAAACCAAGCCGAGTAAAAGGCAGTCGAAGAGAAAAAAGGCATGGACAGAAAAAAAGAAGACCCGAAACGCCCGCGAAAAGCCTCGATGTCACCAACGCTAAACGAACGACCCCCGGAGTGGCACACGTCCCCTATTAGAATCTAATACGGCAAAGTGAACGTTTGCGAGTTAAAGAGCGTGACACCCCAATTCTCGTCGGCGTATCAGTGCGTGCATCACGTTTAACAAGCCAGACAGGGAGATCCCGACGTTAAAACGAGACACTTCACCACGACTTGGAGAAACACCGAGAGCGCACAGACCAGGAGAGACAGACAGACAGACAGACAGATACAGAGAGAAAGAGAGAGAGAGAAAGAGGGAGAAAAAGCTTGGAGGAGAGATGGGGTAACAAGTTGAAGTGCTCGTCCGATGGAGCGCACGGTCGTGCGAAGATCGCACGATAGTGGGGATGACTGGCAACCGCGATGGTGGAGGGGGGATGGGTATCGCAGCAGCGCCGTGTGATCTGAGTGCGCAGCGATGTAAAAGGGGTGACCGGCGAAGGGGAAATGCGGCGAGAGAGCAGTGGTGGCGACGGTGGTGGTGGTGATGGTGGTGGTGGTGGTGGTGGTGGTGGTGGTGGTGGTGGTGGTGGTGGTGATGGTAGTGGTGGTGGTGACGGTGGTGGGAGGATAGGGATAAATAGCGCGCGCTATAGAGGGTAGAAACGCGCGGAAGGAACGAGGGCTTAGACGGTGTTTACGCAGTGGTGGTGGTAGTAAAGTGGCGGCGGGCAACCCCCCTCGGTGTGTCCCGATAGAACGACAAGAGAGGACCGGGGGCTCTCTCTGCTGGGTTGGTAGGCTGCAGTAGCAGCCCAGGGAGGGGTGGAGTTGTTTACGGCGGAGTAATCTGCTCGTCGACGGATACCAATATCGATGACGTCAATTAGTACGAGCGAAAGCCTCCTACCCGCTTTTCCTCCACCATGTATCATCATGGTGGTGTATGTATGTACGGCGCGGCATGGCACGGCGTGATAAATCACGGCAGCAGGCGGCGTTCCCTTCATTCACCTCCCACAGCTCGTACCCTCGAAATTGGCCCACATGTACTTGACTCCATAATGCTCGATTCCACGAGCTTGCGCTTTCTCTCTCTCTCTCTCTCTCTCTCTCTCTCTCTTTCCCATTTCTACACATAGGTAAGTATGCATGTATGTGTGTGTGGGTTTCTGTCTTGGTTCTTCTCGTTTTACCACCGTTCTTCGCTTTCGTCGATAAGAGGTTCAGGACTTTATTTCGAGAGTAGAATGGTCGGTTCGTGGCATTGGTTGCCGGGAAGGTAGTTCTCGCGGGTAGTTCTCGTTGCTCGGGTTATATCAGAAAACCTGGGTCTTTCGGTTACGTTTACACATCGCAAGAGTAATTGCATGGGTGAAGGATATTTCTTTCGATATCTCGCCGCTGTGGGCCATGAACCGTCAACCTGTGGTCAAGTGCTTCTCGAGAAATTTGGAATTGAACTCTGGTGCTTTGATATTGCTGGAGTTATTAATCGATTGATTTTATTGGTGTAGAGTCTGACATGGAGTCTGACATCTCAAATTTGTTGAGTATATTCAACAATTAAGAAACAAAAAAGAAGAATCGAATTACATCTAAAAATCGAATCTTCACCGTCGACTACTCCTCTTTCTTCGATTCGTTGACGAATATCGGAACTTTATTGATCAAGAGATTACTAATTAATTGAATCTCAAAAAAAAAAATTTAGTGCATTATCCTTCAAGAATTCTTCTTTATGAGTGAAAATTATAGACGCGAGTAATTCAATAATTAAGAAACAAGAAAGAAGAATCGAGTTACATCTAAAACTTGAATCTTCAATATCGACTTCAATGTCGAATACGGGACACGGATACGATCTTTCCTGCAGTCATAAACGGTTGTATCCAATTTTCCACCGATGCCACGTCAGAGGCAAGAAAAAAAGAAAAAACTGAAAAAAAGAAGAAGAAAAAGAGAGAGAGAGAGAGAGAGAGGAGGGAAAACTGTTGGCCGAGATGGAGGGCGAGGCGAAAAATCCATGCTGATCAAAATCGGGCTTCTATGAAGGGGGAAACGGAGACTAATCCTGTAACACCCTCGAGTGTTTCCTTGATCAAATTTGATGAATGTATCTGTATCACTGTACACACGTATTAATATTCCCCTGCCCCCTCATAATTCATTCGAGCTGCAGAGATCAGTGCTCCGCTTAGGAAACAAAGGAGAACACGGGATCGCAGATGCGATCAATAAGATTTCCACTGATCCGACTACTTATGAAACGAACCGGGGATTATTTAATTGACTTTCGGACCTTTTTCTCCCGTCGCTTGAACACGAAAGGCGTTCGAGCGAACAGATATACAAGTACAGTTGCGCTAATAGAGCGAGCACGAAATTGTTTCAAAATTGTATAAATCTTTACTAAATTCATCACTTTATTTATTTTACGTATACAATTTCTTCCAAGTATAAATTTTGGCTTTACTTTCACTAAATTTAAAAACTGCACGACTTGTAGCCCAGTACGATTCGTCTCACTGAAAAGCCCAGAAGCAACTGTTCTGACTAGAAAATGAATGATTTTTGCCATAAAATTTTATCGATATGCAAACATTTGAATCGATACAAAACAAATTACAAACGCGATCGCTCGGTACTAGACAACGCCACTCCTACTCGAGGTCTACCCCACGCCCTTTCACGAATCACGTGACCAAAATCAACCAATCGCTAATTTTCGCTGCATTAGCGTTGCACCTGAAGAGGCCCGATTCTCTGGGTTACCTCCGCTAAAATCACTTTCAGTGATAATATGTACAATATGTAATTGCCTCTACTTACCATACGATGGTAAAGATAGAAACGATAAAATTAAGCGCCCATAAAATTCCACCCCCAGTCGCGTCTTTAACTTCAATTTAAAGAAAGAAATCGTTAAAAGAGTATCGACGAAAAGGGAGAAAGAAAAGCTCGGCAGACACCATTCAGACGCCATCATTATCGAGCTTAAACTCGCAATTTCCGTCGAGTCATTTTTTGGCGAGCATCGGGAAAGGAGGTCGAAAGAGAATCGGCAGAGAATCGTAAAGCTCGGGGGCCGTTTCCCAGTTCGCGTCGGTCGCGAAATTTGATTCCGAAATAAAAATAGAATATTGGGGATAACGCGAATCGGTGAAGCCATTTGATCTTCGAGTGAGGCGAAATGGTCGGTCGGGGTGGGTTACGGGACGGGCGGGCGGAGGGAACATATCGATATGGGGAAGCGGTACGAGAACGGAATACAGAGGAGCGCATTATCGCCAACAGCCAACTACCCTCTGCCATTCTCGCGGATCGCATTACTTATTATTTGAAGAAACATTCTGCTCCAAGCACTTTGTAATATTACGAGAAATTACTTTGGACCGATTGATTCCGACAGATTCCCGGTCCTATCGCGATCTTTTTCTCTCTTCTCTCCTCTCGGTAAGGTGAATTTGATCTCTCTATATATATAATATATACGTTCGAATAATTGTTTTAATTCTTTTCAAACTCGAGACTGTATCTGTATACAGGGTGTTTCAAATTTAAATATCAATACTTTGAGAGTGTGTAAAGAACTGATAAACGAAGAAAAATGTCCTTTGGTGAGAAACAAAAAATTTATTTTCATTTATCCGTATTATCTTATAATAGCATCTATAATCATTTGTATTACCTATTTAATAAAGATACTGTTCGAAATGCTGGTCTCTTGCAGCAAAGCAAGCACTGCATCGAACATCGACCGCTCTGATTGTAGCTAGACATTGTTCTCGTGCACTGTAGCTACAATTTCATCTCTTAGTTGAATTTTCGAGTTGACTGGTATCGAATAAACTTGCTGAATTAGTGGAAGAGCGAAAACTTTTTTTCTTTTCTCTGCACATTTTCTCCCAAAGTTTTGGCAACATTTAAATTTGGGACTCCACGTATGTAAGAATCGTTAAAACGACATTATTAATTCGTTGCTGAAAAGCGACCAAGATCGAGACCAAGATCTGTGTACCGGTAAGTCGGTGATACGATTTTCCGCGAGCCGTGCGATCGACCTTAAAAATTTATCGACGTGTCAATGAAACGGTACCATTTGAATGATAAGCGAGCTCAATGAGGCGGAACGTGTCCAGAGTGAATGTCGCACGCGATTTTCCACACATCATTGAGCATCCACCCTGACTGAATTTCGTTTTTCTATTCGGCACGGTTGGCTCCCATCCGGTGAAATCCACGGATTTCACTCGACGCCCTTTCGAGGACACTTTCTCTCGAATGTACAGAGTTTCAACCCTACGATAGGCAAAACACTTCTCTTCGAAATTAAATATATAACGGATGAAAATGAATTTTTATCTAAATAAGAATTAATTCCTTAAACAAATAATTTAGTCGAAAAGCTTCCTACTGAAATCATCATTCTAGACAAAGTTATTATTTATTATCTACAATTGTTACTTATTTTCCCAAATTTGTTATTCATTTATCTACTCAAAATTATTATAAAAAGATCTCGTTTCATTTTTAAATAAAAAGAAATACCATCATCATCATCATCATCATCATCATCATCATCATCATCATCATCATCATCATTATCATATATATAAGTGCAATTAGCAAAGCAACGATTAAGCAATAAAAAAAATCAACGACCAGAATACTGTCATTATCATTAAAAGTATCAAATATTGAGAAACTGCATGCGAGATCCCGTTGATACGGTATTTGGTAACAAATAAAAAGTTAAATTGGATATTTCGTTTCGTTGGGGGGATAACGAGGGTGATTTCGCGGACGTTATAGATCGGCAACGTATGATCGGCGTTTAGCCAGCCGTGGTCGACCGCATTCGATATATAAACACTCTCATTTGGTAATATATCTCATTAAGGCCTCATTGATCCACCGTGCCGATAAATTTATCCGGCAGTTTAGAATGATATGCGAGCCGATCTCTCGGCGGTGGTGCGCGACGATAAAAAGCCGCCTGTAGTTGGTTTATTACGGTGGATTCGATCGCCACCGGATAAATTTATAGAAAAGTGAATCAAATGAAGTGGAGTCGAATATCTCCACTGTGCCCGACGATTATGTCCATTTAGTGGGAAACCAGTGTATCTATCCGTGTACCAACGTTTCACGGAATATGTGAATTTTTTACTTTTATTTTCTTTTCAACCCTGTGTATTTTTATCCTGTTGGAGATTTTCTATTCTCAAACGAATCGAAACTCGAAAAAATTGAAAATTATTATTGACCGACGATTAGGCGCTATAACACATAAATTATAATATATATATTATATTATAATATGTATTAACAGAGATGACGTGTATGACGTATATAATTAGATTCAAAATATATATATATATTTCACTGTAACGATATTTAAAGTATCTTGTCTAAACGCCAAAAAGTCACGATCCCAAACAAAACGAAAGATCTCGAGGAGCCAACGCCGTTCCGGCCGACCCTTCGTCACGAGACAACTTGTTCTCCACTCTGGTAATCGTTCGGTAGCCGCGTGTCTATGCAAATTCCCCGGCTTCGAAGTCGCGTATCAAGATGTGAGTCACGCCTGTAATCTTTCGCATAGTAAATTATCCGCCAATATCAACGGGATCAGATACTGGTCGGTATTATCTGTTACGATTGGAGGATGAGGAAGGGTTTTCCGGGCGAAACAGAGACGCGGAACGACGACGAGGGTGTAACGACGATGGAAAGAGAGACTCGAGGGGAGCGGGAATGATGCAGAGAGAGACACGGAAAATAAGAGAGAGGAGTGGAAGGAAGGAGGAGGAAGAGGCGAAGACAAAGAGAAAAAGAGATGGAGAGATAGAAGAGGGAAAAGAGGGAGAGAGATGGACAGTGCAACCCCGACGGTGGTAAGGGCTTTGCGCGCAGTTATAAATGCGGTTTTGTATCTAGCTTTACAGGACAAAGTAATGGGCTTAGATAATCCTGATTTAATAAATCGAACAGTTGCGGAGGGAGCGTTTACAACGCGTGACTAACGCGTTCAAAAACAAGATGAATGACGCGCCACGTCGAAGCGCCGCCTGGTCGCATTTACATTTCGCCACTGTATCTCCCGAATGAGAGGGAGAAAAAAAATATATATATATATATCCCCGAAAATGTGGATCCAAAGCTGCGCAGGATTTGTCGAAATCGCTAATTTTTTTTTTTTTTTCTTTCTTAATGCAGTGAAGGTAAAATGAGAACGCACTGATTTTCCGTTGAAGAGCTACGTGTCAGTTTTTTTCTGTTACGTCTTTCCTTTCAGCTAACTTTACAATAATGCAATGATACACATTTTTAGCGAGTTAAAGAAGAGCTGCTTTTTGAAAATTTCATTTACGCTTTTCTAATCGCAAGTCTTTTTTTCTTTGAAAATCGTGGATTTTTTAAAATTTTTACATATATATGTTACTTATATTTATATTATATTTTTTATTCGTTTTTTTCTTTTTGCAAATGCAAGTAATACGATAATTACTGCAATAACACAAATGGATCTTTGGCGCGTGATGTGATATTTTGACGAACGTGGCAGCCACGTTCCACCGGCTGTTCTAATGTTAACGTTCAATTTTGAGGGCAACGTAAACTGCAGAGAGATTTTAATGGCTTATTATCGGTTACTTGCGTCACGTTTTGGCCCCATTACGGTCTATTAAATTAGAGGTAATTCCTGGTTAAACAGTGCGCCGCTATAATGTTGGCCGAAAATCAATTCTTACGCCCTGCTGGGACAATTTCCGCTCCGTTTAAGGACAATTCGTCACCAGCTCGAATTAATTCGTACCTTTCACTCGTACCAAATTTCTCGATAATTTAAAAACAAAAAAAGAACAAATCTAACAAACTTTTCCAACAAAGTGAAATATATATCAGATTTCTAATTTTTATTTCTTTCTTATACTACGATATGCCAATGTTATTTCTTATCCAAAAATGCAAAAGTGCAATTACCGAAGTATTGAAACTCGATGAAAAAAAAATCTGGACACTGAGAGGACAGAAACTAGAACGTTGGAGACGTTACGACGAATAGAGACAAGAGAGCAAAATGAAAATCGAGTTTCCGAATGGAAGATAGGATTTTCAATCGGGGTAGTTGGCAACGGCGAGTGCCCCGTGATAAAAATTTATCCCTGGCCATCCCGGCTCCCGCTTATCATCTTTATCGTTCTGCCTTCGCTCTTATCGACGACGATAAAACGTCCGATCGATGACCCGATCAACATATCGCGACCAGAAATCGCGCGAGCGAATTATTAAGTTGAGAAACGCTTCTCACACTGCCCGAGAGAAAACTCGAACCTAAAGCGAATGATATTTTCTCACTTTTTTCCCCCTATCTGTTAACTCAAAATATAGGTACGACGAGCTTGGTCATCAAAATTGCGAAAAATTCAAAGTTAACGTTACGATATAAATTTGCTTCGAAACTCCACATGAACCTCGATATCTCACTCGCCAAGTTTCGTAAGTTTATCAACGAAAATAATAAAAAGATAAATTACGTTGCAATAATGACAAATAGATAAGTAAGAAAACATTGAATTTGTACCGTTGTACCATTAATTTGCCTGATTTACTTTGAAATAAATATAATGTCGAGTTAGATCTTAACACTAAAACTACCAAAATGGTAAATTTGGTAAATGACCAATTTCCAATTTTTGTTGGATACTTTACAGACGTGATTTAAAATGATTATTCGTAAAATATGTAAATAAAAGCTTGTGTTAATATAAAGCTCCGTTATACTATAAAGTTTTTTATTTCCTTTACTTTAACGTCTCTGATGAAAATTTTACGTTTTAATCGCCAGTAGTTTTAGTGTTTTATTGTACTGGTGTGCTTAATTATTTCCATCATCGTCCAGATGACGAGCATACTCGACGAAAAAACAGTAAATGCACTCGCTGTCAGATTGAGTTAAATCACAAAATGATCAATTTTTTGGTGTTTCTTTGAGAAATTTTTAATTTCATCGGTTTTATTTTATTTTTTCCTTGAAATATTCTTTTCTACCTAAATTTTACAATAAATAGCAAAAGCGAATTTCTTTTCTATATTTCGAGTATTAAGCGAAAAAATTCCATTTTTTCACTGGTTCACGGACCATAACGAGTGACCAAACCGTATAGAATAATTCACCTTCTTTTTGAATTCATTGGTATATCACTGGATAGAAATTATTAAGAAGTAATAAATTTATTGTTTGTTTTGCCTGGGTTATATTTCAATATATTTAAAACTGAGAAAACATTACAATTTTGGGCCAAATATTCTCGACGTGCGTCATTCCAGCGCAAGAGGTTAAGAGGTTAAGAAACTCGAATCCTACGTTGCTATCGTTATTTTGACATCGTTAGATCCAGATATTGCCAGATACAAAATCGAAGATGGATAGAAAACGGCGCGCCATCGAGGAAGAAGTCGACCTGATCGATGGCGAGAAAGCTGGTCAGAGGGTCGATTGAAGGCGAGACTCAAGGCGGTCCCGTTCGTACCTACATCTATAAAGCTTGGAAATACGCGCGGCAGGAGTCCCGTGTCCCCGCAACAATGTATTTAATTAACGTAACGGGCGCCAGGGGAGCGGCGGGACTCGAGCGTAGCGATTGCACCCACAAACCACCCTCTATCCATAGCGGCGAAGCGCCGCGTGACCCCAACTAAACTCCACCCCCCGGTGGCGGCCCCTCTTTCCTCGCCAATCCGCAGGCTTGTTCAATGGCCGCCAAGTCGAGAGCTTAAATTAAAGATATAAGCGTGGCGTCGCGACGCGACGCGTCGGCGTGTGCTGGCTGCCACGCAACGCGCAGGCAACCCGCGTGTAACCTGGTAAACGAATTAAAAAGTAAACGGCCAGCCGTAAAAGTTAATAGCTGTTCGGATGAAAATTAAAACACTCGAGGAATTA
The DNA here is from genome assembly GCA_032399605.1 of Melipona beecheii. Classification (NCBI taxonomy): domain Eukaryota; kingdom Metazoa; phylum Arthropoda; class Insecta; order Hymenoptera; family Apidae; genus Melipona; species Melipona beecheii. Next base: position 3,102,623 of record JAUCMO010000447.1, read on the forward strand.
AGATAACGGAAGAGAAAGGAAGTCGGACAATCTGGACGAGATTCGCTGCCGCGCGCGTGTTGTGCTTACTGCTGCTGGTTCGAGCGTAAAACGTCAATCCCTCTCTTTAAAAACTGCCGGGCCAACCCGCTCCCGTAAGCACCGCCAGTGCTTTCTTTTCTTTTTCTTCAACCCTTCACCGGGTTGGAAGGGGATGTAGGCTGGAAAATGTTGGTGTATCTTGATGCATCTTGATGAAGAAGAGGATTTTTAACAGAGGATCTTTTGAATTTTCTTTTTTTTTTTTTGCATTGCAGGGAAGATTTTAAGGAGTAGATCGATTATTTTAGGAAGAGTAGTAGGATTGAAATTTGAAAAATTTGACTCGATGTGCTTCTTCGATCCGTCTGTAGCAAAAAATATCCATGTCATACGAAAAATCCTAGAGAGTAAAAATTTTCGGACTAGAAGGTTTCAGAGAATAAAAATCTTAGGTCGGTGATCTCTCAACTTTTAGAAAATTGGTTAGAAAATGAGTTTCATCGAACAGAAGAAAAATTGTATCCTAGAAAACATTGGCAGAGAGTAAAAATTTTCGGACTAAAAGATTTTGGGGAACAAAAATTTTAGGTGATCTTTCAACTTTTTAGAAAATTGGTTTCATCAAATAGAAGAAAAATTTGTATTTCGAATGCAAATTTGTATTTAGAAATGCAAAGGTAGAAGAAGAATTTGTACCTCGAATTTTTTCCCTCTTCTCGCGAATTCCCTCTTCGCAAGGAAGTTTTTTCTCGCTTAAAAAGCTAAAAGTCCACAATCGCAAAATATGAATTCGTTCGTGATTGCAGGTATGGTTCCAGAACAGGAGGACAAAATGGCGGAAAAAACACGCGGCCGAGATGGCGACGGCGAAGAGGAGGCAAGAAGAGGTCGAGGGCGTCGTCGCCGAGGGTGAGGATGGTTGCAGCGACGCGGAGGCCGAGGGAAACAGCGAGACCGCGGCGAAGAGGCTCAGAAGGGAACTCGAGCAACAATACAGGCATTAAGAACGCCTGGGAACGAATCGCAAAGGACTAGACTCGCTAGAACAACGGATTCGTTAGGAGGATGTGAAAGATCGCGTGACAAGAAAGATTTTAGAAAAAAAATGAATATTTCCAGCTCGTTTGTTAGTTAGTTTTTGGTGCTTCGTTTAACACCCATCTCTTTCTTTTTTATTCTCTTTTGAGTAATTAATTATTCTTCACGCTTGAAAGTAATCTCAAGAAACATCGAAAAGATAGATAATTCGTTTCGAACGAATTTCGATGATGCGATAAAAAGGAACTTGAGAAGTAAATTGGACAGCGAGAAAGTTAAACTTCTGTTCGTTGAAAGAAAAAAAGAAAAAGAATCGTTAACGTTGGAACTACCAAGGAATCTAAAGCATAGAATTTTCATCGGAGATATTAAAGTGAAAAAAAGATAGACAATCTCTTATTTGTGTCTTTTGTAAAAAAATCATTTGATCAATTAAACGATTCGAAAATCATTTTGTAATAGAATCATTTCAATCTCTAAAAATACACTGTTTTACATCTATGATATATCTAATGATATATAATATATCTAAACTGCACGACTTGTACGATTCGTCTCACTGAAAGGCTCAGAAGCAACTGTTCTGACTAGGAAATGAAGACGACTTTTTTGCCATAAAATTTTATTGATACGCAAACATTTGAATCGATAGAAAACAAATTACAGGCGCGATCGCTCAGTACCGGACAACGCCACTCCTACACGAGGTCTACCCCACGCTCCCTCACAAATCACGTGACCCAAATCAACCAATCGCTAATTTTCGTTGCATTAGCGTTGCACCTGAAGAGGCCCGATTTTCTGGGTTACCCCCGCTAAAATCACTTTCGGTGATAATATATTATATATCACGTGTATATACATTACAATATATCTAATGATAAATGGAAAATGATGAATTGGTTATTTTGACCACCTTGGTAGTTCCAGTACTAAATAAAAAACGTCCAGTTTATCGTTCATCAGAGAGAAGAAATATTCTTCGATTGATTTCAACGTGAAGCCGCCAAGACTGACGAGTTGAAAAAAATTTACTGGCTGTACAATGGTCGAAGGACAAGAACTGAACATCCAAAGCCTGACGTAACTGAACTTAATAATATTGTGCCGTTAAAACGTGTTAACTTGCACAGAAGCAAGTTCGGGGAGTGCGTATACGACTTTCATAAATATGAATTTATTGTGTAATTGATGTCAAATGTTCAACGATTATAATGTAATTATCATTGACGAACCAAAGATCGTAAATGCGTATGTTAGTTAGAAGGAATCATTCGATTAATTAATTTTTATACAGAGGGCAAAGATTGACGAGAGAGTTGGAAGAAAGATCGAGTTCGACCGAACAGTCGAAGCAGTCGCGTTTCGAGCACGTTCGAGAGACGTATGTACGTCGAATTTTTGCAAGATAATGAGTTTTAGTGGCACAATGGCGAGATTGCTATTTTCACAGATCCCATTTTATGTAAACGCTTTTAAGTTTAGAAAAGAAAAACGCTGGTAAATGCAACAAGTAATTCTTCTCGTTTCGAAAAAAAAAAAAAAACAAAAAAAAACTCACCGACGAGTTTTTAACGTTTATAGAGATCTATCGTCGTTTGTATATATTTGTATTAAGATAGAGTTGTACGCTACGATGAGAGAGGATCGTCGCCGCCGTCTGGAACGTTACGTTCAAAGAATAACAAAATTATTATAAAATTGTAACTGAATGACGGTAATTATGCGTATGCGATTATTTGCAGGATTTTGAGGAGAATATTTTATGAAAATTGAGCGAGGGACCGAACCTTTTTCGAGGCAACCGACGAGGAATTTTTAAGGCAAGAGAGAGAAAGAGAGAGAGAAAGTTTCTTCGTGGTGAGGCACAGTCACGTGATCGACGAATCAAACCTCACATTTTGATTGTGTACATCGAAAAATGCACAGTTGTTATATAGGGCGGGCCAAAAATCACCTCCTATTAAAATAATTTTTATCCATAATTTTTTTATTATATATTTCTTTTTAATTTTTTTTTTTTTTTTTGTAGATTAAAATACACTAATTTAAGTTTCACGTTTGAACTTAAATTTAATTTAAAATTTGTTTTTTTTTTTTAGATTTTGATGTTTTATTAAAAAAAAAACAGGTGGGAAGAAACTTTTGATCCACCCTGTATATAGTTTAATTAGCTGAGAACAGCGTACATCTAGTCATATCTAGTGTTAAAAAAAGTGTAATTTGCACGATTAAGTTTCCTACGATTGTAGAGAATTTCGAGGGGAAAAAATTGCAAAGTCTGTGAGCGAATCAGCAAATTCGAAATTTCCGATTGTATCTGCAAACTCGAGAATTACCCAGAGATTTGTGACAAAATCGAAGACTTAAAGTTTAAAACCGAAGTTGAAAATTTAAAAATTACAGACAAGTTCAGAAATTAAGTATCTAGGAGGAATTAAAGAAACGTTTAAAAAGTGTCGAAAATTTGCAAGCAAATGAAAATTTTGCGAAAAATTTCGAAAAATTTCATAAAAATTTGTGTATATATTTCGTACCACGCTGAACGCGACAGTTCGAGGCACTTTTTCTAAATCTTGCCTTCGAAATTAGAAAAATTTCACACTCGAGACAGGGGGTGGTCCCGCAGAATCGATCGATCCTGCAAGTAATTAACTATTATAATAAAAAGAAACGCCGGTAAGCTCGTACTCAGTTAAAAACAGCACGTGTATAGTAAATGTATGCTGAATGTCAGACAAGCCATTACACCATCACTATGAGTATAAATATATAAATATTCAAATAAATTAAAGGCGAATAAACGAAACGAACGAAGGATGGAGGTTCAACGGAGAAAAAGTCGTGTCTAAGAAATATAACGAATCGAACTGATTCCCCCTTAAGAATTCTCTATTTACGTCCCAGTGAACTTATGCCAATGAACGAATAAGCGAATCGAAATGGATTTTTGTATATTCTGTAGATACGATAAACGTGAATGTGATATTTAACGTACTTAATAAGAATCTGACGTATAGATATGATACATAAGGGATGATTCTGGAGCGTGTTGTCGACATTTTTAAACGTATTTCGATCGTCCCGTGAATTTCATTAACGGCAGAGACGTGGAAATTTTTTTCCCAAAGAAATTTATCCCACTGAAGAAAAGGAAAAACACATTAGTCGAATTTCCCGCAGTGAAGCGAATATAAAAAAAAGTCGAAACTCAGAGTTCAAAATTATCAGAGTCTCGGTGCGTCGAAAAATTTAACCGTCCTGAATTTGAAACTTGAGAATTTAAAAATCTAACTTAAGAATTGTGGAAGAATTTCGAAAAGTTTTCTAGCCGGAGAAATTAATTCGCAAAAAACGTTCGAAAAATTTCAAAATCTGAGAATTTGAAAGTCTCTCCTCGGGAAATTCCTCGACTCGAAGTTTCGAAAAGAATCGAAGATTCTTCGTGCGCTCGGGACGATCGAAATACTCAAAAAAATTCGCGCAATCGGTCTCGAGACTCGTCCGACGAGTAAGTAGGTGTTCCCCAATTAAGAAGGCGAAAAAACGAAAAAAAAAAATAGGATCGTAGACGTACACGTATACATGATCGTATAATCGCAAGAAGCGTGCAAAGAAGAAAGAGAAAAAAAAAGCGAAGAGCGCAGGTCACCAACGAGGAACCGGAAGTCACGCTGAGAGCCTCCTGATGCCTGAATTACGCACGCGTTACGTACACCCTCGTAATCTTGCGTTGCCGGTGTGTCAATATTCGCGCGAGTGGGAATTGATTTTTAATTGGAGCGTCGTGGTTGATTAATTGCGAATTTCGAAACGGAGACGTGAAGCGCGGAGGACGAGAAAAGTTGCTGCGAGAGCGTTCAACGTGTTACTTGTACAGTATTATAGATAAATTGCTAAGCGCGAACGAGGTAGAGACAATCTGTATAAAGTATTGTATAAATTATACATACGTGTTATCTATCGCTTATGTATTATATCTCCAATTTAATAAATGGAACACGTATTACGGTAATTGTAAAAGTGTGAGTCTTTCATCCCCCCTTAACGAGAGTTAATCATAAATATTTTAGTTTCATTAATTAAAATAATAAATATTTTGTTATAAGTATTTTTATTATATATATAGTATAATTATTATTTTATTATTTTAATTAATAATTATCATATAATCATAAATATTTTAGTGTTTTATTAATACAAATAATTAATTTTATTGCTTTTTATTTGGAGAATGCATCCAGGCAAAATCAGACGCGGAGCTTGAAATTTATGAAAAAAATGAAATCGAAACAAAATTTGAGACTTTAGTGAAGCTTCAGTACCAATATCGAAAGAAATATGATACAATAGTAGATCTTACACTGGTTACACTTTCGTGATGAAATGTTCAACGATGCTTTAACAAACAGTGTACGCGTTTCTAATTAATCTGTAGAAAGCAGAAGAAAAGAAAAAAAGAAATCAATGGAGAGCATTCGGGTAGGTAAATCGAAGACGAAAATCACCAAGGCCATCAGGAGGATTGGTACCGACATGCAAGGGGACGTAATGAGCGATGTACCGGTGCGTTGCAGAAAACGCATCAATCATGAAGGAAGACACTTGAATGACGTGATTTTTAACACATTGACCGCCGATTAAGTCCAACTGACTCCTGCTAGCAACGCTAATCGAAAAGGATATTATTACTCCTCAAAGATCTTCGCACTTGTAAAAATTCCAGCTCCTGTGACTCGCTCCTTCCTCGGTATTAAAATTATCAACAGACTATTACGCTGCAAGGAGTATAGTAATAATTTACGAAGAAAAATTTAAACTTTGTTAAAAAAGTTCGAATTTCGACTTATTAAAAAGACTTCCGCAACTAGTACGTTAATAACCTAAGCGAAGAGAGATTTGAACTTTCTTCCTTTCAGTCGTTAGCTGGAGGAAATCATCGACGTGACAGAAAATTTGAGAAATCGAGGAATTCGTGAACTTCGCGACTTGCGAATCGGTCAAAGGATTCCACCACTCGACGATTTCGAAACTAACTGAGAGATTTGAGAACCAGAAACTAGAAAAATTAGGAATTCAACGACACAAGAACCTCCGGAAACTCGGCGAAGCTGAGTGAAAATGTCCAAATTTGAAAAACGCTTACAAAAATTCGAGAGACCCACGATGTTCGGTGTTCCTTGAAAAAAAGGACGAAAGTCGACGAAACTCGATCTCGCTGGTTTCCCTTATTCATCGACACCCGAGAAAGAGCGAACCAATAACAACAGCTCACACCCCCCGTCCGAGAGCCACGGACCAGCCGGAAGTTCCATAAAGCTGGGAAAAAGCGCGGACTGCGAACGTTTTCGTAACCGGTATCGATTTCGAATACGAATAGCCGGGTGATTAATGTTACGGGAGTTCTCGCGAGTCATAAAGTTGGCGTTTCACAGCGCGAAAGAGAAGGAGCGAGAGAGAGAGAGAAAGAGGTCCTTACAACCTCTTTTCCCAACCCACCTCGAGAGACGTAGAAACGACGCGGCGGCAAGCGTGCGCGAGCGAAAGAGGCAGACATTGGCAGTGTAAATTTATCGTGGTGTTAAGCCGTTAATATTTGCGCTCGCCGGCATTAAATCAATGAAAAATATTCTAATTGGAATATGAAAAAAGTTGGCACGCTGTGACAGAGGGTGCCGATGCCAATTGGAAATGAAGAGGGGCGGGAGGGGGTGGTGGCAGGGGGAGAAAGAGGAGAAAACTCGCGCCTGTCCCACCGCCCACTCGACTCGCGGCATGCCCGCAGCACCCCTCGTGTTACAGAATAGAATATAAATTGTCTTAACGAGAGGCGCGCAAAGAAAAATGGCAAAAAGTTTCTCCTTCAGCCCTTAGGCTGTGAGAGCGAGAGGGGGCTCTCTGCTGTACGCGCCAACGTGTATTGACCTATAGATTCTACGACTGCGAAGGCAAGTTTACTAATTTCGCGGATCACCCGTTCGTTTGCCAACGGCAAATGTACATTAACGCCACGCGACATTAACGACGCTGCGTCAAGAATGGCGGAAATTGTAGTCGAGTGCTCTCCGCCGCTGTTTGGCTAATTGCTCTACACGGGTAAATTGGTTCGCGCGTTTGGTCACGGTTTGAGATCTCGAAATTGGTGGTGGAAAGGTCCTGTACGTGCGTTTCGTTGCGACGTTGACGCGTTTAGCACACAGACGTGAAGCGAGCGAATCTATCGAAGAAATAATTGATCGGCTGGATCGTGGTGTTCGCGCAAGATTGCGAATTTGTACCGCGCGCGCATGGAAATGTGCGGGGACCGTTTGTCAGAGTGATAGCAATAAATTTGGATAATTATGTGCTGATCCCCGCTGTTTCGTAAGTGTGGTAACTCGGTAGAATTAACCCAGCTTTGGTCAGACTCGAGCAATCTGATTTAGAAGAAGCAGGCAACTGTGCTAAACACAGTTTCCCGGATTGGAATTCAAAACGATGGAAATATACGAGAGAAAACTCGAGAATTTGGAAATTCGGAAACTCGAGAGAATCGAAAAACTAAAAATTCGAGAATAACCTAAACCTAACGTAAACCTTTTTCAAGAGTAAATTCAGCATATACTGAAATCCCAAAGGACTGGCAGTTCTACGACGGGAACTCGAGAGTTCAAAAATCCAGATAAAGATTCCGCCGCGCGAATCACGGTATTAGGGGATGACGATCGGTAACACGTAGGATTTCGAAGAACGCGGCACGCGTGAAGTTAAACCTCCTCCCCCCTCTCTCTCTCTCTTTCTACCGGTGACTCGACGATTTCCAACGGCGATCGACCGATCGGCCAATAATTTCTCTTCCAGCCGACCGGCTGACACGAAATCCCAGGTTTTACTTCGAATACCGCATTGATTAACTTATCTAATCTAATTTAAATGCGAACGTAGGGTGAAGCGAGCGGCGGGAGTGGAGGAGAGAATAGGAGACGGTGAGCGAGGAACCAGAGGCGAAGGCGAGATGGCTGTCTCGCTCGCCACTTTTCGTCGCGGAAGGCTGCAGGGGATGAACCCTTGTGGCGTAACCATGTGATACTACGTACAAAGAGGGATAGACAGAGACGAAGAGTGGGAGCATTAAGCGCGATAGTGAGCGTTCCGGGCAAGGAACGGGACAAAGAGAAAAATGGGGATTCGAGAGAATGTGCAAGGGTGAAGTGTTCGAATCCGAGGCGAGAGTGAACGAGAAAAGGAAGACGCGCAGAATGTGCGCGTACAGGCTGGTTCAGAGTCACGGGTCGAGCGAGCAGAGGTTGATAAGGGACGATGAAGAATACGTGTACTACATTGGAAAGAAACGTATGAAACATGAATTTTATTCTGTTCACAGAATAGATAAGACTCACAGATTCAGGTAAGAATATGGGAAATAGCGTGCAAAGACACACGAGATACAAATTTTACACTTTTATATTTTATATTTTTATATTTTTATAAACATTTAAAATTTTAAAAGTGGAACCTAGGTTATTAATTAAAGAAAATTAACTCACCCATTAAATCACTCAACATTCTAAGGAGTATATTTTATTTTACTTTGTTATCCTATATTATATATAGGAATAGTAGTTATTATACCAAGTATCCACATTGTGAAAAACTAACTGTAACATTGGCGAAATTCAAGTCTCAAACAATATTATATTAAATATAGTAAAAAGAAAGATTTGTTATCTCTCCATCTCTCCCACAAAAAAATTTTCCTCATACCATCCCCCACTTACCAGCTCATCGATTAACCTACGTTTCTGAAGCAACTTCTACACCAAGAGGGTAGAAAGAAAGAAAAAGAGAGAGAGAGAGACAGAGACAGAGGAGAGAAAAGGGAAGAAGACATCAGGAAAGGAAAGGAAAGGGTAGGGTGGCGGCAGAGAAAGCGGTTGCACGAGATAATGAGAGAACCGAGGGTGAAACAAAATAAAGCGATCTAGTATGGGCGGGTCGTAGGAACAGTAATACGAACAGGGTGTACCGTGTTGAGTAAGGCGAGTTAGGGCATACAAACCGCTGTGTAACGTATCAAATCGAGTGCTGAATCCCGGATTAAATCGGCACCCGGCAACGAAACACGGCGGGGTGAAAAGTGGAGGTGGGGGGGAGGGACCGAACGACATATCCCGTGGAACGCCCGGCGAAGACGAGGAAATCCACGTAGGTACAATTTTGACTAACGCTAACGTTCGCGTGAATGGGAGACACGAACGGGCCCGAGAACCGTTCCCCGTTTAATTTTATTCGCTGTAAACGCCCGTCGGAGAAACGTTCAACGCGGGAATATGATACCTTCGTCGAGCGAGGTAATCTGTTGCGTGAAGAATATGGCTTTTGGCTTTCATCAGGTTCACCTTCCTCTTTTCAAAAATTCTCTCTTCGTCCATGTTTCAAATGTTCATCGGTATCGATGAACATTCGTCTATGCCGAGTTTGAACAGTTTAAGTGTGGTGTCGATATGTGATCAGACAGTTTGAATTTCATCGTAGAGAGGAAATAATGGTACTCGAAAGTACCATTTGGTATCACTCTAAAGACTAAAGAACAGAATTTGAACTAATTATTAAGAGATACATTTTTGTCTTCTTTTCTTTATGCTCAATCCGCGTATTTTTGCGTATTCTTTAAATTTTCGTGATAAATGGAAAAATCTATGGTACAATTATTAGCATCGTGTAACAACAATGTCGTTTGCGACGTCTGCGAAGGACTTATTGAGAAAACTCGTGTTCTAATATCGTATTCATATAATAAGTTGCTGCCTGAGCGCGAGAGAATAAGAGAGTGGAGAGAGTGGAAATAAAGCCGGAATTCTTCAATTTGCGAAACTAATGCAGTAAGTTAAGGGCGGTTAGGGTGTCCGAGTATCGAAGGGGAAATCCCCCAGTTATGTTCGGTAACAAAGTCAGCCGGTGCTTCAATATTGTCGTAATCGCCGTTATTATTGCACTGTCAATCATGCGTTGTTCTACGAGCGGTGAAATATTGCTCTTTCAAATTATTGCGGTAAGGGTCCATTATCACCAAAAATCACATGTCACGATCCTAATTAGAGTGTGTTCCTATCGATCGTAACGTGTCATACAGTCCAGTAACAATTCTCGAGTATAATTGTTCAAATATAGTCGTCGTAATCATCGTTACAGAATTTAAACTTCATTGAAAATCATTGTACAAATTTTCTTAATTATAAATTTTTCAAAATAACATCATCTCCCCCCCCCGCTCCACGTTAGAACATAAAAATCAAACTTTTATTAATCACTATTATTACTCCAACAACTCTCAAAACAAAGGAATCCACTCTAGAAGAGTGATACGGAGCACACGTCCGGATGAAACTAAGTTTAAATTGCGTTAAAACGACAGGGTGCATCGAAGATGACCCAATAAAAAGAAAAGAACACCGTCGGTCGACATCCCTCTCCCCCCTTCCGAATATCGCTTACAATTCTCCCTTCTCTATTTATCATCCGACTACTCATCTGCTGACTTGTTATTAAATTAATCCTTCGTTTAGTCAAATTGATGCATTGATATCATAGAGCACTCATAACTCACGGCACCCTTTCCGCCACGATTAGTACACGCGCGCAGCCGTTTTCACGCGCGACCCCTGATTCAACGAGGGCGGCGGGGGGGCGGAGGAAGAGAAGCGAGGAGGGGAGGGACAACTCTACTCTCTGCAATTCCCTATTTGCGCCGATGCAGACTCCACTATTTATTAACATCATTACTTATCATTTCAACCACTCGTGCATCACGATGACGTCACGCGAGGTAAACGCGCGCTATTGGCGGACTTCGCGGCGGACGAGCGTTGTTTAATGGTCACCAGCTAGACTCCTTGGGTCGATGATCGACGAGGACGATTTCTTTCTGATCAGCGCTTTCTGAACTTCTATCGCGAAGGAACGCAGGAAATGGCCGTCGACTTTGGCGTTTCCATCGCCTCGTTTTTTATTTGAAATATTGGACAAGCAAAGATGCTTTTTTCTCGTTTTGCGCGGAAGCAGAGGAAGATGCACATCGAGATCTTATTTCTGTTCGAACAGTCGAAACAAGTGCGCGGTTGAATCTCGCGCAATTGTCATTCATTAAAAGCGCAAATAAATCATTAAAAAAAGGAAGCTTGCGCCGAAAATACGTATCCGCGCCACTTTGCATATTATGTGATTTTCGAATTCCTGCTGGCTTGAATATTCATGCGCCGCATTACTGGTTAATAATAAACCTCGCTCGATTCCGGCGGGAAAAAAGGGGGAGAAAGAGACACGAAAATTAATTTCCGCGAGACCTGCAACAATAGAAATTTCGCGCGGCGAGTAATAGGAGATCGGTTTATCATCGAGAATGTTTGATTCGATCAATCGTAAAACGATCGCAAAGCGGGCGAACGCCGCCAACGAAATCGGTGGGTCCAGGGCGCGTAATTAGTATACGCGATAGAGACGTTGATGGCCGGGGCAAGTTTTATTTTCCGTTTCCTCCTCGGACCCGTTTTCAATTTGAATGCCGATTAATCTGACCGAATAATCTTACCGTATATTTCGCGCGGCCGCGCGTCCTCCCGATATTCGTTTGAGGGCATTTTTTAAAACTAAACGTTTCACTTTATCGTGGCGCGCAGCAATTAATAATAACACGCAATCGGGCGTATCTTTTATAACCTTTCGGAGTATAAATCGCGAAATTCTGGAATTATCAGGCAGCCAGGAATGAAAGGCTATTTCCGTCGCACGGAATCACGGGCAATATTTTACGTGGGATTGGGGTTGAACGCGGACACATCGACGTTTGATATTTTTATGCAGTGGCGCCACCGCGGAGAGATTTACGAGGCAGATATGCGATCACAAAATGTCCGACACTAAATCAAACATGTTGCATCGGAAAACATCAGAAATTATTATTGGGACTTTTATGGGATCGACGGGAGTGAAAGGAACGTACAATGTAACTCGACGAGGCCGTTTCATTGCCGAGTATCTTGCCGGCCATCTAACGCGGAGAATAAATCGTGATGAATATATATATATATATATGTATATATATATTAGGCCCCTTCCGCTCTTTTCATTTTACATCCGGTACGAGAAGCTGTTACAGCTATTTGTTCCACTGTTCCAAGTTGGCTTACAAGTTGCTGCTACGAACAACGATATAACAATACTTTTTTACCGACGAAATTACTTACGCGAATCTTTTCAAACAGACTAAGGCCACGAATCGATTTTACAAGTTTAAGATTTCTGGTATACCTTTGAATACTTCGTGACTTGAATGTATGACGCATGTACGAGCAAATATTAAGATGGTATTTTTGCGGTTTTATGGTATATTCGCATTTAAGAGTTTACGTGTATTTATTATAGCCAATATAAATTTTATCGTTACATTTTTTTTTTTCTGACAGAGGGTGTACTCCTCCATAAATTCGTAAATATATATATATATATATATATATATATCTTGTCAACACTCGTTAATCATTCTCAATAAAAAATAAAACGAGATAAATTTTTTGGCTACTAACAATACTATAAATTCGTACTCAGCACGTGTATAATGCGAATGATTTATTAAAGGACTGTCTTTCCGCGCGTCATTAAAATTTGCGTGAAACAGAAGCTCAAGCGATATTTCATTTGTAAATTGATGAAAATAAAAGCTTAACGCGGCAAGAAACAACAAAATGTATTTTGTCAGAAAGAATTTCTAACTCTTTTATTTAATGTATTGAAGTGAACCAAAAACAATTTCCCTTACGTGTTTTGATATACCGACACGTTAAAATGAACATTCAATGAATAAATATAATTTCAGTTGATTTCTTCGTCAAAACACGAGATAACAGTCAGAACCGTTGTTTTGATTTTGAAATCTACCTGTCGCATAATGTCTTCTTGAACAATATATGCACGTGAAAAATAAATTTTTCGAACAAATAAAATTGGACTTTAATATTTTATATTTCAAATTACATATCTCAAATTCTATTGAAATTAACTACGTTGAACTAATAAAGTAATTCCATGTTACTATAAATATCTATTATCATTAGTATTAAAATATTACATCAACATTATGCTCAAATTAAATATTAAACTGCTATTATTAGCATTCAACAGCGCGATATGCAAGAAAACCCGCATACGCTAAATTAATAAAATAATAATGAAACACAAACAAAAGAATATTGCTATTCACAGGCACGATAAATAAAATACCCGTGGTCGCTACATTCGTTAAAAATTCAACAAAATACAACCAGTCATCCGTGTCGATTCAGATCTTTCATCCTACGACATGATTGAATGACCAGAGAAACAAAAATGCATACGACTCACGATTAGATGCGAAGAACGTTGTCATCAATGTAATTGTGGTCTGTGGAAAGTCATTGCGAAGCTTGTCATCAAGTATAAATCATCGAGTCCCATAGAAGAAGTAAAGGCTGGGAAAAATCTGTAAGCATAAAATTTAATTCAATTTAATTTATCCTTGACAGTGTTGATTATTTGAAGAGCTTGAATAACGAAAGATACGTACATCCTTAGCCTTCTAAGCAGCATTAGGATCCTTTCCAGAGAACAGGAAAAAAAGAAACCTGCAAAAATACGAATTATTGTAATTTGTTCTGAAAAACATGACGACTATTGTTGTATTATGCTTATGATAAAACATGAAACTTTGTAAGAAACTTTAATAATAGATTTTAATAATAAAATTAAAATTCTGAATGTTTGTTATTAAAATTTCAAATATATTTCAAATCAATTAAATGTGCTTTTTATGTCAGTTGCAAATAAACGCGTTTAAATCTATCCGTGATAGCGTCAAAAATAATATTAATTATTAAGAAAGATTACCAATTTCAAATATAAATGTACAAAATGTAAAGTTATATAAACTCCAAACAATAATTAAAGTCGAATATCGTCTCTTGCTGATAATACAAACTATTACAAACAATCAACAGGACGATCAATGAAAAAAAGAAAATATTTAGTTTAAATTATAATAATATTCGACAAATTATTAAACAAAAACGTACATTAATACGTGTATATAGTACGTAGTTAATAAACATACGTCTTAACAATTCGACGATCGACAACGAAATATCTCTAAAAGAGACAAGTTTAAACATGTAACCTGCGTCGTAAAATTAATTTTAAAGAGTGGGGGCACGACTGTACAGAAAGACTAGTTTGTTGAAAAAACAAATCGTTTTACGAAAATGTCCTCAACAATGAGAGTGCATCATATACCATATATGCCTTATTATACAAAAGATTTGAAATTACATTAGAACTATATACAAGAAGAGAACCTTACAATCCGTGAACCATTGTGTGAGGAAATATATGTATATTCATTTCTCTTATCCACAAACGACTGAATTGTACATGTGGAATAACTCTTTTAGTGGAATAACAGTCCTCACTGTTCTTGATAGACACATTCGATAATGCGAGAAATAAGTCTAAGAACTATTAATTGAAATCTTTACCTAACAGTTTCCGTATTATAAGCCCTTTTAGCTACGCTGCCCGCCAAAAACTGTTTTACGTTACGTGGCTGTGTCCTACGATAGATCGATTGCGAGAAATTATATCGATCGATTACAATTAACTATCGCAATATGTAATACATATTTCACCGTTTCATTGGCGCTGCATGTAATCTTTACCTAGGTTAAGACAATTCGTTTAACTTGAAACAAAAAATAAAAACCCTTCTCTCTAATTCTTAAATGAAACAATTGATTCAACATCTAGTTTTATTTTCCAAACTTTAATCTTATGTGAAATAGTTGTGTCTTAATTTTAAGTCTATGTGTGCTTAATTATAGATGGCGTAAGGACTATTTTCAACATATACATGTTGAAAATGTTTACTCCATTCTACGTATTTGGAAACCAACTAACTATATCGTTAACATGAACATATTTATATGACATCCAATTTTCCTAGTAAATTATACAACTGTCATAGGCAACTATTACTGAAATTATAAAAATTTCAAAGAAATAATGAAATTCATAAAAATTTGTCACCTCAATAAAATAAAATCTGTCATATCAGAGGTATCCTCGTATTACTAATGAAGGAACACAAGTTTTCCTTCCTTCTATCCTCCCTTCTCCGAAGACCCTTTCATTCTTTATCCTTAGAAGAAATAAAGCCAGAGTCGTAACAGTGGAATGATTAATATCCGGCTGACAGTTTGTGAAACGGGCAGCCAATAAACGGGATAAAAATACTGGTGAAAAATAGCGTGCTCATTAGGGGTACAGTGACATCTGCGACTGCTGCGTCGAAAGTCTTCAAGAAGTATGGAACCAACTCTTGGACGAAGGGAAAAAGAAGACAGGTTTATTAAATTAATGGCGGATCATTTTAATATTCCAATGGGAACGGGTTGTATTCGCTGACTTAATAACTTCTTTGCCGATGATATTATTATCTTCTTCTTTAATCGTGGATCTTAACTATAACTCTGTGCAATTACGAGAGAGCATCAAATTAAAATAATAAAATTAAAAGAATAAAAAAAATTATATATAATTTTTTTCGAATATAACACAATAAAATAAACTTTCTGTATACAACACAACTCCTAGTTTTAAGGAAATTTTAAATAAAATTACAAAATATGTACACCACAGACGAGACATATCTATATCATACTAAAAAAATACTCACTCTTGTTTCCTCTAATTAAATTTTTTAATACACGTTTGAGAAATTTTTTTAAAATAATTTTTGAAAATTTTTAAGCAATACCTGTGGCAATACTTTTTAATCACTAAACTTTTTATTCACATTAATTTCTAGCTCAAGAAGAAAAGATGGCTTCGCAGATGGCGCTAATGTTTGGTGTCAAATGTATACAACTTGCAGAGTAACGTTTAGTTAATTAATGACATTTATTATACATCAATAAAACAAATATATCAATTGCGTAATAATATATTAATGTATTAATTATCGTATCTAGATTTTTCCTTTTTACTGAAAAAATGAGTGACGGTAAGTCGATTGTGATATTATATAGCCATAACCTTTTATTACAAATCTTTCAATTTTATTCTGTGATACGATAAATTAAGATTTACAGAAGAAGTAATACGCCGAAGATTACTGATTGACGGAGATGGAATTGGAGATGATCGTCGAATAAATATACTTCTAAAATCATTCATAAAATGGGCAAATAGTCCAGATGTAGACAACACTTTGCACGAAAGAATGTTGTCCCAACTGGCTCAGTGTGAATTTGCACAAAGAAAGTCCAGACTAGTCTCAAATATGAGTCAAGAAGAACTGAAGAGTTATGAACAGTTATCAAAAGAAATTGAAATTCAAATAGAAAATGCTAAACAGGACATAGAAAAAACAAAAGCAGAATTGCAAGATGCTAAACGTGTTAGGAAAAATAGAATAGAATATGATGTACTAGCAAAAGTTATAAACGAGCAGCCAGATAGAGTAGAAACCAATTTAAAGCTTGCTACATTACGTGAGGAATTAGGCAAATTAAAGGTAAAAACATTGTATCGCAATAGTTAAGAAAGACTGCATTTTGTTACCGTTAAAGTTAAAATAATTTTTCCGATGTTTAGGAAAAGTCTGAACAATTGGAACATAAATTGGAAATGAGACGTAAACAATTCCACGTTTTAATATCTTCTATACATTCTTTACAAGGAATGTTAGACGAGTGTGATGAAATAATGGATATAAGTTTAGAAAATTATGAAGACACAGATCCTTCAACACCTATGAAATCTGAAACATCTTGAAATTTGTAATTAAATACCTTAATATTCCTTAATATCTTTCATTCTTTTCATGTTTCAAGTTCCCTTACAAATATTTTAATCTTGTCAATATTAAACAATACAATGACGAAATTTCAAAAATAAATTATACACAAGATTTACGTATAAAAATTATTATCCAATTCTTAATTTTAATTTGCTAGTTTTTGGAACATGTCTAATAGTTAAAGATATTCTAGTCCCTCGTTTTAATGTTTCTCCTTCTGAAAATTTTTCTCTGCATATACTTAAGTTTTTTAACACAGACTTTAAAATAACATCGGTATCTTTTTCTGCAATTGAATGCATGTAATTGTGATATAAATTTCCTTGAAGAATAAATAGACTCCTACGCTCTAATAGAAAACTGAATTCTAAATTAGATTGATGTTGCTGAAACAAAATTTTATATGTAATTTTCATAAAATATACACTATAATAATTTTATAGTTATTATCACAACCTCAGTACTGTCAAGTCTTTTATAAAAATCTAGAAGTGTATGAGAGCCACAACTTATGGTTGTTACAATAGGATGAAAGAGTGGACCATCTGAATGTGCCTAATAAATAAGAATTATATTAAATACATCTTATATATTTACGGATATATATTTTGTTTTTTAATTTGTAACTATACCATTATTCCTTGACCAGGCAAATATTCATTAATTAAAACATGATTAGGTAACTTGTTTTTTTCAAATATATCACACGATGATACTTTGTTAATATATTTTTGGAGCCACTGAAAACTTTTCATTAGTATAACAAAATATATACATACATATATTATTTAATTCTGATATTGTACAATACATTCTTCCACTGTAAGTACATAGATTACTGCACAATACTTACACCAGGTATTTCTTCAGCTATCATACCTTTTGGATGAGGTATACCACCCCAATTTTGTAATCTGCGATGACTTAATTGTGTCCATTTTGGTACAGGAGCATCATTCACATATTTTATTATTTCATCCTCTTCTTCTTGTGTAATAAAATTTGGAATATAGATAGCTAAATCTGGTACCTGTGAAAAGATCACAAAACAATATTATTTTCATTCAAATAAAACATAACCTTTAATAAATAAATTTAATATTGAAATGAACCTCTGGAATCACATTTTCATTAAAAATACGTTTATGTTCATTCATTTTTCAATGAATGAAATACTTAAAAAACTGTTCATAAAATATATAAATACTAATATATTATTATTGAAAAAGCGAATATATTTGAGCGCTAGATCTGTTCCTGTTCAAACCTGCTATATACACTTGTATAAATGTGTGTAGATAAATTTCTTTTTTATCAAGAAATTCGTATATCTCTAAAAATTTTCTTTAATTTATAATTTTTTATATTATCGATATTATGCATTTACTTACATATATGTGTAACGAAATTAATCGAGAAGCTTTTGTTCTTCAATTTTCAAAACTTCATACATATGAGAGAACCTACCCTTTTATGATAATCATAAATGTTTAATAATTAAGTTGTTTCGTTCCTAATCAATATTATGCTCAATTACACAATAAATTAAGAGTTATTTTTCCTTCATAGAAATACAATATTTTACGTGTAATATTAAAAGATGTCCTGTTAAATATGTAAATACAAACGCTAGAAATTGCTTAGAAATGCGTTTGCGTAAAATCAATCTTATGGAAGGGAATACCTTCACACAACTGTATGTAAAACTCGACTCCTTAAATGTACAACGACATAAAACAATTTCTTCATCCTCATTATGTTAAATTTATCAATTTAAATACGTAACGAAAAATGAACACGAATCAGACAATAAATCAAATGGACAAGGAATTAAAACTTGTTTCATCAGGTACATGTATCCTTTGAATTTTACTACAGTATTAAAAATATTTGATTGCCTACAAATTATCATTAATATTACTAAAATATTATTTAATGAATTTAAATGTGTAAATTTTACAGTTCCTTATAGACCATGATTTTGAAAATACTGCCGATGCATTGATGATAGAAGCAACAATAAAAGGTTTTAAACATGGTAAGAAAGAGTTACAGGTCGAGGGCGATATTTACGAAAATTGTTATGAACAATTGATGTTCAGTTATAAAACAGGAGATTGGAGAACATTCTTCAATGTATGATAAAAATTGAATATATTACATTAAATACAATAAAAAATATAATTTGTTGAGACTTTTCATTTTTAGCTATGGAATTTGATGATATCTGAAGATGTTAGACAAACAAAATCTTGTAAAATTTTGATGTTACATATATATGTATATTTTGCAATGTTATCTAAACGCATGTCAATGTTACATTGGTATAAAGAAAAAGGTACATATATAATATAATACATATATAAAGTAAGTATAGAGTACATATTCTCAAAAAATTTAAGATAGTTTTTATTTTTTAACTTATTTATAGATAAAGTACAGACTATAAGAGAATCCATGACATCACATAGTCAACCAGATTCTGAATGTGAAGAGGTAATTTCAATCAGTGCTAAATCACTAATCTCTTTTCTAAATTTATGTTATATTTATTATGTCCTTATTTATTATATTTTTTTATAAGAACTTTAATTGTAAAACTGTCTTTTTTTTTAATTGCAATATAGATTTTGCACAAAATTTTAAGACCAATAGTATAAATAGCTGAACAAAAAATAAAATATATTTGTAGTGACTAATTTAACATTAATAACGTACAGAATTCTATGACTGAAACAGAGAAGAACATGAATGATAGTATGGAACAGTTACGTAACTTTCTAAACACAACAGGCTAAAGAATTAGAAAAAGATAGTGACTTAAGACCTTATTTTGCATTACCTTTTATGGAGAATCCATATGCAGAACCATTTCTTTCTAAAATATTTGAAAAAAGTTGGTCAGATAAACTGACAAATCATTTACAGCTATTTCTCAAAAAGTATAAACAACAAGTAAGTATAGCAGACTATCACAAAAATGGCTTGGAAAGAATAATTGACAATATGTATGTAAAATATTTCATAAAGACTTTTAGTGATACAAAGTAAAATGATGAAAATTCAAACAAATTTTCTTCAAGTTATACATCCTTATCAGAAGATCTTAAGAAAGATATAATGACAAAAAAGACAATTAAGAACACTAATGTACCAATTATACCAAATGACAGAAACATTCCAATGTTCCTAGAAAATGACGAACTCGAAGGACAATTTAATTTGTATGACAGTATAAAATGTAGTCAAAAATCAAAGTGAGAAACATTTAATGTTTTTCTATTGCAATACTTTTTAACAATTTAAAGACTATTTTTCTATTGTTCTTTTTTTGTAGAAGCATACAGACAGTATCAATAAATTCTTCGGAAGAAGATATGTGCTCATCACATTTTACCAGAAAGAATAAAAAATTGATACAGTGTACTCAAGAATTGGCAGTAACAAAATCTCATTTATGCAATGTTCACTCAAATTATGAAAAATTAAAAGTTAGGTTTCATAAACTGCACGCTGATTATCATAAATTGATGAGCATTGCAAGAGTATTAACAACTGCTTTAGAAGATTCAGTAAAAGGACAAGTAATTGATTTCCAGGCTATGTTAGAAACTTGCACAAAAATCTTCCCAGATTTGTTTACTCAAAATATAAAAGACAGTTCACATGTAAGCAACGAGAATTTGATGTATATATATTAATTTTTATATGATATTATACGATATTTCATTTATTTCTAGTGTTCATCAGAATTATTCTTAGATAAATCTCGTTCTGACATGAAAACCATTGAATATTCAAACTCGTACAATATATTCATTCCTCCAAAATTATTGGATTTCAAAAAAATCAAGTTACGTCTGATTAATGGAAGTATTAAAACCAAACTATTCCTTTTGCAAGCGCTAAGAAGAGTAAGACAAATTTTTATTTCTATAATATTAAGTATTTTTACTTAATATTTAAACAAGTATTCTCTTTTTTTTCAGAAAATAACATTCAGTCAACCTGAAGAGAGAGATGAAACAGTGCATGAATATATAAGTAAAGATTTGTTAGGACTTCATAGTCAAATTGCCAGTTACAAAGGCAAATTTATACTACCATATTTATTAACTCCACAAAATATTATCATACCACATCCTTTACAACAATCAGTCGCAAGATTATTGAACGCATTGGCGTCGTTTAGATGTGGAAGAGACTATTTATCATTTGACTCTACTATCGTTGATATGGTATTGTAACAAAAACAAATTTTTATCATTATAGAACTAATGAAATAAATATTTTAGGTATTCAAGTGCCTGAGTAGTATTTCTAATAATGATATAGACACACTGACTTGCAACATGATGATTGCAATGTTACAAAAGTTATCTTTACGTAAACAACAAAGAATTTGTATGATAGAAAATGGGTTGGTGGAATGGTTGATCCATCACTTGTATGATCAGTGTCGTGTTATGGATACTTATCGACTGGAATATGCTACAGCTCTTTTGATGAATTTATCGCTACATCAAGTAGCTCAAAAAAGAGCATCAGCTCTAGCGCCTTTACTTATTTCAACATTAGTTGATTTACTTCTAATGGATCATATATCGGTATAATTATTTATTTGTACTTTCTACTTTTTACAAATTATAATAGAAATATGTACATATATTTATAATGTATATTTATACTAGGCATTACCATACATTAATGGGGCCTTAAATAACTTCTTAACGAATCCCTCGATCAACGAAGAAGCAAGACGAATAAAATTTTCGTCTATAATAGAACAGTACAGTAAATACAAAACTGGAGAAATAAGGTAAAGCATTTCTTTACACGTTAAAAATCAAGTTATATCAGATAAGATGTTTAAATAAAATTAAAAAATATTTAATTAAATTGGCAACTAGAAAACACTTGGATCATATTCTAAAGATACACAGAGGTGAAATTACTATTAAAACGGAGGACGAAGATATGGCAGACAATGATAACGTGGGTAATGATTTATAAAATATTTTATATTACGCTAAAAGAAACTTTTTTCAGGAGGAATTTGATGTATTGGAAACTCAATTGGAAGAAAACGATCCAGTAAAGAATAATTACGGAGAATTGTGTGGAGAATCATTATTAGAATCATGTTATACAATTTTACCAAAAGCAGTTAACAAAAACGAGATAATATCCGATGAATTATCATTTTCACAATTTAAAACAGAGGCAATGGATTCTGCTATGCATAATAATCAAATTAAGAATTTATCTTCTGAACGCGAATCGATGCAACATGAAGTGATTTTACCAAGGTATTACTAGCATCCCTTTCAATTTTATTAATTACCAATGAACTCAATAAAAAAATTCAATTTTACCAATAAAAAATAAAAATATACTTTTCTTTTTATCAAAATTATAAATTTCTTTCTGACATTTCAAGAAAATTGGCAAACAAAAAACCTAACGTGAAAACTAAACATAACATTATAGTACTACAAAATTCTGTTAAAAAGACAATATCGTATCCAAAATCGCAGCCACGTGTAATCGAATTAAAGTCTTTCTCGACAAAGGTATTTAACGAGCGAACAAAGATATTTAACTATCGAATCGAAACTTCAAATCCATAATGTTTTTAAGGATCAGGAAATTTCTAAGTTGCAAATTGCAGAGAACAAAAGATGGAACTCGAAGAATGATAAGACTTTTGTAAAAGAAACTCACAACGAGAGTGCCATGTATCTCTATGAAAATCATACTTCGAAGTTTGTTATATTTTTCTTGGAAGTAAGAATAATACAACAAGATGATTAAATGAATTTTTTACAGAGCAAGCAGTAAAACGACGATAGCATCTTCGATGCTTCTAGGAATCGAAAGCGAAGCTGAATCGACAGGTTGGTTTACTTAATTTCGTTGAAACTAATCCTTTGACCGATTTCACCTTATTAAAAAAAAGAAAAACAAAAAAGTAATATTTAATGCGCAATGAATCAGTTATAAATTTCTAAATATCCAATTATAAATTTCTCACCACGTTTGACAAGCGCTTCACATATAGTGAAAGCTTTGTAACTTTCTCTTAAACATGTACTTGATCAAGATCTGAAAAAAAATTGGAGCAAGTATACGAAAGCGATGCGACCACACTCGTCAGAGGATTTCTATAAAATACTTATATTTTATGAAATTATAATTTTATTGTTGCTTTTATATTTTTCAGTAATGGAGAAATTCAGCAGTATAGCGTCACTGTGAGTCAAGATTCTAATGTGATACAAACGCACTGTATGATTTTAAACTTAGTTTATATATGCACCGCATTGTATATTTTTTTATTAAAACTTCAAATCTTTTATATGCCACAAATTTTTGAATAAATCTCATCTATTTTGTTTATCGTTATCAAGTTTCTTCTTTAGAATATTCAGTTATTATGCAAAATTGAAATTTTCTTTATAGGAACACCGAGGATAGTAACAAAATTGCAAACGATAAAACCTTATGGACGCAAGAGACGATATCGGATACGGAAGAAGCATTTTTAGCAAAGCCAAAACTTGCACGAACTCCACCGTAATTAAAGTTAAATCTCAACGTAATAAAAATAAAAAGGGATGTATTCACATCATTTTTACAATAATTTTATTTTAAACGACGAATATAAACAATGTTTAGCATTAAAATTAAATATTTCATACAATAAATATATACAATAACGTAACGTAACATACTTTCATCACGCTTGCCCAGCTCATTGAGAATATCAATAATAACCAGAGTATGTACTGGCATGTCCTGGCACGTAGCTGCTGCTGCTCCGGTATCTTCTCAACAATGGGCCATCCGCGTAACTGTTACCGCTGAAGCTACTGTGTAATCCGGACATCGACGAATAACCAATTGGTGAACTGCTGTGATACATAATGCTTGGTTTACTTTTGTAACCTCCAACAACCTTACTAAGATACGAAGGTCCAGGATAAACTTGACTGGTAATACTGCTTGGCCTGACTTCTTTGATCGTAGCCAGTTTTCCACCGCTTTTGCCGTAATTATTAAGCAAATAATCAATGTCTTGCTCCTTGGAGAGATAGTTCAAACCTGCAGTGGAGGTATAATCACCCAAATACTTATTATACTTGTATTTACCGGAACCATAGGCTGCAGCTGCAGCTCCTCGAACGTTGCTGAAAGGACTACTCCCAGAGTTGGACAAGAACATGGAAGAGGGATAATCGCGGCCCATACTCCCGTGACTTCCTCGCACGTAGCGAGTTTCAGGGTGCGTCGAGTAGATCTCATTCACAAACTTGCTGCTGCTGCTTCCTCCGATTCCGAAAGCATTCTCCTTGTGCTTTCCGTACGAATAGTCGCCGTTGGTGCTGCCAAAGAGATTGGAGACCTCTCTGTTGAAAGTTGGATCGACACTGTCCATGAATCCTGCGCTTTGAGACGTCTGGCCCCTGAAAGAATCTCCAGAGTAGTCCCCTCTATAGGTGGAAGCTTCTGTGCCCAGTTCCGGATAGTTTCCTGTACTAGTGGCACTGGGTACGTTATCGGAAAATCTCATGTAAGAAAGATTCTTGTGCCTGTTAGTGCCAGAGAGTTGGTCGAAATCCGACGCAACTTGATCGTTGCCCTGCGTGTAAGCTTCAAAAGTCGAATCTCCATTGTTGCTGTTGCTATTGTAATTGTCGAAACTGGACTGGGCAGCGCTGCTGGGGATGTAAGGAACCGAGGCGAGATTCTCGCGAGTGGCGGTGGTAGTATAACTGCTAGGGAAACCAGCGTTGTGGGAACTGGGTGAGAATCCGGTGTAAGAACTGCTTCTTAAACTTTCCTCGTGGTTCGCTTGGCTCCTGCTGTTGGTTAACGAGTGTCCACTGTTTGCCCCACCGTAAAAGTCCATATTTTCTCTGTGGCCTTCTTTACTGGGTACGTAGGCGCCGTTGATGATGTTGCTGTTGTACTCGAAGCCATTGCTCTCCCCGTTAATGGAATAGCCTCCACAAAGCAAGATTTTTTTATTTGTAGATAGAAGATTTTTAAATGGAACAATTTCTTTATGATAGCGAGATAGAAGAAAAATCACAGTATTTCATAGAAGTATTTTTTCATGGAGAAGGCGTAAGATATACGTACTGTTAACCGGTGTTGCTGGTTCTGCGCGGGTTAGCAGGACGCAACCGAAGATTACTGTACTCTGAAAGTGGAACGGTTTCGCTATAAATTAATGATCGTCCTCGAATAGAGGATCAATCTTCCTAAACTGTAAAAAACTGACAAAACCAATCTCTCCAATAATAATTAAAAATACGATAATAATCAACAAAACAAACAAATAACAATTGAAAATCAATCCAGAAGAATTAACTATTTTGCCTATAAACGTTTAAATTTCAGTCGAAAGACAAAAAAATTGCGAATAAAGTATAACGAAACGAAATCACGATCGTCGAATTGGAAATTTCATTGGATCAGGCTTGAGTGAAAATCGTCGCGACATCGACAAAGACTGTCTTGCAACTAATTCGATTACTCACGAGCGAAATGAAATTCGCCATGACAAAAGGAAGAGAAGATGTCCAAGAGGGCTTTGACAGACCGGCTACTTTGACAGACCGAGTCTCTTAGGGCAAATTGAAACTACACACATACTGACACGCGAATCGGCTCCTTACCGTTTTATACTCCTAGGAATCCCTCCTCGCTCACAAAAAGGTAAAAGCGATCTTGATGCGCACATACTGATAGGACATTGGTTGGTACCCGACCATACAGAGCAGGGAGAAAGAGTCAACCTGATTTAACTCTTCACTTTTACAGGGAAAGCAATGGGTCAGACCGCGTGCAACTGACTATTCAGTGAACTATGAGGAACATGACCTACCTAGCGTAATTAGACTTTTTAATACATACAGAAAAGACTCTCTTTTTCCTCGAATTCAAAAACGGCTCTGTGTTCTTTTTTCCCTGTGGGACAAGCCTTGGTAACTAAAAAAAAGGAAAACAATATAGCAAGTTGAAGTTAATCCCTCATTTTTTCGAATCAATGTTTTTCTTTTTAAATTAAAAATTTAACGATAGAACGATTGATATTAACTAGGTCTAATAAATAATTTCACTGCCAACATGAAAATTATCTTGATCTTAACGCGTAGAGTGTAGAAAAAAAAGTAGAAATATCGCTGAGAAACACGTAAATACTTTCCAAGTGTGTAAGCGATCACACAAAGAGTATAATTACGAAGTTAAATACTGTTTGGATTCTTTAGTTCGAATGCGATTATAGTCATTGCTTCTCGGCAATCAACTGTCAATTGATAGCCTTCGACGTAGCAATAGCTTTCGTAAAAATCTGCCCCAGATTTCTATGCACTATCATTGCCAAGGTTAACTGATATTTGTCACGGTAGGTGGATAACTTTCCTCCGGCGAGAAACGAAACGAGCGTTACGTCTTCTTTTGCATTGCAAATACCATAATTTCCAATAATGCCCATTACATATTCAATAACATATACTATTTATCCCACAACTTTTTTTTTCGCGAACATTAAACCAACTGATCTATATTATAAATCTATATTTATATCTATATTATATTATATTATATTACATTACATTATAATATATTAATTATATCATATTTATATCTATATTATAAATCTATATTATGAAATTTCGTTCAGCGAAGATATACAATTATTATGAATTTTCAAATTCAAACTATTGACTATTTTTGACTATTTTTTGCCCGTGGTCTTCGATTATGTTTCATCGCGAGCTTACATTCGGAGAAATTACTGAAAGAAATATAGATTCGACAAGATTACAATTCGGCAAGATTAAGGAGATTCTCTGTTTATCACATGTAGTAACGTATACTGATACTTACTACGATATACATAAATAAAGTTGAATAATCGTTGCATAAGATTATTAATGAACACAATGGTGGTCGAGTCGTTCGCACGTAAACGTTTATAGGATCGAGATGGAGGAAGATGCACTTGTCTCTACTTCAATGCACAGTCGTTGAGAAAATGCTCAAGAACATCTTTCTCCAAGCAACGAAATTCGTAAACAACGGAAAGCACGCTTTACATCTCGCACAAAGTGCACGAGTTTCTTGAATACCAATCGCTTTCCGTACGAAGAAGAAAGTTTCGCGAAATTTTTCCTTTGGTGAATGAAAGGCGAATCCTGCTCGATCATATGAATCGGGATTGAATTCCACTCGAACGAGCGTCGATGGTGATTAATATCTCGTGGCAAGAAATCAGGTCAGTATTTGACGATGATCGTGAGAAAATTAACGAAACGTGTAATCGGCTTAATTAATTGCAAACAAAGTGCTAAAATTGCAGATAAGTAGAAAACAACGTCGAGAGAAAGAGAGTAGATCGTTTTGATGATAACGTGCTAAATTCTAATGGAAGATTGATCCTCTTGCTGCGAACGTCAATTATTATACAAACATGCTTCGACGAAGCGGACTTTCTCCCGTACGTGCTTAATTTACATCAATTAGTAAACATCGAACGGTACGTATCAGCCTGATAGTAGAATCGGCGTGTAATTTTTAGAGATTTAACAACGATAAAGGCCTATCGTTAAGTCCAAGTCACGCTCTTCGAGTTTTCATGACCTAATTTCGCTCTCGTTTCAACGAACGGGACGCTTTCATTCAAAATTAGAGCAACAAGCTTTCTGTTCAATTTTCTTATGTAATTGATGCGCAGACATTTTGTGAACACCCGTGCAATATCCGTTTTCGGATGCTTTGGAAAAGTATTTCAACGTTTCACCAGCATCGTTACTATCTCCATTAAGTTCCGATGACGATCATATTGGCGAAGAGAAACGTGCCTTTTTTTTTATCACTGAAAATGATTTTAATAGGGTAACCCAGAAAATCGAGTCTCTTCAGGGCTAATGCAACGCTAATGCAACGAAAATTAGCGATTGGTTGATTTGGGTCACGTGATTCGTAAAGGGGCGTGGGGTAGACTTCGAGTAGGAGTTACATATTAATAAAATTTTATGGCAAAAAAGTCGTCTTCATTTCCTAGTCAGAACGGTTGCTTTTGAGCCTTTCAGTGAGACGAATCGTACTAGGGTACAAGTCATGTAGTTTTTTTTCTGTTTTTTTTTTAATAAACTACACTTTACAGCATAGACTTTAATTATCTGAGCAAGAATTATATCCTTCCTTCTCTATGAAAGTATTCTGATTTTTTAGTACTTCATCTCGCGCGTGATTTTAATTTCCAACATCTAGAAAGAAAAATTTCGGATGGAAATTGAAGATTCGTGACCCAGTGGTTATAGAGGCAGCGTATGTAGATCGCAGTACGATGATCGCACGCTGTGTTCTGACATGAAAACCGGAATGACACGGCTACATCCTTGTCATTATCCTTCGCGATGCTTTCTACTTTCCGCTTGTATACAAGCTTGTTCACTTGAAACGTACGTACTATTGACCATGCACGTACGTCGATCAGCTGAATTCCAATAGGTCAATGGCAATGACCTAGGATACCTCGAGCTCATGAATTACAGATA
The DNA here is from genome assembly GCA_032399605.1 of Melipona beecheii. Classification (NCBI taxonomy): domain Eukaryota; kingdom Metazoa; phylum Arthropoda; class Insecta; order Hymenoptera; family Apidae; genus Melipona; species Melipona beecheii. The sequence continues at coordinate 3,131,117 of JAUCMO010000447.1, forward strand.
ATAAAACAGACTGCTGCAGTCTGTTGCTACAGACAGACTGATGTAACATTTTATTTCTCCATTTTTTCTCTCTCTGCAAAATGTATATTTTAAGTCGCAAAAATATTTAAAAAATATTTAAAATGGGGAAAAAAAAAGAGATGGGGAAAAGAGTGAAAGTTACGAATCACATCACTCGATCTTCTGTTCTAATAACGACTTCTCTTCGTCGAAATTAAATTGTAATTGTAACACGCACACGCGTAAATGACCTGTTGACACAGTTTTCTATTCCTTGCGAAAAACACATCTCCCAGATCGGCAAAATTGTCATTTTCTAAGAGGCCATTAGATGACCATGGAATGGTAAAAGTCGTACAACGCATAACAACGCGAGGCATCGGTACGACGCGAAGAAAGTAAAATGAAAATGGAAAGTGGACGGTAAACTAATTCCAAGAGGACGCTTCTTTGATGTCGTTGCATGTAGAACACCGTTTACCTTTTACAAGCCGTGTAACGAAACACGTGTGTTCGTGCTGCATGTTCATCGTTTTTCGTTGGGCGGTAAATTTAAATTTGTACTATCCTTTTGTAGAAAATTTTTTATTGTCGTTGTTGTTTTTTTCGATCGTTAATTGTGAAAATACGATTGACATAAAAAGAACGTAGTACGTGCGATAAATAAGGAATAATTAAGGTACGAGGTATAAGGTATAAACAGACGTGTTACACTTTCGAGCTCAGAAAGATTTCCGATGCGAAAGTAGCGAAGTATGTGGTAACACCGGTTGCAGCCTCAGTTTCGCGCATCTTCGCACGTGCTTGGCACAATTGAACAGGACGATAAGATAATTAGTAGAACAACGATAATTAGATGTTTTGGAACGTGATTTTGTGGTAAACGAGACAATTGTAACAATTGTAATTAATAATATCAGCCAAAATTTATAATTTATAAATTATAATCTTCTGTGTATTCGCGTCGTCCTCTCCTTTTTCCCGCGATTAAGATTGAATTCGTGCCAATAACATTGTTCTTGCGAGTGAGTGTACCTTACTCGTGAGAGGAAATTTGATTGAACGACAATGTAGCAAATTGTATTTTTTTGCGATGAGATCATATGGGAAACATAACCTATACCATCGATCGGGAAGATTCAAAATTTGATCGCGTATTGCTTGCTTGTCAAGTGCGTTATCAAACGATAACAAAACGTTATTTTGAGATCGAACCGACGACCATGACTTTTAGTAAGTACATACATTGACAAAATGTCAACACGTGACTTTTGTAGGATTTACTTTTTAATTGTAGAATGTTTAATTAAGATAGATTGATTCCATTAAATGAAATAAATGTTTTAATCTATTAAAAACCAATCAGTACTGAACAAGTATATAGGACAATAATCCTTCAAATACTGTGTTATAATATAAATTGCATGTTAAAACTAAGTATATTTAATAGAGAAATTAATCTTTTTTCCAGTTAGAATTATTACACCTGATAGTACAGAATACAGATATTTTCCTATCACAAAATCTCGCCTCAGACTGAGTGTGCAAGCTGCACATGATGCAAGAATTTCCTTACGTACACATTTAGGTGGAGAGTCAAATATATATGAGGTATGTATATTTTACTAGAAGTATTAAGCACAGTTGCGTATAACGTATAAGTATAAATGTATTCTATTCTATACTGGTAGATTATTATTGGAGGATGGAGAAACACAATGTCAGTGATAAAAAAGAATAATCAAGAAGAAGATGTGGCAGAAGCAGAAACAAGAAACATATTAAATGTTCGGCACATGTGTAGTATTTGGATTCAGTAAGGAATCAAATTATAGGAAGTTCTAAAGAAATTTCACTGTAATTAAGTCCAAGATGAACTGATATTCAATGTAATGTATTTTTAGATGGTACTGCGATGGTACTCTAAAAGTTGGCCATCAAAGTGGCGAAGTTTTCTTGTCGTACAAAGACAGAAATCCGTTTGTTATAAATTATATAGGAGTGAGCACTGCGTGGGGTGCAACTGGTGAATTTCTGATAGAAGGTAAATTGATCAAATGATGTTTCAAGCTAACGAATATGTTCATTCTGTATACATTCTTTTTAGAATCGCCATATACATCTCTAGTTGTCAGGCAACAAATGGTGGACACTTCTTACTGTTGGGCAGATTATAATGAATCAGATGGTCTTCCTCAAAATGCTGTAATGGCCTCGGAAGATGGTTTGTACATTGGTCGTGCTCATCACAGAGATTCACTTACACCTGGTGGTATTAGGAATAATATATGTACAATTCCATGGGGTGGATCTTCTCATAATAAAAAGGATTTTCAAATATTGTGCGGTAAACAAGTAAACTGGGTAAAATCATGGGAAGGCAGTGTTCCTTTATATGCTCTTCCTGCCGGTGAATCGGAAGACGGCTATGCTCTTTTTATAGGCAGAGTTCTACACGACGGTATATATCACGTAGGAAAGATACAACCGAATCATCAAGCATGTTATATACCCATGAACGGACGCGAAGAACGTTATATAGATTATGAAACTTTGGTCGTTTATGATTACTACACCACGGAATATGTTGGTAGATAGGTTCTTCCACGTGAAAAATATTTATTTTTTATACAATGATGCAAAGTATTTTTTTATGTCGTAAATATGTAATTGTATCCCTAGTTTAATAGGAATAACGTATAAATTTAAAATAGAACTATAAATGACATCATAACGGCTTTAAAGAATTATTACGATATTGTATATTTACTGAGAGATTAAGTTTTGTACTTGTACGTATTTATTCGTACTTTATGCATTTGCACGATTACGGATATCACGTTCGATGTCTAATGGCTATGTCATTTTAAATCCAAACATTTTTCGAATAATTGACAAAATAACTAATAGATTATTTATGATTTTAAAAAATATAAAATACACAATTTTAAGCATAAGCATAAACATTGTAGACGATCAAAAATAAATTTACAAAATAAAAAAAAAATTCTAAAAGTATTCTACATATTACATATACATTGGAAATGATAATTTCCAACTAATGATACGTAATAATTGTAATAATTATAAATACTGTGTAATAAATGTGCTGGTACGACAAATATTTATTAAAAAAAAGATTTATTTATACTTTTTTTAAATTTATACATGTACAAACAAAATTGAATAAATTTGAATCTACTAGTGCAATTGATATTCCTCTATCAATTGAATAAGTAATTTAATATGTAATTTATGATATTTAATAAAAAATTATGCTGAAGTACCTTTTATGTACAAGTAATTTACATCCATAACTTTGAATCAAATATGGCGCGCTTTTCTATCAGTTCGATGAATTGCGCAATACAAAAAAAACGCAATGCGTAGAACGTTTACATCATTCTTTTCCGAAATTTGTTTGTTAAAAATTGAATATTGAGTAAATGTTATCAGTTATTTAACAAAAGAAAAAAGTAAATATATAAATACAAGTGTCTTTATTCAAATAAATCAAACTTACCGTATTTGCGTGCGCCGTTTTGAATTTCGCGACACATGTAACGTTTCGAAGTTTTCCTCGCAATCAACCAATAATCTGTATAAACAAAAACAAAATTTTCAAATATATATATATATATATATATATATATATATAAAACAAACAAATTATATAAAATGAGATAACAATCAAGATCAAATACCATTCTACATTTACTGATAATTACGAATCATAACAACCAAAAAAATGATCAAAGAAAAAGAAGTAACTTAATGTTAAACTAAAGAAGTAACTAATGATAAGTTGTGATAATATTCGGTAAATTATTAAATAAAAACATACACTAATTGTACATTGTTAACTGCACCGTGAATATGCACTGTGAGAAAACGATAGTGAAAATGTTACACAGTTTAACGGCACGCAAAGCGATACATCCCAACTCCACAATTTTTGACAATAGACTAACCTCCCGCGTCGCGAACAAATTTGGCGGGGATACAAACACGTATTACGAAACATCATATGGAATTATTATGCGAAATATTTTGAAATTTAAACTAGCACTGTATTTGAGAGTTGATTATTATGATTATATAGGTAAAATTTGAAACATCTAAAATGTATATGCGAGATACAAGATACAAGATATTTTATATATATATATATATATATATGATATGTATATGTATATTTCGCATGATTAAGAAAAATACTTAAAGAGTTAATTATATTAATAAACTTCAACATTCGATGGGAACATTTTTAACGCTTGAAAAATTTTTTATTAAATATACCGGCAGAGTGGTATATTTATAAATATGCGCGAAAATTTATAATTTTTGTATCGGATGAGATTAATTCCACCATTTCACCGTTAGATGGTTATAGCGTTTCATTGTCTATAATACGATCAAAATTTAATTTGCAAACAAAGATTATTTGTTAAGATGCTTGCAAGCTTAACTTGTAAGCTTATAAACTTTTTTAAATTGCAAACTCTCTTAAATTAAATGCCTAGCTTCGTTCCTTTGTTCCACTTACAAAGATCTACAATGCGCATGCAAAGATTTATAAATTCTGCTCAATAAATTGAAATTCAATTGCAATAATAATGAAATTCTTCAGTTTCTTTAATGTATATAATATATTCATAAAAGTATTCATTTTAGTCAATAACAGTCACTATAATTAGGAATATTTTTTGCTATTCGTGTTGTCTTTATTTCGATCTCGAATTTACGTTGAATGCTCCCTCTATATACCTCTCGAATCATAGTATTATTTTTTTTGTATCGCTTGACAGCAAATAACACAGCAGTGAAAGTAATTAAATATTCATTGTTGTCTACATAATTCACGTATATTAAACACGTCTGACGATACCTGTTTTGTATTAAACAATAGTTAACCGTGTAAGACAGATCGAAATGTTCAATCAAAGCGGAGGACTACAAACTGGCACGTCGACCACTTCTAATCCAATGCAAGATTATGAGGTTGTTTCTCCACCAGATGATTCTGTCTCCAGTCTCGCGTTTAGCCCTGCTTGTATTCCACAAAATTTCCTTGTCGCTGGCTCTTGGGATTGCAATGTGCGCTGCTGGGAAGTTGAACAATCTGGTAAAACTGTTCCTAAATCGATGCAATCCATGCCAGCTCCGGTTCTTGACGTTTGTTGGAGTGACGTAAGTTCATTGAACCTTTCATTTTTAACAAGATGTTAATATTTTATTCTTTGAGATAGGACGGGACAAAAGTATTCATGGCATCTTGCGACAAAACTGCAAAGTGTTGGGACTTGGCCTCAAATCAGAGTATTCAAGTGGCAGCGCATGATGCACCTATTAAAACTTGTCACTGGATTAAAGCAAGCACATATTCCTGTCTTATGACTGGTTCTTGGGACAAAACATTGAGAGTAAGTTTTTATATATATGTTGTTTGTAATTATTATATAATGTATGTGTTAATAATGTAATGCTTTACAGTTTTGGGATCTGAGGAGTCCTAAACCAGCATTGATTATAAACTTGATTGAAAGATGCTACTGTGCAGATGTTGTATGTATATGGAATATTTATTCTTTATTATATCTGCAATAACAATTGCTCGGAAATTGTAACTAATATTCAACTGTTACAGGATTATCCAATGGCAGTAGTGGGAACTGCTGGACGTGGATTAATTGTTTATCAATTGGAAGGCAGTCCTCGAGAATACAAATCAGTAGAACTGAATTTAAAATATCAGTATCGATGCGTCGCCATTTTTAGAGATAAGAAGAAAGTACCTACTGGTTTTGCAATTGGCAGTACAGAGGGTCGTGTGGCGATACACCATCTGAATTTAAGTTCAAAGGAAAATTTCACATTCAAGTGTCACAGAACAAATGGAACCCCTAATGGATACCAAGACATTTATGCAGTCAGTATGAATTTAATCAAGTTATTCTATAAATTGTTCAAAACATTTTAATATATAATAGATCTAATTTTTTTAATGCTTAGGTAAACGATATTGCATTCCATCCAGTTCATGGTACTGTTGCAACTGTCGGAGGTGACGGTACGTTTGGATTTTGGGACAAAGATGCAAGAACTAAACTGAAATCTTCAGAACCTATGGAGCAACCAATTACTCGGTGTTGCTTTAATCACAATGGACAAATATTTGCATATGCCGTGTCGTACGATTGGTCAAAAGTAGTTATTAATCTCCTTATACAATTAAATTTTACATAATCAAATGATTATTTTCTTATTTCTTATATACATAAAATGAAAATATTTATTTTATTTCAGGGTCACGAGTATTATAATCCAGCGAAAAAGAATTCCATATTCCTTAGACCCTGCTTCGAAGAACTAAAACCTAAAGCGTCGCCATAAGATCAGAGGGACACCATATAATCAGGCTAAAAAGTTTCTGAATTCTGATGTGTTTTAAGATAATAGATTTTATAATTACAGAAGATACGTTTACATTAATAAATTATAGTTTTCCTATCTTCTCTTTAGTTATACAAGTTTTCCACTGTTACGTCATTATAATACATTGTAAATAGCTTCGATATACAATACAATTGTAGTTTACATTTTTTATCATATATATATTTGACTATTTTTCACACAAGCTCATTGTACAAAGATGTATATACATACGAGAAGAGTCTTGTTCTTTTTTCACGAGTATAGAAATGTAAAAAAATAATTCCGATAAAAACTCTTACAATATCTTGAAACTGACACAAAAATTAAACTATTTTCTTGATTAGTTAGTACTCTTTTGAAATAAAAAAATATTAATGCATTTTGATTTTTTAAATGAATATTAGTATTATCAATTTTAAAGACAATTTGTTAAAATTGAAAATTCGACAAAATAAAATTTTTTGGCTTGTAAACACATTTTTCTATTAAAGTGAGTTGTACATTAATAGCAAAAACTGAATTTATACTTCTATTGTTCATATGTCATTTTCTACCTTAGAAAGAAAAAAAATGATCGAAAAAGAAATACTCTCTTTCAAAAAGGAAATATCTTCCCCCAAACGAGTTGAATTTTTCCATACTACTTCATTTTCGATCAAAATGACTCTTATGGTAACTTTTATATTTTATATATATATATAATTACGTAATTTAACGTTTATTAAAGTGCTATGCTATCAAGGTATCTTCTTGAGTAATTTAAAAAAAAGAGACGCAATCGTTTTATAAGAAATACAACATTTAGTTTATTTTGCGAATTCCTAAGCAATAACTTCCTAACAATACCGCGAAGAAGAATCCGGTGGATCTATGCTTTTTTCAACGTATATTGTCCTATTCGATGTGTTTACAAAAATTAACATCTGCTCGATTGCGAGTCTCGTTATACGCGTTCTTCCCAGAGAAGAAGCGTTTGGAAATTGAAATTGATCAAAGGAAGTTCAAGGATATTTAAAGTTTGGAGAATTGGGCGAGTTGGACGTGATTTTGCGCTATATATCCAGAGGAAAAAGTAAAGAAAAAGGAAAAAAAACGTTACATGACTTCCTTTTTAACATCACATTTCTCAAATGATTAATATTAAAACGATATTAATTAATGATTATTACTATCGATTAAGAATTAGATAATATAATTATTAATACTAATAGTGTACAACCATATGTTTTTTTTTTCTTGTGGGCGTTAAGGATATAACATCGTGAAATGGTTTTTTTCTCATATTTAGGCTCATGTCTAATCGGTTTCTTGAATAATATTACTCTCTGTTTTACATTCGCTCATTTTACATACACCCATTCACACACTTACATATAACACGGTTCTTTTTCTTTCTTTTTGTTCTTTTTTTTTCCTTGTCTCGCGTACAGATCCATGTATTCTAGATTTCTGGCAGCTTTCTTTCACACATAATATAAGGAAATAAACACGTACTCGGAATACAGGCACACTTCTCCATCACTTTTCCATTTGCCTTTTCTCGTCATGGCAACAATTCGTTTCTGTTTTTCCTTCCCTACCCCCATATCTGAATTTTTTTTCAAGAGCAGCTAGAGCGGCTTCGAGTCGCAATTATATTACATATTTATTTCAGCCCGCTGCATTCTCTCTTTTCTCACTTTTTCAACGATGAATTACATTGAATTCTTATCCGTTATCTCTTAACTGGTAAGATCCTTAACTAAAGTCCGATTTTTTTTTTTTTCTTAAGTCTTTCCTTTCATCAGGAATTATCATTAAGCTCTGCATCTCTCTCTTTTTTTCTTTTTTTTTTCTTTTTTTTAAGATTGTTCAACAAAATAAACTCTAGCGACGAATCATCAGTAATTACATCGTTAATTTTACGTATATACATACGCCTTCAGTTTTAATATGTATATAGCGGAGTAAAAATTTATATACTAAATCTTGAGCGAAGATCAATCGGTACTTTTACAATTATTTTATCGATGTTTTAATTATTTTCCTCTTTGTTATTCATTTGCTTGTGTTTTTTTTTTTTTAATATTTCTTATTTCTTTCTTTTGTTTTGGTTTTGTCTTCGCTCTTCGATTTTCGTGCAAAATCACACAAAATTTATTCAACTCTGCAGAAATGTTTAGGCGAAACCAAATCCTTCGCTGCATTCATGGATCGCTTTCAATAAATTCGTGCGAAGTTTATCATACGTTTCATAAACGGGTAGATCTAGCTGATTAAAACTACAAACCATAATACGAAAAGTTAGATTTAAGATTCAAGGAAATTTGAAAGAAAACATGAAATAGGAAAAAATGAATGTTAATTTACCATGTATGCGCTGACGGAAGCCTATCTGTCGATCTATCCTCACGATGAATTTGGAACTTTTGTATACCATTCATTCCTTCCAAAGCAGCAAAGCCTTGTAACGGCACTTTCGAAGTCCCGGTGACGAACTGCAAAAATTTAGCTCTATCTGCTTGATCGAAACCTCGTAATGCTCGCCAGAACCATTGAATCTAAATTTTGAAATGGAAACATTTATTATCAATATTAAAAGAATGATTCAGATTAAGAGAATGTTTTTGGATAAAGTGATGTAGTTGCCAAATACTTACTTGTAAAGAATTTGCATTATATTTATGATATTCAGTATTAGCTTTAAGATCCTCAATATCTACATTGGGCAATCCACTAATTAACAATTCAAGTTCTTGTTCATTGAATATAGAGATCAGTCGTTTCGGAATAATATCATAAAAACCTTCTAGGAACGCATTCAACCTGTATAAATAAATTAAAAGTAAGATTAAAGTTATGTCAAATGTGAATTTTTAAATGGTCTGAAAGCTAACTTTTAGGTCACTCACTGTTTACGAATTGCTCCAGTCATTTTCATTTGACACACGAGCCGAATGTACTCTAATTTAGTTTCTTCAGTAACTACAATGTTACGCCCGTTCGGTATTAAATCGCGCACATCATTCACACCGAATTCGTTTACCTAGTGACGTGAATTAAAAAATTACACACTAATTTTTATCACTATGATAAGTACTTTAAATACTTTCATGAATTAGTGTATATCTGGAAACTACTAATAATAATAAATAAATGAAAATCGAGATTCATACCTCCGTAGAGAAGGTTAATTCGTATCCAAGATCAGCAATATTATGTTCCGTGAGATATACAAGTCCTTTGTAAAAACTGTAATCCTCACTTTCCATATCTGTGTGTTTCACCAATATTCCCAAAATGTGTTTGTAAAAACTGCGCGTGAAGTAACATTCCAATAGTTTGTTGTCATAAATTGCTTTAGCTATAATTATTATCATTGATATTAATTATTCTTCTTCTTCTCGTGTGTTATTGAAAGTATAAAAGGAAAGACTCACCGATGACTCGACCGACAAATTTATAGTAACACAAATGGTTAGGGTTGCAGTGCGAAGAAGAGTTTATCATATATGTAACTCGATCGCCAGGGCTTACAGTGAACAGAGCGTACATAGGGTTGAAAATCTCTCTAGAAATAATAACGTACCACTCCCTGAGCAATCCTCCAGCATCTTGTCCTTCTTCACCTAAAATAAAATTATTTTCAAATAAAATAAAACGAAATAAACCTGAAATAATTTACTAAAATTTTGCAATTTTATATTTTAGTGAGCGATATAATAATCTCTATGTAGTTATTTACCTTCAAATACAATGTAAAATCGATTCTTCCATTCATCGGCATTACGCCTGTGAAGCTCACGGAACGAATCTTCGAACACATTGTTCCTGCGAACATGCACTGCCAATTCTTCCCTACGAATACCTTCATCCATTCGTTCTAATTCCGTTCTGAAATATCGTCTTTTTACGTCGAAATCGAGAACTCTTGTGTGATCCACTAACACAGAAAATGGTCCATCTGCTAGATGCGTAGTCGTTTGACGGAGAATTTGATTTAAGACAGTTCTGTGCGTTTCTGTAATAAAAATACAAAGACTTTCATTTCTTTTCTTTGACATTTTTCTCTAACTGCGCTAAAATAGTTAGTAGTACAGATTATCACAGATAATATATCTTAATATCATACCGGCAAATTTGAGGAACTTAAGTTGGTCCGGTGGTAGCGTCTTCTGTGGCGTAGGTTGTATGTCCCAAGAAGTATTAATAGTAGCTTCTGATTGAGACGTGCCTTCATTGTCCGAATAAATTGGTGAAACAGGTGTTAAGTCAGGGACAACTTCGCGAGTCTCTGTGTTTGTGTTTAGATGACGATCTCGAGAAGTACTCGATGATGAATGTACTAGGAAAAATGCTTCCACCGCGGGCTGTAAAATGTAATCACAATAAACATATAAATTCATGTTTAAAAGACAAAACTAGAAAATGTAGATATTTTGTACCTGCAACACTAAAACTGCATGTTGATCCGGAGTATATTCCAATTCTAATAAACAAGCGCTGAGTGTCTCCCATAGATGGTCTAGTACTAAGCTCTCACTTAATAATGGAAGTTTGTCTTCACCTGTAAATTTTACATTGTAAATGTTAATTCATTGGTAATTTTTATATTTGTGAATATATAGAATTACAAATTACCTGACTCTGAAGCTTGGTTAGTATTTCCAGTATCTACAGAACTTTCGGAACTTTGATTGGCTGAAAATTGGGTATTAAAAACAAATTCAATAATCATGTTTACAATGATGATGTTTCAGTAACAAGTAAGAAAGTAGGATTATCAAACATACATGTTTTCTTACTGTTTGCTAAACGTACTGCTTCTCTTATTTGTACAATCACTTTAAGTATTCTTAAGAAAAATGCTTGACTAGAAGTTTTGCTAACAAGAGCAGCCATGGATGGTAACTGAAGATCGCTACCGGCTTTAACTTTACTTGGTGCAGTTATAACTACATTCTCGTTAGTGAACCTATAACAAATGTAACATCACAACAATAAAATATAAATGTGATTTGACACTAATGTAACAAATAGGAAAAAAGAAGTAGTAATCTGGAGCACATGTATATACCTATCTAAAAGAACCCAACGAGAACCGCCAGTACTGGTCGAAGGTTGCTCTTCGATAGAATTTCGTCTGAGTTCACGATTCAGAACTTTCAATTCCATCAATAAATCTTTTATGTGTTCACAGACGACATTAGCTAATTCCATAGCACCTTCCAAAAGCAATTTCAATATCTGTGAAGAAAGTGTTTCAAATCAGTTTCTTTCTAAAATTTACTTTCTAAAGAATATATAAAATAATAACGGAATTTAACGAAGACACTACCAATTGTCTGGTAGGATCAGGACAATGAGACAAATTAAGCAGCAGAGCTGTTGCATCCTCGAGCCCCTCTTCAGAACAACTTTTGCTCGTCAATACTTGTACAGCCAATTTCAGATGTTCTTCCGGCGCAGCGATACTTTGTTCTTTATTTACATCTGTCCTCTTGTTCTTGTTTCCTTCTTGTCTACGATACGGATTCACTTCCGTTAATCCGATCGAAATTAATGACAATAATTTCAACACTTTGTCCGTCAGTTGACTGCTGCGTTTAATGACCGACCAGTTAAGCATTGAAATTAATTGGCCAAAAGCAGAGGATTCGAACGTGGTCGTATTATGTTCGGAATCATTTCCCAAGTTTGAATTTGAATGCGATCTTGCAACCGATTTTCCTTTCTTTGAGGCACACGAGTCTAGTTTCAATAGCATATCCCAGAAATCTGGCTGATCGCTTTTTCCAGGTTTCGACGTGGATTTAACTTTCGAACCGGTTTCTTCTTTATTACTCGAGTCTTTCTCTTTGTTACTTTCTTTCTCGTCTGTCTCTTTTGATTTAATTGGCACAAAATAGCCAGGAAAACCTTTAGCCAACGATATTAGTAACTCTAACGTATGTCTGAAAAAATATTACCGCATTTTATTACACATTCTACAAATGTTCATAAAAACATCTATCGTTGAATAAATGAAGAATTTGATCAACTCACCTACATACTGTAGGTGCTGCTTGTGGATGAATGGCAATGCTACTGCCTTGTCTTTCTGATTTTTTACCACCGTGTCTGACAATGTGGAAAACGTTTGCTCTACATCCAAGTGCAGCATCGATGCTAATGTTTAACCATGACTGTGCATTGCTTCTTTGGTCAAATATCTTAGGGGCACTACGAGAAATTCGAAATTACGTATACAAGTTTCCCATAGTAAATGTTTGGATATTTTTGTAAATGAACAATAATATCTTACCAATAATCGTGGTGCATCATGGGCACTAAACTTTTCCTTCTGAATTTTCCACCAAAATCCATAGCTATATCTTTATTTTCATCGTTACTTCTTTCCATGATACTTAGTAAGGCTCTAACTACCCACTCCCTTGTGCTACCGTGATAGCAAAGATTCCTGATAACTCTATGAAGCCTTAACGTATTAATTTTTGGTTCATCAACAAACAATAATACCAATACACAAGCCATTGACTCATGATCCAATAATTGTCTGCCTCTGAGTCGTAGACCGGCTCCGTGATGCGTTATACTAGGATCACCATGTGCCCATGACTGCCATCCTCTTTGTGCTACGGTATGAATCGCATAACGTGTACCGCCACCTCTACCTGTTATTTAATTAGATTTTTCAAATATAGTTAAGAAAGTTGCAAAAATGCATGATGATTATATTATTTACCTCTACTAGAATTTCGTAATATGGATAAGGCAGCATTTCCTTGGCTAACGTGATTAAGAAATCGGTCTTGCATTATGTGTCTGTTTCGAGCTTCCCATTCTCTTCGAAGATTTTGAGCTTCTTGGGCTAAATCTGGCGGAAGAACTGATATCTGTGATTCTTCCATGTCAGTTAAAATCTATAAATATAAATTACAAGTGAAAAGTTAATTGGTTCTGAAATACTCTAACGAAACGCGAGTAAAAACTTTTCTGTTCATTTCACTGACCGCTTGTCGAAGAGAAGGTTGCAAATTCTGGAAAAATGCAGCTGCGTCAACCGGATCTTCTGGATTGGCGCTTGCAGCTGCGTGTCGTTGTTGTTCTAAACGTTGTTGTGCAAGAACTTCTTCTTGAATTGCTGGAGGCAAGGCAGCTAAGAACTCTGGATTGACTTCTACCGGACCGGTTAATTCTTCAACTACAGTTGCCTGTGCTCGTTGTCGGATTCGTTGAAGCCTTTAAAAATTTTCGAACAAGCGATAAGTTGATCAAATTATAAATATATAAATCTAGTACGATAAGTACCTAAGTTGTTCGGCAATAACTTCATCACGCATATCTTCTGGTAACGCGGCTAAGAAAGAAGGATCCACACCATCTGGTAATTGTTGTTCTTGAGATTGTTGGTTTTGTTGCTGCCGCTGCTGCGATTGTTCTTGAGACTGTTGTGGCTCTTGCTGTTGCTGCTGTTGCTGTTGTGGCGGTGATTCTTGCTGTTGTTGCTGCTGTTGTTCTGGCGTTTCTGGATTAATATTTTCAGATGCGGAAGTGGTGGGTCCTTGATTCAATATATTCGCGCTATATCAGAAAAATAAAATTAATTTTTGTACAAACATTTTTTAATTTTAATACAAACACAAATCAAAGATACTTACTTTCGTTCGACATTTGATTGACTGTCGTCTGTAAGAATTCTTATCCATTCGGACGAATCACTTTCTCTCAGTAAATCTTCATTAGGTTCCTGACTGAAATCAACAACTATGGACGTATTGGGTCGACTAGATGTTTCGTTGGTATTAGATCCTTCAATGTTTCGTTCAGATTGTCCTGTAATGAGTTATTTATATTGTTAAAAATAATTATTTGCATTGGAGAAAGAAATGATTAGAATATAAAATTAATTTGAAGTAAATTGAATTACTTAATCTGCTTGCTTCAGATGCACAAGGTCCAAGCACAGAATCCACTATACTCTCGGCTAGTTCTAAAGCTGAATTTCGATTACTCATTCGAGGATCTCTGGGTTCTGTCGGTTGTTCTTCCGGCGGTGGAGGTGGGGGCCGTTCTTCATCTTCTTGGATTGTTGCATCCATTTCACCAGTCACGTCTAAATTCGTTAATATTCAATATATAATTCATATAAATATATGAATACGTTTGATCAATCATGAATGTATGAAAATCATACCAATTATATCTTCATCGAGAGTACGTTCCAATCGTGGCGTTTCTACGCAGGTTTCAAAAGGAACAAAATTATTCGTATCTTGTCTTTGCGATGTCGACGCAGTTGATATCTGTTCATCCATGGATATTATAGTAGAAGAACCAGCTGAAAGAAATATTATTGGCAATAAATATACATATAAATTATTTGCGAAATAGGATTAAAATAATTATTTATAATTAACATACATTCTGTATTATTTAAGTGATCCTTCCCATCTTTGTTATCTTTTTCACCTTTCTTTTCAGAAGTGTATTGCATTTTACGTCTCTCTCGTCGCTCTCCTAATTCTGCGTTCCTACGTTTTTCCAGCCCAGGAATTAATTTATGTACAACACCTTTAACCAAAAGATTATTCTATTTTATCAACTTTCATTTTTCTTAAAAAAAAAAAAGAAAAAAAAATAAACATTTGTAACTTTCCCTTCAATATTGATACTTACCGACGCAACAATCTGTCTGAGAATCTCCATCTAATAACTTGCTTTCTTCGATCCACCAATGTAAGGCAGTAGGAGTATTATTCACAGTGCTTGTAAGATTAGACCCAAAAAGATAACCAGATTGATCCTAAAAGAATTTTTATAAATGAAATAACACCTATGATAAATTTAGTAAATTTAACAATCGTAATCTACAAACCACAAAGTCTATTTGTTCTTCTTCTTGATTCGTCAGTATTCCAACACCGTTATCCATGACGACAACACGTGTATCCCGGAAACTGGAAGCCAGAACCTGACTGGCAGACAATGGGAACCCTTGTCCAGCCGGGCCTAACAATCTACATTTACAAATACAACATAATTTTATTTTTGCATAAAATACATTGAACTTAGATTAACTTACCTTTGCAGTATTACTGGTGGATTTGGATTTCGTGGATTTGGTAACTGAAGATATTGATATCTTCGTGGCCGTACAGTTCTCTGACCTCTAGTGTTAGCATCCAAACCGCTCTGTGGTATTAGCAACGAGTGAGAATTAATACCTGCATAAATAAACAAAAATCCCATATTACCTATTTTATCATTCTATGAAAAATTTATTAAAATATTATTGTCAAGCCACTGTATACCGCAATTTTATGCTCACCACTACTTTCAGAAATAGGAGGGCTTTCGAATAGGCCCAAAGGAAGAGGAAATGTTGTGCTCCATGGAAGACTAGATCGTGGTGTGACCGTAGTCGAGGAATTCACATTATCCTGATTATCAATATTATGTCGTATCATTACAACACTACTACCGTCACGATCCGTAGATGGGATCATTCGGAATACACCACTTTCTCCTACGTCCTCGTAAAATTCTATTCCATCTTCCTCATAATTTGAAGATCCTTCTTCTTCTTCCTCTTCTTCCTCTTCATTTTCTTCTCCTGATAGGTAATGTATTAATTTCACAGAGTTCAGCTGAATACAGTGGCTATCAAAAATAAAATTTAATAAAATTACCGTCATCCTCTTCCTCTTCCTCTTCATCCTCATCATCTTGTACCTCGTCCTCATTATCGTCGGATGGATTGCTGTCTGAATCTGAATCAGAGCTCATCAAATCCTCCTAAAAAATAAAATTATATTCTCAAAAAATAAAGACCTAATAAAATATCTATATTATATCATACTTTATATTAAAAGATATTAAAAGATCACTATGTTCTATAATTTTTATCCTCCCCCCCCCCAAAAAAAACTGAATAAAAATCTTATTTCTTCTTCCAAGTTTCTTTTTCTTTTTTTTTCCAGGACGACTTTCAAGACAAATATACAAAGATTAAAAAGAACTCTTACCGTAGCATCTCGAGTTGGATCAAAGTCAGCTTCCCCATCCCGTATTGCAAGACTTTCCTCATCAATGTCCATTGGCCTGTGCGGTCGAGAAGACTGATCTTCCGTCACGCCCGGCCCGTCCCTGGAAAATAGTACACTACTTGATTATAAGTACAGTAGCTTATATGAAGTTAAAATTATAGATATAGATATAGATATAGATATAGATATAGATAAAGATATATATATGTATATGTATTTATTAAAATTTTCGCACTATTAATTACATTAATATTTTATAGAAATAATTTCACAAAAATATAAAAACATTATATATGATTACCTTTCAAGAAGCTGATCCATAATATCTTCCAAAGCAGCTTCATCCTCGTGTACTTGGCTCTCTGAAGTGGGTTCCAAACTCTCAGCAGTGACAGATATGTCATGCTCCGTGTTCTCTGCATCCTCGTTCGTTTCCTCCCCAACAGCATGTGTCGCCTCAGACGTTGTAGTTCCTGTTTGTTCTCCGATAGGTTCCTCTTGAACCGTTCTACTTTTTGGTTTAGAAAATTTACTGTTAACAGCACCTGGCATTGGTTGATTTATGATTCTCGATAGCGTTTCCAACGGCTTTAGAGCTGCATTGATAGTAGCAGCCATGTTTGGACTTGAAAGATCCAAACTGTGAGGAATCTTAGCCAGATCGGTAATTATTCCTTTTCTCAGCATAATTCTGACAATATAATTGACATTGTTGTACTGATGCATCTTTAAAGAGGTTCTCAATTGATTGTAGGAAGTTGGTGGGCAACTATCGATCATCGTAGAAATCAAACCAACTAACAGCTGAAGCTGTGCATGCTTCTCAGTGCTTTCAGGGAGAGCCAAGGTTCTCGTTAAGGCTGCTTTCACTTCAGTCACTAAAGTGGTTTGTACATCTGGAGAATGGTTGCAAGAGGCAATAGCAGCTATCAACATTCTCGCCATACTGCTGCATTGTTTGTCAGTTGAATTCTCTGGCGACATCGGCAAAAGCTTGTCTAGAAGGAAAGCAAGAGCTGTCGTATATTCAGGTACCATTTCACTCTGCCCTCCTCGATACACGTGCTCTGTGATCAGACTTGCTACCGCGCTGTATGAGCGAACGCTCTCCGCGAGAATTTTTAGAATAGCTGATTTTGTCAGCAAAGGTTTCTCTGCCTCTTCCGGTTCCACTTTACTGTTGCTGCTGTTGTCCGGGTAAATCTTCATCGGTATTATTTGAGAGACTTGGTCCTCGTCGTCGATGGTATCATTCGGTGTCGTTGTGTTATTTCTAAGAACGTCACGTCGAGAAGATGAACCTCCCACGTTGGAATAGGTCGCCTTCTTCTCCGGACTCCTCGTTGGCGTCGACGACTTTTCGTCAGAAACAACCGGCATTGGTTTTATAAGAGCATTCAGAAGATCCTTCACAACGGATATAGAGGTTTTCTCTACCATTGGCATCACCGACGAATGACTTGGTGGAAGTGCTTTTACGATTAATCTATTGTCGTCGTCTTCCTTTCCCAATAATCGTATGTCAACTCTTAAAATGTTTTCACAAACCTCTCTGTAAACTTCTGGATTGCGGCAAACAGCGCTATTGATCTGACGCGTCATGAACAAGATCTCTTTGCACGCTGGAGGAATATTTCCCTGAGTGCGACTACGGATTACTTTTTCCATGGCTAATCGAAGAGTACATGGTTCTTCCAAAGCGTGCCTTATCAGGAGGGTGCTCAAAGTTATGCATCCAATGAAACTACTCGCTTGCGACATTTCCAGGAGAAGTTTCACGCCACCTTCGCGTACGAATATTCCGGCATTTTCGTAGTCCCTTGTAAGTCTCAGACAAACTTTCATGGCCGCGTGTAAAGCATCTCGATCCACTGGAATAGCCATCAGCCTCACACAGGCACGTATAATGCTCGGAGCCATACTAGGATCTAATCCTTGCAGAACTGTGTTCCGTTTATCCTCCACTCGATTTTCATCGGTGTCCATATTCGAGTCAGAACTAGATCCACCATCTTCGTTCCCAGTATGTAATTTAAAGCCCATCGTGATGGGTCTTCTGTTAGCGCTCTCTTCGTTAGTTTGAGTCATACAAGAGAAATTGATCACGTATCGTCGCCGGTTGCACGTTACTCTAGTACTCGATTCACCAGCCCAGTATGCATCGTTAATTATTCGATTATTCACTGGAGAATATAGATTCCATTTTCCTGTGCTCAGATCAAACCACTTCCACATCCTGGTTGTTACCTTGTACATCAGTTCTTTCCTCTTTGTTAGTACCGCCACTTTCTCCAAACGCTCAATCAGCAACAACAAAGGTGCAAGCCACTTTCTAGTTTTCGCGGATGACGCGTCCTTGTTACTCTCTTTGGCGATCTTATTTTTACTCGCTGTCAACGGACCCTCGCTCACCACTAGCAAACGTACGAGTTTGTTCAATATAGCGTACTCTTCCACAATCTGGGCGCAGGGTACTCGCATCTCCTGGAACGTTCCCTCGAAAAACATCGTATACAGGTAAATACGTCCAGTAACTTTGTTAGCTTCTTTGCACTCTACTAATTTTACTCCAGCGTTCGGATCATTGCTCTCGGCAACTTCGATCAAATAATCCACCAGGCTGCCAATTTCTTTCATGAGTTGTCGCAACATATTATCACGCCATTCGTCCCCATTTCTCTTAGCGATGGCGACCAGTAAATCGCAGATTCTGTATACTGTGTCAGGCATGAGGTCTAACAAATTCAGGCACTGGCTCAAAGCGTTCTGCGTGAATTTGTCTATACTCTCTGTAATGGTGGTAACCTCACGCGTAGTAGACTCTTCCGCGCTAAAAACTTTTCGCGTTTCCGTCGTTTCACCAAGCGACATTGCTATCGCGTGCATTATTTGATCATCGTCTACCAACTCCAAATCCATTATGAGATCCTGCCCGCTTACATCGCTCGTTGGCACATCCGATCTACGTAGGGTAGCCGGATTACTTAACAGATAATCAGTGGCCTGTTCAACCGTTAACGTATGGAGCAAAGCTTCTATACAATGAGTTCTGCTGAAACCCATATCCATTAATTGTCTGAGATGTTCCGGATTTACATCTGCTTCTGGTTCTTCTCTACGATCAGATATCGTTCCACCCCTACCAATTCCACTAGTTCCACTGCTACTACCACTGACACCTCCTTCATTGTTCTCCTCTTTCTCAGCGTGTTCCTATAAAACAATTACGTTTGAATAATTGTGATACTTTAGGCTTGTATGTTTTGCGCAAATATTTAAGATATACACATACCTTGATGATTTGCTCACTTCGTAAAATATGTCGTAAAATGGATAATATAAGTTCTGTCATGTGAACTCCATAATTTTTCAAAGGTTTCTTTCCCCACATTAACATCACTGCCTCGAAAGCTTCCTACAATTGATTAGAAATACAGATGTAATTTGTCAATGATACACTTGAAGTATCTTACACATGTTGTGTCAAAACTAACCTTATGAATGTCCGTGAGATATTTTATAGGATCGAATGTTTCGTACACTTTGTATATTCCAGTGCATTTTGAAGAAACAACGTATGGCGAGTCGAGGAGTGTCTTAGGGTTCACCATTTTTTCTAAGATCATAAGCCAACCATCTAAGAACTCTCCGGTACAGTCAGGCAAATTCGGGTGTTCTAATCCTTCAGACAATGGGAACTGTCCTCCTCCAGATAATACCCAATGGAAAGCGCTAAAATTGTACAACAACATCCCGTTATTTAAAACTGTTTTATATAAACTTGTATGAAAGACTTTAAGATTAAGTATATTTACGCGAAAAATGCATTTTGCCCGCCTAGTTTGACAAATTTTTGGAGCATCAGGTGAAACGGATATCCCTTTTCATCAAATAGCGCAGGAGACACGAAACTCAGAGTACACATCAAAAAGGTCACTTGAAGCTTTGGTACAGTTGACGGTGGTAATTTGTCCCACGATAATCCACGAATTAACACGCAATTTAATGCAGTCGCTACACTTCTAGATGCTTGCGAAGGAAGAGCTGGTATTGGAGGCACTTGTTGTCCTCTGCGTTGTCTAATTGGAGAACCCATGCAAAGCTGAACAGATTTTAACAATTATAAAAAAAGAAAAAACGCAATGCGTGTGTAAAGTGTAAGTAAAAAATTTTGTGTACCTTCACGAGTATGGCAAAGAGTTCTGCCAATGCTCTGCCCATTTTAGACGTGAGGCCCAGCAAGTGCTTAGGGTATGTAATTCGATGAGAGTTTGGAGATATTCGTCCTGTACTAACGCTTGGTTTCTCGTCCACTTCCATAGGAACGGGGGGTGGATCTGTACTTAGAGCTTCCATGGCTGTAGTCATTCCATTACTCCCCATATCTGAGGAAGCAGCACCAGACCAACCAGAACTTTCGCCCTCATTGGTTGACTCGGGACGTATTAACTTATCCATATCTTCTTTCCCAAAGTCACAACCAGCCGGGATAAAATCTTCCGTGGTGAGAGCTAATAACGCTGTACTTTCCCAAATCAAAGCTGTATACAACTCCGACAGGCCTTTGAGGACAGTCAGACCTAACTCCGAGCCCCAATGATTCATAGCTAAATTTCTGATTTCGCTCTGACTGGTTCGACACACTTGCGCGAACATTATTATATATCCGTAAGCAGCGTTCATAGCATGAAGCAACGGTGTTGCCGTATCACTAGTAAAGGCTGTTTCCAAATTCGGAGCATTGACAAGCTCGTGTAACAAAACAGATCCTCCTGGTGCTTCCATGTAGTTGTACAGTGGTTTCAACAGATTTAAAACTTCGTTCAACTGGGACAAACCAGTTTTGAGCACTAGCGGCTCGTGTGCAAGATTTAAAATACTCTTGCAAACTGTCGCCACAGCTTGCGCTGTCTGCGCAACGGAATGATCGACAGGAAGATTCGGTAGTCCTAAAATTGACAGAAGCGGCACGAGACCTTTCTGGGCAACGAACTCTCTGCAGTGATCGTCTGTTGAATTGTTACTTAAAATAGCGTCAACGAATTTTGTAACATTTTGTATATATTCCATTAAAGCTATCGGAGTCTTTTCCCTAGGCTGAGGTGGTGGAACTGGCTGAGCAGTGGACGATGAACACTGTTCCTCACGTTGTGGGTGAGAACTTGTACTGGCTTCCTCTTCGTCTTCCTCTTCTTCGTCGCTACTACTTCCACTTCCACCGCCTCCTCCTCCACTAGAGTCTCCAACTCCTACTCCGACTGATTGTCCAGAGGACTGACGATTTCCAGTAGTCGTATTCGATTGAGAATTGTCGAATTTATCTTCAGCTTGCAAGCATATGTAACGAGGATCACAACCCAATACGCAAAGTTCTTCTAATAGCTACACAAAAAAGAATAACTTAATTACTTTATGTCTCATTGTTATAGTTATAGATTCATACTTGATTCTAGGCTTAGTAAATATTGCATAAAGAGTAAATATAAATAATACGTATAAAGAGTAAAAAAAAAAAAAATGTAATACCTTTATAACAGCAGCGATTGCATCAACTTTCAGACTTGGTTGATGCCTCATTAATTCATCCATTGCATTACCTAAATTCGAAGCTGTATCACCCAAGGGATCTGTACTTCGACGTCGATTCATCGCAGGTAAATAAAGCGGAGATAATAATACTTTGAACAAGCGTTCAAAAGGACGTCGTTTTACAAACGATTCTAGTCCGCGTTGATTCAAACACAAAGCACTAAACACATTAGGCAGTGACCCTAAAACTTCTCTACTAGCAGGAATCTACACACGATATTAAAACATCATTAAATTTTTCAGAATAATGTTTTACAATAGATTACTTAAAACGAATGATAAATGTACTTACCTCTTTAATCAACAAAGCATGTAATACGAGGTCGGTTAATCCATTATCCTGCAAAGACGATAGTAAAGACGGTTCTTGGAAAACATACACCGTTACAGCATCCGTTGCAATGAGGAACAGAGACGGACCATAATATTCTGAATTACTAATAATATGTCTTAAAGAAGAGGGCAAAGTACCCTCCATAACATGTCTAATACTATCGGAGAATGTGGGATCTTGGATAATCTTCTTAATAAAATTTAACAGCGCTTTCAAAAGTGTAACTCGTTGTGGCAGACAGGTTTTCCCCGTTTTTCCAGCTGAATAATCTGGCATTTGTTCGTTCTTGTCATCAGTTTTCGAACTCATGTTTTCATCTTCTGAAAATTCCATGGGATTTGAAGATTCCTCGCGTTCATCATACGTGCGTGAAGACGTAGAATTTTCATCGCGATCCATAGATCTTTCACGAGTGGCTTGTGAATTATCCTGATAATGTATCGGTTCTATCTCGAAAGGTTGTTCCTTCCTACAAACATTCACTTCCATATCAAGTCGATTAATAAAACTCGCCAAACCACCGTGAGCTTGGAATCCCTGCATGTCTATATTGGTTATCAAGTCTATAACACGAACTGCCCTTGTTACAAACTGTAAAAAGAGAACGTGAAAGGTTGACTACAAAAGTTTCGTGCAATTAAATGTAAAAGAATCTTGTAGAATTATAAAAGAATCTTACCGTTAAATGTTCGAACTCGCTACCAGGCCAATTCATTATTTTTAACAAGCTTTCCATCATTCCACAACTAACGAGAGCTTCGCAACCTGCCTCGTAACTTGAAAGATGATAAAGAAAGCTGAATAGTGCTGTTGCAAGCGATAAAGGGAACGGTTGTCCCTCAGGTTGTGGAGAAATTAATGTTGAAATACACGTGCGTATTAATACGGGAAAAAATCCGTGATATGAATTAGCTCCAGTAACGTCGATTATCATATTTAATCTTGAACTTGGTTTTCTAGAAAATCATTAAAATAGATTATCCAGTAAATGAGTACAAAGAGTAAAATTTCACGAAATCAAATGAAAAAAAAGGTGACATTTGTTTCAATATAATTCTGCAGCCTTCACTTACTTTGGAAAATGTGGATTGCGATCTAAGTGAATAATACTAGTAAGAGTTCGTAATGCAGCTGCCCGTAATTCAACAAGGTGTGCGTGTGGAAGTTCCAATAATTCAACTAATTCTTCTAAAAGCCCAGGATGTAGCAAACTATGTGCATTTTCTTCAAGTTCGCTATTATATACAAGTATGGATAATGCTTGTAGCCGAGCGTGCACACATTGCAGTCGTCTTCGATAGTCAGAGAAACTGTGTGCCAGTCTTATATGTGTGAACAACGCAATCTAAAAAGAAGAAAAGAAAACAATAGACTCAAATATTTTAAACAATTATGTCTGTTAAATATTGATACAAATGACATTCACCTGTCGATCTTGGGGTACATTATTGACTTTTAACAAATCATTCATAATTTGTGCTGGAGTTTTACCCAATTTATCCACATTTTCTATGTGTATACACGTTACAAAATTCGTCTGTCCAGATTTCTTTGTACCAGTAGTTGACGTCGAATTCGTATCTGTTGTGGGATTTTCTGCGTAGAACTCAAAATGCAATGTTGTAGCACTTGCTGGAAGTGGCTGAAAAAATTCGACGAGAAATTATAATATATATTTTGAAGACAATAATTGCTTGATTACTTTTGATTACCTTGTCAGGATATTCTTTGCAACATTCTGCTAAACCAAATCCATTTTCTTTACCACCCCAACTCTAAAATGTCATCAAAGACATTTAAAACTTTCAATATTTCAATTCAATCACTGAATGTGCATTTATCTTACCTCTGCCAGAAGAGTGAGTCTACTTAATAAAGCTTGCCTTTTGTCACTGTTTAAACGCGCAATAAAATTGCTACGTTTACTGAACATGTAGAGAATATTTAACACACCAAGGACAACATGCATGTCACAGCTTGATAACAAAGTCACTAGATGCTCCATACTGCTGTACAAATGACGCGAGTATGAGTGTTCAATTAATAATGTTGTAAGATGGAGAACCCAAAGGAGAAGTTCTTTTGCCTATAAAAATAAACAAAATTCTTGATCATTTTAATCATTTTTTTAAATATTTACATGTATAATAATAAGACGCTGTGAATGATAATTTATAAACGACACAAAAATTATATGCACCTCTCTATTTTGAGGAAGATCACAAGCTAATTCCCATGGATTATCTGGACTTTTAGCTGCAGCTTCTTCCAAAATGCTGTCACTAAGATCCAACACATCAACCCAATGAAACAGTTCACATTTACCGAAAGTCCATGCATCTATTTGCTTTAGCTCCTCTAGCAATTCTGCATGGGAGCACGAGCGTAGCTTGTTTATAAGCGCCTGACATTTTGCCGGCTGTAAATATTATTCAGCATATTCTTCAGCATTTCTGGTAAAAAAATGTATCCATATTCAAGTGTGTCTTAAAATAATACATACCGCTTCTGATGTGTACTTTCTCAATCTATTCCGATCAATTTTCATTTTGGCAGATTGAAGGTTCTTTTCAAGAATTTAAAATCTGAAACATTGTTTTGTAATGTATTTATAAAATACTAGTGCAATCTTTGTAAAATGTAAATATAACATAAAACAATTTCAGCTAGTATCTCTCACTATATTCTCAAAATTAATAATACTATCAAAATCAGAAACAATTGTTACATAATATTTGATTTCATCCTTTCGCTGTTAATAATTTTCATTATGTCATTAATAAGAAGATTCAACTTATATAATATTTGTCTTGCCATAATTATTGATCAATAAATATAATCATGTTAATAAATGTTCATACTTTCACAATTAGAGTTATGTTTTGCAACTGCACGAAACATTAATTTTCTAGAAAACAAATGTTGGAGCGTTTCACCAAATTTTCCTTACATTACACGAGAATTGTCTGTGTATTGTGAAATTCTTACTCCACGCGGGAGTCACAAAATTCGTCAGTTCGCTAAACAAAAAGAAAAAAAAGAAAATTTCGCTAAAACAACGAAACAACACGAGATAAAAATACTGCTGCAATTTTTTGGTGCCAGTTAAAAAAAATCGTCCATATGGCTTTTCAAAGGCAATGCAAACGCCAGAAATAGAGTCATTATCATTAACACGCGAATATCTTTGAATCGATAATTTTTCCTTCTATTGTGCGTTTGACCAAAAAAACTCTTCTGATACCACTGGCACGAACGAAACAGAAAATTTGTATCGATTGAAAAGACGTATAAAACAGAGAGCACAGGTCGAATGTGACACGATGTTCGATTTGCAGAGCATCGAATAGCAAATCTCTCGATAAGCCTTGAAAACATGACAAATCGCGACAAAACACACCGCGGCCGTAGTTACGTGGTTATTTCGAAGAATCTATATAAGGGAATCGCGCCACACGTCGTCTATTGCAAAAGAGCGAAGGGAGAACAATCTGGGTAAACAAAGGAATTGCCTGGAGAACGAGACGGCGAGCTGGCTAGTCGGTGAAAATCTTAGATATTCGAGAAGCTCGTACCGTTAGAACGAGAGCACGAACAAAAACAGGCTGTGCTCTCGTTAAGATGCAAAGTCATCGGTTTCTAGGGCCTAACCTAACTTAAGGTTTCGTTCTCGGCTTCGTGCAAAATAATAACAAACGGACGGCATTCCGTTCGCGGGGGGCAGAAGGAGGGAGTGAAAAACCTCGTTTCAAAATTATGCCTGCCAGTTTGAAATTGACAAGCCTACGGCGTACGAACGAACGAGCCCGAGAACAACGAGACGAAAACAGAAGCGAGGGTTATCGCATAAAAGCGGTGAAAGCGAAGATGCACTCGTGGCACAGGGGGACTTACCTATAGATAAGCCGACAAGGATTCGATAGAGTCGTCCTTGTCGTGTGGCCTTTCGATGAATTCGAGGTCGGAACGATGCGGCATCACGGGCCGTGAAAAACCGTTTCGTCGGTGGTTTCCCCTCAACCACCTTGATCGTCCTCGGCTATGGTTGTATCACCTCGCTGAGACGGTCAATAGAGGGACGTTGTTGTTAATTTCGTAATAATAATTGGTAGGAAGGAAAGAAAGATTTAAAAAGAAACAAAAAAAAAAAAAAGAAAAGAAAAGAAAAGAAAAGAAAAAGATGGTATATCCCGAGACCGAGAAGTGTAAAACCGGATGATTTGAGATGAAGGTGGATCGGCCGGTTTCCGCGAGGATAGGCGCCGAACTAGAGGATCAAAACAAAACTTGGCGAGCGTGAATAGGGAGCCGCGATCCTCTTCTATCGCTTAGCGCCAATCGGAGTACCGATCACCGCCATTTTACCGAGGCTTTTCGCGGAGGATCGTCCACCTTTCCCCTTTTTTCTCTTTTTAAAAACCTCTTGCTCTTTCGTGCCCCGCTTTCTCGTGCGCGCGAGCTTCTCGAATGATCTTGATAAAAAGTTCACGACCTTCACGGGACACTACACACAACACACCTCGCGTTATACCCACGGGTTAGAAGTTGCTCCGCCGAGAACGATTTTTATCGTACACCGAATATGCACTGGCTTGCTTGTGTACGTACACTCTCGTATATATCGCTATAGACAAGGCTTCACGGGACAAGGCAACACTGCTTAACCACTGCTAGCTAGCTCGCATCTTTTCTCCAGAAATTCCTTAAAATCGTGCGCTCGCATTCTCGAGCTGCGCAATAAGAGCCGACTTATTACACGGCGTGCAATAAGTCTCCCCTGTGACTTCCACCGGATTTCTCTGATTCGTTCGTTGGCCGACGGTATTCTACGTGGTGATAGGACGCTTCGTAATTATTCGTAACTGTTCTTTATTATGTGTCGGCGACGACGACACATGCGTCTAGAAACGCTACGAGAAACTCACCGATGCGTTAACCGAGGCTGCACGATGTGAACAGGGCTTTAGGTCATTACGAATACCGTGGGCTCCGTGGTTCCACGCTTTCGACCAATCCTCGGCCAACTTTCCATTATGCGTACATCTGATTGAATGAACGTACAAAGGATTCTACCTTTATCCCCCGTTTAATTATTCCTTTGAAACTGCGCAGTACCAAGAGCAAAAATATAACAATGAACGAACGGCTTCTTTTCTTTTATAGAATAGATCGCTGTGATTTCACTCGTGGAAATTGGCAACGTGTCTCGTTAGATGTTACCACGTTTCGAGAGGGGGAAAGCTTTTATCACGGTATCTTTTTGTTGAAAACGCGATTAAAGAATTTCAACAAATTTAAAATTCTTCATCTCTTTATTTCGATATTCGAATATTTCTATGCAAATCGAATATTTGTTTAGATCAAATAACAAGATTTCATCTTTGTTGCGTAAACAATTAAAAGGTACAATAATGAAATTTTCTTTTTTTTTAAACACAGTTATCAAGTCGTAAATATTAAATATTACTACGTTTTAAGGAAAATTTCTATTTATACGCTCTCTTTGATTAAAATTCAATTTGTTAGTCACGATTCTTTTCATTTAAAATTCTGAATTTATATATTCTCCACATATTTTGAGATGTTATATACTAACAATAACTGGAATTTTCATATGAACCAAATGTTCATTCGATTTTAAAACGTTTCTAGCCTTTTTACACGGTACAAAATTCTTAGTAACTTAACAGTGATATATGCTAGTAGTTTACTAGACGATTGGTATTACCCGGATGCACTATCTAATGCAGATACACTTGAATCGCTTGAAAATCGATATTTTACACAATGTTATAAATTGTATATAATTTATATGCACGAAGAACACACAAAAGGAGTGTGATAGGATCGTTCTTTTATTTTTTGACTTCGATGTCATTTGGTGACTAAGATGATTGAAAAGGAAATAACTTATTATTTGTTCAAATAGTAATTCAAAAAGTAGAAAGTATTCGAACGTTTGTAGACTGAAACCATTGTAAATTCCCTAAAAGCAGATGATAAATCTATGAAGTTTTGTAATAAAATATCCAATACGATGCAATGTATTTAACGTAGAATTAACTTAAGTATATATTTAACGTAGAATCGAGTTTGAAAATTACTCATCATGTTCTTTCCAAGCAATGGAAATGCAAGAAAACTATTTCTGTAAAACTTACACCTGACTTGCACTTGACAATATCTTTATTCTAAACGGAAACAATGCAGAAACAATTTATGTGCGGTACTGCTTTCTATGGAAAGTGGTTTTCTCAAATGATTGCTGAATTTTTTCTTCTCTGAATTTCTTCTTCTGAATTCATAACGATGTCGCTTCGACGTTTCGTCGAATGAGATTTCTAATGAGACTTCTGACGTTTTTCTCATTGTTTGGCGATTATTTATAAATGTTCCGTGACTGAAGTTTAACTAAGAGGAGTTCTTCCGACACTTATAAGGATGTCCGCTGCGGCGTTCCCTTTTAGACGGAACTTGGAATCCAAGTGAGTAGCAAACACACTCTATTTAACTCTTTGAAGACTCACAAAATGAAAATCAAATGTATTACAAAAATTTCTATCTTTTTATTTAAAAAATTGCATTGCTTAAAGTGCTTGATATAGGAATATCTTTTACATACCTATGGTACAATTTCTGTTTTCGTAACTTTTCCTTCACAGTTGCTTTTTGTACAATGCACTTTAAAACAAAGAATGTACAGACCGATATCGCAATCTGGATTGTTATACTTGTAATTTTATAGTACTTGTAAAATGAATATCTACGGTCTCTCAATGAATATACAATAGCATTTCAGAATGTCCAGATTCATCGTGGTATTTTATCTCGCCATTTACGTTTGCGCAATGAAAGCTGACGAAAAAGACCACGGACAACTTTGCAGATACTGGTGTAGGACGATCGATCATCGATATTATTGCTGTCCAAGCGGAAAAGCTAAGAGTTGGCTGGAATACATCTGGCATTTCTTCCTTTATTCGTTGATGATCGCCGCTGAACCTCCGCTAATCGAGTTCGCCTGGCCGGAAATATACGTCCGTGAGGAAGAACCCGAAAAACATTGTCCACCGTTGAGAGCTCATTGTGCACGAACTTACGATTGGCTTTTACCGCCGCCAATTCTTTGCAACGATGATAAGGATTGCGACAAATGGAAAAAGTGCTGCTACGACATTTGTCTTGAACATAAAACCTGCAAACAGGCAGAATAGTGAATGAATTGTTCTATCAATTGATAATTTAAAGGCTAAGTTTAATAAAAGCAAATTGATTTCTGTGGTGCTAATGATCACTAATTATTAAATCGTAATTAATTCAGTGTTTTTCTCTGAATGAAATAGATTGACAAAAGAAGAGTATAATTGTTTTCCATGGATCATAAAATTAAAAATCACGGGAGTTAATATACTACACACCGTGTAGTGTTCCCAAACATTTCTCATTTAATTGTCGTGAGACCAGGGCTAATTAGAATGCTTCGGCTGCGATGAGGGCATATTTTACGTCGGTACTATCAATTCGACAGTAACTTCTCAATTAACGTGGGCGACGAGTTCCTTAATAAACAATTATGTTGCAGTGCGCTCTTCACCGTGACCTGGCCCCATTAAATTGTAATTGTTGCATATCACGTTTCGTATTGGCTTAATTAATATCGTTGTTTGTCCAAATTTCTCGCAAAAACTTTGCGATCTTAGTCACGTTTAAATTATTCTTGATTGCCTGTTTAAATTTACTGAAATAATTAACAACCTGAAACGACTGCTTTGTTTGATTCTACAATGAAGTATCATACTAAGTCATTGCTAAGATGTAAGTGATATTATCACAGTTTTTGCAAAATTAAAATTTTCCTAAATCTTCTGCATTTAAAAATTTATATAAGAATTTGACAAAGATCTATACAGAGAGATTCGTAAAATCTGGATTTAACTGAAAGTTCACGTAGTTCCAAGCACCTTTAAAATTGGTTTCCCTGAAGTTCTACAGAAAAAAAGATCAACTATATACTTTCTATTTTTCTCACGTACTTTGGAACCTGTACTCACCAGATTAAATCACTCGGTTAGAATATCGAGAAGTTACGATCGAAAGTTGTGATGGCAGAAGAAAATTACACAGTTTTCACCGTAAGAGAAAATATATTTATAAATAAATCAGACCATAACTTTATAATCCTCGTTTGTTCAATATTCAGTAGGTTTGTTACCTTTTGACTGACACCTTTTGACTAACTTAATCACTGATATCACTATTATGATGATATTATATGCATTACAAATGCTTTTTCTTCAAGGTCTCAGAATTTATCAAGGTCTTCTTCAAGGATGCACAGAATTTATGCAAATCAGTAATTATTATTATGTATTACTTTTACTTCCAACATAAAGAGTTTAATATATCAGAAAAATATTTTTATACGAGTAAAAAATATAATTGAATTTTGTAAATTCGAAAATTGCAGATTTAAGTCTTCAGATGTCGATATATCTAATTATGCTAGAAAATTTATTAAAATTGTCCCTTTAAAAAAAAGTGGATAGAGTTGTTTGATTTATGGTAATACGCCGTTGAATACTAACAATGCAATCGTGCCGATTCTTGGAAATTGTATGATAACTGTTTTCAAAAGATAGTGATCTTCTAAAGGTAAAATCCTCAAATGCGATCGTATCTGAAGCTTTTGCTTTTCCCAATTGAAAATATATTCAATAATTTGGTAAAAAAAAAATCTACAATTTATGACTTGACAATTTTAATGTCAAGTCGTAAATATGATTAGTTGGTAAATTATTGCATAAAAGAACTCTATTATTTATTACTAAACAATTTTAAAAAATAAGAATTTGTCTCTCATTCATACTTCTTCTCATTCATACTTCTCTATTGAGTCAATGTTATGTCTACAGTTACTGTGTAATAAAAAAGTTGATTGCTTAGGACAGTCCGGTAAAAAATCTATGTGGGAAAAGTAACAGTATCTCAACTGTTATCAGTGCCAGGAAAAATTATATTTGTCTCTTGATGAAAATACAAAGCCGACAGCAGTTTAATTTACCCTGGCATGGATTGGTCTCTATGTGGCCGTGTAAATATTTCCGTAACGGTGAAAGAAACGGTCGTTCTTTTCCCCTTTAACGTTTCGCCACTATAGTGGTGAAGAGACCTTGATAAGGGCTCCGCCAGTCGGACAGATCTTTTTATAAATTCTACAGCTGTTGTGCGTTCATGGTACCTACGTGGAGTGCGGCAAAAGAATAAAGCAGTGAGAATAGAGGCGAGATCGGAATGGGAATGGAATCTGACCGGTAGTGCGCATGCGTCGACCCCGTTCATTCACTCCTCCGAATCATTCATAAATCGCGGAGTCCTACGCTCTTTCCCCACGGCTAATAAAACGGTGTATTGTGAATAAACTGCGAAACATCTCGATATTACGTCACAATTTTGTTTCTCTCTGATTGAATAAAAAAATCAGCTCAGTATTTATTATTCCCTGCGGATAATCCTTTGTTCCTTTAGCACTGAAACATGAAAAATACAACCACTTAATTTTTATTAGATGGTTGAATCATTACTATGCAGTAGAATGTACTACATTAATCAACCGGATCAATTTAACAAATATATTATATTATAATATTATATACTGTATACTATATTAAATTATAATATAGGTGATATTAACTTCATCTGGAATATTGCTTGTTTCTTCGATTAAGATTCATTGTGCCAATTTCGAACAGTATATTAGCGTTACGCTAGAAAAATATACATACATGTAAGTGCTGAGTACGAGTAATAAATTATTAAGTTCAATAATTAGTATGACACGCACTTAAGACGAGCTCAAGTTGAATGAATAAAAATGCAACAATGGAAATGGGTTCATTGTCTGCTATTAAGACTTCAAATTTATCTATAACGATCACTGTATGATCATAATGGTGGAAAATGGTGCAAACAGGTTTGAACCCATTAACGAAAAGCCAGATTGCTTTTATTTTGCGGCGTAATCACGATGAGACGTCGCCTTCGATTCAGATATAATTGACGTGTCGACCACACACGCGTTCAGCTAGATACAGTGGGGATAAAGGAAATGAAGATATACCTGATTCGAGACTGGTAAATAGTAAGGAACGGAATTAAATTAGCCGTGCATGTGTAGATATCTTGCTCAAAACAATTATCTACGCGAGATCGTCTTCTTCGAAATCTACAAGCGAATAAATTTAAAATTAACATTCCGCGAAAAGTTCGACGACATCTATTGAAATTTATTTCAAGATGGCGTTAAAAAAATTATTATTTATTACAATAACATATTACGACGATATAAATAAATTGCAAAAGAAAGATTTAAGATATTAAATTAGAAAGAAACTTACGTGAGAAATAATGATCATTGCGAGATATTGAAATATTTCATATGCTTCATACAGGGAATTTCAAAATATTTAAAATAATTCTGGAAATAACAAAAAATTATATTAAATATGATTAAATGAAATGTTATGAAGAAATCTTCTACTTACGAAGGTCGATAATCTTAAAATCGAAGTATCCTCGAATTCGTACTGCGAGTTTAGATTACGATGCGGTGAAGACTTTTGTCAATTTCTCTTTAAAAATTGAAAGAACTTGAATTACCGAGTAAACACTTTCATGGTAATTTTCCATACAAAATTTTATAGACTTGCAATAATGAATTCAAAAATTTTAATGGTATTTTACAAAATAGATGCAAATAAGATAACAAAATAGATGAACAGACGTAAACCTTTCAGTTCGATATTCCTTATATAAATTTTATATTTCAGTCATTGGTACTTCCAATATTAAATTACCAACCTGCATCCTCGCGATATGTACAATTGCTCACGCGTTTCTTTTCCAAAGCTTCTTTTTCTTTTTTTTTTTTTTTTTTCAAATAAATAACCTGCACAAAAGGATCGAATTCCAGTTTAAATGCAAGATTATATAAATTAAAAGAGCCTGAAATTAGAACGGAACTATTCCTAATCGAATGCTCTAGACCGGTGGTGTATTTATAACAGGGGGAAGATGGTGCGCACAACCGAGAAACAGCGGTGGTGGGGATAACTAAATTTACACGGTGCGCGGGGAGAAAGGAGTAGGGATACGGCGCACGCACACCTATGTAGTCACGGAATTCGGAAGAGCGGCAACTTCACTGGCATTCGTTTGCGAACCGCGACACGGTGCGGGTCGCGTTTATTTTCTGATCGTCTACATCCCATTTTCTTTTGGCTCGATTTCGATGCCAAAGTCTCTGACACGGCTCAAATCAAGTGACTCTCAACGTGCCAAATTGTCCACCATCGCTTGAGAAAGTAAAAGAAATCAAATAATAATCCGGACAGAGGGAAAAAGAAAAGGAATAGAGATTGAACAAAATTTCTCCTTTCGTGCCTAAATTGTCAATCGTGTGATCGCGTATTATATTGTTGGACAGTATCGTAAGAGGCAAGCAAGACGGTAAGAAGAAAACAGAGTATCAAACGGTATTTCATCGCGTTCCTCGTCGAAAGTGCTGCACGCTCCGGTTCACGGTGCACCATTCAGAGGGACGGAACAAGAGAGAGGGTATAAGGGAGAAAGAAAGAGAAGAGTCACGTTTGCCGAAGAAAGGCGTGCGCTTTTACAGTCTCGTCTCTACGTTGACGTAGATCTGATCTCGACTTCCGACAAGCACACGTTACATTAGTTTTCTTTTCTCTTCCGTTTTATTTTATGAATGAGAAACGTATTATTTTGTCGTTAATAATCGAAAAGAAGATTGCCTGTACGTGACGGGTACACAGTCCAATGAACATTGCGCGGTTCCGTTTTATCGTTAATCGACGTGCTGCGATTAATATCGGCGACTTCGAGAATCGAAAGTGAATGAGTTCAAGTGGTATTGGGAATTGATTGAAATTTACAAGAAAGACGAAAGCCGGTGAACATGAGGCTCAGAGGAACACTCGCGCTGTTAGTCATTGCTAGTGCTGTCTACAGTCAAAGTGAGTACTTCCACATTATTTCATTTTTTATTTTTAGATCTATTTCAAGCGTGTATACGAGAATTTCTAAATGTAACGTACTTGGATTTGAGCATCAGTAAAACTTTTTAGCATCATCTTCTCCACATATATATATGTGCATTCATATTTCAAGAATTTTGTTATAAATGAAGATAATTAAAATTTTGAAGTCCCTGGGTGATTTTCAATCAATATTAGTAGTTATACCATGGAATGGCAGTATCGAAAATTTCAAAAATGGTGGCATTCCAACATTTGAATTTCAAACCTTCATTTCCTTCCGCGGTAAAAGAACAAGAAGACTGATTTGATTTATTGGAATTTAAAACATCGTATCGATCATATTTAAAAATAGAAACAGTTAAACGAAAGTTTAATGTACGATCAACTTAAAATTCTTTTTAAAAATTATAACGTTTCAATTGTTATAGAATTGATGCTAAAAATAGAAACAAAACTTTTCACAATGCAATTATAGTCGAATCAAGGATAAGCATTTCCCTGTTTGACATCTTCGTGACTGTGTAACTAACGGATAGTTTCGATTAGCTTTTTATTCGATATAAACACGCATAAACAATCCTATTCGTACCGGGCTGTTCTTTTCATCTGAATTTCACGACACTGTCGTCTTTCTGGCCATTGATCAAACAAATTTTTATTCACAGCCTAACGTCACCGTGCTCTGAAATATCTTACGAGTTTCTTTCCAATGAGTCACAAATGTTCTCGATTGGTATTCGAAATACGCTAGCTACAAAAATACTCGAATACTTACATCGTACGTATAGAGATAACATTTTTTAAGGCTCAATAAGTGCTTCTTTCGTTGTAAAATGCATCAGGTACACTGACCTGAATTATGGCTCATCCTTAGTTATTCCAAAAATTGGACCACGAATTATTACACGATTTCTCGAGATTAATCGTAACATCGTAGATTTGAAAAAAAAACGCAGTTTTTCCTGTAACTCTCTTAACATTTTTGTTTTCTAGTCTTCCATCGTAAGTGTGTAGAAACATCGTGTTAAACTGGTTTATGGAAATTGCAATTGCTGAAACGAAGTTGTAAGGTTGAGTGCGTGGGAAATTCATCAGCGAATCATGTTATCTTGAAACGCACTTCTTTCTTGGAACTACGTATCTGGTTTTTCTTCTTTTGAAGAGTGACTCTGTACTCTGCATAACTAAAGCGCAACGTAACTTTTTATTTTAAAATAAATAACTAATAACCGCTATCAATGGGTATTTACATTATACATATACAGATGTATAATAGTCATATAACATAATAAAAATGTAGAAGGAACTGTGCTATAAATCTCTTTCTTGCGATTCTTTAAAGAATCGTACAATTTCAACTCAACTGGCAGAGCCAATTATTGATACTTGAGTCAAATTGACAGTAAACTCGATCTTAAGCTCGAGATAAAAATATTTGCTCTTTTTCCATCCTTTCCGGATCGATTCTAGAACCCGCATAATAGTCCATTTACCTGGAGCAAACCCTACGTTTAAACGCGAAAAAATTTCATTCACTCTCTACGGATGATTCATCGTAAGCCCACCAAGATTTTTCTAAAGATCGTTCTACCGTCTCCTTTCGAAGCTGTGCCATTGAAAATGTTTCTTTTGTCAAACGTTACAAATCGGTCCGTCTTTAGTGGATCATCCCTTAAGATGCGGATTCCTTTTTTGGATATTCAAAAGGGGATGCAAAGTTTAATGGGGGAAGTGTTGTACAGTACCGGATAAAGGTAGTTTTTTATTATTGTTGAAGAAATAAATTAATACCATGTCATCGTAAGCAACTTATTCCTGTGTTATTCTTTGTTTCTGCAATATTACCAGAGATACAAGACGTTATATAAACACTATTAATTATGTAGACTTTAAAATCTACTATTTAGGTAGTTATCTTATACTGGATGACAATTTTTGATATGTTGCGAATTACTACTTTTTTACTTGTGCGAATTATTAAATCTTTATGAGAAAACTTAACGAGAACTTTTACAAATTTTTCTTTTTAAAGTTTGATTTTTATGAAGAATTGGATAAGTTGTAACAGAAATTTATTTTATTTTATTTTAGTATAAGTTTTTCTTTACGCTTGTAATACAGCTATTACGCCCCTAGCACAGTTTTAAAAAAAAAACTGAAATGCAAAAAAATACGAAATAAATATTTTACGAACGCGTTTCCCAATATTACGAAACTTTTCGCAATTTGCAAGACGCGAACAATGTTGCTTGTAATTTTCACTGGAAATACCGAGACGTATCATCATCCGTCAATCCGATCTTTCATCGATTACTCGTCGTGGAACCGTACCTGTATTCTTTCATCGAGCATCCATCGAGGCTTAATGGAGAGTTTCTACCGGTAGTGTAATTACCACCTTCCGGGACGTCGCGTTTTCTTGTTGGTTCTTTCGTTTTCCCCTGTGGTTCGTACAAGCCATCATCGACTGCCACCAAAAGAACGAGTCTCCGACTAGCCGAGACGCGTTGCTCCATCTTTTCGCGGTACATCACGAGATTAGAGGAGACCGAAACGAGCCGCGTTGCGGTCCCTCCTCAAATAAGAAACATTTTTTCCTACCGTCTCTTAATGGTCCTCCGACCGTCCCTTTTTTATTCTATCCTCACTGCGTGCAAATGAACCTGTACGAAAATTCGGACCTTACTTTTTTTTCGGTCGTATCGAATGGACAGTGGGCCAAAAAAAATCGTATTTTCGTGGAAGATTGAGACTACATAAAGAGATACTTGGTCAGCTCAGATCAGGAAATTTTTATCACTGAAAGTGATTTTAGCGGGGGTAACCTAGAAAATCGGGCCTCTTCAAGTGCAACGCTAATGCAACGAAAATTAGCGATTGGTTGATTTGAGTCACGTGATTCGCGAGAGGG
Source organism: Melipona beecheii (assembly GCA_032399605.1). Classification (NCBI taxonomy): domain Eukaryota; kingdom Metazoa; phylum Arthropoda; class Insecta; order Hymenoptera; family Apidae; genus Melipona; species Melipona beecheii. The sequence goes on from JAUCMO010000447.1 coordinate 3,168,470, forward strand.
CGTGGGATAGACCTCGAGTAGTAGTGGCGTTGTCTGGTACTGAGCGATCGCGCCTAATTTGTTTTGTATCGATTCAAATGTTTGCGTATAAATAAGATTTTATGGCAAAAAAGTCGTCTTCATTTCCTAGTCAGAACAGTTGCTTCTGGGTCTTTCAGTGAGACGAATCGTACTTTGGGGTACAAGTCGTGCAGCTTTTTAATTGAGACACATCTCAACGATTCATTTTTTTTTTATATTCATAAATAGTTTTCGATTTCGAAAGTATAAATACAAATGGACGCGTAAAAATTGGAATTTTCTCTTATATATTTTCATTTTCACATGCGATCCTATTTTCTGCTCTTGTTCGCTGCGATTCCTAATGGACGTACGCCCACGCACACGCGCTTTGTTCTGCGCTGAAAGGGAAACTACATCGAGAGTTATGTACCTATATCGCGGTGATTTCGATAGCGCCGCTGTCGCCAAAGCGATGATGGATCACTCCCCCTCGGCCGCGCAGGTAAACAGGATCGTTTAAGCACGATGGGAACTGCGTTCCTTTTTTCCGGTGTTGCGATGTATTCGACGACCGTGATTAATGACGATCTTTAAATCCAATCTGGGAACAGGTGCGACGAAAGACACTCCATGTATTTTTCTATTTGTTCTTAGTACGAACCTTTGAAAAGAGGGTTTCGGTGTTTCAATGAACAAGCTGTTTCGCTAGGAATTCAAGTACTTTACGATATAAAATAATTCGACAGAGGAAATAAACGAAGTTTCGATCACGCACTCGGAGAATAAACGTGCATGAACGCGTCGAAATCACGTTCGTGCGTGCTTGCATAGATCAATGGTTTCAAGAACAGGTTCATGGCGCATCTGCTCTTTGAGGCGCGCTACCCTCGAAACAACAGGTAGATCGTTATCGTTGATGCCACTTTCGCCACCCATTCAGACGAGTTGAGCTAAGATAATCACGCGTTATTGGAGCGAATGGTCTCCGGAAACGGCCGTGATTCGTTTGCAATTTACAGGATCGTGTTTTTACGAAACACACGTGTGATGATAATGCTTCTCTCAGCGAAGAAATCCTCGTGAAGAATCGTTCACTCTTAAATTTCCAACAGTTCGTTCTTTCGCGTTTTTCGTTCTCGGAACTTTTTGATTCTAATTTATAAAAAAATCAGACGGCGGAAAGCACAAGAGAGAGTGTTAGAGTTTCGCAGTCGATTCATCGCGTGGATCGCGCGCCCTCGTGCGCATGTGGGTCGACGTGTTTTCTGAAACACGGTCGGCGAGGGTTCGAGAAAAATTGAGCCCTCTCATGATTCATCAGAAACGTTAAATTTAGGGACATCGTGGGGGGCCGGATTACGATCCCCCTTTGGAGATCCACGCATCCTAAGTATCCTCTCGCGAAAGGCTCCAGATCATATCGCGAATTTTTTTCAGACGAATGCCTCTTGAAATCCTGAAGGGTATGTCTTGAAGGATACGGGAGGTCTTCCTTCTTTTCTTACAATTATACTATAACTACAACTATATCATTTATTAATAATTATAATTATATATAACTATATTTATTTATAGTTATAGTTATATATAATACATATACTATATATATATATATATATATTTCTTTTTTTAATTTCAACTTTTAATTTGATATTTATAATTTTTGGTGATTTGATAATTCCTTTTATTTTTTGGTTACACTTGTTTAATACTGCAACTGTCAAATTAATTATACATGACTATATAATTAGAAACTATAACTATGTTACTCATAGTACAATCTAAATAAAATTATTTAATTATTTAGATCGTAGAGTCTCTAATCAAATTATTTTGATTGTATTGTGAATAATATAGTAATGTGTATAATATGTAACACAATGTAATAATAGTTGTATGTAATATAGTAATACGTTATATCTAACATAATATAATAATATTATACGTAACTATATAGTTATATATAATTATAACTATATTATTCATAATGCAATCTAAATAATTTGACCGATTCGATATAGTTGCAGTGTTGAACAAATGCAATCGAAAAACAAAAGGAGCAATTATCTGTTTCTGATTTGAATCAATTTCCCGCGGGGGACACGCACGAAACGTGCGAGGATTTCGCATAGAAACGTGAGAGGAAACTGAGAAACCTGGCGGAATAAGCGATTATTGCGTTTTACAATAGCGAAACGTTGTAGGTGGCTGCCCGGGAGATAATACTCGTAATATTGTCTGCCAAGTATATCGAAGTATAATGTTGCATTGTGTGTAGGTAGAATATAATTGATATGCAAATATGTCTTTCACGCTGGATATCAGCGTTGGATGCAACGTTAATACGATCGACGAAGAGCCTCGATCGACTACAAATCCCTTCCATTTTCATTGTTCCATAAATTATTTCTGTATTTATTTTTTAGGGGTATTTTTAACCTTACTCCTACTATAATATTTCTGGTAGTATTATAGTCTTCCGTCGTTCACATACATTTGACTAACGTTCGCTCACCTTCTATCAACTGCAAACAAAGTTAACTGCCTGCGAATATTCAAAGGGTTATGCAAACACAAATTCACCTAGACATTCGACGAATTAATTCTCTGCAAGAATTCAAGTGCAAACGCACTTTCATTCACCTAGACAACAACAACAACAATAAAAAACGAGCGTATCATAGACTGATACCGGTTGAAAACCGCCTCTCGATTTCCAAAGATCGACATTGTTCGCCAACCGGTGGTGCGCGGCTCGTTTCCTTTGTCTCTTCGGGCGATTCAATGGCTTCGGCATTTCGCGTCCGACACGAAGCCCTCCGGTCTGTGTTTCCCACAGTTCGTTCGTTGGCCCGTTCCGTTTTGCCGAGCAAATGTTCGATCATTCGGAAAATAACGAGAGGAGAGACGTCGAGGAACCGGGAGCATACCAGCATCCTCCAGCAGGAGGATCCCTCCCTGACCGCAATCCTGCTCGCGAGTTATCCTCAGTGTTTTTTCTCCCTCGGCCACTGTGAAATCGATTTGCCCGTACGCACAAAGAAACGCGGGCATGCACATTCCCTTCGGTAAATTGGGAACAGGAGCTTCTTCGTTCCTGTTTCACGAGCAGAATTAATCGTTCGGTACGGTGGGATATGCAGGCAGGGGAAATTTCTTTAGTTCCTCAATATCCACGGGGGATGACGAGTTAATTCATTGGAAAATTGAAAGATCGTTGATACCGTGCCGGGAATTAATGGAAGTCATTTTCTAACAATTCACAGTCAACGATAATTTTTAATGAAAATTAGAACTTTTTGTAATTAGAGGAATAAATTGTTTCAAGAGTTTAAGGAAAAATTTATTAATTTGTTTACTTATAACTTATAGTAGAACTTTTGACAGTATTTTGGCAGAAAAAAAATTTTTTTTTTTTGGAAAATTCAGTTATATGGTATTTGAATTGGTAAGGAAACCTAAGAGAAAAATTTCGAAACTGCTTCAAGAACGTTATTTCTGTTTTTATATTTTTATAGCTATTTATATTTTTGAAGAACGTTATAAGCTCCGAATTCCCAAACTAATTACTCGAGACTTCACTGACAACTCCTTCCTTCTCTTCGCTAAAAAATTCATCAACGTGTATATCGAATAATTCATTAACCAAGGGAGACATCGAAAGAGCGATAAAAGGCACGAGACATTTATCTCCGTGGGGTTGGCTGAATCTTTAAACGGGATCTTTCTCGTATGGACTTTAATATCTACGATTCGTATGTACCATGGGGTCCTGTAAATCACCCCGGCGAAGCTAGAACCAACCCCCTGGCCAATCGATAGAAACCTTTGCTCAAAAAAGAAACTGAAGGCATCAACAGCGAGGCTATTGTAATGAACAGGTTTTGAGGGTTGCACAGCCACCCCTCGGAGGTTTCGAGTGTCGCTTTGTAATTCGAAGCAACGAGTTTCTTGCATTTGGAAAGAGACATCGATCGTTTTGGATAAATTGAAACAAAAATTTGATTACTCGAAACACATGGAAATTGACATTTTGTACGAGATAATGTTTTCGTATGAGATCATGTTTCTACGTTTGAATTTTAGAGTTTAATAAATTAATTTCATCGCGATAAGAAATTTATCTATCATGACCATGAATAATCTGCAGAATATCAAATCAAAGTAAAATTCTTTATTACTTTCGTACAATGTCTTTGCATAAATGCTTAAAATTTAATCAATAAATAGCAACGGTCAATGGAAAAATTAGAAACTGACATTATTTATATGAGATAATATTCGGAAACATATCTCCAGGCTCGAATTTTTGAAATGAATTAATTTCCATTATTTCGTTACAATAATCACGATCGAAATACATTTCTCTATTCTCTATTTCTTTCTACGTGCTATGTCTGCGTGTAAAATGCGTAAAAATTCGCAGTTTAATCGATAAATAGCAACCACAAGTAACAAGAAAATGAAAATTTCTTTAAAAAAAGGAGGTTAGGAAAGAGAAGGGGGGAGGAGGAGAAGGAGGGATCCCTCGACAATCCGGTGCACGCAATTGTCGCGTGTTTTTCCACGCACAATGACCACGTACAAAATGTTCCTCGATTAAGAGTTGACCAGGTGCTCCCTGATTCGCGTGTCACGCGCCTTCGTTGTACCTTTCCTCTTCTTCTTTCGTCGAAAGGATTGAATATCCACGGTGTGTGACGACGAGGGCGCGCAAGACTGGCGAACATTTCGGAAGTAGGTGGCGGATCTTATGGCAGATGCATCGTGGAATTCTTTCACTTCTTTACACCCTAATATCGCACACGAGCCCTTTATTATCGTAGAAAAGACCGGACAGTTCCTTCTTCCTCTCCCTCTCTCTCTCTCTCATTTTTTCCTCTTGTCGTTTTTTTTTTTTTTTTTTTTATTGTTCCTGTTCCGACAAAGCAGAAGCCGCTTTCGCAGCAGCTTGCAATTTCTATTGAGCGATTCTTTTTTCTTGGGGAGGAGGTTCTTTTTGTGAGGAGCCTGCCTTCAACAGACACGCAAGATGCAAATTTCTTTGTCGTTTCATAGAAAATTTCTTGCCGAGAATTGGGGAGAGTTTTTGCGTGCATTTAGATTTTTATTTCACGATTAATTTTAACTGGAAATTTTACAAACATCACCCATTGTTTTTAACGGGTTAATTGTTTTTAGGTTGAAACCTTGTAGATTTGAAAGTCATTGTTAATATTTTCACTGAAAGTGATTTTAGCGGAGGTAACCCAGAAAATCGGGCCTCTTCAGGTGCAACGCTAATGCAACGAAAATTAGCGATTGGTTGATTTGGGTCACGTGATTCGCGAGGAGGCGTGAGGTAGACCTCGAGTAGGAGTGGCGTTGTCTGGTACTGAGCGATCGCGCCTGTAATTTGTTTTGTACCGATTCAAATGTTTGCGTATCAATAAAATTTTATGGCAAAAAAGTTGTCTTCATTTCCTAGTTAGGACAGTTGCTTCTGGGCCTTTCAGTGAGACGAATCGTACAAGTCGTGCAGTTTTTATTAATGGATAATCGAATCGCAGCGATTAAACGAAAAAGAGGTACAAGTTGTCGAAATTGAATGGACCACCCTGTATATACGAGTATCCATTTGTCCCGTGTTTCCCACTTTAATGACACACGCACACGCAACGGTGGACGCTGAAAAGTTTGGCACGAGCTACTGCGGGTGAGAGACTGGTTTTCATGGCTCACGATTCTGGACAATGCACGAGCGTATGTGCATGCGAACTTACGCACGGGATGCATTATGAACATAAGTGGCCGCGTACTTGCAATCTTCCTTTGGCAACCTCTGAATGCGTTCTGCTTTCATACATATATATACCGTAATACATGCCTTTGTACATTCGTTGCAACATGTGGACGTCCGTTCGAAAAGATTACGTTTTCACAAGGTTTCTCAATTCCACTTGCAACTGGCTGGAATCGGCCAGTGTGACTCGGACAATCGAAATTTTCAATTTTCCAATAATTCATCAGAAACAGACGATTATGTTTCTTCTCGTTTCTTCTTAATTATATCTTTATTTATTATCAGAACGATGAATAATCAAAATTCTCTTAATTTAGAAATTTTATTAGACTCGTTACAGCTACGTTACGTATGAAAATTTATTCGATTGATCTATTTCAGATGCGCAATTTTCTTCCTTCGACAGGTATGGAAAATAATTCCTACGGACGTCGATGTGTCTTTTACATTCGAAACATACCGCAAACGGGCTGGTCACGGTAAGGTGACTCCACGTGAAACCTTAATAACCATCCGAGACCCCCAGCAGACCAAAAGCATGACCCGTAACCGGATAGATATTATAATAAATGATACACTAAGCAAAGTTCGGACTGTTAAAGGTCTTCCTCGTGTTCGAGCAACGAAGCATATACGTACATATGTATTTTAACTCTGTAACGTGAAAAATCTCGAATAGATCAGACTAGATTTACAAGAAGTAGATAACTTGTACTATTACATCGTAAAACTGTCAAATTTCAGCTATCAAAGAGAAATATTAGAATTGTTAGAAATATTGTTAAATATTGGATCGACTTATTTGTCGAAAGATCCAAATCTCGAATACGAAATACGTACAATCTCATTTTAATAAGCGCAGCAATTCAATTCCAGGATCCTCCCAGGAAATCTTACTCATTGCATTTCATAATCAGGTCGTTTCTTAATTCCAAATCTAATATAACCATGTACAGCGTTTACATTCTCTCATGTTTCTTTCCCTCGCGATACTTATCTCGTCTCACAAAACATCGAGAAATCTTCCACTTACACGAGATGACGTGTACTCAAAAATCTGCACGACTTGTACGATTCGTCTTACTGAAAGACCCAGAAGCAATTGTTCTGACTAGGAAATGAAGACGACTTTTTTGCCATAAAATTTTATTGATATGCAAACATTTGAATCAATAGAAAACAAATTGCAGGCGCGATCGCTCAGTACTAGACAACGCCACTCCTACACGAGGTCTATCCCACGCCCCTTCACGAATCACGTGACCCAAATCAACCAATCGCTAATTTTCGTCGCATTAGCGTTGCACCTGAAGAGGTCCGAGTTTCTAGGTTAAAACCCGGCTAAAATCACTTTCGGTGATAAAAAAAAAAAAAAGTACAAGGCGTGCGTTACGACGATAAGAAAAGCTATTGTAGGTTCTTTCTCTGTACTACTTTTTCAAATTGTTCGTGTTTATACCGAAACAATAACCACCGAAGGAATTCGCGACGTTTTGCAAGAACCGCATCGTTCACCGAAATTCCTGGTCGAAGGAACTCGAAAATTACCGTTGATGATAGACCGCAGGACAACGAAGCGAAACTCGGACTCTGAAAAAGGGAAAGAAAAATGCGAATGGAAGTTCCTTCGGATCACGCGAATCATTGTCTTTTTCTACGTTGAGTGACAAATTCGCTTTGGGATTCTCGGACTGGTCATTATGCTCGAAAGTGTTCTCAAACGAACCTTACACGCGACGCGGACTACTTAGTGGATCCAAGATAGCGAAAATACCAGGTGGTTTAGATTAGGTTTGATTGGGGTAATCATAGGAAGTTACGTTAGGAACTTCCGTGCTGTAAGAGATTTCTGCACTTTGTACTTTAATTTTTGGAATTTTTTTAACTAATTTTCTTTCTTCATTTCTGTTTTACAATTCTGTTCTACGACGATTCTTCGTCATATTTTTTTTCTGCGTGAGAATGATTCAGATGGTAGAAGTATTACGTCGAGTTAGCCAAGACGTTCGCCTAGCCTGTTCCATTCTAACCTAGGCCAGGTATCCACAGATTACAAGAGACTTCCGGTCTACTCCTTCTGATGGTCATTGTTGCACCGAGCAGCAAGTGTGACGACCTGACAGCCTCGATCCGCTCTTTCTAAACGCCTTCCCCTTCCCCGCGCCATCAATCGTTCTTTCTAAAACTGCCATCCAGTTTAGTTTTCTAAAACTGCTATTCCATTTTGTTCTCCTCTTCATCGGAAAGCAGAGAAAGAGGTCGTTCTGAAATAGAAAGTTTAACTAGATTGGAATATTGGATGTTTTTTACTCGTTCTCTCAATTTATTGGGTTGGTCAAAAACTAATTGCGTTTTTCTTTAGTAGAAACAACTATTTTTTTTAAATTTATGTACAAGATCTTTATGACGACCGTTTGCTTTAGTTGATTCTTAACAACCGAGAATACAATATATTTCTTGCTATTTTATTTTCCTCTTTCTTCAATTGCAATCAACAAATGTCGTCGCTCGTTTTTAAAAATAAGCGCGCCGCCATAACTTAAAATAATGTAGCTGACTTCATTTTGCAATCTGATACCTGATCGTTCGAGCTTGAACGAATTTCTTTCAAACAGAAATATTTTCTGCAAAACTGTTCTATTTCGCTGTACTACTTCCGAAAAGCAGAAAAACTATGCAAGATCATAAAAAATTATCTGATATATGGTGAAGTCTTCAAACTATGGCAGTGTCAGAATTAGTTTGTTAAATTCCATTATCAGAAGTTCTTCATCAAAGGATATCTTTTCTTTGTCGAAAAAGATAACTTTTTTGAACGCAGAATCGTAAAGTTGCTCAAAAGGTAACCGAACAAAATGATCAATATATTAATGAAGTATTTCTCGTGAAAAATTTTCGTTTGCAGAGAGAAAAACCCAGTTACTTTTTGACCAGCCTAATGGATAAGCTTAAACTCAAATTAAATTTATATTTTGAACCAAATTTAAACTAGGCTAGATTTCTAAATTCGAGAGAAAAAAGAAAATTAGGGGGAACGACTTTTCTAAATTTTCTAGATTCCACTCGTGTGTGATACCAATCGCAGAATTGTCACAGACAACTTATCTTACTTCGTTCGACTTCGTTTCCTGTTCCGTTTCTTTCTTTCCTTGTTTTATTTTATTTTCCCTTTCTTCTGGAACAGCCGTGAGTAATCGTCAGAGAGAAGTGAGAATTGGAAGTTGAACAGGGCGCGGCGGTACCTGATCCCTTCTTTCTTTTCCCCTCATCCCACGATCTTTGATTTGCTCTGCCGCGTTCGCATGCATTCACGTCTCCATGCACGAACCGTCGATATAATTTTCAGGTCAATGCGTTCGATTCTGCCGGCAGGTTGTCGTGATCTCGTTTAGCCCGCCGAGATCCCATCGGTATGTATGTATTCCCTCCACCCATTCGAGTCACTCGGAGGTGGAGGAGACAGCGAAACGTGGAACTCGCTCGGAGGAATGCTCCGTGAGTCATCACGGGATATTTACATAGTAATTTCTCTTTTAACGATCGTTTCCACGTGGGATTACTCAGCTATTCCGCGTCTCAAGCTCTTCTTTGATAATTCGGATTTCCGTGGAACGAAATTGTAGATCTTTTCTTTCATTGTTAACTCCCACGCCTTTTCCTCTTTACGAATCGCCCCCGGAAACGTTTCAAGATAAAAATACATTTTTATGCAAATAATTGATAAAAATACAATTTTCTTGATTTCTTAAATTTTAACGTCAGTCTTCGTGACAAAAGCTAAAAGTGATATCGTTCCAACATCCAGCCAAGGATATAATTACCGAGATGAAAAATTTAATATTATAAATTATATATTAAATACTATAAAATTTCGTAATATAAAATTAATATTATAAAATATTATTAATTATATTAATTTTTATATATAATTATATATAAATTAATAATTATAAAATTAATTAATATAATAAAATAAATTAACAATAATATTATAAAATTTCAATATTATAACAACATTCAATATATTAATTAATCGCAAGAAATGTTCTTTTTTTTATTTTTTGATTATAAAGAGTGTGGGAAAAGTGTGGGTAGCTCTAGAATCACAATTGTGTTCTTCTAAAGATCTGAAGATCTTTCGCTCGTCGTGTAGACATAGTGTAAAGACCCGAGCAAGTTTGACGCCCGTGTTCCGTAGGACGAGCACGAGGCATTCGCGGGATACGATCCTTTCCGTTTCGAACACCAAGTCTCTCACTTCCGAGTATGACTCTTCATAGTTCTATTGTCAAGGTGTACGTACAGTGGTCGGCAGAAGTTCGCGACATTTGTTTGTCCAAGATTTAATTCGCTATCTTATCGGCTTCGTGGAAGCTTAACTTGTTCTTTCTCTTTTTTTCTCTCTCTGATTGCAACCCTATCTGTAGTTGTAAACTTTGTAGCAAATTCTTTGAACAGAAGATGCTGTCGAAGAATTGTAAGAAAAAGTTTGTCATCGACAACTTTGGATTTTGAAACGAAGTGATGACCAACGGGGGAAAACCCAATAAATTGCAAAACATATAATCGAAATCTCAAACATATATATTTCAATCAAAATACGTCTCGTAATTTGCGTATATTTTCTTTTAAGAAATCAAAGTGGCCTAGAAGTTTGTCCGAATTAAAATTAGACCAAAGAAATTCTCTCATTAAATCGTCCATTCAAGTTCTTATTAATTAATTGAGTACGTAGTTTATCAAAGGATCGCAGAGTTGAACAACCTGTGGGCGCAAGGTCGTTCAACTAATTTCTCCTTCTTCGCGTAAGCAATTAGCGATGTACGTATGTATTCATCCTGTCATTTTGAGACGGTTGATTTTAATAGTCGATATCGAGGTTTACAGACCCAATTAACGTGTCTAGATATAATTAGCGACGATTGGATAATAGACGTGAAACGTGTATTAAAGCGACAGCGACTAGGCTGTCGGGGCAACATTGACTCGAAGCTTGTTCAGCCAAGAAACATTATATTTACGGATGTTCATTAACGTTCCAAAGCGAGCCATCTAGTTTGATACGAATCGTATTGCAGTTGGTCGTTTCTCGTTCTATCGCTCCAATTAATCGAGCTTGATTTCATCGTTTCGTCGTCATTTTATATCTACGTTAATAACACATATACGTGAACTAAATAGATCGAACACTTGGAATTGCTGCAATTTTCCTAAGAATCAAAAATTTAAAACCTCAAAAGAGATAGATCGTTGGAAGATTAATCGAAATACTTGTAAAATTATAAGAATATATATCGAAGTTGGAAGGAAAGCAAAACTCGTTTTCTTAATCGATTTTCTTGCTCTCAAAGTTGTAATAACAAATAATACGTTGTAACATTCGTGGAATTGAAACGCAAATTCAGAGAAATCAAACTGAATCCTGAGATAATTAACCCCTTCGCTTATAACATCGATAGAAGTAAATTGTAAACCTGAAATTCCAATTCAAATTTTAAATTTAATTTTGTCAAATTGATAAATAAAAATGATATATAATATTTAATTGTGCATAATATTTTACATATAATATTAAAATTGAAAAGAAGATCGTAAGGCGAGGGGTTATTAAATATTATCCCACGTGTTAATAAGGCTTAATAAGTTTGATCGTTTAAATTGAAGTAAGAACAAAAGATTGGAAGGAATGGGATTAAAAAGTGCGGTGGTTCCTTTTGGAACCATAGTTTTATCGTGTCGTTCGTTTTCTGGATCCACCCAGAAACGTGTCACGCGGAACGAAGATCCCACTTATGGAATATGGATTCCGACACTATTCCCCGTGGGCGTTGCATTCTATTGTATCGAAGCGATACTCCTTTGTGCACGGGCGATTATTCACAGGGGGAACACGACAGTGTTCCGCACCGAAAAAAAAAAGAACGCGATAGATGGAAAGATACTCCACGTTAGGCCGGGTACACGATGATTCCTGGTGGTTTCGGACTTTTTCTGAAAGCCTGCGACCCCGAGGAATCGCTGTGATTCTTCTTCTTCGTCGAAAATTACACCGAGCCCTCCAGGGCTGGCGAGTCCAAATTAAAAAAGCGAAAAAAAGAGAACCACTTATCCTTAATAGAGTTATTTCGAAATTAAAAAAAAAGAAAGAAAAAGCGCGCGATGATTCTTAGAAAATTAAAAGACGTAGAATGAAGAACCATTAAGTCGAATTACAGATTTAAAATGGAACTTTTTGTTCGACTTTAGATTCGAAGTAACGAAACTGTGCGTTTTAAATTCTGCAATTTAGTTAGTTACTCGTCAATTTAAGAAGCTTCGACTTATTAGTTCTTTATTTTTTAATTTTCTAAGAAAAATCATCGCGTGCCTTTTTTTAAATTTCCAAATAACTCTTCTTTTCGCTGCAATTTGGACTTGAGATTGACGATTAATTATCTAACTGTAGAACTGTAACTTGTAAAATTTCGCCGATAATATCAGTTGATCTGTAAATATAACGGAGACCCCTTTGTACTGCGTTCGATACGTTCTCTCGAACTGGAGGAAAGTGCCGAATTGCCCCGTCTCAGCCTCTGACAGCAGCTGACACGCGTCTGTCCGAACTATTTCGATGAGTGCACGGTGCTCAGGCTCGAGCGCCCGATGTGTGTTCGAACATATGTCGAAGAGCCGGATATTCTTTCGCGACGTCCTCCCGCATTCTCGATGCTTCTTTCCTCCTTCTCGTGCTCGCAGGCTTCTCCTCGCTTCGCTCGTTTTTTCTTTATCTACCGCCGCTGACTGCCGGTCATGACTCGATGACGGTCACATGGCAAAGAAGGGCCGCCTCCTTCAACGACAACCAGGTGCGACCACGTGTCACGAGTTGTTTCAGCGATGGGACAGATGGACCCTGATGGTATCCGGCTGGCCCCGCTTGCATCACTTTCTCGTTTTCCGCATCGACGCTCCGCAACAACAACGTTCTCCGTTACTGGCGACAAAAGAGAACATTCGTGGCTTTTTTTCTTTGAAGATTAATAACATATTTAAGACATTGCTCCGTGCGGTTTAGCTACCACGGTGCAGCGAGATGTTACGTATGTACATATATTTAAACGGTGATTGTGACATCCAGGATATCCAGGAACAGCTTTCTGTATCTTCCTCTAATTGCAAGTTCTTCAAATATTTCTTCTACATTTCTTCTACTTTTTTTTTTTTTTTTTTTTGTATTTTGTATCCTTTACAAGATAAGACACTTAAATTTTTTTTTTTTGAAGCAATAATTTTTTTTAAAAGTGACGAAACATTAAAATAGCTATGTTCTTCTAAATTTCAAAAAACTTGCAATTATATATATCATATCCCAATAAAGAATATTGTTACGAGACAAGACACTTGGTAGATAGTTTTTGGAATAATAATTTTTTAAAAGTGTGGTCTGTATTAAATAAATTGAAACATTAAAAAGCAGTGACTACAAATTAATTGGCATAGGTTCTCTAGGTTCTCTTTTCTTGCAAATTTCAAGATACTCCCAAAATTTTCTCTACATCTCCTACATTCTCCAAATTTTCTGTATTTCTATGTTCGTACGTAATGACAAAAGGTCGTAAAAATCGAATAGGTCAAACAAACGCGCATAATCGCCGTTTTTCGTGGCAATTATCTCATTATCCCATGAAATTGTGATTTTCATTTCCTGCGCGTTACCGTGTCATTACAAGCGTGTTACACTTTTTTGATTTGCTTCGCCGTGCAAAGATTAAGCTGTAATAACGCGGTGTCGTAAAATTTCATGCTGGGTGGTCCGGGACGCGAGATGGTGGAAGGGCTCTCCCAGACGTATTATTATGTCGAAATAAATTTAGATTAGCAGCACTATCGATATCAGCCCTTCCACGCAATGTTTTAAGATTAACCGCGCAAGCTCATCTTTGTTCCGACTTTATTTCGCTTTGAATTTACGTACTAATATAAAAACTGTACGACTTGTACCTCAGTACGATTCGTCTCACCGAAAGGCCCAGAAGCAACTAGGAAATGAAAACGACTTTTTTGCCATAAAATTTTAGTGATACGTAAAAATTTGAATCGATACAAATTACAGGCGCGATCGCTCAATACGAGACAACGCAACTCCTACTCGAGGTCTATCCCACGCCCCCTCACGAATCACATGACCCACATCAACCAATCGCTAATTTTCGTTGCATTAGCGTTGCACCTGAAGAGGCTCGATTTTCTGGGTTACCCCCGCTAAAATCACTTTCAATGATAATATTGGCTTCTTCGAGCATGCAAATGGGAATGTTTCGTTTTTACACAAAATACTCGCTCGAAATACGTGTTATTTACTTCTCAATTGATGCTATTATATATTGTGGACTATAAGTCTCTAAGTTTTTAAAAGAAAACTATATTGTGAACTATAACAAGTTTAAAAAAACACACACACACGGTATTTTAGGTAAAATATTTGGCCTTTGAAAATAAAATATTTACTTTAAAATAAAGTAATACTTCAACGTAGAGAGTGGATGATACTGATCACTTTGAATCGCATTACGCTTCGAGATCGGCGAGGTAATGCCTACAAATAGAGTCCAGTTCCTCACAGTTCTTTTCTTTCGAATGTTGAAGAAACCCTTCATTACCGAGTTCGCCGAGTTTATATTTAGACGTTTTTCTGGCCAGTCTTTCCGACCATCTTCCTCCTCGTTTCCCGTGCGTGTTCTCTTTGAAAACGGAAACACGCAGAAGCGTTTATTGCAGAATTCAAAAAAAAATATATATATTCTTTAAAACGAGATACTTAATATTTAATATTGGTTGATCCAATTGTCGATATTCGCGTGATTTAAATATCACTTAAAAAAATTCCTGCGAGAGAGAATAGCTGTAAAACAGATAAACCAAACAAACAAACACTCCGTAGCCTAGAGCAACCGGTTGCTACAAAATAAGCCGTAGCTTCGTGCGTTTAACGCTCTTTAACGTTAATTAACGTTCAATTGAAAGATGGCGGAGGATCGATTTATTTCCGAGCGGTGCGTTAGATAATGTAAAATGGTTATCTAGGACCGTATTCTTCGAACTTGTTCGCATTCCAGGTAGTTCGTTAGCAACGTCCGTGCCTGTTGACCAGCGAAAATCGAAGAAAGAGGGCTAAAGTACTTGCTTGCTTGTTTGCTTCAGTCTTTCTTCGTTACTACAAATGTGAATATTCGAAACCTTCTATACTTAGGAAAATTTCTAGTCTAGACAGTCTAATAATATAAATAATAAATATAATAAATATAATATAATATATAATAAATCTCTAGACAGTCTAATATTTTATCACTGAAAGTGATTTTAGCGGGGGTAACCTAGAAAATCGGGCCTCTTCAAGTGCAACGCTAATGCAACGAAAATTAGCGATTGGTTGATTTGAGTCACGTGATTCGCGAGAGGGCGTGGGGTAGACCTCGAGTAGGAGTGGCGTTGTCTGGTACTGAGCGATCGCGCCTGTAATTTGTTTTGTATCGATTCAAATGTTTGCATATCAATAAAATTGTATGGCAAAAAAGTCGTCTTCATTTCCTAGTCAGAACAGTTGCTTCTGGGCCTTTCAGTGAGACGAATCGTACTTTCGGGTACAGTTTTTTGGTAATTTCTCTTTCATTTTCCAAGAATCTCCTATACTCTCGTTAATTTTCAGTCCTTTATCATTCCTTCGTTACGCTTTACTCTGCGAATATTTTCAGTTTCGACTCTCAAAAATTCAATACCACTTCTCAATCATCTCTTATTCAGTTTTAATACTCGACAGTTCCATTGTTACTCCTTAGTTTCCTAACTTGATACTATTTTAGCTGAAATATTTAGTTCTCTCTATTTGAAAGTATCCGACTATACTGAGTGAAGAAACAGTTGTTAAACGCGAGTCACTGGTAAAAGATTCGTCGGACAAACGACTTCATTAAGCCGTCGCCAGGGAGGGGGGAAGCCGCGGCGATGATAATTAGGTTCACAGAAAAATGTTAGAACAATCGTTCATTCATCAACGAGTGAGAGATTGTTGAACACGGTTTCCTGCACGATTCTGCATATACTACTGGACAAGTACATATTTATAGTTATCGCGTCTGCGGCTGCTGCGCGACCGGAAACCGATTATATTTAGAAAAAGACTTGGCTTAACTGTCAGAATAACAATTCTGCTCGCATTTGTCGAGAGAATCGCCACGACGGTGACGAGGCACCCGTCTTTCTCCCTCGTTGGATGTCAAACGCGACACGCGACATCCGTCGTTAACGATTCAATTCGTTAGAAAAGGGACTATGAATTCCTCGTTGCTTCAATAGCGATCAATTTATTTTCTAAAGTCGTTTTCTAGCGGAATTTCGAATTTCCAAAGCTCGCCGTTATACTTTCAATCTTAATTTCTCCAACGTTGGCTCAATTATTATATATGTTAATTATTTTTGAAATTTAAATAGAATTGATATTAAGTTTTATCAAAGTTTTTCAAGTTCATTGTATCCATTTGTTGTTGTCCGAATATGTATTAATTTAACTTATATATCACAAAAGATATAAATTCAGGATGATCAATTGGATCATCAGTGCATCGTTTTATTTTCTGATAATTTATCTTCGTATCGGACGAAATTTATTCTACTACTTTTGATCGATTGTTTCAAATTAGAATTAGGCAGCGCATCATCCGGCGTGGCGGTGGTTTTTGCATTAAAGATGACGAAGCAACGATCGTAACACTATGCGCGTATCTGTTGCCAGTCGGGCCAGATGGTGTGGCACAAAGTGGGCCTCGATCCTGAGACTTCGAGCGGAGGCTCCTCCCTGAGGATCAAGGTCACACTTTTTGCAAGCGCGTTCACCTCGAAACGAAGAAGAAGAAGAAGAGAGAAGACGTCGACGATGGACCACCGGATGTGGATCATCGACGATCCTCTCAGTGACCGGACGTTTATTGCGCAATTAAAAATCTTCGTACGGTCATCGGGCGATTGGATTTGTTGCGGTTTGCGAGAGAGAAAAACCAGAGCGCGTTACACCTCTCTCGAGGGGAGGGCCAACTTCCGGCGGCGAAGCTTTTTTCCTCAGATCTGCGACCGGCGAAAAAATTCAATTTATACGAGAGGAGGGGGGGAGAGGTTTCCGGTGCAACTTGCTCGACGCTTTCTGCGAGAAGAAGGATTTGTTTCATGGAGGGGACTTCTCTTCTCTTAAAATGTCTTACGGAAAGATATTTAATAAATTAATTGCCATAATTCTTTTTATCAAGTTAATCAATTCAATTGGGAATTTGCCAAATCATTAATTTTTTTCACAAATTAATTATCATGATTTAACATCTTAATTCTTAATAATTATGATTTTTGTAATTTGTAATTTAATTTAAAATTGTCAACTGGTGAATTAAATCACTTTCACGTTTCTTTACTTCAAACACACGAAATTATCTTGAAATTATCCGTCAGATTTTATCTCGCAAACCAGAGTTAATTGCAACCGGTTAAATTGAAAATTTGACTAATTTCGGAATCATTATTTCGCAAAAAAAGTTTCGTCGCGACTACGTTACATTTCGGCAAGCCAATGGCATCCGAAAGGAAGCGAAAGACCTCGTTCTTCCTCGCGATTTTCACCTCGTAGACCAGCTTCAGAAAGCGTGAAGCCGCGCGTTATGCCTCGTTGCCAATCGATCGTCTAGTTATTCAATAGACGAAGAGGAGCTGCTGTTACGTTCTCGCGCGTCGAAACCATTTCTTTCTCTTCTTTTTGTTTTTTTTTTTTCTTTCGTTCGCAGGGTACAATTATTATTACGGTTGTTACGTTCAACACACTAGGAAAGAAAGTTTCGCGAGCAAAGATATTTAAAATCGCAAACGTGCTTCCATGTAACGTCGCAATGCGTATATCATTCTTTCATAAATTAACAGTATAAAATTTCATAGATTAACAGTATTTAATGATTACATATTCTTCTTTCCCCGTTTCGTCTCATATTTTTATATTATTCTATTTTATTCCTCAACCTCACCAAATATCGATCTTCAGCCCACCGAGGCAAAGTGTCGCTAGCAATAAAAACCATTGTTGTATATCTTCAATTCATCTGAAATTCTAATAATTAAACTAATAATTATTATAATTATATATTATGTATAATAATAATAATTAAAACCAATTATATACATTATGCACATTGTTATATATCTTCAAATTCATCTGAAATTCTAATTTACCAAATTAGAAACAAGGTGCCAATTAAGATGTGGGACGAGACAAGTCGAGATGCGTTACAGGGAAAGCAGTTCATACGCAGTACCGTTTACATTAAAACTGTAACAATTTCATATATATATATTATATTTAATATTTGTTCATAGTATGTTTAACTATTTTATATATTCGGTGAAGCGAATATTTAACACCTTTATATTAGGGTGTAGCTAGCCATAAATAATGTCTACTTCTACAAAATTTTTACTTTGTTCAAGAGTCAATACAGTTCTAATCTATAAATATAATTTAACAATAAACAAACTAATATAATAGTAAAGTCAATAGTAAAACTAAACTAGAAACTATTTAAATAGAATGTAGATCATGTTGTAATAAGTTAAATTATTGTCACTAGACGGCAATGTTTATTAAATTTAAAGAAAACGACATCACTTATGGGTATCCCTAATTAATAAATTAATACGAAAGTAACGAACAGTGCTAAGTTTTATTACGATAATTATTTGAACACTGGTGAACACTTGTGACTATTCACAGATGTAAAGAGAACAGTTTATAAAAAAAATTCGAAATGGACAAGCTACGTATTGCCGAGCATTACTTGTTTCTCGTTTGTATTATGTTATCCCAATCATCTTATCTTTTTTGATAATTAAATTTATCGAAACGCATGCAAGTCGCGATAAAGAAAAAGGAAATTGAGAGAAAGAGAGAGAGGTTGATGAACATAAAAAGCAATTCAGTGGCAATTATAAAAGAACACGTGATCACGGTAAAACAAGAGTCCCGGCTAATAGCGTGTTTCCGGTTTACGAAGGTAAGCTACGTAGCAACGAGGTAACCGCAGGTACGTACGTCCCCGCGTGAAAGGTAAAAACCGAGCCCTAATCAAGATCAAAGCACAGGCACGGCAGTCCCAACGATTTTAAACGATGTTACACTCGATAGATCGTTCCCCTTTCTCGTCGACGAGAAAAGTCAATTATCGAAGGAATCTGAGGAATGTGCCTCATTCGATCGTAGCGAAGATACGTTTGAATAAATTTCTCGGGTATCGAGTTTTGAAATTTGTAATTTCTGAATTTTCTCTGAGCGATAAATTTTCTAAAAAACTGGATGCCAAATCTCGAATATGAACACATTGATTGTCATGCCAAATTTATATGATGCTTAATTTTCGTAACGCAATATATAATGTTTCGATTGAAATTTTTAATCTCTGAATAGTGAATTTTTAATTTCATAATATATCTTCTAGTTGGCTGTGATTTTATTTTATTTATTTGAAACATTTGGAGCACCATAGCCCAAAGTGATCAAAACGGCCAATTTACAATTTTTGTTAGACTTTTTATAGGCATAACAGTGTTTTTAGAGATTTGAATAATTTTTTGCAAAATATATAAATCAAAGCTTGTATACTCTCCATTGTATTGTAAAGTTTTTTTTTTTTCCTTTGGGCTTCAATTTTATACTTTAATCGTCGTTAAATAATTTTCCAATAGTCGAGAGTACCAAATTTTCGTACAGAGGAAAAGCCAAGCCAGCTAAATTTTTCTAAAACCTAAAAAAAAAACAAAAATACCATATACCAGACACTGACACTGAGCACTAACTCAATCAACTGAAAAGATTTCCCATACATTGGCCAGAAAAGAAGAAAGGTTGCAGCAATCGAGCATCAAGCTCCATTTGTTCCATCGATGAACCAAGAAATAAATATAGAGTATAATTTATAGCAAGCATCCTGTTTCCAAGCTGCACTCGCTGCGCTCATTATCCCGTCCCGGAATACCCATTCCTCCACGCCAGAGAAGCTAGCATCCGCGCGTTCTGTCACGCGAACTGCGTCGAACAAGCGTCGGAAATAAATTCCTCCTTGGGGGAAAAAAAGGAAGCAAATGGAGGATTTATAATTCACGATCAACTCGGTCGACTCGTTTCAGAGGCACGCGATACCTCGGATCTCTTCCCGCGTCCTTGCGTTTCTGCCCCTTCGCACCCTTGATTAAACGATCCTTAAAAGTGCCACCTGTTCCTTCTCGATTATTATCTTTAGCAATTCAACTTATTAACTTTCGATTGAATGCGAGCGAGTACGAAAATAATTTAATTTAATTCACGAAAGAAAATTCTCGTCTTTGGAGAAATATAATTCGTACAGGGTGGGCTTATTTTTTTAACCTTTTGCGCCGGTATCTAGTTCGCGGACCATAACGAGTGACCAAACCGTATATTGAAAATAATTCGTCACTTTCTTTTTGACCTCGTCGGTATGATATCACTGGATAGAAATTACTAAGAAGTAATAAATTTATTATTTGTTTTGCCTCAGTTATATTTCAATATACTTAAAACTGAGAAAATATTGCAATTTTGGGATAAAAGATTCTCGACGTGCGTGGCACGTCGTTCCAGCGCAAGAGGTTAATAAAACCTTAAAATATAAGAAAAATAATGATAATGATAATGATAATGATAGGAAGTGATTTTTAGTCCATTATGTGTTTCAAGGACCACGTGCTTTCAAGGACGAATTTTCTACAATTTTCTCGAAAACAAGGCGCCAAGTGAAACTGTCTGGCACGCAGAACCACCCCTGTCCGAAATTAGCCGCGCTCGCGTCTACTTAATTTAAGTAAAATACTCTACCAAATATCGCCTTCGGCAATTATATATATATATATATATTTGTCTACCAAACAGGTACACAATCGCTATTCAGTTACGTGTACGTTCACCAATCTAGAAAAAATCCAGCAACAAGGAGGACCCCTATCTAAACCGAAATTAGTCGTGCTCACGTCCACGTATTCCACTCGTATTTTACTCGTAAATTAATCCACCGAATATCGTTTTCCGCGATTATTATATACATACATTCTGACAACTATCAAACATCACGGGCACACAATCGCTATTCAGTTGGTGCGCGTCCGTCAGTCTAGAAAGGATCCAGAGCGACCAAGGAAGAAACAACCAAATCTGAAAACGCGTCTGGTAACCCAACACCGTGACGGAACAGCAGAGGGAACAGCTTAAGACTGGCTGCCTTAACGGCCGGATATAATAAAAGAGAGAATCCGTGAATAACGGCGGTCACGTTGGACTCTCTATTTAACTTGGCGAGGAGCTCGTCGGGAAGAAGGTGCGCCCGCAGTGGTACACACCACTCTCACGGGATCGACGTTTGCAACGTTACGAGTCCCCTCTCTTTCTCTCTCTCTCTCTCTTTCCCTCCCTTCGTTGGGCTTTCGTTCTCAGGAACCCGAGACCCACCGTGAGTTTCTAGCCGCGTATATAATGCATAGAGGAGAGGAACGCGACAAGCACCGCGAGAGGAGGAATGCGAGGAACGAGCTGCTTTGCTAAGGCGTTACACGTACCCCCCTTACCTGCTCTTCGTTCCGGGGAGCACACACGTACACTTGTACGCTCGTACACTTGGCACAGACTTCAACAACCACGCGTTTTCTATGCTCGCATTGTTGTCCATTTTTCCTCTCCGCCGAGAAGAATTCGTCTTTTTCCTCCATTTGCCTCTTAATTCGAGATCTGCCGGTCCAGAGGTAATCAGCTCGGTACATCTTGTCGAATGGACGACCGGGGATTCTCGTTTGCCTTTTCAAACGAGGATCCCCGATCTTTCTCCTTGGAAGTTTGAATGGCAAACACGCGCTAATGGCGCACTGCGTCCTGTCACGAGGATTTTTAACCTCTTGCGCTGGGAACGCCGAGAATTTTTTGTCCCAAAATTGCAATGTTTTCTCAGTTTTAAGTATAACCCAGTCTTACACGCGAGAGATATGAAAGATGTAAAAAACTGCACCACTTGTATCTCAGTACGATCTCAGTACGTCTCACTGAAAGGCCCAGAAGCAACTGTTCTGACTAGGAAATGAAGACGACTTTTTTGCCATAAAATTTTATTGATATGCAAACATTTGAATCGATACAAAACAAACAGGCGCGATCGCTCAGTACCAGACAACGCAATTCCTACTCGAGGTCTATCCCACGCCCCCTCACGAATCACGTGACCCAAATCAACCAATCGCTAATTTTCGTTGCATCAGCGTTACACCTGAAGAGGCCCTATTTTCTGGGTTACCCCCGCTAAAATCACTTTCAGTGATAAAAACTCTAATTTTGCAAGAGACATTTTATAATATCAACATAATTTCCATTCAGACAAGTTAGTCGATGAGAAGGTTATACAAATCGGTGCTATAACGCGAACACTACTCAAGGCAACAAAATAAAAAAATGAAATGAAACCAATAAAATTAAAAACTTCTCAAAGGAATGCCAAATATCATTTTGTTATAATTTAACTCAATCTTACGGCAAGTGTTACTCGTCATCGCCTAATAGAAATAACTAAGCACACCAGTGCACATTCTCAAAACAAAACAAAACAAAAGCTTCAGAAATTCAATATTTCTGCGTTAAGAAACCTGGCCTAAATTCCTTCGCGAACAGATCCTCTGAGGAAGTTCGGTCTCGCCGATTCGTTAAAGAAACAATGACATAATGACAGCAATCGTATTGTTGCTTATCTTATATGAAATCATCTTTGGCGTGGCTGTTATAGGTGACTGCGGTTTATCTGATCTTCTTCGCCAGGATTCTCGCAATTAGCAGAACTGTCCTAGGTTTCCGGACGCGAGTCGGTCTCCTTTGAGAGACCTCGTTCTTTCTCTCTCTCTCTCTCTCTGTCTCTGTCTCTCTCTGTATTTCCTGACTTTATTATTCATCGTAGTCACTAATGGGTGAACCGAGGTGTAAAGACCGGTTTTTTTATATGAGCGAGCAAGTATAATTACAGTTCGACGTTCAAGTAATTAGACCGACGATATCAATTAACCGACGTTCATTTACATACGTTATGTAAATCGGTGAATAGTTTTTAATCAGGTGCAACCGAGGATGAGACACGGTTCGAATGAATCATCTGCTTGCGAACGTTGCTTTAACGCTCGCAGACGGCAGCCCGTAAAACACCGTTGTTCAGATTTAGACTCACGTATTATGTACGTACGTACATACATATATGCACATCTTGGTCTCTTGATAATTGCACACGCCCGCTGAATATCGATACGTGCCACCATGTGTTAATCCACCCACTATCGCGTTGCACGTTTCAACAAGGCATATCTGCTCGGCAGTTCATCGGAATTTTATTGTCATTCGATATTTGTGTTGATTAGTCGGTAGTCAACGTTCGGACGGATCGATTCCGATTTCATGTTCGACTTATCTCAATTGCTCGTAATTTGATACTCGAACGCACTCGTCTAATTTCTAATCTCTAATTCGCTTCGTTGTCAAAACGCTCGCTCTCTCTCGTTGCATTCTCGCGCAGATGAAGAATTTATTGTATTGTATAATTCGCCGCTAGCATCGACAGTTCAATTATGCAACACTGTGATGATTCATGCTCGTGATTCATACCTTGACATTCAATGATATTTCATCTACTGATCGATGCATAAAGTATGTCTAATTGGAGCTCTGGTGTATCTGGTAGAAGTTTGCCAATCTTCCCTAGAGTCCAGAGGATGACGATTCGCGATAAATGAATGCAACTGATGGGAGCATTGCGTTTAATCTGCCGTTAACACACTTTCGGAACGACAGCTGCGTGTAAGAAATATTATTAATATTAAACATTCCAACTGTCATATTTTGTAAGTAATTGTACAATTTTATTCAATTTAACCACTGTACTTTTATCGACGTACCATAATCGTATCCGTCAACACTCAATAATCTCAGACTTTCGAAATTCTTGTACAAATCTTCTTTGCAAAATCTTTTCTTTAATCGTCATTTAAATTATAATGATTTATACATAGAATATTTTAACACGATTACTATAGCGTTAATAATAGTGTTAATTTTCACTTATTTATTTATTTATATTTTTTATAATATTCTTATAATATTCTTTACTTATATTTTTTCACTTATATATTTGTATTAATATTTTTGACCAAAGTCAATCATCACACATCACGTGTGACTGAAATTTGTCTGTGATAAATGTAACTTTCTCGTAATTGGCAAAAAGTCATTTGAAGCCGGGAGTGAAAAGTGGCGCGCCACGTGAACACTGACATCGGCCGGAATAGAATGAGAGGAGCGACAGTATTATCTTTCGTTGCAAAGTCTCTCCGGTGGTCCACCTGTCGGCGTAACACCTGCCTTCGCAACCACTTAATGCCAACGTTAATGACCATTCATGGATCGTTGGTTACACGACATGTGGGCAATAAAGTGGAATGCGATTTATTCGCAGCGTTAACGTCGACAGCCGTTGATGCACTTTTTTCCAAATTTCCTCCCCGCTTTTGGAAAGGCAATTAACCGGGACGATCGATCGGTTAATGCATTAAATTAAGCAGTCAGCGAAGAACTTATTGTGTTTCGTGTTCTTTTGGGAATTGTATTTCAACCCATATCCAATTTTACCATTTTAAATTTTACATTCAATTGCGATAATTTTACCATTTGTAATTTTAGTCCACACTATGCGTGGAAAATCAATAAAATGGCATCAACCAAGAAATATGAGTGCAAATTATATAGACAAGACGGATAAATTTTATAATAATCCACGATATGCATACATACTTATAATCACAATTTTAACTTTAAAATACGTTTCATTTTTTATCACTGAAAG
This sequence comes from Melipona beecheii, assembly GCA_032399605.1. NCBI lineage: Eukaryota > Metazoa > Arthropoda > Insecta > Hymenoptera > Apidae > Melipona > Melipona beecheii. The sequence continues at coordinate 3,193,187 of JAUCMO010000447.1, forward strand.
TTATTTTAGCGGGGGTAACCCAGAAAATTGGGCTTCTTCAGGTGCCACGCTGATGCAACGAAAATTAGCGATTGGTTGATTTGGGTCACGTGATTCGCGAGGGGCGTGGGATAGACCTCGAGTAGGAGTGGCGTTGTCTGGTACTGAGCGATCGCGCCTGTAATTTGTTTTGTGTCGAGTCAAATGTTTGCATATCAATAAAATTTTATGGCAAAAAAGTCGTCTTCATTTCCTAGTCAGAACAGTTGCTTCTGGGCCTTTCAGTGAGACGAATCGTACTTTCGGGTAAAAGTCGTGCAGTTTTTTGTTAAATATGTAAAATCAGTAAAAATGATATTAACCAAGAATGTAGGTGTAAATCATATTGCCACGCTAATGTTAACGCAAGTAAATTTTAATCCACTATATATATATATATATATATATATATATATATTCTTAAAATCACAGTTTTAATTTCAAAATACGTATTTTTTTAAAATATGCGAAAAAAATCAGTGAAGTGGCATCAATCAGAAATATAATCGGGTTTAAATCGTGCCGCCGCGCGAACGAATTAATCAGCGTAATTAGAAGCTAGATTGTATTAGTTGGAAATCAATTACGTATCTTGTTCTTTCACCTCGGGAGGCCGTTGACACTGTAACAAATTAATCGAGGCATCCCGTTTAAGGTCGTTCGCATGACCCTCCGCTCGTTCATGGGAATTCGTTTCGCAATTCCTTCAGATTTTATTCAGGTTTTACTCTATTGATTTGTTCCGCGAAGACAATGAATCCCCGCGAGGATACGTTAAATTGCCCTCTAAAAACGTATTACCTTGCAGCGTGGCTTTCGAACCTTATAAATAATTGAATTTTAAATCTAAGCAGCTAAGAATCTCGATCTCCGCGATCTCGAGGCTTCATTCGTCAGTTAATCAATCCATTTGCTATCGAAGGAAATACTTTGCAGATCTAAACAGATTTAAACAATTTAATTCAGTTAAATATTCCACTAGTTAATTAAGTAACAAAGAAACATCTCACTCTGAGAAACACGCTACAATTTTTAATATTACAATGATCGACTAAAACACCATAAAAATTTTAATCTTTTTTTTCTTACAAACTATTTAAAGTATTATTATTTTAAAACTTACAAACTACTTAAAGTATTAAATAGTAAAATATTTATTAGATATTTTCTTTGTATTTAAAAAAAATTTAAATACAAAATATTTCACTAATCACACCACAATCGCACACGTTTTTTCCCTTTTCTTTTTTTTTTGTTAAAAGAATAAAATTAATTTTGAAGAAATCGTATAGAAGGAACCTTTCACAGCTGTCGCGTTTCACTTGCAGATGCGACTGTGATCACGAGCGACGCCCTGCAAGGGTACGACCCACAGTTCATGGTCGGCTGTTACTTCCCCGCGGAATTCCAGGGTGAATTCGTGACACAGGTGAGCGGAAACGAAGCCGGCGATACGAGCAACGAGCCCATTCAATACTCCACCATCAACATCACGTTCAACGCGATCCCCGTCTGGGGTTACTGTCACAGGAGGGTTGGCGACAACGTGTTGCTAATGGACAGGTAGGTTCTACCTTAATATCACCGAGTTAATTCATTTCAACGACCGATTGACCCTGACGCAGTCATGGCAATTGCCATTTATTCGATTAACTTGCCTCTTTGACCGTTAGTTCGGTACACGCGAGAGTGAATTGCTTTAAGGAGAGAAATTAGATTGCATTGAATTTAGAGATTAACACCAGTGAAAAATTAAAGGAACGATATAATATAAAAAAATTCAAGAGTGCAGTTTAATTTTAATAAATGCATGTCTGATCGCGAGATGTATTCTGGTACGTATTTTTAATAAACGTCGATTGTTGAGAATTTATGTTTAGTCTGCGAACAAGTGCTGATCTATAAATGTCAAGTAACTGAGTTACGGGATTGTACGCTTACTTAACGCGCATCCTTAGGGATGCCCCGACGCGACGTCTACACTACGTCTGGGATGGAAATAGACCGGCCGTCTCCAGACGATGTCGGCCTGTACTTTCTCCTCTCGCGGCTATAATTATACCTGAAAACGTATTTAAAATTATTCAACCGTTCCATCATAGACTGAATTATTATTATTATTTTCTTTTTCAATTTTTCATTCACCTCGAAAGTAACTTCGACAAGAAATAGACCGACCAAACAATGCATCTTCGTTTCTTCTTTGAACAGAATAAATGAAAATCGAACGAGATCAACTCACGTATGTGTACATTTCAGGTACGGCGATGGCGACTGCATCCGATGTTTCCGATTGTTAAGGAGATCCCGCAACGTCATAGAAGTGTTCTCTAAAGACCTGAGCAGGTGTTACATTTCAGAAGCCACTGCTTTGGCCTCCTGCGATACATTAAATTCCACCTCGATTTTATACCGTATGTTCCAAGCAACTATTTAGTTCCAAGCAAATATTTATATTTGAAAAAACGTTCTTATCTAATTGCTTGACATTGTTTGCACAGGTACCAAGGAGATTGGAAATATTCCCATAAGAAACGAGTACTGTCCAATAACTGGCCAATATCACTTCACGTACAGTCTTAATAATGGATCTAGTAAAGCTATCGAGTGCAACAGCTTCTCGTCTTCTTTTCACAACTGTCCCGACGGCTCTATCTTGAAATTACACTTCAATCGTTGTAACTTTGAGCCTCACGGTAATTTTCTTCTTTTTACATATATAAATAAAGAGAACTAACGTATTTGCTACGTTTGTTTCAGTGAATCTTACATTTAATTGCTTAGGCAACTGGCCTGGCCCGAACGGTTCTACTTACTTTGCTCTGATGGACATCAGTGCAAACTACGAAGGTCGTCCACAATACAGATGTGGGGTAAATACTGAAGATACAGTATTTTATTTCTTTGTGTTATACATTTCTTTAATTAAAGGATTGCTTTTAGCTATTTCACGTTGACAATAAAAAAGGGAAAACGTACATGGCACTGAGCAGCGATTCGAGCTGCACACAGAATTTGGATAATTCCACTAGTGGATACGAAACGTTGGTTCTTAGTAAAGTTCCCAATCAAAAGAAGATGCCAAATTATGTGAAGACTCATGTAGCAACGTTAGTATATTTTTCTCCTTGTATCTACTAACTGAATACTTCTGATGATTTTGTAATTTTGCAACGATTTTCTATTAGATTATTTAATTAATCAGAATCTATTTCTGACTTTTAGATTCCCAAAATGGGCACAGGGTCTGTGGGAAGAGTCTCTGATTGTCAATGGCACTATGACTTTCACTGATCTCAATGGTTATAACAGTTATACGTTCATCACCGTTGATTCGAATGAAGAAACTGGTCGTTACATCGTTTACTCCAAAAATCAATGGTGAGATAAGAGACACTGATATAAAAAAAAATATATATACACACACACTTCTTTACATTCATATTTAAAATAACAAAAAACTTTTAGTGAACAAGTGGCTTACGTGTGTTTAATGATGAGGCAACGAAGTGAAAATGTATTAGAATTTGCAATAGGTATTTACTTTTTGATCATTATCTCAGTCGTCTACGGATATTAATTAAATTATTCAGTTTGTTAAATGATTAATTTTTGACTGAATTACAGGAATGGTATTAAGTCCAACTTATCAATCTTATTTGTGCGATGATGTTAATTTAGACAAACCAGTTTGGATGACACAAGCACGTAAGTTAATTTCAAAGAAGAAAAGATGTAAATACTTAATAGCCATTTCAAGGTGAGAGATGATAACATTAAATCAGATGATTTTAAAATTAGGGATTGAACGTGCAGTGGAATCACCTTGCCCAATTACTGGACAATACATGGGCATGATAACTGACCTATCAGGAATGTGTGCTGAATTAAGCAGCAACTGCAACACCCGCGAAATAATGTATTTCAAAGTTACTGACTGCGAATCCGGAGAGCTCTATGAAGGTATTTAAATAACTTAAATAATTAAAATTCATTGAAACTGAAACTCAAAAAAAGAATTTAACATTTCAGAACGAACATATTTGTGTCTGGGACAATGGGAAGAAAAAGGTGTCATGTATGCGTATACTATGAGAAATGATACTAGTACGAACGAATGTTTCGTTGGCTTGATCGTAAATGACGAAGAAATTTATATCAAAGAAGCAGGAGATCATTGCATGAGAAATATTGATCCTAAGAGAGAAGGAATGCGGTTGTATAAGAAGGGTAGGTTTTTAAACTAAGATCTAATGAAATCAAAAATTAAGTTAATATTTAATATCAAAATTTTATGTTTAATGACGAAATGTAATTAGGTCAGTGTTATGGAAATTCCCCAAGTCCTGCGCCAACGCCAATGAAACCAATCCCTCACAGTCCGATAATGAGAATCACCACGACTCCACGGTCGAGAGTATCAGGTAAAAGTGATATTATGAATGTACGATTAACAACATTATACTTTATAGATTTTATAATATAATTAATTATTTTGTGACAATAACAGGTACAACCAACATATCAGGAAACAATATCCCATCATTTGCTGCATTGAAAGCCACTGTATCTTATCCTTTCGTGATATTTACAATCATGATTACATTTTCACGAAACATTTACATGTATGTTTAACTAGCAACGTCATTAATAATGACCAATGAACTAATGAATGAAACGTAGAACAAAAAAATCTTACTGTTACGAAAAGAAGTCATAAGATTTTTTTTCAATTCTATCAAGATAAAGCTAAAAATTCAAGAAAGCAAATATCACACATGAAATATATTTGGAACAATATCTATGCATTACTAAATGATTAGGGAACAAAAAATGTTTAAATACTTTATGAGTAATGGACAATTATATCAGTATCACATTATTGACATTTCTTTTTAATGGTGTATTCCCTTATCACACACCATTAAAGTTTACTTTGCATTTGAAAAGTGTCTTCAAATATTTTTGTAGATACATAGATTTTTGTTACATTTCTTCACCAAACACTGCCTTGTAAGATACAAATAATAGTAAACTCTATGTCTTGTTAGGAAAATCCAAAGAAATTGTCGTACAATATTTTCTGACTTTAATACATTTTTCAGTAATCATATAAATGAAATTAATAATGAGACTGATTAATAACACTGTACAGAATGATTCATCAATAACAAAATATATATATTTTTCAAATTTGTACTTAAAAAAGAAACTAACATTATTTTTTTTTCTTGTACGTACAACGTATAATGTATAATATGATAATTTACTTTGATGATAATTAAAAATTTAAAACAATATACAAGATAATCAATCTTAGGGTACAATGCAGCTTGTTCTCTGTGATTATTTCCGAAAAAGAACTTTACATGAGCGTCAATAAATTTTACGATTTTTATATAATTATTAAATTAAACTCAATATTGATTTTTACGATTAACATAAACAAGTGTCATACTTGTATCTAAAGTAGGATTTTTATGAGCGAGTACTGTGTGAAGTGGTTTACACTTTTATAAAATGCTTTTATACGTATTCATTTTTATATTTATATTGTAAATGTATATAAATATGTATTTATAAACTTACACCTTATATATTAATGTATAGAACCGATGATACAGTAATATTTACAATGTAGATAATATTTCTCCAGTCATACTGTGTATAAATTTAAATAATAAGTCCATCAGATGCCAAATTAATTCATCCATTGCCAGTTCTTTAACATTAACGATTATATTTTTAACTTCAGCATTTGTAATGCTTAATTTTTAGACATATGAAAAGCTTGCATATTAAAAAAAAAATACACTTATTTATTAGCACTATAACGACTAACATTTTATATATTGTCAATCGAGCAGATTCATATTTTGCAAATTAATATAAGACATCAATTATAAGGTATTAAAGTTAACACAAAAAATACAACATTTTTATACAAAACAATTACATTGATAACTATTTAAATGCAAATATAAAATTACTACCATCTTGGAATTATTATGAATGCTGAAGATCATCCTAATGTCATAGTGTTCCTGTTACAATATGCAAGAGTGCAATGAAATTTGATATAATTTTAACTTAACAATAGAAATTACCTATTACCTATACAGTTACTTGACTTAAATATTAAATATTTTTTAAATGTACATAATTACATACCTGTTAAGGATAACAAAAATAATTTTTCTCAAAAAATAACTGCTTTTCTGGCAGTATTATATAATTAGTCAAATAATGCTTCAAACATTTGTACAATATTCACTCCTTAATGTAGAAAAATGAATAATTCTTCTTTTTATATTGTCAAGTGTCTATTTTATGTAATTGTATACAAATATTAAAGAATTTTCGATAAGTTTGTATATTTATATTATGAAATAAATATTTTGTAAGTAACAAAACTTGATGTAATGTGATTACTATGATTATATAAAATTAAAAATTAGTACTTAAGTATTTATTTATTAAAAAAATTAATAAATATATGTAAGCATCTAAGAAATAAATTTAAATATTTGCATATTCGCGTTCATGTAGTAGAAAGTTTTCTTTACATTTTATTCCCCATTTATATTTATTACTACCAGATTTGCCTACTACGCGATGGCATGGCACCAAATAAACAATATTATTTCTCATTAATGCATTCCCAACAGCTCGAACTGCTTTTGGTTTATTTATATTACGTGCAACTTCTTCGTAAGTAACAGTTGTACCACATGGAATTAGCATCAAGGCTTTCCAAACTTTTATTTGAAACTCTGTACCTTTTAGAAGGATCAAAATAGAATCATCTACAGATGCATATTTGGAGAAGGCTTTCTCTAAAATTTCATTTGTTTCATTTGAAGTATCTTCTACTATTTTGGAAAGAGGCCAATTGTTCTTTAATTCAATCAAAGCTGTCTCATTCTTATGAGCAAACGTCAAGTGTACAATTGCCTTATCAGTGCTAGTAATACCAATTAAGCAGTCTCCGAAAGGTGTAGGATGGATACCGTAATGTATCTTGAAATTTTCATACTTCTCTTTATATTCTTGCGGTGTCATATTTTGAAAACGAACCATTCTGACTAAATGAAATCTGTAAATGCTATAAAAATAATAAAATACAGGTAATAAAGAATAATAAGAGTTTACACCTGTTATTTTTGCTATTTCTGAATAGTTCTTGCAAAACTGCGGAAAATACGATAATATGCAAAAATATACAAACATTCAATATTTATTAAATGAAACAAACTTTGTTTCAAATTCAATATTTCTCAAAATATGAAATTACATAACATCCACAGTTTACATAGTCCTTACGCATGTTAAACGCTAAAGGCTTTTAACTTTACTCATACTGAAATGTTTTAATTTAATTATTTAATAATAATTTACTTTCTTTCGAAATATTATATGATAAATACTTACGACAAAACAATTCGAATTCTACTGTGTAGTTGACACATGTGAATTATTTTGAAAGGTTAATATATATATGTACTTAGAGTTAAAGTTTATATTCAAAAAAAAAAAAAAAAAAAAAAACAGAATTGGAATTTTTCATTCAACTCAAAATCCAGGAAAATAATTTATGTAATTTATATAATAAATTATTTATATAAATTACATAATAAAATGAAATTAAAATCACAAATAAGTAACTAATAACACCCTAACAGAAAAACACTATACAATAAATGAACATAAAATTTTCTTAAAAGAAAAAAGTTATTTCGCAGTTTTTTAACATAAATATATAAAAAATATATCTATGTTATATACCTAAAACGATTAAAATTATAATTTAGTTTTTTTTATACAATACCATTTTAAGTTATTATTCAGTATAATATATAAAAAATAAGTCTCATACAACAAAACCACATGATTATTATTTGTGATTTATAATTACGATAAATGTAAAAAGAAATTAATTACAAAATAATAATTTTAGCAGTCTGGAAAGGTTAAATTCAATAGATCTAATTCCGATCTTTATACTTTTTGAACATGCAAATACTTTTTAATGAAACTTAATGGGTATTTTTTTCTCTTTTATTTTATTCTATTTAGGGTGTTATAGTTAACTTAAAAAAATCTATTATTTGCAAAGACAATATTGTAGAAAACAAAATATAAATCTCTAATACTCAGAGACGCGTGAGGATGATGATGATGATGACGATCATCATCATAATAATAATAATTAATAATAATAATAATAATAACAATAATAATAATAATAATAATAATGGTGATGATGATGATGATGATGATGATGGCACAAGATTTATACAAATGTACAAGACTATTAACAATAAGATTATCCGCGTAAGCAATCATTTCTTTGTCACAGGCTTAATAATGTATGATTGGACTTCATGAGCATCCACATTAGGATTAACATTAAAAAATACTCTGCGCGATTTTGCATCTGCTATTAATGAATTCCACATTGAATATCTCTGTAATTAATAAAAGAAAATTATTTTATATTTAATTTATATAATATAATTAACTAATTATATTTAATTTAATTTATATTATATTATGATATACTCGTATATTTTGCAATACATATTACTATATTTTTATTATCTTATATGTATTTCAAAAGTGTCACGATTAAAAATATTAAAACTATCAAAGGATTTTAAGAATTTTTATAAAATTTAGAATCTATTCTTATGTATTAGCATTATGTATTTACTAAATCACTTTCTTTGCAAGCTTCTAAATAATTTTTCACTTTTACGAGAAAGTTTTAAAATATATGTACATATAAGTGTAGATAATATATAATCTTACCATGAAGGCGTTAAAATTACCACATATTATCAAACTCTGTTTTGCTCTTGTAAGTGCAACACAAAGTCTTTGCCTATCTGATAAAAAACCAATTTTGTGACTCCTTACGCACGATATAATTATCACATCACATTCTTGACCTTGAAAACTATCTACAGTATTCACTTCAAGTCTTATTTTTCTCTTAACATTATTTGGCAATGAAAATAGTCTAAAACAATTAAAATAAACATGTAATGAACAATTCAAATGATACTTGGAATATACTCACATTAAAAGCTACAACTTACATTTGATCAATTTTTGTCTGTATTATAGATTTTTGATTATTATACGGAGTAAGAATGCCATACGAAATGTCAGATTCCCAATTATCCGAATTGGCAAAGTTTAGCATACAATAAAAGATACTGGCTATGAAGTCCGCTTCTTTATCATTCGAGTTGTTATCATTCTGATTTGTATTCAAATTTAAAATTCGATATGGATAAAATGGAAATTTATCATTATATTCTACAGCATCTTTTATTTTGCCGCCATAAAAGAATTTATTTGGCCAAGACGAAATATCATGTTGCATTCGATATTGAGTATCCAACATGATTATGGGATTATTTGGTTGCAAATCAAAGGCATTTTGCACACGGGAAAAAATAGACTGATCTAATCCATATTTCTTTGCCTGCGTACTCAAAATAGTAGCAGGTAATTGATTAGAATCACCAACTAAAATCAATATATTAATTCCTAACATCAATGGTATCAATGTTTCTGCCTCACAACTTTGGGTAGCTTCATCCACGATACACACAGATATCCTTTTTTTATTGATACCAAAAATAGACTCCATTTGACCAATATAACAGGATGAGAGAGTGCAAGTTATTATGTCTGCGAAATCAAGAATTTTGTATTCCATTTCGCGCTGTAATTTAATGTTCTGTTTATTTGTATCATTCGATGATATACGATTCTTTAGTAACTCCTCTTTCATAGCTAAATCTGCCAACTTCATCCCGAGATGCTGTTTATAAGCTTCATCTAAGTTAGAAGAATTATTCAGCTCACATTGAATGGCATTCATTTTAGATTGTATAAATAATTTTTCGTTTTCTGCACTATCAGAACAAACAGTGTTCGAGTTGTTTTTTCTAATCTCTCGTTTTGCCAATTCAGTAACAGAAATATTTTTCACTTTTGGATGCATCATTTCTAACTGCCCAATACGGACCATTTTGAATGGCTTTGTTTTTGAGTGGTCTTTTATTATGGTCCTGATGTTTAACAGTCGAAGGACGATTTCATCAATGGCAGCATTCGATGGAGCACATACCAATATCTTAAAGGAATTTCCATTGTTTGTATATCTGTTATTTCCATACAATATTTGGGAAACAATATTCACGATAACTTTTGATTTGCCAGTACCAGGTGGTCCCTGAATAAAACACAATTTAGGATCCCTCTGAATCACTGCTTTAGTTATTCTATGTACAGCTTCCATCTGTTTCTCATTCAGTTTATCTCCAGTGATCAATGTCTCAAATTCAGATACAACTGGCAACTTATACATCTCAAATCTTGGATTTAAAATCAGATCTGCCAATGGCGATTTAGGAAGGAACTGCAGTGCTTGTATCATTCGTAAATTGCTACGTAAATAGATCACAGCTCTTAATCGTTGAACTCTATTCACTAGAATGTTTTTATCGAGACCTTTTGTTATCACAGTATAAGTTAACAATGAATGAGGATTTTTTACATAATTTTGTAAATCTTTATTAAAACGCGTCAAAGGCGTTATTTCTGTTGTATATACATTAGTAACATATGCGAATATCTTATGAAATTGTTTTGATCTTTGTGAGTTCTCACGATTTTCAACATACTCGAAAAATACAAGATCTCCATACACAGGATGGATATGTCTTCGTATATCGTCTTTTGTGACTAATACTTCGAGCATCAATGTTGTAAGAAATATATTTGACACCATGTACGTCTGAATAGAGTTCTCGACTATGGAATACATGAATGTAGGTCGTTTGTGAATATATTCTGTATTTTGAAATTTTTTAGTGATTTCGTGCCAAATTTCTAGCAATAAAAGTGGACTTGTAATATTATAATACTCTTCATACGATCTATAATGAGTTAAGGTCACGTGAAGTTCCTGAGGCTCAATGACAGGTGGATCTTGATTCAAATATTGCTGTTCTTCCAACCATACGGGTCTCCAGTTTAAAATACGCCACAAGAATTGGTTCCACTTTGCATTAGATTCTGCAGTATTACTAGGCTTTTTCACAGGAACAACCTTTTCTCGAGGTATAGGAGCGTCTTTTCCTGTTAGTTTTTTTAGAACATTTAAGTCATCAATTTGATATTCATATACAGTTTCAATTGTTGCAGAAAAAGATACTCGTTTCTTCGATTTCGTCATCGTAACCGGTGATTTCAAATTTGACTTAAATAAGGTAGAAGATTTCTTTTCAATTGGCTTACAACATTCTATATCTGATTTACTTTTTACTTTGGACTCAATTTTCTTCTCTGTCTGTTTTTCTAATGAAAGATCTTTTAATGCTGCTTCTGCTTCTGTAGTACTTACTTTTTGCTTGGTAGTATTAGACTTTTTAGGAATTTTTCCTACATTTGAAATATCATTAAGAGTTAATTTATCCTGTAAATACATTGTTATTTCTTTGGAAGCAACTTTGCGTTTTGCTGAATCAGTCATTTTTGCATTTGTCGTTGCAGATTGACTGGACGAAGCTTTAGATTTCTCTGTTGTAATTTCTTGTCTAGACGCAGAAATTGTTTCCTCGACGAGGAAATCATTTCGACTTTTGGTCGTTACTTTTGCTTTTGGTTTTGAAACAATGCGTTTTTTTTCTTGGTTACTTTCCAAAGATGGTCTCTTTTCCTCCGCAAGTTTTTTCAATTTTATCTTTCTATCATCTGCCAATGCCTTTTTTTCCTCCTTTGAAAGAGTACTTAATTTCTTCTTATTAGGAGAAAGACAACTAGCCCGTTTATCAAGTATTTTATGATTTTTTTGCTCTTTCGTATGCAAACATTGCTCTAACTTTTCTTGCTGCTCTTTCTTTTCTTTAGAACTTAATCGCTGTTTCGAAGATTTTTCGGACTTGTTAGATTTTTCGGATTTATCAGATTTTTTAGACTTATCAGATTTTTCAGAAATTTGTTTAGCTTTACTAGAAACATTCTTTCGTTTTCCGGTAGTAAGTAAAGGTGAAGGGTCAATCTGAACTATTTTTTTTTCAGCTGATTTTTTTGTTTTGGAAAGTGTAGTAGTTTCTTCTCTATTCTTGCTTGAAGTATCAGTAAAATTTTCTGTTTCTTTCTGCACTCTCTTCTGATTCTTCGGAAGGTCAGAATGACTTTTGGTACGCATATTAGTGATCGTGTGTTTTTCAAGTAAATCATCAAAATCGACTTCCATCATATATGTACTAGCTTCTGATTCTGTTACACCTTGCCGTAATGTGTTTGCGTCTTTGTTCATAGATTTTTCTATTTCTGTTCCTTTTTCAATATCAACATTTACATTTATATCTTTGTTTTTTCTATCATCCCTGCTTTCAAGAGCAATCTCGTCAGTTTCGTTAAGTATTTGACTACGGGATAATCTGTGCAACCAATTATTATCTTCATCTTCGCTATCTGTTAATGAAATAACTAAATCCGCATCATCGACTAAACAAAATCTTTCATTTTCTATTTCTGCACGTTCCTCTTTTACCTCAATTTTGGTGGACGTATCTGCACCATAGCCAATATCGAATAATTGAGAACACGGAAAAATATCGTCCTCACTATCGCTTAAATTTACAACATCGTCCTCTGAAAATTTTGTTTTTGGTTCTCGTTTTACTTTTTTCAGTTTTATTGGAGACACATGTGGGATGAAATTTCTACTGAAGGAATTTAAAATAGCTTCTTCATCAGTATCAGTTAATTGCAATTCATCTTCTAATTTTATCACGCCATTATTGTTACGTATAAAATTTGAAGGAAGTGGTGATACATTTCCTCTTTCATTATTTTCAACAGTGTCTATAGCGATTGTATTTGGGTTTTCATTCATATCATTATTTGTTCCACTACTATTTTCTGCACTGCAGTTTGAGTTGCAATTCATACTTCCTAAATGAGCGTTTACTCTTACAGTACTGTTCTTCATTGTATTTTCACATTCAACATTGTGAAAATTATTTACTGCGTTCTGTACATTTTCAGTATGTAATAAATTATTTTCAAGCTTCTGTAATGTATTGGTATTCAATTTCTTACAAATAGGAAAACTTTCTTTTTCTTTGATACTTTCCTTAGTGGTAAACATTGCTGGATCTTCACAATTTATTATTTCATTGTCCATTGAAGATTCGGTTCTCATATTGTTTGTTGTATTGCTTGATTTAAGTATATTAACATCTATATGTTTTTTTTTAGTTAATTTATTATCTAATTCGATTATCTCTATGACATTATCACAACTTTTAGTTTCTTTATGTAATGAGTCGTTATTCAGTGAAACATGAATTATTTCAATATCACTTTCATTTTTTTCTGAAATTTGAATAATTATTTGCATTATAAAAATAAAATTCCATTATCTTTTTCTTTTCTTATATGTTAAATAATCTGAATAAAAATATGATGTTACCTTCCAAAGAATTCTTATCTGAAATACAATTTTCACTTCCCAATCTGGGAATTTTACTTGGTGAAATATTCAGACTATACCTTGTTTCTCTTTTACGTTTCGTACTTTTATGTACATCGTCGATTGCCGATTTATCATTACATATATTTTCATTATTTAATACAGTTTCTGAAAGTGCACTAGCACTGTGATTATTTTCCACAAGTTGAGGCTATTAAAATTATTACAATATAAAAAAATCTTATTTAATAAATATCTCTAAAAAAATTATATCATAATCTTACTCCAACAGCACGTAATTTATATACATATGTATTATTGTCTGCAGCAGTGGGACAACCAATGCCAATGACATCATTTGAACATAATTTAGTTGTTTGAAAGGGTTCTTGGACAACACCATTTATGTATAAGCCGTTTGCACTCTAAAGATAATATAACGTCATCCAATAACAAATATAATATTTAAGTATATTAATTGTATTATATAATATATACCTTTAAATCTGTAACATACAATTCATTTTTACTGCGGAAAAAAATACAATGACGCCTAGATACCATCAAGCTAAGGCATACTATTTGGTTCTCCTTGGCTCTGCCACAAGTGTACTGAAAAATATGATATATTCCTATATATATATATATGAAATGAATATATATATATATATATATATATATATATATATATATATATATATGAAATACAAGATATATTCCTATATATATACATGTATACATATGAAAAACAAGTAAAACATACTTATTACTTGTGAATGGCATTTGAATATTTATTTATCATATTCTTTATAAATATAATTAAATAAATATAGTTTTATAAATATAGCTAAAGAAGTAAAATCTAAATAAAAGGTTCATTTCATCTATTAAATATTTAGAATATTTTATAATTTTTATGTATTACAACAAACATTCGCAATTTACTGGAAAAGTGACTATCAAAATGCAATAATTTAATAACAGAGTATAGAAATAATTCCATGACATGTGATTTCTATTTGCAGAACTATTATAATAAACATTGCATACTCACTGTATGGTCTGGTTGATCAAGTAGAATTACACCTGGAACGTTAATACGTTCCAATACAAACTGACAATTGTCATTTGCACTCATTTTTTAAAAAAATATTTAGAGGTCTTGTAACCCTCTATATAACCTAGTTTTTGTATTACATTGAAAACGTTTCTTGACAATACGAAATGCGCAATAATACAAACAAATTGGTAAATATATTCTTTGAAATATTATTTCTTCTCGGAAAAAAACATTTTTATAAAAAAACCGATTTTACGTATTGATGTTTACCGCCTTCTCTGATTGAAAATTGTTATACCATTTACTGTATATTTCTCTAACAGTGACATCTACACACGAGGAGCACGATTCAAGTTAAATGTACCCTAAAATTCTTTAATCAAACGCTTATTGCGATTATTTATAAAATGATTTTTTTTAGTACATAATTAAATTAAATTAATTTAATTTAAATTGATTTAATTTAAATTGATTTACAGAAAATGATTATTGGTGTAATATAAAATATTGATTTTGAGATTATAATGAGACTTGGTCGTTACGATTATATTGAAAAAAATTTTTTTAAAATTAGAGAGATTTTAAAAAAACTAAAGAATTTACATGGGAGTTATAAGATATTTAGTATAATCATACAAAATGTCTCGACAGTAAATCGAAATTTAATCAATTAATAAGAGAAAGTCTATTATAAGGATAGAACAAGAAAGTGACAATTAATACTAATTTAACAAGGTTTTGCAAAACATCACTACAACTTGTTTTGTTAAAAAATACAAAATAATCATCAACTTGTGTTTGTACAGTCGAACCTTTATAACTCAAAAACTTTTTTGATACCCTCCTATATATATTATAAATTTCCTCGAATTACTGCTGTGCATTTTGTCTCTATAACTCGAGCTTAAAACAAGTTCACCAAGTTACATTTAACTTGTATTTCGAAAATATTATAATTGAATTAAAATAAAACCATATGTTTTTATATTTTGAATTACAGTGTGAATTTTCCGATAGCTGATAATGATAAATAACAATGATACAAAGCATTGGGAAAAATCAGAAAAAGAGTTTTTTGTTTTTACGTTTTTGCGAAAGAAAGACGATATTGCGAAAGAAGGACAACCAGTTTTCGGTACGCGATACTCGGTAAACATTTTACTTTCAGTTTCGGTTTCACTGATGAGGGAAGGTTTAATGGGACGAAAAGAGAGAGAGAAAAAGAGGGAGGAGCTCCATATACATATATAACGATAATTGTACGTCCAGTGTGACATACAATTTTTATTCCAACATTTGTTTCGATGAGTGCTTTCCAGAATTTTCGATTCATATTTATTACATAGCGATAAAATCCATATTCTTATTTAAATGCAAAAATACAAAATATCTTATGATAATCATTGTAAAAATTTCTTTGCTCCTTTTTGGAGAAATATAAATTGAAAATTTTATTTTAAAATGCGCGTTTTGAAGAAAATTATTTTCAACTTTACAATCTAAAAAAAAATAATTATAATCATAGCATTGAGGGAAATTCATTTATAATACCATTACTCATAATATAAAGTGAAATTTCTTTCTTTTTTCATTCCATTTTTTATGACTCACTATTTTTTATATATTTTAAAGAGTAAATAGTTAAAGAAATATACTTGAATAACCGAATGTGATGCTGACTTCGACTTTTTTTTATCATGTCATAAATAACGTAGAAAGATAAATTGGATTCGGTTTCGTTTTAAACACGTATATATATCTTCGTAGTCATTTTCTTTTATTCCCTGTTGAGTATTTATCATGTCAACTACTTAATCTGATGTAACAGCAAGTACAAATAATTTATTATTATTGCTTAAGCTCTTAATTTGTCTGTCATCTCAAAATCAAAATACTTGCGTCGAATTTTGCAAGTAAATTATGCAAATACTTTCAAACTTAAAACTTTAAGCTTTAAACTTCACGTTAGATTATTATTTAGCATTTATATAGAATATATAGAATATTATTATTATTATCATATAGAATAAATCCAAATCAGTTTATAATAAAATCGAGATTAAGCTCATATCTGTGTTTGATTAAATTTTGTTGAATTAATTGTGAAAAATATTAAGTTATTTCAGGAATGTACCAATAACTTGATTCGAGTAATTTGTATTATTTTCTTCATCTTGATTCGATGCTTGTTAGGCTTAAAGAGTCACACGGTACGTTTTTCACTGAGAACATCGATTTTTATCAGTAAAAAGAGCAATTTTTCAAGTAATTATTAGATATAAAGAGGAAATATGTTGTTATTTTAAAGCGTAATTAAATAAATGAGCAAGAAACGAGATAGTATGCGAGCAAATTAGTTTCCGCTGTTACGTTTTTATCTTAATTGAGAGCACGAGCAAAATATATGATGAAAAATAAATATATAGTTTGTCATTCCTGTCGATTCACGCCCGGCCTTGATACACATATTGAGCAAGACTTAAATGACTATCTGAGAATCGAATTCATGAACTTGAGAATGGAACTCTCCTCTTAAAGAGTTAAAGAAAGACTTTCCATAAGTCATCGATTAAATATATTTAAGGTTTGAAATAAACAATCATAGAGATGAATATTTTAATAACACAAGAATTAAAAATTTACTACGTACCATGTAATTATAAAACAACAAATACAATATAGACTTCTTCTTCTGACAGACTTCTTCTGAGTAATTATAAAGTTTATAATTAATTTGACAATTCAGAATCTAAGTAATTATTACACAATGATAGTATCATAATTTTCAATATTATTTATTTCAATACTATTATCAAAATATTGAATTTGTATACATTACATAATTCCAATCTTAGTACTGCAAGAAAAAAAAATGAATCAACAAAGCCTTTATCTTTCTAGATTCCAATCTGGTTTTTTAATGGTTTTCTTTCTCATCTATAAAACAGTCCTATAAGAAAGTGTACATATAGGCGTGATGTAATTTACTTTAAAATTATCAATAAAAAATAAGCACGTTGTCGAGAAAAAAAATAACAGAAGATTACCTTGATACACTCACCAAAAAAAAAAAGAAGAGAACAGTAAAGTCGGTAAACGGTAAAATAACAGAAGTGAACTCTTTATACTTTCTAAATAAAAAGAATTTCGATCATTTTCATTTGTTAATATAAAGTTAATTTGGGATCAAATTTTAATAAACTCTATATTCTTGAGATATCAATTTTTTGAAAACTCTTTATCATTATGAAACAAAATGATTTTTAAAACAAGTATGAATTTTTTATTCTTTCCATAATAAATTTTATTATAAAAATATCAAATTTTAGGGAAGTATAAACTTTAACAAACTATAATCTTAGATTTGTTTTCTAATCTCCGTTTTGTTACATCGAACGTGGCGAACGTGGAATAATAAAATTTCGAATGACCGGCTCAGGAAATGTTCTTTTCTCTTTTTTTCAACAGGAACTCGCGTAATTTAGTGTTACATTTCGTGGGTGATGAATTTTACACAGGCCTACACATACATGGGATGAATAACAATCGAATTTTAAAGGCGCATCGACCCAGTTGAAATTTCACTTTCGAATGTCTATAATCCTTTGGCATTCAAAATTTCTCCACTTCATTCATCAATCTTTGCTGTTACATGATAAATTAGCCTCTCAAACGAAATTGAAATAGAAAGTTTTAAGATCAAACGATTCATATTCCTATAAAAGTAATTAAAAAAATTTTTTTTATTTTTATCATTATTTTATAATTTTCTTATTAAAAATATGTTAAATAGAAATAATTGAGAAACAAATTCAATATGAAATTTAAAAAGTATATTAAACAATCAACTTGACATTCAATGAGTACTAATATTTCTTATCAATTATAAAAAATGCAAATTGTCACAAAACCAAATTTTGTATAATTATAAATTAATTATGCTATACATTTCCATCATTTAATTCAAATTATTTCAAATAGTTATTAAAACAATTCTTAGAAATATTGCCAAAGTTTCATAAAGGCAATTGGGGACGATGAAATGTCGTAAAAAATAGGTGCTCTTAACGGCCAATATGATATTGTGAAACAGTGAAATTAACGATTGTATCATAAAGACAGGGAGATGCATAACTATCAAATTCTATGTGGGAGCAAGTTTCTCGAAGATTGACCACGTGGAGAGGTAAACTAGATCGACCCAGTTTTGGTCAACTTTGATTCTTTATTCATATGGGAGGGGTACCAGAACAATTTTGTGAGAAGGGGCCCCCTTTACGACCACGTGGCCATATAAGCAACGCCTGCTGTCACAAGTCTTGCAGAGAGTCTTGCACCCCCTCGGCGATTCACACATCGGCATCAGGTAATTTTGTCCTTCTCGAAATTACAAGCTGTTTAGAACACTTCTTAATTTCACACTTAATTTACAATGCTTCTAGATGGATACTTCAATTATTAATCGATACTATCTTTATTCCACTATCTTTTTATCATATTTCAAAAACTTTGAAAAATGGAGTTTTTTTATTAGTATAGAAGAAACTTCTTAATCTGATATATAATTTAGAAGTTAAAAAATTTAAAGGCAAAGCATTTTTTACAAAATAAAATTCCTGAAAAATTTGTCAAACAACAGTGTATTCAGTCGTAGTTCAATTTATTCAGAAAAAATGTTTTGCAGTATTTAACAAATATTCGATGATAAAAAATATTAAAAGATTCAAATTTGATCGATTATATTTATCACACCGTTCCAGGATGAAGTTCGGAGTTCTTTTCACAATGGCAGCTGCTCTGCTGCAAGGTGGATATGGTGGATTCGTATCCATCAGAATGCCATATTTGAATCCAGCCGGAGTAACTTACATAAATAATATCCCATCCGAAGGACAGCTTGCATACAGCGTCCCTGCTAAAGTGGAAACCGAACATGTTGGATATGCCGCCGCCCAAGTACCAGCAGTGGCTGCTGTACCATACATCAAACACTTGCCAACTGTCTCTCATGTACCAGTTACGAAAATTGAGGCTCAACCTGCTCTCTTAGAAAAACAATTGGACGTCGTAAAACCAGCTGTTTCCACTCGTAAATTTGAAGTGAGTGATTGTTAATTTCAAATATTCGTTTCATTTCTGAGAAGTTCTTCTTTACTCTCCCTCGTTTCTATTTGTTCCTGTTCACTTTTTCATCTTAATTTATGTTTTCGTTAGGACCTTTTAATATTTTCTTTCGTCTGTAAGAACTATCGTAATTACGATACGAACTAATTTCGTTTTGAAATGTTAAATAAATATTTCTCAACTAGGTACGTCGTCCAGCAATCCAGAAACAATTCTTCGACATTGAAGAACGCGTGGTCGTTCGTCCAGCAGGCTCAGCAGTAGTTGAGCTTGATCAACCCACTTCCAAGATTCAAAGAGGACCAGCTGTTATTCAACCTCTGCAATCGCAGTTCTCGACTCTTCAAGCATATCCGTCGCTGATATCTCTCCAAGCATATCCATCGCTGTCATCTTTCCAAGCATCTCCGTCGCTGCCATCTCTCCCATCTCTTCCATCTCTTCCATCTCTTCCATCCCCATCGTTGCCATCTCTTCCATCTCTTCCATCTCCGTCGTTACCATCTCTTCCATCTTTGCCATCTCTTCCGTCTCTGCCATCTCGTGGAATAGAATCTTCTAGTTCATCATCTAACGAAAATAACGAAAGTGTCGTGATCGACAATCCTAACTTCCGCAATGCCCAGAGCCAAGTACGATTAAAAATTATTATTTTTCTTTTTTCATCTAAAATAGTGATGAACTAATAACTATTTTTTTATTTTAGGATCGTGTATCTGCAGCTCAAACGAGAAATGGTGGACAATCAGACGAACCTCTCGTTGCACGTGATCCTTCGCCAAATCTTGTCCTCAGCCCCAAATCTTCCCCTGAGAGAGACCAAGAGAACCAGAACAGACTGCTCGAATTGCTCACTGCTCGTGGCAATGTTGCCGAGGTAATTTACTGTGAATATTACTCACCAAAGAAATCAAAATAAGAAGTATCTGAAAATAAAAGTTAATCACTTCGATTTTTGAGACAAATAGGACAAAATTTATCAGATATTACGGACTCAAATTTTAGAGGATATTTCATTTATCTACATATATAAACATAGGTTGGCTTTGGTCGCTCTCTTTCCCAATCTGCAATCGGAGAAGCTGGAAAGATTCAAGGACGTGTGATCTCTGCTACTCCAGCTCCAGAATCAGCGGAACCAGCTGACGAACGCGTCTCTACGCGACGTGTCGTGGTTAGCAGGCCGATCGAAACTCTGCAGGAAGTAAACGTGGTGGAACCTGCGACTAAAATCGAAAGAGTGTCTGTGCAAGAACCTACCTACATAAAAACAGCGCGTCTTGATCATGTTCAGGTTCACAGTTCTGTACCAGTGGTCGGAAAGGCTCTTGCGCCAACAATTGCTCATGCTGCTGTTCCAGTTTATCAGAAGACAATCTCACCAGATTATGAGTATTATCATTAAATTGTTTGACAACTTGCGATCCTAATTTCTTGATTGTCTAAAATAAAATTAATAATATGATAAATATTGAATATTTTAATAACACAATGATTTTTTTACTTAAATCATTGAATAATTAAGTTGAAAGACTTAAAATAAATTGCTATTGTTTGATGTAAAACTACTTGTTATAAAGTTAAATAATAGTTGAAATTGTATGCAGAATTATTTTAATAATCAATATGATTTATACAAATAATTGCAAATGAAATTGTAAATTGAAAACGACTTTTATATTGCTTCTGCAAAGAAAATTACATGAACTGTATCCTGTACTTAAAATAGGAATTTTTGTACCTCATATTTCTACTTTATATGTATTTCAAAATATGTTTATATAAAAAAAAATAAGATGTGGTTCTTTTATTTCTTACGAAATCTGTTACTTAAAATATATGAAAGTTGAGAAACGAAAAACAATTGACATCATTCTTTACAACATATTTTGCAAATTAAACTTTTAATTATTAATAATATTCGCAACAATTTTCTGAATTTAAAATTTTATTATATATATTAATATTAAAAAAAGTTTAAATTAAACATATATCTTTTAGTATGAAGTAGAAAACTAATTACACAACAAGGCACTAAATATAAATGCATTCAATACATCTGAATAAATACTACAAAATTTTTTCAGCCAATTTACATGATTTTATATGATCTCGTAAAAGATCCTATTTATTATATAATAAAGTGCAAGGTCTCTCGTATTCTTGCGTAACTTCCTTTCACTGGTAGTATTTTCTTTTCATTCCTTTCATCTCCCATTTAATTACATGCATTATTCAGAAAGCTGAGAAACTCCCTATAATAAGCGAATCAGTTCCGACAAGGGTAACCACTGCCTCTAGGTGAATTGATGTATGCAAGGACGTAACATTGACCCAAATACAATTACACATCCGTTCCTTTGCCCATTACACGCAGTTTAAATAAAATTGAATCGATGTATCAAAATGCTCTACTTAATACTTTCATTTCAAGAGAAGATATATTTATTGTACTTATACAATTTTCGATATAGTTAAAAGACTAATTGTTCAGAAATCCATTCAATAGGAGGAATTTTTCATATAATTATAATATAATATAATTATAATATATTTCTCTACCTCTGTTATCTGATTATCTCTGTTATAGATTGAAGATCCAGTAAAAGATTTAAATGTTTCTTACCATATCAATATCTTGCTTACTCTTGTCAATTGTTAGGATAAGAATAGTTGATGTAGATAATTCATGTTTTTCTCAAGATCATTCTTTTCTCGGATTCTCAGTGTCATCGACATCTTAAGAGAAAGTGATACTAACCGATGTGTTGCTTAGTTTTAAAATATCTAAAAATGTTCAGTTGTTACTTTATTTTATTATCTATTAGAAATTAAAATTTCATCATATTATAATACAATGAATTTGTAATTATAAAGGTATGATGTACGAAATTTCAAAGAATCAAAAAATTCGGAAAAAACTTTGTATGAAAGTCGAACTAAAGAAGGTGTAGTTATACGGCCACTGTAGAAAGAGAGCAAAGAAGTTTGTAATAACGTAGCTTACGAGTTTCAAATCGTTGAAAGAGACAGAGACTGCAGATACGCGTAATGCATAAACCGGAAAACTTGCTGCCCGAAAAAATCCGTAAGAACGTGTGTAGGCGGTTGAAACTCAACGATCGATATGGTAACAGTTTAGTAAACTCTCGACAACTTGTAGATCTTCCATTAGTTTAACATTCAATAGTTTAATATTGCACCACAAATAGTTTAATATTCAATATCTCAATCATTTCTCAACATTTTGTTGATATTTTGTTATGGGTCAAATTTACTATAACATTTTTTATTAAATGCAATAATGAGTGTAGATAAGTAATCGTTCGTAAAACGCATGGAAATTCCGATCACAATGTGAAATCGATATTTCTAGGCACGTAGGAACATTACACTCACCAAATCTCGACGACACACATCAATTTGAATCAAAGGATCGTTCTTATAACGCGACGCTAACAAATTCACCGTGCGTAAACTGATGAATCGACCATGCCTATTGAATTATTCTTCCAAACAAAGTGAAAACCAAAAGGACAGTTTCAGAATAATTATACGAAGTGATTCACCGGATCACTTTGTATTTTATTGGTTTGTGACAATTCATAGTACGAAATTGTAAAACATATCTTTTTAGCTATTGTATTTTCTTGTCTAGAATTCTTATCAAATTCGAGATATAATTCGTCTCAATTGTGTAATAATACTTTCTTGTATGTAATAATAACAATGCTGATTTATTAGATCTGTCGAATGCCACGTGGCTTGAAACACGTCAACTTGAAAAATTCATCAGGCCGAATGTATCGGATATTCAGAATCTAATATCACGGTTAATATCACTGTCACCGAGAAGAAGCGGAGCAAAGCGAATAAAACGTACAAGAACCAGGAAGGCCGCGGATAAACGGCGGCGAGTGGTGATCAGTTGACTCAAAGGAATCTTCACCCTTGAAATGCCTCAAAGAGGGAACAAATGGCCTCGTCGGGGACATAAGGCCGATAGAATGGACCAGAATACGGATAATGATCAAGAAAAACGTCCAAAGTAACCTTAGTAACTTGTACTGAAGTGGCAACTGCTATATAAGTAACACTGTAACGGATCCTGTATTCAGTTAGATACGCGCGAGAGTAATAACTAGATCTTGTGAGTTCAGAAGTTGAGTTCAGGTGAGTGGATTTGTGCAAAAAAATGTGGACCACGAGTGTTAATTAAATTGCATGAAGGATGCAAATAGATGAAACGGAATATAAAGGTGTTCAATGTGGTTCCTGAAACATGAATCAGTAGTTCAGTTCATTCATAGTGTATGATAAAAATTGTAGAACGAACGTGCATAGCTCAAAATTTTACAAAAGAACGATTCCGTAAAGTACTTACAGTAGTACTACTACATAAAATAAAGTTATTGATATAATTTGATAAAAAAAAAGTATCAAAGGTATCATTGAAAATACGTAGTCTTTTAAATATTTAGTAAGATAATCCAAAATACTATTATATGATGCTTTGTGTGCAAACGATAAAAAATAATTCTTTCGTGAAATTTTGAGCAGTGTAAAAAGGATAGATAAAACGTGAATAGAATAATGACTCAGCCATCGTGAATTCCTTTCGAATTTTTTGTCACTTGAATAGAAACTCCGTATGGTTTTATAAATCTACGTGCAATTTTCTTTTCGATAGATATCAATTTAAATAACAATGAAACAAGAGAATGGTATTTTAAAGGAAAAAATTAATTTCTTCGCTGTATTTAACAAGATACGTACTACCTTAAAATTCGTTGGAGCTTGTTCTTTTGCAGAATTTTATGTGAACATGAATACAATAATCACGTTTACGATGGTAGTGGGATTATGCGCGGCCGTTCCACAGTATTACATTCCCTCAGGATTCTTGTATCAACATCCGGCGAATGTACTGAATTCAGCAGTCGAAGACACCCTGCCGAATGAATTGCGAAATGACTTTTATAAAAACCCGCTAATCGCCGCCAGGCTCGCGAAGGAATCATGGCTTTTGAATAAAGAGACGCAGGTAAAAAAATTCCCCGTTAATTTTCTTCTTCTATAATATATTTTTCTCTATGAAAATATGGATGAAAAACTGAAACTAAAATGGGAAACGTAATGTAGGTCGATTTTGAAACGAGGTTGTTGGATTTAGTTCTGAAATCTGAGAATACCAATTCGCTGCATATCGCATTTCCTTATGAATTCGTATATACCACAATATACATATCTGGTATACTCTATAAGTAGTAAGTCAGTGCTTGTAGTATAGTACTTCTTTTTTTTTTTTTGTTGTAGGTAATTGATCGTGAAACGGATAAAATCCCACGAGAGAAAGTATATAACGTTCTTCACAACGCAGGACTTGTGCGAAAATGAGAATAAAAAGTTCTTTTTACAATTTGTGTAGTTCTTTTTACGATGATCCTCTTACTGTATCTCCTTCATTACTAAAAAAGAAATATCTAATTTTATTTTTAAAATAATTCTATATTCTTATTTTTAAAATTACTCGAAATATATAAGGAACAAATTACCTTGAAACAAAACTGCACCACAAGTTGTAGCAATGAATTATTAACCGTTGCACGGCTCAAAACTTCGATTATAAAGTACGAGCAACAAGAGTTTCGAGATATCGACTTTTACCGCGCGTTGTATTTAAATGTTAGATGCTGTGTACAGACATACGTACATATATGATCTATACAAATGCATGTAAATATATTCACAACACGAGTATCACTTTTTAAAGAATGAAGACAAATATTTTTTATCAAATTATTTAATCAAATACCAGTAGAAATCAATTCAAAAGCATATAAATAAATAAATTTGATCAATCACATATACAGTATATTTATTAATTTAATATTATAAGTAACGTAGCACGTAAAAGATTCAAAAATATATATCTATATATTTTATTTTATTTTCGCATTATTTCTCAAGGGATTCTAATAAAATATCTACAATGGATATGTCTTCACCCATTACATAACGTGACTTTTTATGAATAGCGTGATGTACATTAGTATGTAAAAAAATGTGTATTTTTTCTAAATAGTTATCTATTTCATTAGCATATAATGCATCTTTACTTTCATAACATAAAACACGAGGATAACAATTTTCGATTAGTCGATTTAGATATCGCGCTACATTTATCTCGCCTGTTATTGCGTACATTCCAGGTAATTGCATTATAGGATCAATACCAATTTCTTTCCAAATTATTGTTAAGTGTATATCATTAGCTTGATCTTCATTTCGACATTCTGAACAAAAATTTAACAAATAGTTTGGAACATGTTGTACACTTGAATGTACATAAGAAGTCACAAAAATGTTGACATAATTTTTTACATGATGGAAAAACAGTTTTATAAACTTGATAGGATGCTTTGGATCACAAAATATGATGAGTTTTTGCTTCTCGAATTTTTCTGCACATTTAAACGTACAAGATTTATTTTCGTGTTTGTTTAATTCTTGTTTCTTATCTTCGGCCTTCTTTGTTTGAGAAGAACTCTGACTAGTCCTGTTAGAAGGGTATTAATATTTGTCTTATTTATTCACTTATTTAATAAATAAATTTTTGTACATTGAATAAAAATATTGATCAATTATAAAAAGTTTCTCCACATTTAATTATTTTAGAGGAGATGATTTATAACAGAAGTTTTACCATTGAAGTCTTATGCAATATTAAATTTAATTTCAATATTGCAATTACTTACATAAAAATCTTAATAATGATTAGAAAGATATTTACTTGTTTAAGCGACAAATAGGATTGTTATAAACCATTTCTAAATCAACTTTTGGTCCAACCAAATCTCGTATATTGTTTAATCCATACTTAATCATAGTTGGCCTGAAAAAATGAATTTTTTAAAGTTAAAAACATTGAATTTAAAATATCTGAAAGACACAAATACCATTTATTTTTTTATAACCTTTCTAAAGATAATCCCCAAGCAATGACATTTACATCCTCAGGTAATCCCATTGGTAATAACATTTCTGGTCGGAACATTCCACTATTACCAATTTCTATCCATTTTTTTAAACCCTCGTGATAACAGAAAATTTCCATACTCGGTTCGGTGTATGGATTATATGCGGGTTTGAACTTAAGCTGTGTAATACCAAGTTTCTTAAAAAATTCATACAAAGTTCCTATTAAATCACCTAACGTGAGATTGTAACCAGCGACTACACCTTCAATCTGGTGAAATTCGGCTAAATGCGTGGCATCCAAAGTTTCATTTCGGAATACTCGATCAATACTGAAATATCTCACTGGCTTAAACTCACCCTGAAATTTATATTACATATGAGTATTTGGTAACTCTTAAATTTTACTGATATATATATATATTGATTCATCAATTTTATTGATTATATATATATTGATTCATCAATTACCTGTTGCATAAGATTGTAAAGCATTCGTGCACTAACAGCAGTCGTATGAGTACGAAGAACATTCTTTTGTGCTTCTTCGATTTTCCAATCGTAACGATAGCCTAAAGATCCATAGCCTCCTTCACTATGAACTCTTTTTACCTTTTCCATATACTCCATAGGAAAATTTGTGCTACGAGATGGTTCTAAAATAAAAATTTTGAATGCATTAATTAAATGAATATATATGATTTAATTAATTAAAAAAATTATTGTTCAAGGTACCAGCTATAAAAAAAGTATCATGTGCATCTCTTGCTGGATGCTGTTGTGGTTGAAATAACGCATCAAAATTCCAGAAAGAACTTTCCACAAAATTATTTGTTGGCATCTCAGTGAATCTATGGAAATAATAAAAAAATATGAAGGAAATTGTTAATTATTATAAGTCTAAAACTTTATTTTCTCTTCTGTATACCCCATTTCAAGAAAAATTTTTCTAAATTCGCTTCTAACTTTTAAAAGTGGATGCAAATGACCCACTTCAAGTGTAGCACCAAGAGCATCAAAATTATAGGGTTTAAATTTCTTATCCTTCCATGCGCCATTTGCTAATAAATCAGCAGTCAGTTCTGTTTCCTGTTTTTCAATTGTTGTTGTAAAATTGGGACCCTTTCCCAACTGTACAAATTTAATAACTCTGTTAACAAGAAAATTGTTCATATACAAATCTCTTAACATTTATATATATTTCCTATTAAATGAAATGAAATTAACAAAAAACATACATTTCTTGAATTAATTTTCTTTTCTTATATTCATTTTTAAGGCGGTCAGTTAGACTAGCAAGATCTTTTAAATCCTTTTGTGTAATGTCTGTGATAGAAGACACTTTCTTTTTCACAATAGGCGTACCACTGCTTTTATCAATTACTATCCAACCAGCCTGTAATGCTTTAGAAAATCCAACTTTCGCAAATGGAACTGATTGCATGATTTCAGATTGTGGCATTCCATCATCAGGAATTGCATTATAAATAGCTGCTTCGTGACTTCCATAACTCGCCACATGCTGACCTTCTGATGTTAATTCCCACTTCTTATCAGTAATCTGTTTAGTAGTAATCAACTAAAACATAAATTATAGCGTTACTAATAAACAAATAATACCAATTTTATCTATAATTTAATAATAATACGAGAATAGAAATTTAATGCACGGAAATAGAAATTTTGAGGTTACAATAAAACAAATTTGCATTGGTATATTTATTTAAATTCTAATATAAAAAAAATACTGAAAAATGATTTAGCACTAAAAATTATTTTTTGTCAAAATTTGCCAACATTACTACGATGAATAATTATGAACATTTTGAGTAATTAACTTACATCATCAAGTGTTTCGAGACTCTTGATGGCCCCAATAATTTTTTGATGATTTTCTTTAAAAACTTCAGATAAATGAAGTGAATTTACTTCCTCGTGTTTATTTAAATAATCCAATATTTGCTCAGTTAATTGTTTTGCCATGTTTGAAATGATAATGAATTTCACTTTGCATCAAAACAGCCGGCAAAAATCCGCGTGAACCATATGTGGACCATAATATAATAATGACATATTACAAATGACAGATAAACTTTGGTAAATTCCGACCTTGTAACATTCTTATTACTAAATTTTAATATAAATTTTATTTAATATTCTAACAAAAAAATAAAACTTAAAATTTGATTAGTAACAAAATTAATCCAGAATTTAAAATAACACAAATATATTTTTGTAACTTATTTTTCCATATTCTTTACTAAAAAACAATTATTCAATTTCTTATAAATAATAGTAAGCTTTTGTAATACTATATTATGAAGGTATTTGAAAGGATCGCAGAAAAAAAGAATTATTTTAATTTTTGTATATTTTATTCACATGGAAAGTATAAATTATTTTAGAGGAATAAATCTTGAAGAGTGGGTAGCACCAATACCAGGTCTGCCGTGTTTGACAGGTTTATAAGTAACAGAGAATTCTCCCAAATAATGACCAATCATTTCCGGCTTGATTTCAACTTGATTAAATGTTTTACCATTATAAACACCAACAATCGATCCTACCATTTCTGGCACTATAATCATGTTACGCAAATGAGTTTTGACAATCTCTGGCTTTTCATTCGGTGGGGTTTCCTTCTTTGCTTTACGTAGTTTCTTTACCAGAGCCATAGATTTTCTTTTCAGACCATGAGAGAATCGTCTACGAGCTCGAGCATGCATCAAAACCATAAGTTGTTCACTAAAACAATAAAATAACAGTTACTGTAACATTCATGGTAACTGGATGTTTTGTCATTTTTTCAATACATTACCATAACCTAAAAATATTTTTTGGTATTTTCTAAAACATAAAAAAAGATACTTACTTTGGCATATCAAGAAGTTGATCGAGATCAACCCCTCGAAAGGTGAACTTTCGGAAAGTTCTCTTTTTCTTTTGAGTTTCCTCTGCCTGAAAATCATACATTACACGTTTAAAAAGGTTAGGTTACAAATCGAAAATATTCATTCTTATGTATCAATATTATATCTGCCTGTTAAAAAAGAAATTCATATCTTATTTTAAAGCATTTTCGTATATATTTTTATAGCAGATGAATGAGATTTTATTGGATATTTTGTGACACATACCTCAGCCATTTTTTCAGTTGTTACGAGAAGAGACAACAAGACACAGCACCGTTTGTTCTATACGGAAATCGATTTCACCATTAACTAAATGTTACTAGATGGTCACGTAAGTATAGTTCATTCCCCAGAATAAAGCTTTCTTCTCTGATAAAGAAAATCAATTATTTGATTTATATTGTGAAATTATATTAATAACTAATATTTTAATACAACTTGACAATTTTTACTTCATGAAAATGATACATTAATTCCTTTTGTAATATATCTTTTTATCAATTTGTCAATGATATTTGTTCAGTTAATACAAATGGACATTTAACTTTGATAACAATAAATGAAATAATATATAATATTATAACAATAAATATAATAATATATAATTTAATTACTTTGAAACTTTTTAAACTACTATAAAAAGTTAAACAATACTTTTACTATAAAAGTCTAACTTTTTATAGTAATTTTAGATTTGATATTACATGTTTAAAAATCCCGCCATAACGCTTTCATTTTTCAGATAATATAAGTGGCGAAAATTTTGATCATGATTAGTATCCTCAAACATGTAGGAAGAAGCTGCGTGTTCTCATTGGGCCCAAGTATCTATCATTCAATAAAACTGAAGAACTTTGAATAAGAGACGTGTATGGAAAAATCAGTACAGACGTTCCCTGAGAAATCGATTGCTTATAAAATATGAAATATATTTTAGTAACGGGTGGTGTAATTAGTGGTGTCGGCAAAGGTGTTATTGCAAGTTCGTTTGGAACTATACTTAAACATTGCGGTATTCATGTGACGTCTATTAAGATAGATCCTTACATAAATATTGATGCTGGCACTTTTTCTCCCTATGAACATGGTACGTTATTGAACGTCTACTTTTCAAAATTATTTCATTTAATTGAAGTGACATGCTCAAAAACATTTCTGTGAAAATGTAAAATTTCCATATAGCCATGTGGTGTCAGAAGCCATTTTATCCGTTGCTGCCGCCAATTTTACAATCACGTGCGATATTTTTGACAGCATTTTTAGCTTCGAAATGAAATTTACTTGTCTTATTATTTATGCCGCTTTCTTTGAATAAAATCACTAATAAATTACGACGATGAAATCTTAAATTCTCGAAGTTACGACTATATTTGTAACGAAAAATTAAACAAAAATATAAAATTTAATCTTTTTATTTTTTTGCGTAAAAATTATATTTAATTAGAGTTTATATTTTCTAGTTAAACAATCGTTTTTTTCTCATTTTATTATTAAAATTTTTATTGAAATTCATTTTTACTGTTTTTCATTTTTTGTAAAAATAAAGCTTTTGTCTTTACATTTCAGGGGAAGTATATGTATTGGATGATGGTGGAGAAGTAGATCTTGATTTAGGAAATTATGAGCGTTTTTTAGATATTACTTTACACAGAGATAATAATATCACAACAGGAAAAATTTATCAACATGTAATATCAAAAGAACGACGTGGTGATTACTTGGGAAAGACAGTTCAAGGTATAACAAATATATTTGTTTTGGCATAAGAAGTTAATCTATTGACTTAATTCATATTAATAACTATTTATTTATTATTCTGCAGTGATACCACACATAACAGATGCTATTCAAGAATGGGTTGAAAGAGTTGCAAAACAATCAGTGACAAAAGATGGTGATAAACCAGATGTAATTTCATGTTGTACAATAATAATAAAACTACAAAAAATTTTTTTAAATAATGCAGAATTGATTTACATTTTATTGCAGGTTTGCATTGTTGAATTAGGTGGAACCATAGGAGACATTGAAGGAATGCCATTTGTAGAAGCTTTCAGGCAATTTCAATTCAGAGTAAAAAAAGAAAACTTCTGTTGTGCACATGTATCTTTAGTGCCTCAAGTATGAATCTGTTTCTGTCTAAGTAATTCTTTTTTACTGTCCTAGACCTTGACTTTGAACTTGTGCCAAGTACCAAACATATGTTTGGTAGTTTATTCTTAACCCTTAGAATTATGTAACTTTTATTTGTACAATTTACAATCACGTTTATATATATTTAAATGAGATTTAAAGACTGTTTAAAAGTATTTATAAAAAGAACAAAAATATTTCCTTTTTAAATAGATTTTTTGTTTTAATAAATTTTGTTCTTTTTTTCAGCCAAGATCTACAGGAGAACCAAAAACAAAACCAACTCAATCTAGTGTAAGAGAATTACGTGGTTTAGGTCTGTCTCCTGATCTTATAGTTTGTAGATCTGAACAACCAATAGGCGATTCCGTGAAAGAAAAAATTTCGAATTTTTGTCATGTTGCACCTGAACAGGTCATAGAGTTTTTAATTTTTTCAATAAAACTTGGATAAAATTGGCTAAAAGACTAATAGAAATTTTTATGTATTAGGTGATAACTATACACGATTTGTCATCCATATATCGGGTTCCTTTATTAATGGAATCTCAAGGTGTTATTGAGTTCTTAAATGAAAGATTACAATTAAATATTGGAATGCCACGTCCCCGATATTTTATGCGAAAATGGAGAGATTTGGCGGATCGCATTGATCATTTGCGGAAAGAAGTAAATATTGCGTTAGTCGGAAAATATACAAAATTAGAAGATTCCTATGCATCAGTTACAAAAGCATTACAACATGCTTGTATTAAAGTTGGCTACAAACTTAAGTTAACAGTAAAGTATTTGTTTTTTATTAATCATATTATTGCAATGATTGCTATTATATTTGTATAAATATAATTTTAGTATATAGAGGCTGATAATTTAGAACAAAATACAAAAACAATAGATCCTGTGTTATACCATGAAGCTTGGCAACAACTTTGTAAAAGCAAGTAAGTTATTTTTTGTTTTCATTATTATTTTATGGCGTTTTGTTTTTTTTTAATTTAATTATCTTATTTGGGTTATATTTAGCGGTGTTGTAGTACCAGGTGGATTCGGTAAAAGAGGTATGCTAGGGAAAATGGAAGCGTGTAAATGGTGCAGAACAAACGATAAACCTTTCCTTGGTATTTGTTTGGGCTTACAAGTGGCAGTGGTTGAATTCGCAAGAAATGTTTTAGGCGTAGAGGATGCAAATAGTATGGAGATTGATCCAGAAACTGATCATCCCCTCGTTATAGATATGCCCGAATATAATCCAAAACAAATGGGTGGAACCATGAGGCTTGGAAAAAGATATACTCGATTTACAGAAAATAATTCTGTCATAAGTTAGTAAAAAATTGCTTCAAAATTATTATAATCTAATATATTTATAGTATTTTAAATTATTATTTTATATATAGAACAATTGTACGGTAATAAGGATTATATAGAAGAAAGACATAGGCATCGATATGAAATTAATCCCAAGTACATTGACGATTTAGAAGCAGCTGGTTTAAAATTCGTAGGTAAATTAATGTTTATTTTTTGATCAATAGTTTTAAAAAATATTAATGTTCATTAAATTAGTATATATTATCTTACTTTTATGTTAGGTCACGACGAGGATAATTTACGTATGGAAATAGCAGAATTGGAAGGGCATAGTTACTATGTTGCTACGCAATTTCATCCGGAATATCTATCTAGACCACTAAATCCTTCACCGCCATTCTTAGGATTAATTTTAGCTAGTATTGGTAAATTAAAACATTACTTAACCAAAGGTTGTAAACTTTCACCTCAAGCAATCAGTGATAATGAATCAGGTAATGAGCAATGAATTTTTATTTTATAATTTCAGACTACTATTATAACTTATTTGACATTTATCGTTTTTAATAGAAACCGAATGTCTAGTTGATGACATAACAATAACAAAACAACAAACAGCAAGCGAGGCTAGTATGAGTGGTAGCACTACGTCCTGCACTGATTAATTTGAACAAATATTCTACTCATATATGTACATACGTTGATGTTACAAAAATTTTTTTATTTTAAACACGAATTTAGGATAATATTCTATACATTTATATATAGTTATACTTTTAATCCTTTGTTAACCGTGCTTGAGTCTATCTTGATCCATATTCGTAAGAATCTTGTTGAATTCCTGAAGTTATAGTAAAGTCTGTAATTATTTGATACGATACTCAACTTGAATTGCATCCTTTAGTTAATCTTTACTATATATATATATGTCTCGAAAAAAAGATATACTCGTTTTAACTATGCACTTACTTCCTCTTCCTATTTATATCCAAAAACTGTTCTTTTTCTATTATTATTATTATTTTATATGTTTTATGACAGTATTTTTATACTTCATTTATGTATTGGCATAATTGCCGGCGATCGTTAGAAGCACTGGTCAACGGAGGGTTAAACACGCGTATAACTTATATAAGAAAAAAAATTGATAAATAGTTTTGTACTAAATAAATGAAAAATATTTGCAAATTTCACTTCTTGGATTTCTTGGACAAAAGTTTTTTTATAATAAATACTACAATATTTATAATAATACTACTACATATTATTATTGGATATTAATTTAATGTAAAAAAATTTACAGACTTGTATTTCAAGCATAAAAATTGTGTTTGAATTACAAATTTATAAGCATGTTATTTTCATTGTAAATATCAATGAATTAAATTCATTCGTATTGAAGTATTGTTATTATTTCATGTTTTTCGATTATAGTTTTTATATCGTATATTTCCTTCGCTTTCTTTTCATTTACATACAATTTTTTTATAATTTCAGGTAAAAAATGTAATTCTGTATACTATATACAATGTATTTTCGTTAATTGTTATATTTTGACAATTATAAATGTAATGCATATTTATAAATATAAATAATTATATTTATAAATATAAACAAATATAATTAATTATTATATTCCGTTAACAAAATTAAAACATTTTATATTTAAGAAAGTAAAATTTAACGTTTTTTAAGTTATTGTTTTAAAGTTTCTGTAACTTATATGTGGAAGTGTAAAATTAAGTTTACATATTTATGGCAACTACAAAATTTTTGTTATAAACTACGTGCTTCAACTAACTAGTTTTATTTTAAGGACTTATTGTTACAAAATCATACTCACGACTTTTTGTCTTTATTTAGCAGCACATGCGTTCTGCTGAATACAGTATATAAAATATACACTAGCGTATTACATTAAAACATTTTCTTTGTATAAAAATGATATATATATACAGCACACTCTCACTGTTACACGTATACGAATATTAGTTGATACTAGATTAACGTTAAGTTACAGTACAGAATTCGGATTATTACAATTCACAAAAGAAATAAAATATCTGTAATACATAATAAACAAATGTAAACAAAATAAATATAAAGAAAAATTAAAATGCACTTTGGACGGTAAGCATTACAAATAATACTGAGAACACATTTTTTGTGGAAAAAAAAGAGGAAGAAGTATTTTACACGTAACGAAATGTTTTTGGAGATTTAGAAATATTTTATATATGTACAAAATAATTCTTGTTATTAACAGAAAAATAGCATAGCGAATAAACTTTATACGAATGTGATTCAAAATTAATTGATTGTTAATGATTTTACAATTAATACTAATAAGTAAAGATCCCGATATAACACAGAAAAAGAAACAAGTAACTGTTCTTGTTTCTAAAATAGTAGAATGTAAAACAAGTATATATATAACATAGTAATATCCTGTCGTGATGTTCAATCTAAATTTCAATGTACATAATAAATATTTATGCACCTCATAGTCTAGAATAATAACAGTCTGCAGTTCGATAGATTCTTTACTACTCCTTATTACTAGCAATACGATTCACATTACTAAGTATTCAAAAGAAATGTCGGAGATACACCTAATACAAATATAATGAGAATTTTTGTTTTAAAAAATAAAAATAAAATATTTCTATATGCTTACATCTCTTTAACGTAATATTTGAACTTACAATCATACATTATATCTTTTATATTATTTTCGCAACAATGTCCTGTATTGACGAAAATGAACAAAATGAAGACATTTAATATTCAATTATCATTTAAGAAAAGTTACAATGATTTTCACCAGTCTGGTATTTTCATTATAGGAGAGATTCAATAAATTTGTTTAGTTAATTAGTTAAGTTTACCAGTCTCCATTTTATACAGCAATAGTAGAATTATGTTTCTTTTTATCCTTCCTATAAAATTTTTTGTTTCTTTTTTATGACACTTCAAAGTGCACTTATAAGCAGTTTTACTTATATATATTCTAGCGTTGACATAGCGAAATATCTAAATTCGTATTTAAATAAACCATTCTTTCTTCTTTTGAACTTGATGGCCAGTGGTAGAATGAACCACCGCTGAGTCTGGGTCTAGTGCTATTTCAGCACCTTTATCTTCCTGGGTTAAATATTCGCCTTTATGTCTCGACATATATCGTCCTATAAGTACCGCCATTATAACTAATGCTATAATAATGACAGCCAATACGCTTCCTAAAATCGCAGTATCGGTTTCGTTGTAAGCAGCTCGAACTTTTTCTTCGTCTACTTGCGGTGGTGGACGAGTTTCTACAACATCAGGTGGATGAGTGATTGGTTCCACACCACAGAAATCTTCCGTGAGAGGAGTGCCTAAAGAACGAACGTTTCCAGGTCCATCCTCTTGGAACAATAACTTCAAAGGATAAATATCGTCAAATTCCACTCTAGATATGCAACCAGCAAAGCCCTCCGTCATAGACTCGTTTCTTCCAATATACATATATTGTATGTTATTAAATTGTGCATCAGCTGAGGTTTTAATGTTGAAGGGGAATTCTTTCGGCTCGTAATTATCGACTTGTAGAATAAGCGTTGCTCCTGAATCCTTCCTGCCTACTCTAACATCGTGGTATTGTCCCAAACCGAAGTGCTTGTTAGGGAAAATAACTTCTTGTCGTTCGAAACCAAAGTCGAAAACGACGCGCAAATGACCGCTATTCGATATCATAATCGTCATATATTCTCCAGAGATGTTCGAAAACAGGCCGAGCAAAAATCCTTTAGGATTCGTCGTTGTGAAACCAACTCTAATTTTCTCGGAGATCGTCGAACGCCATGAACCCATGAAGTCGTACTTTATCATTGAACTTGGACGCATATTTACGCCAATCTCGTCTGCGCAAATTGGACCTTTGAACGCAGTCCATCGACAATCGCAAGAATATCCGTCGTATCTTTCGTGGCAAGTGCCATTATTAAGGCAAGGATTGCTCTCACATTTACCCATACAACCTTCGGAAATTCCATACAAATTTTGACGAGCATAACTTCTCAAGTCTTGCAGCTGACCATTCAAAAGGAGAGCTCTGATACAACCAACATAACCATCTCTATAATCTGTCGTAGCACCAACTACAAAGTCTGATGTAAGATGAAGCGCTCGCACTGGTCCTGGAGGTTCCCTTACTTCGTTCTTTAATGCTCCGTCGACTACGATTCTAGCTTCCTTACGATTTCTTTCAACCGATAGGGAATGCCATCGATTATCAGCTAATTTGTATGAGGTTTGTACACTAACCGTTAGTGGACCACCACCTGCTAAATACTGGAATTGAATCTGATTTCCACTATTTATAGAAATCTTTATATAATCCGTAGGTCCCTTGCTGTGAATTATAACAGCGTTCTCGATAGTCGTTTTAAACTCGAAATAGATATCACCGCTGTGACCGATATCAAAGGTTGGTAGGTTGACGGTAGCATCAACGATGCGGAATGTTACTACGTTCTTGAATAAATCTACAATAAAACGAAATGTTTTATTTACAATACCTTATAAAGTAGAATAAGATATATTGTTATTTATTATATATATGGCAGTTTTCTATGTTGAAAAATTATCAATATCTTTGTTCAGTACTTTATCAATCAAGTGTAAATAAATGGAGGAAAGGCTACAAAGGAAAGGCTATTTGAAAGGCGTTAATACAAATGTGGATAGGAATCAATGGTTAAAATGCTAATTACTATTGTGTTACAGTATCTAATGTGTTTATAAAGATACGATACACATTTACGTGTTTGCAAATTTATTTTACAGCTACGTAAAATATCATTTGTTCTTACCGGATCTTACCTTGGTGGTCAACCAAGGTAAATCAGAACCTTATAAACAATTTAAAATAAATTAAATATCCCGGCTTACATGCATAACGTGAGGGAAATGTTCTAAACTTACCATCTCCTTCGCAAATAAGTGGTCCAAGAGTATAACGACCCATTTTGTCATCTACTGGTGTACCAGTGTCACCAAATCGTAATTGTTTAACTGGAAGATGCTCTTTCTCAGTGATATCTCCACTGTCTTCTGAGAGAGTATCCAAATCGGCGTCACAATTGCACCATTTGGTAGGGTCTGCACAATTTCCAAGTA
Organism: Melipona beecheii; assembly: GCA_032399605.1. Classification (NCBI taxonomy): domain Eukaryota; kingdom Metazoa; phylum Arthropoda; class Insecta; order Hymenoptera; family Apidae; genus Melipona; species Melipona beecheii. The sequence goes on from JAUCMO010000447.1 coordinate 3,231,383, forward strand.
TACCGCATTCACATTTACGTGAACCCGGCAATGCTCCGCCCCAATAGTCCATTTTCTGATTGTTTCTACTGACCCACCACGAGTTTGGTCTAAAATAATCTCCTTGCGGTACTAAAATTACACAAACGTTATTCAAATACTAAAGATATAATCTTTAGTAAAAGATAATTACCTGGAGAATTGAACAATTTGGAAAGTCTACATTCGTAACTAATTCTCTGTCTACAATTCGTGGATCGATTAAGAAGAGCTTCGATTTGATCCATGTCCGCATCGTAAATAATATCCTGTACAAAACTACCCGGCTCTTGGAAACCGTCCACAGGTGTCATGCGTTCGTTGTTATGTCGCAAAATCGTTTTCACGCGTCCATCCGTATAGAATTCGCAGACTACTGGGAATGGTTTCAAAGGACCGCTTCCATCGACATCTATTTTGATGTCAGCTCGTTGATTAACTGAGTTTATGTTTTTATACGCCTCACACGAAAGGGGATTCAAGGAAGTGTGACAAACTGCTCCTGTATATCCTGTGTTGGCACAATCACAGAAGAATTCATCAGAATTTTGACGACACACGCCAGAATGTTTGCACGGATTTGGATTACAACGATCCATCATCTGACATGCATCAAAGACAATTTCATCCTTGCAACAGTATTCTTCTTCTTTCCAGTCGGTTGGTAGCTTGTAATTGCCGTCGATACTGATCATTCGCATGCAACCAACGAAACCGCGGTTGCTCTCTCTCCCCTTCACGCCACCAATCATATAAACGGGTCCTGTGATCATGTTTAATATACGTCTGGTCCTCATTGGTGTTCCGTCGACGTTTAAGACAAGGCTGTTCTTCGAAATTGTTAATATAATTTGGTGCCATTTGCCATCATTGAACTTTTCATCGAAATTGTCTAAAGTTACTTGAGGGCTTCCTTCAGTTTGAATGTCAACTTTCAATTTACCATCTTCCAAAAATAGCTACAAATATATACGATATAAAATTCTTTATTCTCATTCTTCTAAAAATAAATCTACAAACCTTTACATAACCAGGTGAAGTAAATTGATGATACAAAATAATTCCTTTATCTTCGTACGTTCTGAAAGTGAGAGAAGCGTTCAAAGAAGATATTCCTTCGTATCCTTTAAGTCTAGCATATGAGCCATGAGTCAAAAATGTGACAGGAATTATAGGTGGTTCTGGACAGCTGTAAAGCGTATTCACTTTGTAATATCTCAGATTTTCGCCGGTAATTTCTGTTTCTTTTAAATCGCGAATAATGCTAGTTGCATTTAAATAAAAATTTTCTATACATCCTGTAAAATTCTGATTGACCACCAATCCGTCTTGCTTGTTAGGTACACCACCTATATAAAGCTGATAAAGATTTTTAAATTAATTAATATTTTAGATTTAAAAATAATAAATAAAAACGTAATAAGGAACATTATTTAGTTACTTACTGCTCTATTTAAATCCAGTCTATGAAACTCTCCTTTTATTCTTCCTTTAATTAATACTCTATCTACAGAGAATGAAATATTCTTCCTGTTACGCGATATTAGAACATCATGCCACATATTGTCATCCAAAAGGCTACCGACAGATAAACTGGTCATGATACCAGATCCCAAATCTATATTTAATATCATTCTATTGTCTTTTAATTGTAAAGCTATGTAATCCCCTTGTGTTCCGCGAGAATACATTAAAACACCATCGGCATTATTGGTTTTAAACCGGAAACGTATAAAATGTCTATCAGTTTCAATTGGTTCTCGCAATAAATCATACCGTAAAAAAGATGAACCATTGAAGGAAAGAACATCAGACACTATGAAAAAAAAAGAATTAATTAGTTTCAAAAATGTCTTTATAGAATGTTTACAATTTCCTGGATAGAATTTACAACTTTTATTTAAAAGTACTTACCGTAACCACATCCGTACAATTCTAGTCTTAATGATATTCTATCTCGCCATCGGGTTGGATTTATTCTTATCCATTGTGCAATAATTGGTACTTCGAATTTATTAAGTTTTATAGTATCACCATCTATATTACCTTTAAACATCTATAAAAAAAAGATGAATGTTCTTATTCAACTAATTAAATACAATTTTTGTTAAAATTGTAATCATTTCAAAAACAAGGACAAATGTTTCTTTTTCATAATATTGTGTAGAAAGTTTTGATTTTTTGTTAACATTTACATAGCCTGTTAGTTACATATGTTTGTTTTAAGTACAACATTGATGTCTAAAATTTTGATGCATAAATAAATTAAATATAAGTTAGTAGGTATATATAGCATGCTTTTATATATAGTTATGTTAGTACAGCATTATTTATAAGTGCATAAGCATGAAAGCAAATGTTTAACATTCTATTAAAGTATCATATGAAAGGAGTAAATTATTAAAATAATTATATATATGTGTGTATAGTGTTTAAAAGATTTGAGTTAAAAAATACTCAAGAATAGAAAAACAATCTCCAAGCTACATGCTTGAGGATTTATCAAAAATGAAAAGAATCGTACTCTTTAATTTTTTAAACATAAGATTTAGACATTTATTAAAATATAAAAGCAGAATTCCTCCACCAATAAAACAAAAGCACTTCTGCTATGTATATCTCATTGAAAATATATAATTTTAGAAATAACAAAGTCATTCTTTTATTTAGAAAGATAAAAATATGTACAGCATGTAAAATATATTACATATGTACTATATTATCATTACATGTATAAATGATATTTTGGACAGAAAAGTTCTACGTTTTTTTTTTTATAATCAATATCTCTATTAATACCTCATCTACACCATCTTGGCTTTCATAACTGGCCCAGGCTTGCCCATCATCAGAGTATTGGACAATATACTCTGTCACATATTCATTAGTATGAGCACGGCCTCGTGTAGCTATGCTGCGTATTTCATATCTGTCCACCAGTTCCACAGTAAGGTGTTGATCATAACTGCTAAGCTGTGGTGACCATGTAGAACCTCCTGCAAAGCCCAGCCCCATGTCCATGTGTAAAAGAAAAAGAGTAGAAGCAAAGCGATTAAGTAGAAGAAAGAATATGTTACGAGTCATAGGATAATGGTAACATGATAATTATCATTTGTTTTTATGTTTTAATAAATGAACTGTAAAGAATATTTTATATTCTAACATATTATATTTCATTTGTATTTAAATAATTTGAAAATTTAATATGAAATGTATAAGAAAGTCTTAGTTGACGTGTATTTATTTATACAAATACATAAGCAATCTAGCAGTGTTACAGTAAACATGCAAATAGTACCTACCTAACTAGAAATTTTTATGATACAACATTATGAAAATTCATTCATTCATGCTAAACTAATGTGATAGCAAATTTCAAAACCCCAGCCTTTTGCATTGTCATAGTGCAATGAGTTTTTGTTAGTTATTAGTTTATATTAGCAACTAAATGCAATTATATACCTCTTTCGACAAATCCGCTCATGGATTATGGCTATATTAGCACAGACATTCAGTCAAAAATTGTATAAGAGTTTACCTTAACGTTACCATCTTCTTCTTTGTAATCAACGTAGTCCAGCCCATTTGTACCATAATTGATAACATATTCCATAACATACTCATTTTGTACTGCTCGTCCCTGGGTCGCTGCAGCTGTGATGTTCATTACTTGACCCAGGTCGATTATAAGGTACTGACCAAAATCTGAACTGCTAGCCGTCCATGCGCTTCCGCCTACGCCACAACATATACGCATGCATGCAACACTTAAGGAAGCAATCGTAACAAAGTAGGGCTATCAGAGAATTAAATACTACTATAATTATCATTATAAATTGTAACTTGAGATAATTATAACAAAATTAAAGTAACAATCAACTATCTTTATTAATGACGTTTTATTTAAATCGCATTTCTGAAAGTCTATTAAAATAGTTGAAAGTAATATTTTTTGAAAGAAATAAATGTATACGAGTTGAAGATATGATGTTACATGTTATTTATGAAAAAACTCCCTTTCCCAAGCAAAAGAGAGGAAATATATAAGAGTAACAGGTTTGTGTATTGTATGCACGTATATAATAAATAAAATTGTTTGTCATAATTGTTGTTGTTCTTAAATTGAAATGTATAATTATAATAATTATACATGTGTTTTTCTTTCAAAAATCTCGAATTTTTTAAATTTTATATTTAAATTAACAATATTAAATTAATAATAAATGATCTTATACGTTTGTATATTTATTTAATTATACACATAAAACTATGAATTCCATAAGAAGGTGAAATAAACTTTGAACACGTATTTCTAACTATTTTTATTAAACTCACTAACTAAATGCAAATGTTATGTCTGTCCATCTTTATTACAGACAATACAAATGTATTGTTCATAAAAAAAACTAATATAATAATATTATAATAGACTAATATAAAATCTAAAGTTACGGATGTTCCACTTTTTTGAAATATTTCCGTGTAAATTCGGGATCTTGTGGAAATAATGGGGTAGCATTTGCTAAGAGTGTAGTACTGTCTATAATTTCAAATGTTCTTTTTTGTGAGTTTGGGGCTATCCCATTTTCTTGTAACGCTACAGCAACACAATATTGTGAATTCAACAATGTTTCCTCAAACAACCAATTTTGTTTTACATCATTTATATACAAAGCTGTATCGGTTGTGATAGAATTTTCCACAAGTTTTGAACTAGTTTTAAAAGATAATAATTCAAGATCAACGGTAATACCTCTACCTATAGCTTTCACATAGCTTTCTTTCAATGCCCAATGCCTACAGAACATACTGATTTGATCAAACTCATTAGGAAATATTTTTATCTCTTCCCATTCCGAGGGCGAAAAATTTCGATTCATTATACGGAAAAATTCAGGCAATTGTTTGCCACCAGTATACTCAAGTTTCATTACATCTACACCTAAATTCATACTTTTCATTTCACCCGCTAAGACTGTATAATTACCCTGATGAGATACATTAAACGACAAGTTTAAGGAAATATTTTTTAAAATGGGCTTGTTATTTGTATCTCTTGCAAATAGTATACTAGAATACGGTATATGTCCATACTCGTTAACAAACTTTCTCATCATTAATCTACCTACAAGAGAAGCTCTAACATCTCTACGAAATACAAATCTACTTAATCTTTCTTTCTCTTCTAACTGTACGCAAGAAATAGCATAGGTAAAGTCCTTTTCACTAGGGTTCCATTCCTTCCAATTGAATGCCCAACGAATACTTTGAAACATGTTTCCTAACATTAGAACTGCTAAAGGCAGTTAAAACTGTTAAAACTGCTTTTTAAAGGATCTTGTCTTTTAAAAGACCAGGTTATTCTTTAGCATCCACCTGAAGCAAATAGACACAAGGCATTGTATTACTTTTCTAGTGAATAACGATATTTATCTTTTTGTTTATTGATATATTCATTAATAAATTGTCTTCTACGTAATTATTAAATCATCCAAAAATGAAAATCAGATGTACAGAATAACTATGCAATGAGTCAGTGAGTTAATTTCACCCAATTCAGACCTGAAGTTCTTATAATTAGCTAATGCATGTGGGTGTTGATAAGAATGAGCACTCTTTTACTTAGTATTTTTTTAAGCAAACCGAACATTCACGTTTTAACTTAAATATAAAAATACGTGAATATGTGGATAACATACACTACCTGTATCGTTGTTAAACTCAATAATAAATACAGATGGCAAAAAAGCAATCTCAATAATAGGTATACATCAATTCTTTGAAATATATATAGATAGCAAGCAATAAACTACAAATTGTCAAGTGTTTCTAAACCGTATAGTACGGAGAGGATAACGTAAGAAACTCGATTGAACAATGGTACTTCAGAAAAATGTGCAGTACATAATACTAGGGGGGAAAAAGAAACAAAAATCAACGAAACTTTACCATTGAGCCTGGCATTTTTCGGGCCTCTGTTGGACAACGATGTGGTAGCTGTTAGCTGAGCTCTGTCCAAAAGCGGTTCGTTACATTCATCATCTAATTGAAAATTACATCCAAATTAATAATATGATACGCGATATCGAGTATCGAGTATCGCCGACAGTAATTCAATACAAATGCGTTCGTTTTACATAACGCAAAATACCTATCGATCCTTAACAACACGATTAAAAAACTTTTTTATATAATCGGTGTGTAAAGTGTATTGTAAAGCTTACTTAACGATATACGCATGTACATCATTGAACGTAACGCAATGTACATTTCCTAAATTACAACATTTAACTCTCAAATAGCTAGGCATTGACACGTGGACTAGCTGGATGTTTGAAAAATTGACTTTCAGTAAATCTGTCATGCATCGACTCTCTAACTCTCTACGCCATGTTGTAAAGTGGGCTTGGCTGCATTGAATCACCTTTGGGGAAAATGATTTCCCTCGCTACCGTTGAGAAAATATTTCATACGCGTTCGGGATGTTAACGTATATACTTACACGCAGACGTGAGTGAGTTACTCGCGATCGCAAAAATGAACACAAAACACCTGACGGTATTCATCGTATCATTGCCCTTTCGGAGAGCAACATACAAGCCACTCGCAAACGAGACGCGTTGTTGAAACTGTTACCGATTCTCGCCAGTGTTCGCGTGTTACGCACACCAGGGACGAGTGGTGGCCAGCGGTGTCAGCACACAGCCTCACTCATGCTCGCACACACACGCCAAAAACTCTATCGCATTCGTGTTATGATGCATGCATCGCATCATCTTGACTACGTTACTTATTATCATTGAGCTATTTAAAACGGGGCAACAATGCGGAGATCACTGAAAGTTTAGTTCATTATCGAATGAAAAAGGAATTTTTTCCCTTTTTAGCAGAATCTCAAAATGCGAAATTTATGTACATAGTTTTAAAATGTACTGTATGACGATTAGTTGTTATTTTTGTAGTGTGTACATGTATATCTGCGAAATTATTTTTAATACTTATAAATACTTAATACTTATAACTTAATAAATTACCCTTAGTAGATATATATTGAGTATATCTTTATATATATGTTTCGTTTATTTGGAAAATATCTAGAAAGTCGTTGACAGAAAGTGAATGACTTCATTTCAATTCTCAGTGCTGACGTTTAATAACATGACTCAGTCCTGGTGTTCAGTAATGATTTATTTGTTGTTTTATCGATTTTAGACTTAGATTAAAGTCGGGGTAAGTATGTATGTAATGTAATGTAATGATGACAAAATGTCGCTAATAAATTTCGTTTACAAATAATGTTTCATTCAAATTGCATCCAAAACTTGATTCGAAGTTAAACGTGGAAACGTAATAGAAAGCGTCAACATCGAAATACTCTCAGATAGAATGCAAATCAGTATGAAATTGTAAAATTTATTATAATTTTTCAATTTTGAGACGAAGGCATTCGATCTGTTGAGCAAAATTTGAAGATCTTTATTCAAGCACCTTATAAGTTAAACGGAATATAAAAAAAAAGCTTGGGGGTCTAATAATGAGATGTAATCATAAAAGTTTGTAAATTAATTCTTCTAATGAATTTTTTTCGTAATTAAAAAGTTGTTATTCATGGCCTAACGAAAGCACACCTGCCGACGCGGAGGTTGTACTAAAGTAGGTGGCGTTGTTTTCGCCGTGTTATCGACAGTAGTCGCTACAGACATGTAGCGTTATCTTAGCAGAATGAAAATCAACGGCTTCTGCGTTTCCTCAATCGTTCCGCCGAGGAACGTTTCCGAATTCGTTTCCGATAAACCGATACCAACTTTCTTAAAACTCACAAACAATAGAAAATCTGTAAATTGATATTTTATTTATTTATCACCATAGAGATGTTTATACCGTTGTATATATAGTTGACATCTAACATATTAATTCATTCTTTCTTTCTTACTTCTTTCTTCATTCTTTGGTTATCAGATATTTTGTTATAAGTTATTTTATCATTTGATATTAAATATATTATTTTATAAAAATAATATGGAGTAAATTATTTGTAGTACTGTGAATGAATTAGTTATCATCATAGTACCTACAGACATATAGGTACAGTGACGATAATTAATTCAATTGACGTACTACAAATAATTATAATAATAATAACAATAACTCCGAATTAAAAGTAAATAAAATATATTAAATATTTTAATAAATTACAAAGATAAATATCAAACTGTTCTCGTTGAATGCCAACTAATGAATGCTCTTCAATTGGTTTTCTAATTGCTATATATACTTCAGTATAAACAACCAAACTCTCCATGGCAACGAAACAAATAAAATACCAGTTCACAATCTTTCTACTATTTAAAGTTCCAACAAAGTTAGCGCTGTCGATTTCTCGGAAACGCACCTCTCCGCGGAACGATTGAACGAACACAGATGGCACTAATTTCTCTCCAGTTAAGGTAACAGTCGCTACAGACAAGGTTCTTTCCCACTAGTGTTCGACAATAGCGAATTTTAATTCTACCATTTCACCGCTACGTGATGCTAGCGTTTCAAGGTCCATAAATCGAGTAAATTTTTATTTGCGAAAAAAAGTAATTAGAAAGATTAATTTACGAACTTTTGTAATTGTATCTTGATAATTAGGCTCTAAGCTTTCTTCCTACGTATCATTTGATCCACGAAAAGCTTTGATAAAGATTTACAAAATTCTGCTCAACAGATCGAAGATTTAATTTCTCGTGAACTTAATTTTTAAATAAGTTACGTGTGAAAATTGTTTGAGAAACTTGAGTTTTTCTGAAAAAAAAAAGAAGGTATAGAAACTTAATATAATATAATAAATCATAGTAACATGTTTAAGAATAAATGCGTTCATGCGCATATCGTCGATGTAAGTATAAAATTTCTATGATATGCGAAATTTTTTTCTTCTCAAAGGAATAAGAAACTATTCTTTATCCAGTTTCCAAAGATTCTTCAGTTCGGTAGTAAAACAGACGGGGGTCCATTCCTGTTCTCTGCGCTTCTAAAAACACTCGCGTGAAAACGTTGAGTCCAGCCAAAAATAATTACTTTCCTCCTCTTTGATCGCTTTGACCGTCTTCAATTCGTATCAAGCACAATTCCATACCAATCAATTTTGTGCCGTAAGAATTAATCATTTCATCAATTCCAGCTGAATCTCCGCGAACGTTTTGCCTTTCGTTTCCGGCGTGACGCGCAAGATGATCGCCGTGCAAGCCGCCACGACCGCGAAGTAGAAGAGAAACGGAAGCGAGTGACCGTAGCTCAAGGTGATCGCTACCCATACGTAGAGTTTGGTTCCTAATGTAGCCAAAAATCCGGCGATCATACTGAAGGCGCACGTGCTGACCGCCTTGATCTCCGTCGCGAAGATTTCCGATATTAGGATCACCTGCACACACAGTATACCGGAATTAAACATGAACACCAATACGATGGACGCCACGAACGGTATCCACGAAAGCGAGAATACGTCCTCGTGCATGTATTCCCCGGCGAAGAAGTAGAGGCCGATCGCAAGATTACAAATCGAGATGCTGACACCAGCGACGAGTATCAGCGGCTTCCGGCCAAATTTGTCGACCAGCAACGTGGCAACTAGAGTCGAGATGACCTGCGTTACACCGATCACGACGTTTATCACGTAGTCGGACAGTACGTTGCTGATCGATTTAAATATCAACTGGCTGTACGCCTGTATGGCGAAGAAACCACCGAAATACTGAATCGTGGAGAACATCGTTATGCTGAGGAGCGCCTTCAGGTTCGCCCTCGACGCGAACATGTCCCTCAGACTTCTGCCCTTCGCCGATTCCTTCTCCCTCCTCGACAGAAAGTCGACGATCGCCTGCAGCTCCTCAGAAACGTCCGTTTTGCCCCGTAGTTTCTCCAGTACCTCCTCCGCCTCGTCTGTTCGATTGCTCATCGCCAGGAAATACGGTGACTCCGGCATGAACCAAAACGTGATGACGAAAGCGACGCTGATGGCGAGGAAAGCACCAGCCATTGAGGATAATGAGAGATAGGGAGCGATCGCGAACGTTAAGAGGATGCCCATGTTGTAGACGATGGTCAGCGCGGAGCCTCCGATGCCTCGTGTCTCTGGCGACGATATCTCGCCTATGTACATCGGGAAGACGCAGATGAATAGTCCTAGCGATATGCCTGCCAGAAACCTCGCCACGTACAGTTCCTGCGAGAACAAATAAAATGAAAGAGAATTCGTTTCATTATTCTTTTTTTTTTTTAAAGACTTTGAAGAAAGAAAATTCGTTCATTCAGGGTACGAGTATCACAGGAAGATTTCGCACTTTTAGATCGGTTGATAAAAAAAATTGAGGCGTTCTGCCATCTATCTAAAAATAGTTATAAAGGAGAAAAAGCTGAATGCAAATGGTGATGTCATTTACTACTGTCAAAAAAAAAAAAAAGAGATTTTACTAACAAATGTATCAAACAACGCGTGTATTACTTTCATTTTGAAATGACGAATTAATATTTGTTTATTAGTAACGCAACTCACCCAAATGGACGAAGCGATGACGATTAAACTCCAACTGACTATGACCGGCAAACCGCTAAGTAACAGGGTATTTTTCCTGCCGAATTTATCAACGATCAAAGTATTAATTAGCGGTGCTAACATGTGTCCAAAAGCTACGATGGCCACCAACGTGGAAACGGATGACGCTGTGACCGGGATAGGTGAATCTTCGGACATTAGTATTACGATGCTTGGTGAATTCCATCCTATGACGAATCCCATGCAACAGCTCATGATAGAACCTGATATATATCAATGTACATACATACATACATATATATATATATATATATATATATATATATATATATATATATACTGCTCACAAAAATTAGGGGATATTTCAAAATGAATATGATGCGATAAGAAAAAGAAGCATTTGATTTTGTTTTATTAAACAAGAACATTAGAAAAGCAAACGACAAATCAAAGAAAAATCAAATGCTTCCTTTTTTTTATCGCTTCATATTCGGTTTGGAGCATCCCCTCATTTTTGTGAGCAGTGTATTTTATTCCATCTCTTCTTTTCAAACGTCAAAGCGTAAAGTAAATCTAGGATTACATGTTGAAATAGCCAAATATTCCCAAGTCTTCGAGCCATCTGGTGATGTGTACTTCCTCCCCTGTACGTCGGCACTCATTTTTCAAATTTACACACCACGCGCACTTTGAGAATGTTAACTCAGTAACCAAGTAAAACGAACTACATTATTTGATGCGAGGGACAATAGATTGTTACCGAAAAACACTCGTAAATCTCGGTTATCAGTAGTAAGTAAATACAAGAAATTATATAAGTGTCATTTCATCTTATGTGGGACATTTGATAAGGAAAGATATTCAGATTCTATCAAACTGTTTCAATGTGTTTGCAATGCATTTTTATAAACTTTTATATTCCTAATTTTCTAACTCCGGATGCAATAAGAGTCGCAATCGAAGATGCAATCGAGATATTGTCTTCGAAAATATACAAATGTCGTTGAAATCAGCGAGACGAATCAGCTTCCAAAAAATACTATTAATTTTACAGTTTATCTATCTATGAATTCTACAATGAAAAGTAAAAATAACATGTGAGAAGCATCTTTACAAACGTTATCAGTGAGAGTAAACATGTCGTCAAGTCGCGACAATATAAGCGTTTAAGAAACAATGACAATCGCAATTTTATATTTGTACGCTGCAAATACAACAGCCTCGATGAATTAACACATTGCAACTGTTAATTAAACATTTTGAACAAAAAATCTTTACTGAATGATCTACTGAAATTTTTTACTGGAAGATAGTGGAGATATCTCTTACTTACAATGAATTTTTTATTCAGTTTTAGCAAGAATAAATGCTAAACGTTTCAGTATTAATAAGCTTTAATATATTAGTACGGAATTTATCATTCTTACATATATTACATGTTTATCATTAATAATGAGAATACTTGATCAATCAGTTTTGATAATTCTTTATTCTACTGTACAATGTTATAGTATCTTGTTTTACAGTTCGTATATATACAATTATACTATACGACGGTTGTCTTGTAAAAGATCCTATACGTTACATCAAGCTTTATAATTTTTTTCATTTATATACACTCTCGGTAAAGAATCTGTATTTTCTCAATGAGGAACGATCGAGCATGGATCGTGATTAGATGTACATGACTTTCAATTTTAAATCAAAGCTTATGTCCAAACTACTTGTTTGAGTATTGTGAATAAGTGCACATCGACGTCATGTTGAAGTATTATGGAATATTATTGCATTCTAAGCTCTCTAACTATATGCTTCGGTGATATATTAAATATCTTTTAATCCCTTTCAAGCAAAAATTTATAAAATTACAACGAATCATTCTATATATTAAAAATAATAAGAAAAGTTCATTTATAATTCATTATAGTGATTATTATTTTAAAAATATCTATTGTACATATTCTACATAGATTCCATTTAAAATTGAAGATTAATCAACAAGTTGTTGTTGTTCGTGTTACATTGAAGATTAGGGTAAGATTAAAATTATACACCACTTCAACATGACGATACAAGGCACGCTCAAAAGCATAATATTATAGAAAATAAAGTAACATAAAACGCAACACGCTATCTTTCGATCTAACAACGAAACAATCACAATACACATTTTAGAACTACATAAAGTATGATACTTTTGTTCTCCTTTCCATCAAAACGTGATTATTGCTAAAACGAAATATACAAAATATACAATAATCCGTTTAAAAATGATATAAAACATAATTTCATACACAACCGTTTCAGTTTTCCCTAGAAGATCTAGAAAAAGCAACTCGACCAGATCATTACGCGAGTATTTCATTATTTTCATCAACAATACACGGCAACACAACTAATTAACAAATGAATCTTAATGTATGCATGTTCCACAATTAATGATGTATAACTAACAAATTCTATGCTCCTCTTTCTTTCTCTTTCATTCATGTATTAACACATTGCTTTCCGTTTTAATATTATTTGAGAAAATATTTGGCAATAGAATTCTACCTTGGTAAATTTATATTTTATAATTGGAAAGATGAGAGAATCAAATGCAACATCATATAAAAAGTTTGAAGTTGGAAAATAAATTATCTTAGATGACAAGCAATGCATTAACAAGAATTAAGGTTTTATCTCCATGGATCTATGTAAAAGATGACACTGTAAATTTTTTAATTTGGCCACAGATGCGAGAAACTCGCGATGAATTATTTCTTAACATCAATGCCATGAATGTACGTAATGAACACGTGTGAATTCTTTATACTTTGTCTTTGGAACTTCTACACTTTGTTACACTTTTATTCATTGTTATGAATAAAAATTATTTCTTCTTAAAATTAACATTTTTTTGAACGTGAAGCATAAAAATAATTAAATTTCAAACGAATGACAGCGAAAAAAATATTTTATCAATGCTTAAAATTACTTAAACTACAATTAGTAGTTTTATATTTGAAATTAAATTTAATAATTTAATACTTAATAATATTATAATAAAATAGAGAAGAGGAATAAAATGCAACCCACAAAAATTTAGTGTAATTAAAGTAAAAAAAAAAACTTTTAGTAAAAGTATTATTCACACGTGTCTTGTGAAAGATGAGCAATAGTACACTAATTAATAATATGAAAGAACGATTCTTATCTAGGATGTGTCATTCAATATTTATGAAATGCTAGCGATAAAATTGTACTCTGAAAGCTATCTCTTCAAAGTGGTAGAGTAATCTGTCTATCTCGATTATCAAGTACATTATGTAAAACTTCGAAGAACAATCAGCAGCAATGTACCTTACACGTTAAAAATCAATTACCACGCTTCGAAACTTGTAATAAATAATTAAATCGCTTGGTCCATTTTTTTCTCAAATATGCGCGTAAATGGTTCTCATGGTATATCACGTTTTTCTGATTTTGAGTCAAATTATAATACACTAGCTGAACTTGAAATTCCACAAGAAAAACATAAGTTGCTAACACTAAAAATTACATACATAGTGGGTAACATTTTAATCTGAAAGAAACTTTGCAATTTTTGCTTTCTATAGTTCAAGATTTGTATAGAAGTCATTATTAAAAATAAAATATTTGTTCTCACTCGATAAAAGAATAGAGTATTAAATAATAATGCAAGCGTCTGTTCAGAAGTGTGTATAAACAACGTATTGAAAAATTATAAATTGTCCATTTTTATGATTCGTATAGTGATTTGAACATAATGCGATTCATGAGACAGTAATGAATTTAAAATTAACAAATTATGAATCCTTTTCTAGTCTAATTTTTTGTCGAAAATTACGTTTCCTATTACTAATTATTTCGATTAAAATAATAAATAAACGTATAAAATTGATATTTACCTCGTCTAACTTATTAGTTATTGCAATATACGTTGTTTGCACGCTCTTTAGATATTCTGCTTACGGCAAATATTGTAAAAAAAGTAAATTCTTAATAATAATAATATCAATAATACTAATAGTAATAACTAATAGGATCACATCTTTGGTACACGATACGTTAGTTTCAACAAACTTAGCTAGCTTCTCTATCTCAATGACCTACGGCAAGATGGGCGAAATTAGATCATTTAACTTTGCACTGAACTCTTATTGTTATTAATTTTCGGAACAGGGCAAGATCTTTGTTTATCACTCATGTATCAACTATCTGTCAAACAATTTGTCATCTAAAAATGACTATTTCACATCAGCATAACAGTCTTCGTTTGCATTATTAAATTTCTCTTAAATCCTTAATAATAGGGTCTTAAAAAGTTTCACATTTCTTCAATATCAATAACATTCATCTTTTTTCGTCTTGTATTATTTAGAATTTGGTAAAGTTTGTGCCGCTTTAAAGAAATGTATCCTACAGAGAAGCATACGATTAAATTTAAACTACCTCTGGAATCATTCATAAATAATGATTTTACATAGTGTAAATAACAGAGCATCTCTTACCTAATTATCGGAATGTTCATGATGAATTAACATATACTGGAAATTCCATGAGTCAAGCTCTTTTCAAGAACAATGTGAAATTCGCTTAATGGCTCCAGAATATGAACGAGGAAATTTAATAATGTACAATTTCTTAAGAAAGACGTTTCTTCGTACATGTCCGCAGTAGAGCGTGCCTCGCTCATTGGCCGAAGCATTGAATGAAGAAGTTGTTCTCTGAAAGAAGAAAACAATTTGTAGGAATATAATCGATTAATATTCGAGCTATTAAAATTATGAATTACCTTGCTGCTAAGCAAATGAATAACTGAAATTTGCCATCTTTACCAAGAGTTTGACTGAACATATTAATCTGATCAATAAGATGACAATAACATCGTAATGTTGCAAATCTCCGATTGTTCTCTGCGTGAATTCGTCTGTCTCTATTTAACCTCTGTGAATATTCGTCCATTTCTTCCAATAAAGAGATTTCAAAGTTTTCTTTCACTCGCACTGAAACAAACGAGGCAATTTATTTATTTGATAATCATTGAAAACTAAAAGTAACAACTTACAGAAATAATCCCAAACATAAAAATTCCTTCCGAATATCCTCTGATTTTTAAAACCGAATAAAAATATTTGCTCTAATGACGGCACAAGACCACCTTCCCCACAAAGTAGAGCAGTCAGGGAACCGTCTTGACACTCTCTTCTATAGTGGAATTTGACAATTGCATTTACAGATTCACCTGTGAAGTTACGTAAATTCTTTTTAAACTTATTTCAGCTTTATATACTAAATTGGTATTTAGGTGTATTTAGGTGTATTTCATTAATAATTACCCAACATATGTTGCAATTCGACTTGAGACAATATAGGACGCCTAGGTATGCTAGGAGACCTGCATCTTGGTGGTGTCGAGCATGACTCAACAAGTTCTTCGCTGTCGATACTATGTGGTACCAAGGCACCTACCAACAATCTCTCCGTAGATCCGTCATCGATACCTCTGCCAAGCCATCTGCCACAAGGGAATTTAAATGTGTGCCCTGTAACCTCATTTCTGACTACAACGTGCTCTACCATCCATTTAGGCGAAAGGCCTGTATTGTCATGTCCTATGCGTAACGTTGAAAGCACGCCCAAATTCTTATGCTAAATAAAAGTCACAAAACTTATTAATAATCGTCTTAATTTGAAAAGTCGTGATTATCAAATTACAAAGACATACATGGAACACAAATTCCAACGCTCCCTTGGGAATTGGGACTGGATTTGTTTCACACAGTGTACCAGAGATAGCGATCCAGCTATTTGCTGAAGTAGTAGCTGCGCTAGCTTTTCGACTAGGAAATATAACGACCCTGTACGGCAACTTTGTAGTCGGGTAATTGTTTGTGAAGCAGAAATAATCGACGGCATTCAACGTCAAAAGATGATACAAGAATTGCTCCTTCTCTTCCTCGCAACGCAGAAATGCCGAACGCTTATACTGGCTTCTAAAAGTAGAACAGTACGAAAAATCTTCAATGTCGCTAATTGTACATATTTTGCAATGTTAACTATTTTTTTTTATATTATTAGTATTATCTTATTTAGATAAATGTTTCTTGCAAACTTTACTTTAACAATCCAGTGTCCGACAATAAAGTTTTCAGATGACGAGAAAGAAGTTTCTTTTCGAGCGCTAGTCGAACCCAGGCTCTGGCGTATCCAATGTGCGTTTTAATATCAGTCATCGCCTGCACATTCCGGATGTCAAAAAGCAAAGAATCAGGTAAAGGCCTTAAGTATTCCGGACCGATTTTTCTATCGCCAGGAGACTTGTGCTTGTCGGTTCCTCGTGTAGGCGAATCGATCTCCAATGCCAAGTTTGGTATATCTGTTATTGACAAATGCACAAATCCAATTACACGACAGTTCTCGGTAGACAAAACATACATTTTTCACGCTTCCATAAAAAAATACTTCATGCAAATGATAATCTCATGCTTTGGACGATGACGAAATAAATGCATTCTACGACGAATCACTAACAATTCCACGTAACAATAAATACAGTTCTGTTTTGTCCTTCAATTTACAATCACATTTTAATCATGCTGATTACTTCAAATTTTTGCACTTAAATTGTAGCGCATCGCTAATAAAAAAAATTGGCAGTTTTGGCATTATATATCTGTACATTATGTAAACACGTATTAATTAAAAATTATCTAGTAATATTTGAAACATCAATATCAAATCATGCGATTTACCAACATTTATGATGATTATTAAATGTAAATATAAGAATAATATGTATACGTGTTAGAGAACAAAAAGCCAATCGAATATACTCGTGGCAAGCCAACATTAGGGCTTACCATTAAAATTCTTCTTGATATAAGAAGCAATTTCAAAAATATTTTTGCCCTTTAAAGATGAAATTAAACGCTCCGGTAATCCAAAAAACTTACTTGGCGATTTCTTGGCTATTTACAACAAAGAAAAATGAAACGCAAATAAAAATTAACTGAAGAGGAAACATGGTCCTATGCTTTAAACGATGTTAAGTACAACTCAAATAGCATTACTTCTAATTTAATAAAATACAAAATTATGAAATGTTTAAACGACGTCTTGATTTAAAAATATTTTATTTACTCTTTGAGTTAAAAAACACCATCAAAAGCAAAAACCACAACAAAAAATATATTTATTAAAAAAACCCATAATAAATAAAGTATAATAAAAAAATCTATATGAAGTAAAACTAAACTAAATGAAGTATATGAACTAAAATAAAAGTAGATAATAATAATAATGATCACATAAATAAACATTTTATAGTTCTGAATTATAGTTCGTAATAGCAAAACAGTGTACATAAAACACATAGTTTTTACAGAATCGATATTCCTTTAGAAATAGCAACAAACGTATGTGCAGCTTTAGAGAGAATATGTAGACTCAAATAAACAATTATTTATGAATGATGTGTCACTTACAACTAATACAGTGCAGAGTATCTACGTACGAGAAACTAATCTCTACTTTTAACACTTTATCTGAAAAATAAAATAAGACACGTACAATCGAGTCGTTTCCGTAATACGTTCCACGCTAACGCCGCATTTCCAAACGTCATGAAATTTTGTATAAATGTAATAATCTCGATGATGAAGTGCGACAAGATATGTACGAACGATATCAACGAATCTTCACTTACCAGGAGAAAGAAAATTAGAATGTATTGATTTATCTGGGTCATTGCACTCCTCTACTGCTTGATACATGGTGAGGTGTGACCAAAGAGCGCTTTTCCCTTGCTTATTTTGCAATCCGTGACTCCAAACTCGTTCCAAGAGATCGCAGAGACTCGCGACTAGCGTATTCTCTTCGACGTCGGACAACGATTCACCTCCATGACCTAATGCAACTGCTTCAGAACCCATTTTCTCAACCAACATTCTTTTCGTTTTTGATTTACAATCCTTTGAATATAAACAGAAAGAAAAGAGATAGACTGACGTAATTTCTTCTTGTGTTAATACACACACAAATCTATTTATTTCATTTTTATTATATATACCTTGAGCAATTTTTCAACGAATGTCCAGTTTGCTTGTGCTATTAATGCTGGACTCATGTCTGCAGAGAGCTTAGTTTGGGGCCGAGGCGACTGGGTCTCTTGAGGTGCCGGTGTCTTTCCGTTTGATTCCATGGATTTCATTTTGTACTTCCATTGAGTCTGACCTCTTCGACTACTGTTATAGATATAAAATTGACAAATTAGAATGACATTATGACAAAAATTGAAAGTAAAAAAAATATTTACATTAATATCAAATCATATGATAATACAATGATCTAAAATATATACATGCACAATGCAGTACAATTTCAGATGTGAATTCTTACCGAAGTATACTAGACGTGAAGCAGCAAATAAGACGATAAATGTTAATACTTTTGATTTTGATTCAATTGTCTAAAAAATTTATTTATACAAGTAATTACCTTTGAGCTGGCTCCTTGTTTAATGCAACGCTGTCTAACAAAGGGAAACTTCGAAAATATGCTGCTCTATGAGGAACAATTTCCGTAGGTGGATTCGTTTCGAAATCTACATTTGTCAATCTCTGTTCTAATATTTTCTGCGATTCGTCAATACTTGTACAAGGTTCATAACGTGTCGATCTTATAATACCTTCCCCAACCTTTTTTCTATAACGAAAGAATATCATTTAATCGTCATCCGAGTGACAACCAATGAAAATATTAATATAAAAACATTCATCTTTTTACAGTTACCTTAGAAGAGAGATTCTTTGATCAAACACTCGTATGTTGAAATCAAGCTCGCTCCACGTTGACATAACTTTGCTGTCGACCAGAGACGCAAACATTTGTGTCTCCAGAAACCTCGATAAAAATGGCAAATGCTGCGTAGGTTGATCGGATAAAAACGTAGCCTTATCAAAAACATGCATACTATCTCTATTATTCAACCATTCGTCTTTGTCCTGCAACAAACCAAATATTCATTGCACATACAGAATTTTCATTCTTTCTATATACCAAATTCCATCTAAAATGATTCTTGTATCACTGATCATTTTGTTTCGCACCTGGCTTGGTTGAATAACAAAGTGTTCGTAACTAGAAAAGATCTGTACAAAACGGTTCAAAAAAATCTCCCTAATGGCATTATTAAACATAAGCGTTTCTTGATATTCCTCTTGAGGCGAGAGTACTCGCTCCTTCACGTTATTATCCTCTATTGAATCAATATCTTCCACATTTACTCCTGCAGAAACAAAAAAAAAATAAATAAATAAATAAATACTGAATAAAAGTATCCGATTGATGCACCAAAATGGTATTTAATTCAAAACTTATTACATTCCTCATTACATTCAATACGTAATTTATATAATATAAATTAAAATTACCCGTTCTTTTGGCGATATCTACTATCCTTTGCAACGTGTCAGATGGTGGCGACGGTTCCGGTCGATCCCAATCCAGCACATCGTGCAACGAATGTTTTCTGCGAGGCAGATGAAACCCAGAACCGGGAAGCGTCAGGCTACTAGTCATGATGTCGCCGTTATAATGATTTATGACCATGTTATCAGTCCTGGAAAGACGTTTCGAATCTTAGCGAAGTGAGAACACGCATACGGAACGGAGGAAATGATGAATGCCTCCGACTTACTTGCCCGTATGTGGTACTTTGTACTTGTTCAAGAGAGCTCTAATCTCGGCAATGAATTGCATTTTATGCGGAAACACAGGTAACTCTTCCGGAAATTGGCTACTTTGCTTATCTATATCTACATAACAAAGATTTGCCTGTAATCAAGAAACGGAACAGAGGAATCTTAACTTAAATCTCTTCAAATACACCAGGCATCTGGTTTCGTAAAGATATTCTTCAAAGGAGGAAAGCATGCAACTTTTAAAGAAACGCAGCTGTTCAATTTAATAGCCAGTGTTTAGAAAAATCCAATTTCTTTGATCGAAGCGATCTGACTTTGCGTTTCAGTTTTATGATTTACGTAATAGAATAATAGAATTTAATAGAATTTAATAGATATTTAATAGAAGTTAATAATAATAATAATAATAGAATTAACAATAGTAATAGAATTTAATAGTAATGACAGAATAATAGAGTAATAATGATAATATAATTTAATAATAATAAAATAGAATTTAATAACAATTTAATAGCAGAACAATGATAACAGAAATTTTAGAGGCTGATTGATTTTGGGGGAGGCACTCACTTCGCTAGCAATTTTCAGTACACCGCCCTCGCTGTGCGCGTGCAGGCCCATTATAAACGGCACCGGCGCGTCCAAGAAGTGATGCAGACTGGCAGGCAATATCGGCACGTACACATGTTGCCAGGAAAAGGGGTATAAGAGCGCCGTTATGCACTCGGACACCACCATCAATTTGTGGAAATCCGAACTTCTGAGCAACACTTGATTCTCCAGTAGGACACACGTGAACAATTGGATCACACAGTCCGCGCCGAGCCACGTGAACATGTCCTTCAGCGGGTAATCAAGCATCGGCAATTCCTGCGACGGCATTGGCTGATGGATAACCAGTTCCAGCGGCGGTTTCGCTGGCTCGTCGTTCGGTATGAAGAACTTCAGCGACTTTCCAGGCAATGGTACCGGCACGTTGTACAGCAAATTGTATACGTACGACTCTAGGCTAAGACCAGGTCCTGGATGTCTAGGAACACATCTAAAACGAGACGAGGAAAAATATTTTAACAGATGTATCGATGTATGGACAATCTCTTAGGAACGATTTTCTGATTTTGCAACTCCCACTTGAGATTTCTCTCAGAATTTTGTTAATAAAGAGCGTATCTTCATTAATGAAGCGTATCTGTATTAATAGAATTTAACTTGCAATGAAATTCAACGTGAATCGTTGGAAATTTTGCAAAGATTCACCAGCAGATTAAAATTCCCTCCGTCCTCGAAGGAAGTTTGATTTATCGCTAGCCTGCTTTTGACTAACAGCCGCTTTCTGAAGACGAAAGTTGTTTATTAACGATGTTGCGAACGTTATCAAACTAGACGGAGACGATGTAAGAACGCCGTAAGATAAATTGAACGTATACTTACTTGTAGAGATTAGTGAGGAACGTTTTCGCGGCATAGAGGTAAGGCTGCTGGCATAGCAAGGATATTGATTTAGTCACTAGCAACTTGTCTTTGGTAGAGTCGTAGTAGCCTAACGCAGCACCTGGTGAGTGTGCTGATAGCTTGAAATGCCGTGGCAACGATCGCGTGTTATGTCCATCCTGGCCTTTTCTCGCTCTGCCAACGCAATTTATACATTTCATGTAAAAACCTTCTTCTGCTCCTCTGCCCGTTCTGCTGAATATCTTTACACGTAAATTAATCATTTCAAAAAAATAGTACGGATTATTCAAAGAAAGTTGAATTGTGTAATAAAAAAAAAAAAAAAAAAAAAAGGACGTGAAAGCTAATATCTAAACACAGACGTTTCTCGTATGTTCCTTTCTAATCGCGAGAATTTATGTTCGTTTCTTTTTTTTTTTTTTTCTTCGTATCAAGATGTTAAAGAGCGGAATTATCTCTGGAAGTTCGCAGCGATCGTTCATTATCCCCGATGATGAAAAGAAAAGCTGAACAAGAACGAGTTCGATTATCTGGACAAGTAGAGAGATAATAACCCGATAAATCAATAATAGCATGCCTGTTCGATTATTCAGACGAAACTATCTCGATATTTCCAACAGAAGAAACTCTGCGATTACATTCCCAGATATATTTCGTATCTGGAGTTTGTGCGCTTGATGCTCGAACGAAACCAAAGGCTTTCGTAATTGCTTCTATTTTGCATGAATGCAAAACTACAGGGGCACTTGAGATAACTAATCTGTTCGTTCGTTCGGGATGCTAGCGCGATTGAAATTATACGTAGTCTAACAAAATCCTCAAGAACTTTGTCAGAGATAAACTTGCGTCAGTTGAAATTTGGCACGGTAATATTTGGCAAGGAACATTCGTTCTCTTCAATGAAATTTCTTACGACCGACTCAACTTCAGACTTGAAGACTGATTACGTAACATACGTCACTTCGTTGAATAATCCAAAGTTTGTTTTATGATTCTTTTTAAAAGTCTGGAACGTTAAGTTGAAGGAACCGAACGTGGATGTGAAAGACTAAAAATATACTAACAAAAGTGATAAATTGGTCATTTTAGCGAATAACTCCACTGTACGTAATTACTCTAATCGCAAAAGACAATGTTGTCCATTTATTGTGTATCTACACTTTCCTCAAATTAATTATACCTTCAATCAAAATGGCCTTTTTCGGTCCGATTTATGATTCGAAAATTTAACAGAGACAGTTACAAACCAGTTTCGTCGCTGCGTCTATTGATTCTTACAATTCTTAATAATTAACAGTAGAACTACCTTATGTTATAAATAAAATTTCCACCAGAATAAAAGGCCCAGAAGCAACTAAACTGTTCTGACTAGCAAATGAAGACGACTTTTTTGCCATAAAATTTTATTGATATGCAAACATTTGAACCGACACAAAACAAATTACAGGCGCGATCGCTCAGTACCAGACAACGCCACTTCTACTCGAGGTCTACCCCACGCCCCCTCACGAATCACGTGACCCAAATCAACCAATCGCTAATTTTCGTTGCATCAGCGTTGCACCCGAAGAGGCCCGATTTTCTGGGTTACCTCCGCTAAAATCACTTTCAGTGATAATATCTAGCAAAAATTACAAATTGATCATTTTGACCATTTTGGTGGTTCCAGCTGGTTAAACGGTTGCAAGTATCAACCGCTTATCGTTCGAAAGAATTCGAGGGGTAGGAGGGAGGGTGATAAAGAAGCGGATAGAAGAACTCACGTTGGTGGTGTACCGTTTTGACCGCTGCTCAGTTCCGTGATGTGCATCGCTTGCAGTGTTTGCATAGCCGCGCATATCTTGCGATTCCGGCACTCCTCGTAGAAAACAAGACTGAACCCGTATGTTCTGTGCCCGTCCTCCTTGGTGAGCACGAACGAGTGGAACGTCGGCTCCACGGAATGTTTCTGGGTCCGGAATTTCAGGCCGCTCGGCAGGCAGAGCTGCAAGATTGAATATCTAATGAACAGACGTTGCACACAACGCCTTTTCATTTCTTCCCTACTTCGTATTTCCTTCCTCTCCACTCTCTTTCTTTCTTTTCTTTCTCTCTGTCTGTTCGCAACTGGGACGCGGTTACCTTATACGTGTGTGTACGTATAGTTTACCACGCTATGTACGTGTACCATAGAAGAGTATTTTGCACTCTTAATTTCACGTCCTAATAATTCTGTTACAGCTGATGTCGAAAAGTACCGGTGCCTTTTTTTTTTTTTCTCTTTACGCCGAGGGTGTTTTCGAGAGAAGCCGCTAGAAGTAACGGGCAGACAAATGAAGACGAGTGCGGCGTGTATTCTGGCGCGCTCGGAGCGCGTCAATCCTTCCCGAGTTTGGGGGAGGTGTGTTTTTAAAGAGCATTGTCGCTCTTTAAAAAGGAATAAACATTTAATTCTCGAGGGGAAATGAAAGCATAAAAAGTGATTGCCACCGTGGAAAAGCGAGAAGGTTGAACGTCTTTTCTCACGTTAATCGAGAAATTACACTGTTCGTTAGAACGAAATGTACAATAATAGTGTACGCGTATTGAAAAATAGCAAACGGTAAACACGTAATTAGCATATTAGGACATTTTGCAATTTTGATCTCTCGGTTCACCGATTCTGTTAAACTCTGTCGTAACTGCTGTTTCCTTTTCTATCGCTAACAGTATTTCCAACGGAACTCGCGCGAAGTCACGCGATAGAAATGATTGAATAAATAAAGAGCGAAGCTGCAACGTTCGTTTATCGCACGCTCCGCGCGAGGAACTTTGAAGAAAGTACATCTCGAGAAAAGTACGCGTTTTTCCCGATAACTTTCAGCTTTTCGCGTGACACGTAAAGATTTTTGCAGTATCGACATCTACAAATTGGTAACTAAAGAAAAATCTGAATTTCGATATTTTTGAGGGTATAGCTCTCGAAAAAATTTTTGGCAACGTACCATGCAGACAGCGTGTTCGTCGAAGGGGTTCCATGGTACCGAGTCAGGATAATGTCCCAAAACTTTGCTCTTGTACGCTCGGTCCAGAGGCGTGCATTGCAACGAGTCGCCTGAAACGAAAGGTATAACAGTTTGTTAACAAGTTAAATTTGAAACTCTTCGGTCACCTAAAAAACGTTTTTCATCGCGACGAAAGAATTAAGAAGGAAAATTCACACGTTCGTTAGAAGGAAATATACAATAGTGTACGTATTGGAAAATAGCAAACGGTAAACATATAATTAGCATATTAGGATATTTTGCAATTTTAGTTTCTCCGTTTACCGATTCTGTTAAACTCTGTCGTAACTACTGTTTCCTTTTCAATTCCAGAAGTCAATTAAATGTACGTGTACACGTTGAGCGTGCACCGTCTTCGGGGAAGTCAGAAGCGTGACATTTATGATCGCAGACAACACTTTGCCTCGCAAATGATGAACTGTAATGCTTGTTAACGATAAGAGGAGACCGTGACCTTTTAACCAAATGCTTAAACACGCTCTTCGTGCGATGTAAAGGCCTGACTTTTAATCTCTTCTTGAGACTGAACAAGATAAAACCTGCACTCGATACCAAATTCGTTCGAGACGAAGTTCGTTCTTTCAGAGTATCAGTAAAAAATATCAGTAAAAAATTTTCGAAGTTACAGCAAAGTTTAACAATTATTTCTCAAGAGTTATACGACCGTGACCCTTTAAAATTTTCAAGTTTAAAAATTATTTCTCGGCAGCCATATCTTCCCATGTTGAACAACGAAGAATATTAGCTGCGCCGAAGAACATTACTGCGAAGTAACGAGATAGTTCCGCGAGGTTATTATCGCGTGTTGCATTGTGCAGAGCGAAATCACCGCGATCCGATTCGTCTGATCTGCAATCCGATACGCACGTCCTGTCGAAAACAAGCAAAGTGAACGATACTTTTGAACAGTAAATTTTTGTTACTCTCGATCGCTACGTCGTTCCCAGTTCGGTCCTAAAAATTTCCTAACACTTTCCAACGGGAAGTCCCTCCTCGTAGACGAGAGTGTGAAGCCATCGTCGCGGCCGTAGTTCAAATTCCTGGCAGCACGAGGAACGTTCAAATCGGTCAAACGTTTTATATATAAGAGCAGTGACACGCTACGCTGTTACTTTGCGTTGAGGCAAAGAGGAGATTGCACGTTGAAAAAAGAGAAAAAAGTTTCAGCACGGGTGCATTTACTTCAGTTTGCACATTGTTCTTAGTCCAGCACGGCCTAAGTGCATCTTAGAAGCTGGGATTCTTACAGCGAGAAAAAAATGCAAGCGAGAGAGAGAGAGAGAGTTCTCTTTTCCTGAGAAAAATTAGAATCTCTCTCCACGGCAACGTCGGCAACTTGTTATTGAACGTGGTACATATCCCAGAGCAGCTCGACCTGAATGAGACTGTTGAAAGTCTTGGCTGTGTTCCAGTTGCTTGGCGCGCGACGAACACAACACCAACCCTTGTACAGGGTTAATCGTTCATGATCGAACCAGCCACCCAAGGAGGCGATGAGATGTATGTGATGTGGGCTGGTCGAGCGAGAATTTGATTACACAGGGTGTGTAATTGACGACCCTCTTCTGTGCATTAAGTACAATTTTTTTTTTTTCATGTCTATAGTATGTTGGTCAGTCGTGAACGAGGCACTGATCTAAACCTCATGTACAATTGTACTGTGATATTCTATATTTTATAAAACAAATTACCATATCTCAAAGTATTTTATAAAATAAATTACCACATTTCAAAGTACGAAAATATTTATAAAGTGAAGAAAATCAAAGTATGAAAATATCTGACAATGAGATGAAAAGAAGGGAGAATTCCATATATCATACAAGTTCTATAATTTATACCTCCCTTTATTCATGCAATGAAAAATGCTGGCACAAAATGTGCCAGTTATAACTAATTAGAAAGTTATTACTCGTGACGCGAGCCGCAATTTCAACGGTGCTTCTGAAAATTAAACTTCGAAGTTTCAAGAGTACTCCTCCATGTCCTTTCTGTCCCTGCAGTTTAGCGATATCGATTTATGTCGGCAGATCCTCCTTTTCGCCCGAAAGTTGAGATTCAGGAAAGTTGCGAAAAAAAAAAAATGGAGGGAGAAGAAAAAGCGAGAGGGAATTGAGATACGAGTGCCATGCAGTCCAAGTGACTTGTAAAGTGGTTGCAGAAAGCAGTCACTCGAACCCCCGAAGTAGTCGCCGCTTTTTTTAAATCGATTGTTTGCTTTTTCTTTTCATCCAGCTTTCTTTCAACCGAAATAAATATTTCAAGCTAAATTAAAAAACGCTTTGTACGTTACGGTTGTCGAGTTTTTATCACAGGAACTCTTATGTCGAGTCACACTCAATATTTTTGAAATGCAAAAAAATGCACGACTTGTACCCCAGTACGAGATTCGTCTCACTGAAAGACCCAGAAGCAACTGTTCTGACTAGGAAATGAAGATGACTTTTTTGCCACTAAAATTTTATTGATACGCCAACATTTGAATCGATAGAAAACAAATTACAGGAGCGATCGCTCAGTACCAGACAACGCCACTCCTACTCGAGGTCTACACCACGCCCCCTCACAAATCACGTGATCCAAATCAACCAATCGCTAATTTTCGTTGCATTAGCATTGCACCTGAAGAGGCCCGATTTTCTGGGTTACCCCCGCTAAAATCACTTTCAGTAAAAAAAAAAAAAAAAAAAAATTTGGAATGCAAAGGGTTAAAATTGTCTCGTTGTCGTTAAGTTTCCTTCAGAACTTATTTTTTTCCTTCTTTCTTCTCTCTTTAATATCAACTCGCGCACGATAACAGTTCTACCTACCTAGCGCAATCGATAAGGAGAAGGAACAACCCAAGCTTTCCCCTATCTTCACGCTTCATTTATCCCCCAAACTTTATCTAGCATACGCAAGTCAAAAACAACCCTCTTACCCTCGCAAAATTCATCTCGCGCTAACTATCGCGGTTTTCCACCTCCTGATGGCCTGTCTCGAGCAATTTTGCTCCCCAGAACAGGGCACGTTTGAAATACAAAGGAGTTAACAAGCAATTAGGAAAATCTGTTGCGATCTCGTGAGAAACAGGCAATATTTGCATAATACTTTCGTCTAGCTGGCTTTTCCCCAAGAAGATGCGCTTTCTTAAAAGTACGACGTGCCATGCTCGTGTGTCTGTGTATATGTGTGTGAACGAGTTTGTCTTTGAGTTTGTCTTATACTGTCGCGAAATTTTACGCATTTGTTGAAAATTTAGGAGAATACGCGCAATATGAAAAAATATGTACAAAAGTCAAAAAACAAAGTATCTGATGCTAATATTTGATTCAATGAATATGTTTGAGTCAAACCTTTCAACGCCGATTGAGAGAGTTGTACCTGAGCGAAGATTTGACAGAAAAAGCTACAAAAAGATGTCGACTACGAAATTCGAAAAGGAACATTCAGAAATTAAGGAATAAAGGGAGAATAAATTCACGTGGATAAAAATATAAAATTACACAAAGATCCGTCAATTATCGAATTTGTAACTACACTACATATTTGAACCTTGATTTCATTCGAAATCACAGTGTCATCGCCAGAAATGTGTTCAAAAACATTTCACCGATTCGCTGAATCTTCTGAATCTTTACAACGTCGCACTTTTATGTTTTATGATTCGTAAACGATTTCTCGACAGTCGTTGCCACCGCGATTCTTCCGTTTCTTTTTCGTCGAAATATCTCGACATTCAAACGCTCTTGGCATTGTTCCCCGTCGAAATTACTCGTGGGCCGGTGCATCGGTCATGACAGTTATCACCGTGCACGATGTGCAAACGCCATCGTGAGAGCGTTTTTATTTTCCTTAGGCCGAATCGAAGAGAAGTTACGTGACGGGGAGTTTCGTTTTTCTCCTTGGTATTCTCTCGACGATACTGCCGCAATTCCAGCTGATTGCTCTGAAAAGAGCCTCCAAACAAGCCTCGCGTTGTGCTCCTCCTCCGTTCTGCGTAATTCTTCCAGCTCTCTTTCTTTAACTCTAGTGTGCAAAGTGTAAAGCGCGAAATCTATCAGGCACTTTTTGTTGGAATTTTTCGGATAGAAGATTGCATTTTGGAAGAACAATACACACGCACACACACATACATGTTATGTTGCATATACAGAGTGATTCGTGTAACTTTTTGTTCAAAAATTGCAATATTTTCTCAGTTTTAAGTATATTGAAATATAACCCAAAGGCAAGACAAATAATTTATCACTTCTTAGTAACTTCTATCCAGTGATATACCGATGAATTTAAAAAGAAGACGAATTATTGGTATATACAGTTTGGTCACTCGTTATGGTCCGTGAACCAGTTACTAGCGCAAGAGGTTAATACAAAAGTTGTACGGTTTTAAAGGAGGCAAAATATGGCGTATCAATTTTTCGTGTGTGTTAAGGAGTTTCAAAATTTGCCAAATGGTCTTTATCTTTTTTTTTCAATTGGAATCGAGTGATTTTTAATAAAATATACTAACAGAAGCTCGCTATTCTTCATTATATTATTAACTTTTTCTTGTACCCTGCACAAATAATTTCTTTGCTACAAATATTACACTTTACAGTTGTTCTAGATCGGTAGTTCTAGCGTTAAATTTTCCGAGTTCTGTCACACTGTGACGAAAGAATCTTCGAGTAATTCGCTAACAACGAAGAGCTGCGAAAGTTTACGACAATGCGCCCGCATACGAGAGATCGTTCGATCTCGATTCAGCTTTATCGCAACGATAATTCCAGCGGAATGGCGCGGCATGGTGCGGAACGCGACATTTGGAATACTAATCAGACAGTTAGGTACTAGTCAGTTACCTTCATTCAAGGAAACCTGAAGCAAGGGAGATTAAGCCCGCTTGGTGACTTTAATTGCCGCTATCAACTGCTCTAGCAGAACTAATCTCCGCTCGGGAATTTCCCGTGAACGAAGTAACGACGATAATCCAATAGACCCGTGCAATTTGGCAATCGTCGAGCTGTTTCGATGGATGACGCCTGTTTCTCCCTCCTCCTCTCCCGAATTCGTGACTAATCGGACTGCAGACCCTGACGCGTTTATGGAAAATTCGAGGTACAACACAAGCCTACTCCTTTCGCAACATTTGAAAGAAAGTTCGCGAATTTACGTAAACGCACTCTATTTCGTTAGCAGTATATCAGCAATTTATAGGAAATTTTAAAGTGCACGAAATGCGCGCACTAATAAATGTAATAAAATATCTTCGACATTCACTTCGCAAGATAAAAGTTTTCACTAAAATTCTTTCTTTTAATTAATTAAGAAAGGATCTGTTTAAAATACGAAAGATAATTAAAATTTAAATAAAATAAATTTGAAAAATTAAAAAAAAAAATTTGCAGTTCCTATGTTCTAAAATTGATTTGTACAGGGCGGCCCTGTAAAATCCTATTAAAAAACAAAGAGCTGATCAAATAATTTTCAACAATGAAAAAAATCACACTTGAGCTTCAGTTTAATTTGAAATTAATGAAATTAGTTGTTCCTTATATTTTGATTAATGAAAGTAGATCGGAAGAAACATTTGGCTCAGCCTGTAAACTTGAATTTAGGAGAACGTCCACAGGTAACGCTGTCTCGATTTTTCAAGAAACCTTCAGAGGAGAAGAGGAATAAAAAAAAGTGGCCGGCGATCGAACAATAGCAAAAGTTATTACGCAACACTCGGCCATCGTTGTTGCCCTGAGAAAGGTTTGGCGAAGAAGAAAAAGGAAATCAAATGGCGTTTCCCAGGGAGCTACAGGAATACTTTTGTACTGTTGAGAAGTGTTACATTATCGCGCTAGTATATACGTAGCTTGATTGCAGTTAATACAGTTCCTAGTTGGAAGAGAAGAAAAAGCACCTACGCGTTTTCTTACGCGATGCACGGTGGAACGTTATGCACTTCGTGTCGTCAGCGAGGTTAATCGACCGAAGAGAATTGTATGGCGATTGCTTGCAATTAGTTAAACGACGGGTGCTACCGGTGTCCTCGCGAAGGTGTTCTCACGAAACGTAACGTTGCCTTTTAGAAACCGCTCCTCCTCTGCGCGAGAGGAGCCTCCTCCTCTTCTCGTTAGCTTTTACCCTCTTTTCTAAACTAATTATCCTCTGTATAAACACTATTTTGTATGATTGTACGATTGATCAAATATCAAGGGTACCCGTAAGGATAATATCATTTTTTAACAAACATTACCATCTAATGACGATAATTCAACTTATTATAACATAATCCAGATAAATATATTGACATTTAATGTGCTTATTGTTAAATTATATTCAAGCAGGGAATCACTTCCCATTAAAATAAATCCGTAAATTTTTTATTAATTTGCAAACTCTTTGGCGGAAATAAATAACCTTCGAAACGTAATGAGAAAATCACGTTTGAACTTGAATTTAAATTTAAAATTAAAAAAATCGGTCTTTTCTTGTATTTTGATGTTTTATTAAAGAAAAAGATAGGTGGTTCCACATATTCGTGAATGGATATGTGGAAACGCGAGGAGATCGAACTCGTTCGAGTTTCTGGCACAATCGTCACGGATGACATCGTACAAGTTAATTATTGTTGAGAAAAAGAGATCACTTCGATTAATATTCTCGCTTTCACTTTTGATTTTAACGTCAATCTGCCGTTATACTTATCAGTATATCTATAATTTCAAGCAATTTCCTTATACTTTTCCCATATTAAGTTCGCGTCGGATAGAGCCAGACTTTCTCGAGTGATTGAACTCTGAAATGAACGATGTATCTCGCGTAGTGTAGAAATTTCTTCTCGTTTATCGACAAAAATCAACAGATATTTATCACACGTACGTATTTTCGATAAAATTTATCGCGAACGAGAGATGGAATTGAATATGACACGGCTGTCATAAAATTACGTCGTGCCTAGTTCTCTAGAAAAGAAAAGAAAAAAAAAAAAAATTGAAGAAATTTTCCTCAGCCATTTCACGTTCTACGATCCTATATTAATAATTGAACGTGAAATATTTCGCGACATAATTAATGCATTAACATTACGTAATGCTTCGTTAAAGCGACGCCAGAGCGCAAGTACGTCGTTAATTTATTCATAATAATGCAGTTTCTAAGATAATATAATATTTCATCAATAAACGTGGGATCAAACGAGGATACTGTTACAGCCGTCCGCCGCGCATCGTGCGAAACCACGACGCGTCCATCTGAAAGCTAAACTAATCTAAAAACTGAAAACTATCCATAACTAGATCTTTTAACTTTAAATCAAAATTTCGTTTTTAAAATTCAATTTCTTCGTTATTCAGATCTTTGCTCTACGTTGAACGTAACGTTAAAAGAGCGAAACTTCGTGCCGTACAAGTTGGAGAGTATTTTTTACAGTACTTTCGTATTTTTTAATTAAACTTTACAAATTGATGCTCGCTATTCTACCTATTTTCTCGGCTCGAGAATTGCAAGAGAGAAAGAGAAGGAGTGACGGCAAGACCACTTCGCCTTGTTTAACTCCTCAGTCGACGGTACACATAACACTTTCTTGAAAATGTACCAAAGCCTTGCGAAAAGTCGTTAAACACAAGTTGAAAAAGCGGAAAATTGTTTCCTCGCTGACTTGTTGAAATCTTGTTAAAAAGTTCCCGAATCGAGCAACCAAGTGGCACGCCTCTTTTATAATTCCTTGGAGAAGAAGTACTGCGTTTTATTACAACTGAAAACTGTATGTTTCTTTTATGAACTTTCTTCGGTTTTGCTTCATAATTTTCTACAATGAACAATTACTCTTTAATCATCAAAGAAAGAAAAGTTTCTGCCTGCAGACGGATTCCGTTTGCAAATTGAATTATGGGAAAAAGTTACAAATTGAATAGAGATCTTGCAGTTAGAAATACGATTGCATTTTACAGAAATCTCTATTTCTCTATACTTTGTTGTAACGTGGAATGTACTTTGCGTCGTAATAGCAACTTTTTATAATTATGCAAAATAATATTCAGCGATCGGTGTCACTACAGTGTAACGTGCCTACCGCAGCGTGAGATCAAGTTGGAAAAATGTAGTCCCCGTTACAACCACGTGTGCGCGATAGATCGGCAAGGATAAAAGGTAGGAAGAGAAAAGAAGATTACAACCGCGGAGGGTAACGAAAAACGAGCATTAAACGTTAGACAGTGCAGAAAGTATTGATTCGAGGGTACGTTACACGCGTGAGACACTGTGTAACAACCAAATACGTGTCATCTACACAGTAGGGACGCATCCTGTTTAATGTTCAAATTAAAAAAAAAAAAAAATTTTCTCACCTCTGAAAGGACAAAGAAAAAAAAAAGAGAAAGAAATTAAAGTGCAAGTTTGAGAACATTTTGCTAAAGTTAAATATCATTCGGTCTGTTTCTTTGTTCTTCACCCATCTTTCGTCACACCTTTTTAGAACACAATGGTAATACTGTTTCCATTAACCCCGTTTCAGTCCACCCTTTGATCTTCCTTTCTCCAACAATTTCAATGCAAATATTTATACGCCTCAAATTGATGAACTTCAGCGATGTTCACACGAAAGAATGGTCTTTAATTGCTTTTCTTAATTGCAAGAAAGAAAAGTTTCGTTCGAAGACGTTGGGACACTATCGTTGAGGAATCGTGAGAGAATATCTTTATAGAAAGATACGTTCGTGTTACTTCAAAAATGAACGTTACACGATTCGCAATTCCGTCGTTACGTTACGCAATGTAACTAGTTACTTATGTAAGTCGGGTTAATAAATTGGAGCGCTTATTTTGGAATGATTCGATTCGGTTCTCTCAGTGTGACATGTCCGATTAAAAAAGAGACATAGCTACTGCGTGCTATTTTTTTTAGTATAGTATGATATTTAGTAAATAATAAAATTATAGTATAATTTAAGTTAGTCTTCTCGTTTATCTTTTCACGAAAAATTAATTCTCTCCAACAGTGTTACATAAAGTTCTTATCTATTTATCACAATCGCGTCGCATTTATTTTCGTCGATGCTGCTGCTTTGCAATTGCTCTCCATCATTTTATTACATTTACAAAACAAATTCTCGTCGAATGCATGAACGACTACGATGACAAACTAGCGAAAGAGTTAATTCGTTTTTCATAGAATCCTTTCTTTTTTTTTTTGCAAACTTGGGCGTAGCTAAAAACATTTTTTTTTTTTTTCGAACTGGAGCACGACTCGTTCCAGTTTTTCGTGTACATTCCCACTTTATTTCGAATTTTCTGCAAACAAGGACGAATGGTAAAGCAAATGTTTGTCTAATAAAGAGGACACGAGAATACCATCCGTGAAGTACGAAACCGGAGAGTTTGTAATACGGATAACGATTAGCTGGTAGAAAAATTGAGAAACATCAACTAATAGGAAAAAGAAAAAATATTTTCGCGAAAAAGATACGGTCAAGGTTGCGCAGCACTGGAAAAAGTGACGATACGTTTCCTTTTCACAGAATTTTTTAAAAGATCCAAACTTTATGACGGTTACATTCGTCAAACTGCACTTCAAAAGAGAAAAAAAAAATACAAAAGTTACTTCTCTGAATGTAAATTTTTCATCGGAAGTTCCATTTAATCCATTTTCATCTAAAAATAAAACACATCTTGGATATAATCCAATTTCAAAACGTGGACGATTAAAATGCTTCGAAAATTCTGTTGAAGAAGGTCGAGAGAAAAAGACGGATTCTTAAAAAATATCAATTCTTCCAATTAACGTCGAAGAATTCGTTAAACGAACGAAGAATCGGATAATTATCGATAACAGTATAACGAGAGAATTTTAATTACCATTCGCGCGTCGCGTTTCATCCCTTTTCCTCGAAATGCTACACCCTTTCCTCAACCTACCGAAGGGTTTCGCCCACGCAAGTGTGAAACGTTATTTTCAGACAAGTTGGTTTCAAATACGGGGCGAAAAATACGATTGCAGTTCAGGGGAGTGTCTCGGTTTCAGGATCACCCGCTTTTTAAACTTTCGGTTCGGCTGATCCACCCTCTCGATCAATTTGCGAAATTAGGCCGTGCAAAAAAGATTCACGGCGTATGAGAGAAACGCGTATTCTTCTTCGAAGATGAAGTTTACAGGAAGATGGTGCCACGCGTAAAGTAAATTTATCTCATTCACGTATGATTTTTTTTTACAGCTTGAAAACATACGTTTGCCTCTCGAGACATTTTCCCACGCTCCGTAATAATAAAGCAGCAGATTATTTTAAGCTCTGCTACTACGATGACTCACTCTCCGTAATAACGTAAGTAAAACGACAATCTTGAGTCTTATTATAATATTCAAATTCAAGGTTCTGCTGCGTCTGATGTTTTGAAAACAAAATATGTAATTATATCGCGAAAATTCAACGTCCTGAGAATAAAACATATTTGAGAGCAGTTAGCATTCCGCGAGGCAACAGGAGCTTGCCAATTTTTCGAAAACTCTAGAATTGTAAATAATTTGGAGCTATACTGGAACGGGAGTTAGTTACTGAGCCGCAGCTCGTACGCGGATCACATGGACTTCGCTTGCAACCGTACTTCCGCCCTTTAAATACGTACTTGAGCGTCGGGGACCCCCTTCGCGCGCAAATGACCCCGTGCATGATGACGTCATGCTCGCGGAGGAGGGAGAAGGAAACATTTTGAAAGTTCAAATCACACACTTTCCGCGCTGTATTTAACGCGTTAAAAACTAATACTTTACCTACCGATTAACCTCTTGCGCTAGTAACTGGTTCGCGGACCATAACGAGTGACCAAACCGTATGCAATAACTAACTTCTTTTTGAACTCGTCGGCGTGACATCACTGAATAGAAATTACCAATAAGTAATAAATTTATTATTTGTTTTGCCTGAGTTATATTTCAATGTACTTAAAGCTGAGAAAATATTGCAATTTTGGTTTTCAGTTCGTTCTCGACGTGCGTGGCGCGTTATTCCAGCGCAAGAGGTTAAGATACCCTTAACACTATTACCTTCGATACAACTCTTCCTAATCAGTATAACGTCAATAAATATGGACCGTTTATAAATGTTCAAATTTAACTGTGTATACTGTAGATTTGTCTTTTTCTATATAAATTTTTTCCTATAAACCTAAAATTCCTACAAATTGATTTTATACGTACTTTTGAACGTTTTATAGAGACAGAAGGTACTATCACGAGGCAATAACACGGTACTTAACTTAATGAAAGACGCGTCTCATGAATTCAAGTTTATTGAGCATTAAAATCGTCAATCCGTTTCCAATTACGCTACTGACGATGATAATGTTGCCGTCGTAAAAACACAAACGCTGTTTGTAAACGTTGAACTGGCTGACGATTCACCTATACAAAAGCCGTAAAAAGATAATCAAACGATTGCTATCTTACGTACTCTGGATATACGTTATACGAATCTGTTTTCCTTGCGTAAACAACTAGCCCGTTTGCTGATAATCTATACTGTTTACCAGAAGCAGGACTCTTTTTAATAGAAAATATACAGCACTCCATCCCATCCTGTGAAATGAAAAAAAAGTGAAGCGACGTAGGAAACGAATGATCCCTTTTGCGCACAATCGAACGATTTGTATTATATTTTTAAGCATCTTTTTTTGATCGGTGTTCTAAAAAATTAGACGATTTACATACGTAAAATCGCAAAGTTCAATTTGATCATCCATTGTCCTAAATGGCCCGCCATTTGCGTCGATATTCGACAATCGCAAAAATGGACAATCTCCAGATCAGTGGTAACGGCACTGTTGCTATCACCGATTCAATGGAGCTGAACGACCCGTGGAAATCGCGAGTAGCAGAACAACGATAAAAAAAAACTGCACGACTTGTACCCCAGTACGATTCGTCTCACTGAAAGGCCCAGAAGCAACTGTTCTCACTAGGAAATGAGAACGACTTTTCTGCCATAAAATTTTATCGATACGCAAACATTTGAATCGATACAAAACAAATTACAGGCGCGATCGCTCAGTACCAGACAATGCCACTCCTACTCAAGGTCTACCCCACGCCTCCTTACGAATCACGTGACCCAAATCAACCAATCGCTAATTTTCGTTGCATTAGCGTTGTACCTGAAGAGGCCCGATTTTCTGGGTTACCCCCGCTAAAATCACTTTCAGTGATAATAAACGCGTTAGCACGAGCCTTGCCACGCAAATCCATCCTTCTCCACGAAAATAGTACGTGTGCCCAAGTATTGAACGCACCTTTCCTTCCCCCGGACAGAGAAAAATGACAAGAATCAAAGAGAGAATGGCACGGGATGGAGTACTTCTATTGAAAAGCTAGTCGGCATTCTATTGAAGATAGACACCCCGAAACGAATATTTTTCTTATTAAAAAAAATTTCTTATTAAAATTTCTTATTAAAAGAAAAATAAAATGCGTATAACACGTACATATTTTGAAATTTTTGACAAAATACCCTGCTTTGAATTACTCCAATTTAAAGAATATTGTACAAACTTGTCTTTGATCCACGATTTAGGAATCTACAAAATTGAACTTTTTTCCACTGAAATATCGACTCGACAGTGTCAACGATCCTGGTAAAATTACTTTTCAGGGAAATCTACTGCAATCGCACAGCTCTAAAAACTCTGTTTTTCTGTCGAATTGAGATGTATCGAGAACTGTTACATTTTAATGCGATGTACTTTTTGCTTTTTTCCTACTAAATAGTACATCGATCGAGTTGTGCTCGCACATAGCCAAGTTTGCACGAACTTTGCACGAAGAGAACAGTTCGCAGGCAATTAAATGATTGCCTCTTTCATTCACACCGAGATCTTTATTTTAAATTGTACGAAATTATTACCATACCGAATCGCGTGTAACTAAATTTTTCAGGAGAAATTACTTAAAAAAATAAGATATCGTCAACTTTTACTCTCGATATTTATTAGTAATTATTGAAATACTAAGAGATTGCCTCTCTGGTTTTATTAATTTTAAAACAGACTCTTTTTTATAAAAGACGCATACTCCCTACTACTCAACTATAATTGCAAACTCGAATTCAATTAAGAAAAGCTACTTTTCTAGATTATTATCATCCAGCGACAAGCATCGTTTGCTATAGCCAGCTAGACGTGTTTAATAGCTGAACTTCGCGCGCGACTGGATCGATCGAATCGTCTCACTATACCAACATATTATATCGACGAATGGGTGAGTCTGAACATACTGGTTGCTTCTATTGGGAGGCATGAGAGTCTATTGTGCCAGAAGCCATCCAAACCACATAGTAACGAACCTGGTAAACGGCAACTTTTATTTTATTCGATACACCGCTGCTCACTTCTATAAAAACGATTCAATTATTTTTCTAGAAATTGGAAACCACAGTTGGAGCTCGTACAGTGTATTGTATTAGCACACACGATTCTATTATTCAAATTCCAAGTATACCGAATCTCGTATATCATTTTCAGTAATATTTTCGTAAGACCGCGAAAACTTCATGCTGATGAATGTGGATAAAGTGTGGAATTTGATTAAAAAAAAAAAAAAATGCTTCGTTAGAAAGTGAAAAACGTACAAATACTTTCTCGTAGTCACATTCTTTCCATTCACACGGCAGAAGTTCACGTTCATACGAATGAATTCAATCCAACGGGAATGATGTTGAACAGCAAGAATCCAACCCTAGAGGGAATACGATCTGACCGGTTAATTACAGTATTCTGACTTGGGTAACATTCTGGCTGAAAATTATCGATAACAAGGCTGGACAAGTATGATTTTCGTTTCGAAACGCTCTTGCGTTCTGATTAATTTTGTTACCCTCGAGGGTAAACTCACGATCACATCGCGCCGCATCTGTTGCAGCTGCTCTCAGCGTGCAGTATCTTTAGAATTCCCCTCCGGTTTCTTTGTCGCACCGCGTTTTATTCCTGAACGTTCTTTTTCAGAAGAACTCGAGGAAACTACTACCACGAAATGCGCCGAAAAGCCACCTACTTTCTCCCCTTCCTTTTTTTCCCCTTCATCTTCCCTTCCCCTCCTTTTTTTTTTTTGCTCCGTCTTTTCCCTCCTTTTTTTTTTTTTTTCAAGTACATCAGGGAACACCAAACTCGATTTTCTTGACAATAATTTTCTCACAATATTGTGAATTCGTTCACGTAGAGAATTGTTGACAATTTAATTATTAAATACTATGTAATACTATAATAATAATAGTAAATTATTAAATACTACATAATAATAATAATAATAAATTACAAAAAATATTAATTTTTGACATTTGTGACGATATAAAACAAAAGTTTCACTATATCGATTATTTCATATTTGCGCCTCGCGTTTACATTTAAATCCCCCCGCTGAACTTTTTAATTTACCCTTTATTTGATTTACTTTTTAATTTAAATTGCGTACAGTCTCGCTGCAGCACATATCGTTCTAACAAAATTTTACTCAGCAATGATACATACGTATGAGAACGTATGAGATAAGTAAAAATTAAATTGGATCTCGTCGGGTGCTCTTTCAACGCTTCCGGGAGAATATTCGCCATACGCGACACGGCTAAACACGTCGAACGGGCGAGGTCGAAGGTTACAATTCAACGAAAGCGGGAATTATCTTCTTCTTGTTGCCATTGTTCACAATTAGCCTTTGTTCGCCGCGTAGAACGTACGGTTCTGAGGCGCGCCAGAATTACGTTTCAATTTATAGCCCGTGTGTGTGTATCTAGCTGGCGAACGTCGGTAAAAGTGCAAACTGCTTCTCTCCTGCTTTTATTATGCCACGTTTCTTCCAATTTCCGTTGACAAAGCCTCGTATATTATTCTTTTGTCACTTTCGAATGCGATCGTTTGTTTCTAAACGAAGAAATTCGACAGGAAGAGAAGAAAAAAATAATTGTCCATTTTCAGAAAAAGAATTCGAAAAATGCAAATGTAATTTCTAACTAAATTTCACGATAATAATAATTATAAAATCAACGCTGAGAAATCTAAATTAAAAAGAGAAATTCGAATAAAATTGAATAACATCTATTGTAATCTAATTACGATCCAATTAATTGAAACTTCAGAACATGAGAAATTCAACAGATACGCAAAAAAAATTCTAAAAGCAAATTAAATTCTTTTCAGCTAAGAATTCACCTAATATTGATGCCTGTTAATTAGCAGCCATAAGTGCTAATTTATTCCAATTTTCATAACAAGTGTTCCGTGATTAGACGTCAAAATTATTTGAAATTATCACTTTTACGTTTGTTAGAAAATTGCATCGTAAACGCCGTAGCCAGTGGGAACCAGAGTGATAAGTCGCGGTGTGGTGAGAGGGTTTGCAAGTTAATAAATTATCGTGTACGGCGATGAGCGCACGTGTTGCATTTAACAACCGTAGAAATTCATGGCGGAACAAGTGTGTCGTAACTCAATACAACACCACTTTCATCGGCTAACGCGCGAGTTTTCTGGATTGAGTTACGCCCCACGCATCCGTCCACCTTGACAAACTAACGTACATTACATAAATTCTTCCAAGAAGCTGACACACGATCGACTATGAACAATGTTTCACGCCTCTGTACGAGTATTTCGTTCGAGCACAATCAAAATCTAGGTCTAAGAGCAAGGCGTGAATTATTTCGATCAATCGAGTTCTAATCGAACATTTTATCCTTAGCGAAAGAAATTTATAAATAATTAATTATTCTTATCGCAACCTTTGCTTCGTGATTAAACCTTTACACTCGACTGTCCCTACTTAAAAACAGTCTTACTTAAAAATCTAGTTAACAGACTTCCTTTTTTTATAATTGTAGATGATTGCAATGAACGTAAGTACATTTTAACGTAATAACGACGTGAGGACAAACAAATTTCAAAAGAAGAAATTCTTGAAAATAAAGGCAGTCGTGAGTGAATAATTCACACAAACTGAACTTCTCGTTGCTCATTGCGAAAGTTTATAAAATGGCGAAGGAAATTATTTTTAGAAATTGTGTATCATTAACGTGTCTTCTATATGTTTTACTTGGCGATTGCTTTTAAACGGTGTCACATGTTGGAAAAATATAATCGACAAAATTTAAATGGCCAAATACCATTTGAACAGAATTATTTCCAATATCGCTTGTAGCGATACTTCACTCGCCATTTCGTAAATGAATTGCTGGTAAATGATGCAAAAAAAGGTCTCCGAGACAAAGGTTAAACAATATATACGCAGTAGGTGTGTATATCTGGCAATGCGTAATAACAACGAAAAATAAATACGCTTCGTTTTTGTGGTAAGAAAATCTCCAAAGTTTTTGTTTCGAAAACAACTTTCCATTTTTACCATATACAGGAAACGGGATTTTATTTCGAAGCGTCAGTGAGAAATTCGCGCACGAAGGGAAAACAAACATGGCCGTGAAACGCTAATCCAAAATAAGCATGGCGCGAAGTTCGTGCGAATTACGTAAATAAACAGAAGAAGCTACGGCCATGATCGTTGAAAAAAAGGAGCAAGAGGTTATCACGTGACACGTGCATTTCTAACGCAATATTATATACATGTGTATATATGAAACGAAATGAAATTTTCTCAACTACGAGACACGCTGCTATTCGATCGTAAAACGATCTTCTCGGAGAGAGAGGAGTATCTCTCTTCCCAGGAAGATCCGTTGCCTTCCTGTGCCCTCATTGTTTGCGTTTCAAGCCGTCAGGTCAACTGACGATCAAATATTCAACAAAGTTTATTAAGCTAACAATTAATTATTTTCAATGACATCATCTTTCTTTTTCTTGTTGTACTACAGACCGCTAATTATTATACGTAAACGGTGTGCTGACTTGGAAAACCGGTTAATGATACAGATGCATGTGAATAAGCAAAATTTGATATTTCATTGAATTAATTGAGAACACGTGATGAAGTGTAAGTATAAATTAAGATAAATTGTAAATGTATCGCGGAAAATATTTAATAATTTAATTAGAAGTCCTGTTTTCTATACAATATATGCGTATCATTTTAATCACCTTTCGCACGAAAATAAATCACTGTTTAAATTATTATCGCAATACTTATGCAACGATACACTGTTCCTTGCGCTTAACATTTGATAATATCGATAATTGCTTTGTTTCGCCGTGACACGTACGACGAACATCCTTCACGGAAAATTAAAAATAAGCAACTGAAAATATCGATTCAAGTGGCATTAAAAAATATGAAATTAAAAATACTCTATGAACACTTGATCATTATCGAGCGTATGGGATGCTATTATACGTGGCTTCTTTTTACGTTATTAACTTAACGAGATTACACGATTTATCTGACATTGATGGCCATTTGTATTTGAAAACATATCAAGAAT
Organism: Melipona beecheii; assembly: GCA_032399605.1. Classification (NCBI taxonomy): domain Eukaryota; kingdom Metazoa; phylum Arthropoda; class Insecta; order Hymenoptera; family Apidae; genus Melipona; species Melipona beecheii. Next base: position 3,273,474 of record JAUCMO010000447.1, read on the forward strand.
GAAGCAGTCGTTCAGGAAAATCTCATTACAGAAGATATGCTATCTTACGCGCTTGAATGCACGAGGAACGTGCTTTTTTTTTTAATTCTTTCATACAACGAGAACAAAAATTGACGACGTGCTCGATTGGTCTGTCAACGAGTGTGCTCGAAGGAATGTATTTTATGAAGGGTGCAATGGCATCGATCGAAATTCACGTGTCAATCACGTGCAAATAAAACCAGCGGCTGTACAGCACACGCACTGCACAACTACGTGCATACTCGTCTCTTAATTAATCTTAATAATCAGCAGAAAGCAACCGAGAATGAGAAAACAATGGAGGCTGATGAATCTTTTCAAATTTTCCGACACAAGCGTATCCCACGAACAAGTAATTGACATTGATGCGATTTATTGTTCTGAAGTCCGTTATCTATCGTTGCGCAACCTAGAGATTTCGAAAAGTGTAACAGTAGGACAGTTTCTCTGTCAGATTGCAAAAAAACCAATCGAACAGTCATAATAGCAATTTCGACTCTTTGCAGATTAAACAAGCGGCAGACTTAATTCGTGTAAGACTCGTTTTGTTGAAGATCTTTGAATGAAGAAACAGGACTCACCGAAGTATTTGTCCGGCTCTAGACCCGAATCTTTGTCCAGTCCACATATGACAAAATAATCCGCGAACCTCTGTGGATGTTGCTCTGGTCCGCGCATTATTCCCAGGCTTCCGTTCATCTTACCCTGGGGAAATAGATCGAATACGGCTCACCTCCGTGGCAGATGAAGCACCCTCACGAAAACGATTTCCACATTATGAACCACCGCGAAACTGTCATTTCACGCGAGAGCGAAACAACAGCTGATGTTGACACGTATAGAACGTAACGCACGACTCCGCGGAGTGCAGACCTCTCGCCGCGAATAATTGATCTTTACTCCATCGGGCGAAGTTGGCCGCGAGTCGATTTTTCGTAGTTGGCGCTGAAAACTGGCGCGTAACTTTAAATCGCCCTGTCCTACGCCGGGACTACTTCAACTGGATCCAACGAATCAGTATGAGACCCAGAACTCAAATAAACAAATTATACTCAAACGAACCGACTAAACTTTGTTCGCTTTTATTTATTTCCAAATTTATTCAACGCGTTCACTCACGTTTACTGAAAAATTTGCAATTTCAAATTCTGGTCGAATTCTTTGAAGGAAAGCTTTGAAGGAAAGATCTGTCATTGTTCTACAGTTTTGTACGTTTCAGGTGTAGCCGCGAAACGTTTCTCAGTGATTATTGTATCAAATCGGAGGCGAGATGTAATAAAATAAAAACGATCGATATAGCATGAATGGGATTTCGCGTTGGTAAAACTGATACTTCATCGCGCCATCTGTATAATTGCACTGTGCCACAAATGTTTGTTCCGTTCACTCATGGACAGGTTAGATTTGTGCAATTCAATTTGAGTGTCATTCGATATTATAACTGTACTGTAGAAAGATTTAGAATTTTCACGTTTTTACGGATGATGGAGGAGGTTGACAATATAATCATTCATTCATTGCGTCAAATAGGCTGGTAAGTTCTATTTCACGCGACATTTAGTAGACTCTTGATATCTGATATTAACCGGTTTTATACGACTAGTGGTGGGCGGTGATATTATCTGCATTAAATTTTATACCTTCGAATAGTAATTCATAATTTATTTTATTAAACTACGAGAGTTTCCTTGAATAGAATATAGATTATAATATTGAAAGGATTTTCGTAAACGCTAAATGATCGCAAAAACGTGAAATAATTTGCATGGAAAACACAACTTAAGTAATATTCATTTAACATACAGGCATTATTTAATTCCTTTTTCTTTCTTTTTTTTTTTTTAGTAATTCAACGTTAAATAAAGTATCATTCGTATAAAAATATTTTGAAAATTTTTTAACATCAATTTTTTCAGTGACATAGGAGAGAATATAACAAATCTCAGTGGTTTCAATACTAACACAGAGTTAGTAGTAGAAGCAACGGTAAAATGTTTGGACATAATAAAACCAGGCCTTGGATTGTCAACAGTTTTACCCGTGAACATGGCAGCCAGATTTCGATTAGGTGCTACACTTGCTCAAGCATGTTCAGTAAGATTTTATAAATATGAAAATTATTTGCATAATTTTAACATTTCAGTTTTATTGATATCTAATTTGTAAATTTAGGAATTAGGATACAAAGGTGATATTGGCTACCAAACGTTTTTATATAGCTCGGAAGGAGACCTGCGAAAAGTTTTTATGTTTCTTATTGAAAAACTACCAAAAGAAAGTGATAAACCTCTGAGTGAACCTGTTAGTAATGTTGCATTACTAGAAAAATCTATAGCTACAGCAATAGCACAAAGCCTAGCAGCTCCATGGTTGCCACATTATTGTCATACAAAGGGATTTAGAAATAAAGGAAGAGCGAGAATTCCCTATAAATTTGTAAATTTAGAAATTCCAAAAATGGAAAGTAAGGAAGGTAATGTTGCTCATTTTTAGTGCATTTCGACGTTATTGAACTGAATATATTTAAATTTTACTTATCGCAGAATACCAAGATTATTGCATACATTATATGCAATCTGTGCCTGAGCAAGTGCAAAATGAACCATCATTTCTACCTTCTTTGATATCTTACAATGCAAGAGCTCTTCATTCACATTCAATGAGTATTCTTGATCAAATAAATTGGTTGAACAAACAATATTGCGATAAAATGACTGAAGCTAATATGCCTGGTGATGTTAATGTTTTGAACAGGGACTCAACAAAAAATACAACATTACCTTCTACAGTAAGCTTTAAAAAATATTGGTAATAATGTTCGTAGACTCATTGAAAACTTTTCTATTAATTTCTTGTTATCTTTTTGTATATAGCAACCTCAAATAAAAGATAATGGCACTAGAGAAACTAAAATTGTAGATCAAAAAATATTAGATAAAATGGAAAAACAAGACTTACAAATAGAAAAAATAAAAGTAGAATGTGATAGTCTCAGAAATGATATGGAAAAATTACAAGACGTAATCAAGAACATAACTACCAGTGTCACACAAGTAACAACAAATTATCAAAACGAGGAAAAAGAATTGACAATTAATGAAGAACAAAAGAAAATTAAAGCAAGAATTTACGATCTGTTTCAAGACGGCGAAGAAAATATTAAAAAACTAGAGGCAGCAATTGAAACGACAACAAGTAAATTAATCAACTTAGGTAATCAGTGGGAGAAACATAGAGTGCCTCTGATTCAAAAGTATAGGCAAGAAAGAGAAAAACATTCTACTAAAGCTGTAAGTACTGTCATTTTGATATAAAATGAAATTCACGTGCAAAATGAAAATTTCATGTATTTGACATGTCTGTTTAGAGTGCAAGCCAAAAGAAGCTTGATGATATAAAGTTATTAAAAGAAAAGGAAAGAGAACTACAAGAAGAATGTCGTAATAAAGATCAACAATATTCGCAATTGGTAATTGAAGTTCAAAAATTGCCCAAAGAAGTGAATAGATCCGCGTACACCCAGCGAATTTTAGAAATAATTAACAACATTAGGAAACAAAGAGATGAAATTAATAAAGTATTAGTTGACACGCGTGAAATCCAAAAAGAAATTAACACGCTTACAGGCAGACTAGAAAGATCCTTTACTGTTGCCGATGAATTAATATTTCGAGATGCAAGAACAAATGAAGCATCGAGAAAAGCTTATAAATTATTAGCCACACTTCATTCTGATTGTAGCGAACTTGTAAATCTAGTAGAAGAAACGGGTGCAACTATAAGAGAAATAAGAGACTTAGAAGAGCAGGTAAACAAGATGATTCTTATATCGCTTACAAAATATTGAAACAATATAATTAAAATAATTTTTAATGCATCTCATTTTAGATTGATTCTGAAGCTACAAAAAATGTTGGAGCAAATTTGGAAAGGATAACTGCTGATTTGAAACAAATGAAACAAGAAACCGCGGAATTAACGGCACAGTTACAGAATAAAACTTCGTGATTTTTACATAATCTGTGATATTATGTGGTATATTATTTGTAATAACAACGACCAGGTAAAAATTCTATTAATATTAAAAGAAGAATCAGCTAAAATTTTTTAATTAAATAATTTTTTATCAGAATTAAAATTATATCGTATTTACAGGACATTCCTTATAAACGAATATGATTACGAAGACCAAATTTTATAATTATGCAAAATTTGATACATTGCTGCCTGCAAAACAGTCTTTAACAGTTATTCTGAGTTTAAGAATAACTGTTAAATGTGTGCCTTGGTCCAAAGTTGTATACGTAATACTAATCTTGCTTACAAATGGGCCAAGATATGACATAATGGACTCAATATCAACGCTCAAACAGAACGTTATTTGTTACAGAGCCTAATAATTTTTTAGCATAAACTTTAATTGTACAGTTAACTTTCATATTTCTAAGAAATAAATGGCTTTAGAAATATCTGCTATAAACCTACATAAACGTTTAAGGAAATACTATTAAGTGATTATGTACAAAATATGAGAGATAAATAATATGATACATATTTTTACTGTCCCTCATCATTATAGACACCCTTTAACTTTTGTAAAAATTTGATTCATTAAAGTTTTAACTAGACACATTTATTCAACAATTATAAATATGCCAAAAATTATTCATTTTGTTTAAATCATGGGTGGTATATATTCCGCTTCTCCTTTTAATTTCTTCAATTTTTCTTCAGCACCATAAATTTTAAGGACTTCATCCATTTCTTTCTTTTCCCGTGTTTCTATTTTTTCTATCTCTAGTTCTATTTGTTCTTCATTCTCAAAGAAAGTTAAATATCGTTCTTGTCTCTTCATTTCTTCCTTTAATTTTCGTATTTCTAATCTTTTAGCTTTTTGATTTATTAGTTCTATTTGCTTATCTAATATTAAATTTCTCTTCTTTTCCCATTCAGTATATTTCTGAAATGTTAAGCAAAAATAAAAGATAAAATAATAAACAGTAAGTTTAATCAATTAAATTTTTTTTTCTGCTTTTCTGCTTATTGTATTTAATTACCTGCAATTGTTCGTTTACATCTATATCATGTTGTTTTTCAACTGCAGATTTAATATTATTTTTTAATGCTTCAATCAAACTATCTTTGCACAAAGTCTTTCCTTTTAACACACTGACTTCTGACATTAATCGTTCAAACTCGTTTGCTGCTACCTCTTCTTTAAATACTTTCTCTTTATCTTTTTCGATTAGGTCAAAAACTTCACTGTACAAAACATCTCCTTCAACTTCATTCAACCATTGTTTTATCGAATTTGATGCATCTTGATATTTTTTATACAATATTAAACCTCTCAATTGGCAGGTCCTACCTAATGCGTTATTCATAAACCTTCCTTGAAAAGCCAATGTTTTCCCAACTAAATCAAATGGATCGGTGAGATCAAAATGATCGTCAAAGAATGGATTTCTAAGATAACGTACACGTATTTTTATTTCCTCTTTGGTATCTTCTACCGGTTCTGGTGGCTTTTGCCAGGCATCTGGATTTTCCAAATATTTATGACAAGCATATACGGACAACGCGTTAGTTATCAAATGATCAGTGTCCTCTTGCAACATAGGCAAAACAGCAATTTTTGCAGCACTGGCGTAGTCTTCTTTCTTTATGTATTTGTCCATCAGCATGTTGTAACACACATAATCAGGGAAAATACCATACTTGAGTCTGTTATGTAAAACATTCATAAGTTCTTGAGTACAGTCATTGTCAAATAGATATCTTATAACAGCATGATGCGTTGAATCTAGAGTATTTGTTGTTTCTGCGCTTTTTCTGAGTCTCTCGAGTATATTCAATAATTCCTCTGTCTGTTCCTTGCTCTTTATAGTATTGGCAAATATGTCTACATCTACTGCACTCACTTTTCCATGAGCAAGAAATTGACTGTCTAATGTTATAAACAAATCCTCTGGTTTAAATTTTTGTAACAGTGGAGATTGAAAACGAGATTTCCATGCCTCTTGGCACTGATATGCTTCTGATAGAAAAGATCGTTTCTGGACTACAGTTTTGTGATACACTTTTCTACCAGATCTAAATATCTTCAACATTTTATATTCCATACTTTATCATTAAATCATATCTTTAACAAGGTAGCTTCAATATCTTCCCATTTACATAAATCATACGAGGTTATAATTACTATAATTGTAATATGATGTCTGAAAAAGAATATATTATGTCTTTTCTTAAATTCAGCGCGGTGATAGTAAAATTAACCTATAATTTCTATTTGTGCGATCCTATTTATATTATCTCTTGTATGCAGTTTTTCAAAATTCTCAGAACACTCAACGTAAAAACATTTCACCTCACCTGAATCTAACTATAATCTGTAGCCACGCATGTGGCGGAATTCTCGTATGGTTACGTTACATGTGCCTGTGTTTGTAAATATATATATACATGCTTGGAGAACGCCGAAACTAATTCTGACTAATACTAATTTCAGTGTTAGATCAAAATCATTTTAAATAACATCTGGAAGATAGTACACGTTTTCTAAAATGGTAAGGAACACGAATGAATTTATAAATTGTCACTACACAAAGGTTATGTCATCTATGATGTGTGACCGTTGCAAAGCCGAATTTGACATTTTTTCAGTATTCGTTGCTTAATAAGACTGAAAATGCTCACGAAGATAGCATTTGGACCTGTGCTTGGGGCTGTTTGAAAAAGAAGAAGGAATTGCAACCGGATAATGAAGATTCACGGTAATTAATATTGATGTATCTCTTTCCATCATTATTTACATCTTCTGTATAATTTTCTCTTTTGTATGACAGCGAGTCGATGCAGTTTAATGAGGATGAAACAATGGAATATTTGGTAACTGGCTCGGTCGATGATGCTGTTAAAGTTTGGGAACAAAAGGATAAAAGTTTACAATTAAAATATAAGTTGACTGGACATTCGCTTGGTGTAGTATCCGTTGCTGTAAATTCAGATGGCTCCAGTGAGGCATTTATAACATTATGCTATTTCTTTCGTATCATATTTTAATAAATATATTAGTAAGAGAATTCATTTATGTAAGTAAGAAAATATAAATGTACACGCATGCTTTTAGAATGTGCATCAAGCTCATTAGACTCCAGCTTAAAATTATGGGATTTGGAAACTGGAGAGAAAATGTCAAGCATTGAAGTAGGCCCTGTAGATATCTGGACGGTAGTATTTTCTCCAGATGATAAGTTCATTGTGTCTGGTAGTCATTCTGGTAAAATACATTTATATGGAACGGAAAGTGGAAAACAGGAACAAACTTTGGATACTGGGGGGAAATTTATATTGAGCATTGCCTATGTATGTATTTTGATATTATTTACAGTCGTATAATCTTATTCAAAAATAATAGAACAGATTTTGTATTATATAATCACTTATTTTAGAGTCCTGATGGTAAATATATTGTTAGTGGTGCAATTGATGGGATCATCAATATCTTTGACGTTACTTATGGAAAGATGTTGCGTGCGTTGGAAGGTAATAAAAAATTTGTTTTGTTAATATTTAACGGTTTATATTCATTAATATGTATAATTTTTAATGTTTAGGACACGCAATGCCTATTAGATCACTTTGTTTTTCACCAGATTCTCAGTTATTTCTAACTGCGTCAGATGATGGACACATGAAATTGTATGATATGTAAGTAATTTAAGATATTCAACCTTTGAACTGACATAAATTAAAGATATGGTTAAAAGACTGATTATCTCTTTGATTATCTCTTTTTTTTTTTTTTTTTTTTCATTTAGGAAAGATCCTAATGTAGCAGGAACTATGTCAGGTCATGCTTCGTGGGTACTTGGTGTTGCTTTTTCTTCAAATGGTCAACAATTTGCATCTAGTAGTTCGGATCACACAGTTAAAGTGTGGGACCTAGCTCAAAGACAATGTTTACATACATTTAATGAACACAATGATCAGGTAAGATGTTATATCATACCACTTATAGGATTTTTGTTAATTACTTAAAATACTTTGTTTTTCTAGGTATGGGCTGTAAAGTACAATCCACAAAGGAATAATATAATTGCATCAGTATCTGAAGACAAATCCATTAATCTTTATGAATGTCCATTATATGATAAATAAATTTTTATAATTATGAATAACTGTGTACTATTATATATATATATATATGTATATATATTATACAGTATAAAATGCTATATTTTTCTACGACCGAAATAAAATAGATATTAGTAGCTATAAATTTTATTGTTCTTAATATACAAATTATTAAGATATCTGCCGAATCTAAAATACAATATAACAAAAAGACGAATTATACTTAAGATCTAAGTAAAAGATGAAAATTACAAAAGAACCCTGAAAAGGAATTCCGGTGTACAGACCAAGTCTTGTATAAAGAAAGAAACGTAAAGCTACCCTGATATGGTTCCAAGTTGGAAGGGTTAAATCTAATTAACTCGAACTGGAACAGGGTACAAGATGCGCGTAATAAATACGTAAACAATGAACAGTAAAATCTGTTTTATATCGTGTCAAACAGTTTCCTTCTAATGAGATTTTTAGATCGATCCAGCGTATGTAGAAGGAAAGATGACGCGGCATAGAAAAAAACTTAAAGTATTATACGCATTAAACAATTCAATTATATAGCAAATTTCTTAGTAAAACCGAAGAACAAAAATGAGAATGTATGAGAGTAAAATTATTAAACGCCATACCAATGCCTCAAACTTTCCGACCTATAAATACATAATTGATCCGTACACACTCTTAATTGTACCTACATGTATTTTAGAAAGGGTAACAGTCGAATCAGTAGACACATGCAAATCTGATTTTTCTTTTTTTATGTAATACACATATGACCAAAATAGAAGCTATTTTAATTGTAGATTTTCAAATAGACTAGAAACTTAAAGTAAAGGTTTACAAAATTTTGTCTCTTCACCATGTAATGCCAGTTTAGCGTTACTTAGACCGCTACGATCGATATAAACATCACTACCATTTTTTTTTGTTCTTTTTTTTTCTATCGTAACATTGCGCTGAAAATGTCCAAGTTGCGTTCAAATCTTCATCGTGTTTCTATCAGTCTTTAAAAAAGTAATTAGACTTTGTATTCGCTTTAAAAGAATACAAATCAGCTTACGATGGAAACAAAATACAGATCTCATTCCTTGCGAATTTATCTATTACGAAGATGTATAGCGATACACTTTCTGCGATATACATCACGAGTCGTAATATGTATTCACTAAACTTTCTACATTTTTCATCGACGTTCAATATATACAAAATTGAATAAATAATCGAGCAATAATTACTGCTACGCACTACCGATTTTTAATTTTCATCGTATAATCATGGAATTTCTCAATATATGTATATACAACACGTAAAGTGAATAGGAATGATATATCAGGATTTTCGGCTATGTCACATTTCAATTATATACCTCTTTAAAAAACTGGTGGAGGGGGGAGATAATAAAAACTGTACTGCCAATGCACATGCAACGAAAAAAAGAAAAAAAATTATTAAAACAATTACTCTTCCTGTCTTGTGTAAAAATTAATGAGATACCATGAAGATTTTCCGTGTCCTCGAAACGATGCACGAGGTATGAAAGAAATCTTTAACTTACTTATCGAGTACTCGTAATACCTACTGCGCGTTGATTTACGATCAATACGGCAGTAAAGCAAATGTACAATGACTAGCCTGAAACAGAAAAGCGATACTACGAAAGGATAGCTGTTTACTTCAGAACAGGCTCTCCCTATACCGTTGTCACTCTCGTGGAACCTGTGACTATGTCGCTGCTGTGACAATCCGTCGCCACTTTGAATTTGCTTTCAGTTTCGTCCGGCGTTACTTTGGCTATCTGCGAGGGAACGTCTTGCTTCGGGTTGTAATTGAAGGGCGGTACAATGGCGGACGCGGGTGTGCGTACACCAGTCCCATTAACGTAGCCCTGCGCGGAACCTTCTGCGTTCGCAGGGTCTACTCTTATGAAGGAACCAAGGCGCGATATTCGTTTCGTGGGGTCCACCTCGGTCGCGGAGGTGTCGGTGTTCTGCGATTTTCGCAACACGACCGAAGTGGTATCACCTACGTCCACGGTGTCCCTCTTGTGCGACGACGCCTCGCCAGACTTCACAGGGATCTTGCAAGGAGCGTCGCTCGCGTTCATTCCGCTCAAGTCGCAGGAGTTTCTGTATTTCACTTTGCTCGGCTGCAAGCCTATTACCAACGGCCTTTTCAACTTTGATTTGCACAGAGTTGACTCTGGATGATCGTTCTCCTGGGGCATCCCTTCGAAAGTAGAGCTGCGAAACAATCTGAAACGCGGATCGCTTGCGGGAGACGGAGAAGCGTCCACGTCGTTGGCACAGTTGCCGGGCTGTAACCACTGCCTAGTGTCTGGTTTCTCGAAACGTTGCCTGTTCTTGCTCTCCTCCACCTTCTTCCAGAGGCTTGCAATCTTACTGGTCGCTTCCTTCGCCAACTTTCTCGTCTGCATGCTCGTCGACGAGTTCGACACGATGCTGGAATTGCTGTTGGATCTCTGACCGAGAGGACCTACCTTTCGAAACGCTTTGCCGCTCTCCGCTTGCGCGGAAACGTTTTGATTGTTGGCTGTTGAGATTTTCGGTGTTGCGGTCACCTTTCCCGTGGGTAGTCGTTTCGGAGCGACGAGCAACGGTAACGCTTTCGAAGACTGAATCTTCTCCGAAGGATTAGCCTTCGACGACAATTTTGACTGGTGCGCCTGGTGCGTCTTCGGCGAGATCTTTGGTTTCCCGGTCGTCGGATGCACCTTGGACGTCGCGCCTCTGATCGGCTTTGCGATTTTCGTTTTTATCGGGGAAGAGGACGAAGACACTACCGTGGGCGCGTTCTCCACTTCTGGCTCGTCTTTGGTGAACGTGCCTTGCCGTTCCAACGGCTTCACCGTTACGTCTGTCTTCGTCTCTTGCTGATAATTCGAGGAAGAGCAGGTCGGAGGCGTGCTGTGTCTTTTCACCGATTTCGTGAAGGTCAACGACGATCCCTTTTGAGGAACCGACGCTCTCTTCGCAGCCACCGATATCTTCGTTCTCTTGTCGTCTGTCGAGTTAGGAGCGATCGTCTTTGATTTTGCTGACTCTTTCGTTCCGACGCCCGGACTGTTGTTATTTTGTCTGAGAGTGGTAGCTCTGGTTGCTCTCACGATGGGCGAAGTGTTGCTACGACCTATAGGAATTCCACTGACGGGGTTCACCTGTTTCAACGGCGATGACTGCGGCGTCGGCTTTCGCGTAATCGGGTTCGAGTAGAGGGCTTTTCTCCTGCCTCGAATAGCCTTTGGACTCTCTGGGTCTGACTTGTCCGTAGCGTTGGAGTCGTTGCTGGGATCTCTCACCATTCCCGGTTTGATTATTCGCGGCCTCTTCGTCTCTCTGGGTGGCCCTTCGGTGTTATTCGACTCGTCCTCGCTCTCGGTTTCAACGTTCTCGTTGTACCTCAATCTGTCTTCTTGCAATTTGGCCTCTTCGATCTCCGTCGTCTCTTCCGGTTCTCGTGTACCGTTCATCTGCTGAGCACACGAGCCTATCAGCTTCTTCGAAACGCCGTTGACGAATCGCATCCGCAAGTTCCGCTCCGACTCTGATTCGTTCGACACTAAGCTGATGGTCTCGCAATCGAGCAACCCGTCCTCGCCAGTTTCACTCGCCTTGTTCGACTCGTTCAACGTGTTCAACACGATGGTCGCGTTCTGTTCCAGCATGGTTTGAATCTCATCCGGCTCGATATTGTGCGTCGAGTCCGCGCAATTCCCCTCCGAATCTCGGAATATTCGCTCCGAATCGTTCAACGTTCTTGTGCGATACCTTTCCCTGTTCTTCTTCTGTTCGGCACGTTTCTTAATCAACGTTTTGCAAGCGGACAATTTCATCAACGTGGGGATGGCAGATTTCACCGGGGACATCGCTTCGGGGGCAGACTTCACCGAGTTCTCTTGCTCGCAAACAGCGTTAACATCCTGTTGATTATTTTGATCGTGATTCGTGTCGGGGAAGGGATTTTCCAATACCTGCGTTTGGAACCTGGCTCTGTCCTCTTGCCTACGTTGTTTGGGCGTTAACTTGGAGAAAGGCGAGATCTTTCCTCGCGCGATCTTCTCTTCTACGACGTTCTCCCTACGCTGTTGTTCCTCCTCCTTCTTGTCGAGCTCCGCAGCTATGGTGTACGTCTTGTACCTTTCCTTCGCCATAGTTCTCTTCTGCTTCGGCGTTAGATTTCTGGGCAATCGTTTCCTCGGCGTGGACTCTGCCGAGCTAGTGACGCAGTATTCCGACGAGATCGGAGTGACTGCCTCGTCGGTGTCGCCTGCCTCGTCGATCCTGTCTATCGTCACAGGATGCGGTGCTTCTTCGGTGTGCAGTTCAGCATCGATGCACAACGTGTCGCTGCATATCGTCTCCGTGGCCTGTTCCATCGTCGACTCGTCCATCTCGCACACTTCGTTGAACAACGAGGGCGGATTGATGTTCTCCAGGCACTCGCTCATGCTGTTGTTCGCGCTGTTCTGCATAGCCTCCGCGTAACGCATGCACGTCATGGACAGCACGTTGGCGACCGGTTTCAGCAAGTCGAAGACGGCGTCGCTTCCGCTCAGGTTCTGCGTGTCCTGATACTTGGAGTCTGCCACTTCCGACGTGATGCTCGCCACGCTCAGCATGCTGTTTTCCATGTCGCCGACATCCGGCAGTTCGTCCATCATCGACGGTGGTTTCACGCTTTCTAAGTGAGAGCCGGTGCACTCGTTCAACAAATTCTCCAAACTGCCGGCGTGGCTCTGTGTTTGGCTGAGAGCTCTCTTAGCTACGACGCCCAAAGGGAGGGACTTTTTGCGACAGTTTCGAGACTCCGACGATGACACCTGATTCTTCACCTGAACCGGAGGCAAGGACGCGGAATTGCACCTGTCCCGATTGACGAACGACTCGCTGCAGTCACCCGAGCCCGCGTAGCTGGCTGTCAACGACAGCAAACTTCCCATCGAGGAGGGAGGTTTGATCGCTTCCAAATCCATGGACGTTATGCTAGTCGCGTCCAGTTCGTTCTGTCTGTTCATCTCCGCGTCTACCGCCTCGGCCAGCTTGATCGCCTCTCTTTGAATAATTCTCGAACTCGTCATGTGCCCGCTCTCGCTGCTCGCCGTCTCGTAACACTCCGAGGTGACTGTCCCCGTTTCCTCTGGCACGTCGCTCTTAAACGAGGCGATGATCGGCGCGCTGATACTGATGCTTGGAAAAGAAACGTCGTTCGGAGAATCCTCGTTCCACGTGTCGCTCAGTATGCTCTGTTTCATCGTGCTCGAGTCTCGTTCGCGAATCGCCTCCGTTTGTTGCACGAGTGTCGCGGTCAATCGATCCAAAGAGGCGATCATGGCGTCCGGATCTCTCTGACGACGATACACGTCTTCTTTCTCCACGTGTTTCGTCGTGTCTGTGAGCTTTTGTTTGTACTTCGAGTCGACCTCCTCTTTTCTAATGCCATCAACTTCGCACGTGTCATTGTACGCTTTTTTGCTATCGTTCGAACTACCGATCTGTCGGTCTCCAAATTCATCGTTGACTCGACTCGAACCCGAAGTATTAGTCAGCTGAATATTGTCCATGGCTTTCGTCAGTCCAGGTTGTATGCAGAGTTCTAGAAGCGCGTGTTCAGACTGTTCCACGGAATCGATCGACTCGCTACTCTCCGAGTCTTTGGCGTAAGATTGTTGCATGGGCGAATTCTCGGTCGGCTTGTCTCTCGAGTTCTCCGACATTCTCTCATTTTCCCATTTAACGCAATCGTCGTCTATGTTTTGATCGTTGTCGATGAGATCGTTGTGAATCAAAGACGACATGTCCTCGTTCGAATGTGTATCGATACTGGACAGGTATTGTTGCTGAGTAGGTTCTGTGTTAAACACTACCGTTTCGTGTAGTATCGGGCTGTTTCTCAAGTACAGATTATCGTCGCCTAATATTGAACTGTGCTCCGTATTTGTCACTTTGTCCAACTCATTCTGCAAATCCCGATTCGATTGTTGCATTGGAATTCTAGTTTCTACTATCTGAAATGAAATGAAAGTTTGTCCATTGTAATATTACAAGTAATGTATAAAGGTAAGTAAGATAATAAAATCGCTACCTTTTGCATAAATTTGTCCGGACTTTGATTGTAATCTGAGACGATATTCATGTCTGATGAATTATCATTGACATTGTTATCTATACAAATATCGGGGTTTATTATTTCTTCAGATCCCGATCGTTTCGTATCAAGACTGTTCATGGTAGAATCGATTGACGAATTACATTCCATTTGATCTAATGCAACGCTCGTTTGATATCTGGCAAGATTACTTTCATTTCGCGAGACTTTCTCAAAATTATTCCCTATAAACGAATGCCTGTGCCTAGAAAGAAACGTAAACACGTGAATTACTTCATAAAATAAACCGAAAAAAAGAGAGTAAATTTGAAGTTCGAATCAATATGTTTACCTATTGTTTTGCATTCCAATGTTAATACAAGCTGTAAGCAGATCTTCATCGTCCTCATCACCATCACTGACTTGATCTAAACATTCGGAAGAGTTGTTTATATTTAATATATAAGGCATGTTACGGGTATCTCCTTTTAGTTCAAATTCCTTACATCCTGAATCATTGGAAGCCTTCAATGCATTAGCCACGTACAAATTAACTCCGTTGTTGGAATAATTTTTATCGAATTTGTGGTCATGAGTGTCATATTTTTTTTGCATATCTATAATAATAAAACACACGTAACGCCGTTTAAAACATTTCGATCGAATTCTACATTTCTAGAAAAATATTTGTGTTTACATCTCTGTATTGTCTTCTTGCGATTACTTTACCTGGCTTATTTTTTGTAGAATTGGACGCTATATTGTCACTCTCGTCGTACTGTAAGTTGCCTGACGGTACTTGTGTCAATGTTGTTCTCAAGCTGTCAATAAAACAACACAAGTTTCGTTGTAGCAATCGTTTTAATTAATTTCACTATCCATTATGCTACAAACCTTAATGAATTTTTCACAGAAACGCGATCACCTTCCTCGACGTTAGTGTCCTTGATGTTCGTTTCGAAGTAACGCAACGCCTGATTTCCCTCCTTCTCGTTCGAAACATCGTTCGTACATTCCAGAGTCAATTCCTCCTTGTCGTGTAGTTTACCCTGCTCTTGAATCCTCTTCAATAAACTCCTCTGTCGACTGTCCTCTTGCAAATCGGACGCCGATGCCGCTCTAGACGAGTTTAAAGACGTGCCGTGAGGCGTCCCTTCCGTGCAATAAGTTTTCAGCGTGTCTTCGTGAATGAGCTCTTGATCGTTGTTCGGAAAGTAATGGGAGTGTGGTTTCTCCTCGTCTTCCAAGCTTCGTTCGGCGTAGCGCAGGCTGTAGTCGGTCGGTTGATCCAAATCGGTCTCGGCGTAATCGCTGAACAAATTTCCCTCTGTTCGATGAGCGATGGTCGGCGAGATGGCCTGTTGGATGGTGTTTAACGAGTTGTGCTGGTGCAGAACGCTGGTGTTGTCGTAAACGTTCCCATAGCTAATGGTATCCTTCACGGGAGAGCTGTTGTTGACTGTGAACGACAACGAGGTCGAAGTTTCTATCCCTGTCTTCGCGGTTTTTGCGCGGATGTTCAGCTCCGTTTCCTCGGTGACGCTCGATTGGCTGCTGCTCTTGAGCGCGGACGCAACTCCCTGTGGCAAGTTGTCCTCCACCGAAGAGTGCAACAAATTCTGCGAACAGACGGACTCTTGATCCGGCGCCGAGGACCAAGATATGGTGGAGTTGGTGCATCTAAGATCGCCGAGACCGCCGTTGAAACCGTCTGACGACTTCAAACGATCCGGGATCGCGTTCTTGTAGCGTAACGTGTACTTCTTCTCCGACGAGGTCCTCGAGTGAACGTCGCTGCTGGACATCCCGCTGTCGAAACCGACCGCGGAGTGCAGCGACGAGGATTGCTGTTTCATTTGAACGTCGGTGGGTGACAGACCGTTTAACACGTGTCGATTCACTCTTTCGAACATGGTGTCGGAATGGGTGCTTGTCACGGAGCGCATCGAGTCTCGACTTTCGCTTCTGGCCACTCCGTTGCATTTTGCCAGATTGGACGTGCCAGGCTGATTGTGCAGCTGATAAGAGCGTAAAGTGCGCGTCGCGTTGATCCCTAAGAAGCTGTGCTCCACTTTGAACGAGAACTTGTCGTCCTTGTTGGTCGGGGACGTGCTAGGTTCGATGTTGTCGCACGTTTCGGCCAAGTTTTGATCTATCTCTTGCTCCAGGGCTCTCTGTCTGCGGGCAACCAAAGTTGGTAGCGTCGGAAGGCCGAGTCCACGCGCCGTCGAGTCTAGGTGGACGAGATTGTTACAGCCCGGCCTGGCGCTCAGCAAATTCTTCAATGCCGCGCTCGAACCCATCGAGATCATTTTGTGCTTCGAGTGAATTAAACTGCGAAGCATCGGAACGGCACCGAGGTCCCACAACAGGCGCTGATCTTGCGGACACCGGGCAGAGAGGTTCCACAGAGCCCCGCAAGCGTTACTGACAACGGTTAAACTGGGCGATCGCAATTGCTGCAACAACACTTGCAAACATCCTCTTTCTCGCACGATGGCTCGATAATCCTCCCTGACGGCAATGTGGCTGGACACGTTTCTCAATATGCCACCGGCGTTCTCTACGATGGCCAAGGTTTTAGACGGTGCTTTGTAGCTCAGCATGTCCACGAGGAACGCCAGCGCACCGTCCACGGCGCAAATGTCTACTTTGTTCGTGCTACAGTGCGCCGACAAGTTCCAAAGCGCCGAGAGTATCGACTTGAGCGTTGATTCCTTTCTACCCTCCATCGCGGCCTTCATCAAACCGGTCACCGCCCCTACTTCCCTCAAAGTCTGTTTGCTGCTGGTGTCAGCCCGCCACGACAGATTCCTCAGCACGGACGCTGTCACCTGTCTGAGATCGTCGCTCGGGCTTCTCAACTGGGAGACTAGAGCCTTCATGAACTCCCGGAAGGAGCAGAGCAACGCCTTGTTATTTCCGTCGCCGAACGTCAGGTTCGTCAAAGCCATTCCGGCATATCTGCGCAAGGTGATGCAGTTCTGATCGTCGCATTCGCTCCCGTGGGCCATGTGATCCATCTCGATCAGTTCCGCGACCGCGTGAAGCCCGCCAAGCTGGCACATGGCGTGACGATGGGCCTCGTCGAAGGAAAGCTTCATCAACGCGGCTATCGTCGGTCCAGGATGCCTCTCCAGGTCGTCGGGAACTTGCCCCGTTTCCAGAGACGTCCTCAGAGCCTGACAATAGTCCCGTAATTGCTCGAGGAACCGAAGGACCCTCGCCTCTCGACGTCCAGCCCTCTCGTCGCTCTTCGCGTAGACTATATTGTGCAGAGCACGGGACGCTTTCTCCCTGGTTTCCGGATCCTGTCCCGGAGCGTGGATCAGCTGTACCAACAGCGGCAGGCATCCCGACTGCCTCATTATCAGGCAGTTGTCTATCGAACTGCTCATCGAGAGCAGCGTCGCGCTCATGTCTTCCCGGCCTTCTGTACTGCCGAGCATTCCCAATAGATTGTACACCACGTCCACTTTCGCTCCTAGCCTTCGATCGCCTTGCATCTCCGTGGAACAGCCGAGAGCCCCGCCCGAATTCGAGGAGAAGCTCATCACGCTGGCTACGTCCTGCGAAAGAGGATGGTTATTAGCGTCGTTTAGTCGTTAAACAGAACATTTTGATTAGAAGGTAGTAATTAAATTATTTCTTTTTAAATAAATTGAAAATGTTTTTTTACAACGTGTAATTTGTTTTACTATTTTCATGCAAATTTAATATTTATTTTAAATCAATCGGTAGAGTCTTAAAAATAATTATTTATTCTTTACAGTAGTTTTTATAACATCGCAAGTCAATGTGAAACGAATATCGCGGTAAAGCTTGTTGCACTGCTCGTTGGGACTTTAGCCTCATAAATCCCTTGTGTAATAATGGTAATGCTCGGTGCGATGAGTCAAACTTCTTTTTCGCAGGTCATTGCTCCCGTTTCAGCGTCGTCTTTGTGACAGGTTACGTATTTATTAATACCGTTCTGTTCGTTCAACCCGCGATATACACAGACTGTATAGGTATTTACATATCTTTGTGCTCCAAGTGTACGTGTATTTAATTTTTTAAAATATTCGCGCGATTAAACGAAGATGCTCCTCGAAGTATCTCAAAGTAAGAAATCATTGTTTCACGGAAGAGAACAGCTTACATTATGTACAGTAGTTGATGTGCTCTGCTGGGTGGAAAAGCCCATTTGTTGATTGGCCCATACGTCTCTTCTGATGGGCCAAGTTCCCCGATAAGAAGATGGTAATCTGTGGCCCTGCAGAGATGTGTCCGGTTTGCTGTCTTCCTCGCTGCTTCCACCCTCATTGTAGGGTTTATTCCTTCTCGTATAGATCTGCCGAACGTAATTAAACGTAATTTCTATTAGCCAGGAAGCTCTCTCTGTATCGTTGTTTTACTTTGATGTTTCACTGATCCTTTTGATCGCAGTTAAGAAAATTATATTCGTAAAAGAAATGTATCTTCCTTTCGTTTCAATTTCGATAAAATTGTATTTTTTACCCCATTCGTTCTTGAAACACTGTGCCAAGTACAATCACTTCCTTTAAAAAAAAAAAAAAAGAAACAGATAGGAAACACGCTCAATTCGAATTTCCCGCTGGGAAGGGAACGGAAGCCTACTTATCCGACGTGAAATAATCAACGCTATCGTGGTCCTAAGCGGCTTACGTTTTCGTGCAGGCTGCGAAGAGAAACGTACGAAATAAATTCTTGGGAAAATGTTTCAGTCGAGAAGGGGAGGCGAGCCGAAGGGTGGCAAGAGAGAAAAGAGGAGAGACAAGGAGGAGCGTGAGCAAGAGAGGAAACGCACGTACGTGCCAGTATAACGTGCAGAAGCCGCGGGCTAGAGAGAGACAGTACGAGCTCACCGTAAAATCAATACGGAGCTACGTTGGTGGAGGTGTATATAGGAAGGACTTGTATTCCGCAAGCACGAGGCAATATCAGTGGTTTCCAATCATTTTTTTTTTTTTTTTTTTTCAAATTGCATCCCGATCGAGACGGAAGAGAATAATGTGTAACAAATGTTTTCAGACAGCAGGAAATAAGCGATGTCAGTGTAACAATGTTCTTTAGGTATTTCGAAACTAGTTACATAAGAATGCAGCAGCCTGTTAAACGATCATTGGAACGATTACAGGGTGCACGAATTTAAAATCGAAACTTCCCAACAGATTGTCGATCGAAGAGACGACAGACGCGCAAACACGGAACTTTTGTTACTCGGTTAATGGAAAATCTCGTGCGTCATGTATTTTCGTTTACATTTCGTCTCAAGTATACTAATTGATTCGCATGCTCGCTGTGCACGATGCTTTTAGAAATTGCACCAGACTATTCTCGATAAAAATTTACGCAACACGATGACATTCTTCGTCGTAGAAGATAATAAAACATAGCGACAATTTCTCGATCATAAGCTCCAATCAACGTCCAATTCGTTAATTTGTCGAGCGAAGCTAGAGACAATCGAACTTGAAATCCCTCGTCCAACAACAATTCAAAGCAGATCAATCCGTTCCAACAAGAAGAAAGCCGCATTCCTCGAGGCATTCAGCTCCTGTCGTTACAAAGTCTCTTCGACTGGTAAAAAAAAGAACAACAGCCACTCGACAAGGGAGAAAACGCGCGCAGTCTAGCTCGATCAATTTCACTGTCATCTCTCGTCGTTCGTCGTCGTGCACTGCAAAAGCTATCAGTCGCGTCATGCATTGACTGAAAAACGAAACGAAAAAACAAAACAGAGAGAAAGGTATAATGCAAAAGCAGGCGAAAATAATAGCGACGGAAAGATGATAGAAAATGAAAGATAAAGGAGAGGAGTTACCTCGGGGCTCGGCGTGGACGATCTCCGTTCGTCCTCCTCCTTCACTTCCGGCTCCATAGCATCCTCCTTGCTGGTCTCAGAGATCACGGGGCCCAGGTACAACCTTGGCCTGACGTGGACATTGACGGGCGGTGAAGCGGAGGAGGACGACGAGGATGACGGCGTTTTCAGAGCAGCCTTCACCAGCGAGCATCTCGCGGACGTGGTCGCCGCTGCGGCGACAGGGTTGAACGCTGCGCCGTCCACGGACGACTCCAGCTCGTGCGCCGCGACGCCGGACAGGGGCGTAGATATCTCGATGTCGCGGGGGCGCCGCTGGGCCCTCCACGAGCCGACACCTTCCACGCCTATCGCCCCGCGAGACACGCGGCACTCCTCCGACAGCAATCTTTCCGCTCTCTTTTGACAGTCCTCCTGCAACAATAACAATCGGGTTGTCGGGAACGTCGAGTAGAAATCGCGATTAATTAAAAATAACAATTAACAAATGGATTAATTTCTCGAGCATTTTCGAGGGATTTTATTGAAGAAAAATTGCGATAAATTGCAATGTAAGGTTTCAAAGCAAGTTGCAAGTTTACTACATCATGCGTCGTTGTTGGTAAAATTTTTGGAGGTTGTTTCATTAGTTTCATATCTAATACTGTAGTAAATCTACGCGACTCGTCTTAGAAAGTTAACACGAAAAGAAGGTAAATCCACAGGTCCCATTCCTTAAGAGTTAAAATACACGTGTCCATGTGTGACACGTGTATCAACACTAAAACTACCGAGGACTAAAGTATAAAAATTGAGTCAAAGAAATTAGAAAGATTTACAATACGATAATGTACACGAACTTTTATTGAACATTCGAATTTCTGCGAAAAATTACTCTGAAAAAATTACAAATTGATCGTTCCGATCGCTTTTTGATAGTTCTCTAGTGTTAAGAAATTGCACGCGTTTCAAGGAATAATTGGAAATCAATCTAGCGTGTGACTTAAGATGACATCGATCGACACTGTCAAGTGGAATGTACATAGTTTCTCGTTCGATTGGTACAAGCCGGTACGGAGTTGGCGTAATATTCTTTGGTTCGATATTTAATAATTCAGTACTACGAGATAAACGTGACATTGGGTTATTTCGTAGGCACAAATTTATTCTACCATTTGTGGCTTTACTTTCGTCGAACGACAATTTTCTTCTTTCAGTCAAATTTTTGGCATTGATCAAACAAAATCAGCCTTAAAATTGTATGAATATATAAATATTAGTGCAATGTAAGCTTTGTCATAAATTCACCGTGAATGGACAAATGAAATGAAAAGAGTGAATTATATCGACCAATTAAACTGGACACGTGACGCACGTGTACACGTAGGCGTAGGAACATGCAAACATTTAATACCATTACATTAATCAGTATAGCGTTTAGAGCATAATTTGTTATATAACGAAGCGTGGGTAGTAAGTCCTTATCATGTAACATCCTCGTGCAGACAAAAGTAATGAGCAAATGCAGTGTCACTCATAACTGCTCGTGCTAAAAATACATTCGTATCTCAAGAGAATAAAAATCAGTATTAATATCCAGTGAATTGTCTCGTGATCATTCTTATCGAGAAAATCAGTCTTATTTTTCAATCAGCAGATACATATTTGATTCTTTAGAATATTCTCCAATTTTCAGTTGAAACATCACATTAAAGATGTGTCTAAATAGAAATTATAAAAATGCTCTCTAATATCAATAGAATATTTTGATCTCTCGATTTACAGTATCCAGTCACAACTGTTCTTTTCCAATTCTGACAAAAACACGACTTGCTTCACTTGCCTTATAAATTGAATTTATTGAATTTCTACCGGACGAAAAAAAAAAAAAAAAGAACGACGAACAACCATGCGAAAGATATGAAACTTTCGTTCCGAAACATGAAACGTTTGAAACCGATCCAAAAAACTGAAAGGCCGCGCGATATTGTCTGGCTGGGCACCAGAAAAATACGTATTGCTTTCGCGTGTTCCGACGCGAGTTCATTCATTTTTATCCTACTCAATTTAGGCCTCGCGATCCCCGCGCGTTTTCTCCGGCTTCGCTCTCTTTAAGCAAAGCAAACAAATATCCACCCCGGGGAAAGCGGTACCGCTCGAATTCGCAACGAAATCCCGGGCAATTTCGATCGGACACTTTCTCTCCCAGATTCACGGACGTTCCTCTCCGTGCTTCCGCTGCGTCTACGATCGAGATTCAAACCGCCGCACGAAACGTATATAGTAATCGTGTAACGAGCTGCGTGCAACGAGCAATTAACCCTTCGCGTTCTGGGCCAACGAAAGGTCATCGCTGCCGCCACTTGCCGGATCCGTCAGGAACACACATCCTGCAGAACACGTCGCTTCGATATTTATTACGCCACAAATAGTCCATTTCTCGAGGAACCTAATTTTTTTTTCTTTTTATCACTGAAAGTTTGATTTAACGCGGGTAACTAAGAAAATCGGGCATCTTCAGGTGCAACGCTAATGCAACGAAAATTAGCGATTGGTTGATTTGGGTCACGTGATTCGTGAGGGGGCGTGGGGTAGACCTCGAGTAGGAGTGGCGTTGTCTGGTACTGAGTCATCGCGCCTGTAATTTGTTTTGTACCGATTCAAATGTTTGCATATCGATAAAATTTTATGGCAAAAAAGTCGTCTTCATTTCCTAGACTTCTGGGTCTTTCAGTGAGACGAATCATACTAAGATACAAGTCGTTTTTTTTTTTTTTTTGACGAATTGAGTCAAATATGAACTTGATAGCTACTCAATTCCGTTGTTTTTGATTTTCGTTTCTTTCTCAACCACAAAAACTAAGAAGTCGGAGATATTACATAGAGAAATTTTCGAACAGCGATCTATCTTATTACAATAACGTTATGTATCTTGAAAAGATGGGCTTTAAAAGAAACAAGAATGAAAGCAGAGATCGTTATGGATTGCGAGTACAATCAAAGAAGAATAGAGGCATCTGTAGAGGAATTTCGTTGCTTTCACCTCCGTTTTCTCCGAGCATTCGACAAGTTCAAGAACAACGAACACAAGTAACACGGACAACAGTGCGTAACGTTATTCCCAAAACGAATTCGAACGATTTTGAAATCGCTCGAAACTGTAACGAGTCAAGAGTAGTCGAAGACGATGTTAAAGGTTGTTAAAAATGTCTTTGATTCAAGATCTAGGATCCGCCATCAAGTCGTCCAAGCAACGTAAGGATACAATAAAACGAGAGAGAGTCGGTGGGTGAGAATAATTTTACTGTCGGAGGTTTCTCTTATGGTTTGTGGCCGCGAGTCTGGTTGTTCCTCATTTTCACAATCTCGAAAATCTCCGACAAGCGAACAAGGGAAATCGGGCAGTGTAACGATTTTTATCAGTTGCCTTTTTTTTACGTGAAACATGACGATTCAAGTCCGAGCATCGACTCCTAGCACAGTCATAAATAAATTGGCTGAGAAAGTGGAATAATTTAATGCAGCATACAATCATGTTTATACACACGTCGCAAAAGAATGTAATTGGTAATGCGATATAACGAAACGTGACGATTCGTGCGATGTGTTTTAGGAACAATGTTTTCTGGCTCCAGTGTCTAAAAAATTAGAAGCTACCAATTAAAGAGTTAAAATATTAAAATAACTTCAAACTTCGAAAGAGTCGTTTAATTATAATCAAACAAAGAGCCGAAAGTTTGCTTTTCCATTTATCCGGCAATGCAGTTCAATCGATGAGACGTTGCGAGTTTCTACGATTCTCGCAATTAAGACGCAACTTTACGTACGTAAAATTCTTTGCAACGATAAGAGCTTGAGAGATGAGAACTTTGGTAATTTCGTATTGCAATAAATCGGAAATAAAAATAAAGATAAAATTCAAAGTAACAATGTCAGAATTAATTCGTTCTCGTTCGTCGGAGTTACTCGTTCGTTTCACGCACTATTTTATCGTGAACTTTAAAACGTACCTCGTTCAGTTACGAACTCGTTTACTGCCAATGATAGCGAATGAACGGGACGAGCGTGCATTGGCTTCCTCGTGTACAAAGCTTTTTGAAAGCGCTCAGGTCGCGAGATCTCATATTGTTGCTCTCATAATTTTCATACTCGATAATTTCTTCTTCACGCAGAAGAAAATTTTCGTTCGACCTGATACCGTTATCGTCGACTCGTCTGGCGATTATTCAACTTGCACTTTAAGTAACGAATTAACGTTGCACCAACGATGGTGAATCATCCTTAATTGGCTCGTGATTCACTGCGAGTATTGTACATTCAAACGTTAGCCTCGATCTCGCGTTTTCGTTTTATTGCTCCTTTAAACATCATTAAGTCGTTTGTTATCATCAACGTGATTTTCGAGATCAACTATTACCAAGAATTTTAATATGCGTCAATATTTTTTCGTGAAATTTCCAGAAAAAAAAAAAACTAAAGGATCTTTACTATGATGACAAATTTCCATAATATTATTTAAACTCGAGAATTGCGTAAGAGTGATGTAGGTACTTATGTTTCGTAGGTATTAGGTGCATCGTTTATTTAATAATACACTGTTATGTCTTATCATTGCTATTGATTTACCCTAATAATATACTGTTAGTAGTAGCAATTAACTAACATATAATAACTGGGAATTTCCATTTCCTTCGTTAGAATGAAAAAGCTGCAATTAACCTCGATTCTTTTCGCAATTAATATTAAAACACAGCGTGAAGTTTCTAAATTCTTACTATTCTTATCTGTTCTAGCAAATTTTGTCATTATCATCGACAAGTCGAAGATCGTATTTTAGATACATTATCTATATCAATAAAGATACATCAGAACTATCAAGGAAAAAAGAGAACTATCAAAAAAATATAAGCCAAAATAAAAATAAAAACACCCAAGATAAAAACTAATTAGAATCGCATATTCGAACTACTTTCTTCTCTTTAATTTTACACAACTCAAATTTTGATACAACAAAAATTTTTCCATCTCACCTCGTTAATCTAGTTTGTTATTCCGCTATCAACAACTCATTTCAATTTCACTCTTACTTCAAACGCTTCTCTCGGAGATGCAATTTCCTCGAAGCGAGCGAGCGAGCGCTTTCGCGCGCGATGTTCCTCAACTTCCGGTACAGATCCGAATTAAAACGGCGAATAATAAAGTTTCACCAAGAGTTCCCAGCGGCTTCCAGCCGCTACGGACTGGCATCGGTTCGGCTAAAAAGACCAAATAATGGAAGGCAAGAGCAACAAGAGGAATTTATCTAGCTTTCACCCTGAAATCTTCGTTTCCTTTCTCCTGCCAGCCTTTTATCCGGCCATCTTACGCTCTACCATTGGAAAGATAAGCCTCCGACTCCCATGTAAATAAAATACGAAATATAGAGAGCTGCCACGATCTGGTAAACCAGTTTGTCGCTCGACAGACAGCTGTTTTTACAATTGTTGAGTAAACCGCGGATTTACGAACGTAAATCGGATGATTCTGCGAATCGGCCGATTCTACGCTGTCACGCGCCTGCTCGAGAAATTAAGATAACAGGGAATTTGCAGCTTTTTAGTTTGGATCGGTGTCTCGCGCCAATGACTCACTTCAAGTTGCTCAGAAAAATTGGAGCTTTCCAAGTTGGATGACTTTCAGAGAATCAGACATTAGATGCATATTGAAGAGGATAAGAATTAAACATCAGATTCTATGACAGAGTTTTTCAACATTCAATACTTAATATATCTTATCTCAATCTCAAATAAAATTCGAGAATTTTAGAAATCTCACGCACGTTTGAGAATTTATAGAAATTCTATAGTTTTGCTACTGAAAACGAGATTTTTCAACATTCAACACTTGATATATCTCATCTCGAATAAAATTTGAGAATTTTAGAAATCTCATGGAAGTTTGAGAATTTAAAAATTTTATAAAGTCTTGCTAGTGAAAATGGGAGATGCTCGATCGAGAGTTTTTTTTTTTATTTGCGAATGGTAATGAACTTGATCGCGAAGATGACGAGAAAAGAAACTGCGGTTTTTGCAACCTTGGCAATCATTACGTCACTAATTAATAAGCTTATCTTAATATCTGAATTATTTATCGCGTGTTTAATAAAACAATTAAATCCAAGATCATCATCTTGGATCTTTGATCTCTAGTCAGAGATCGTTCTAACGGTCGACGATTCCAGAACATCGGAATCGAGTCGTATATTTTTATTTTCCACACGATCACGAGCAAGGAAGTGTATTTTAGTCACGTGCAACACGCGAGCGTGTGAGCAGAACACTTCACAGTTCAAATTCAGAAAGAATCTCTTTTCCTACCCAACTTATCAACGAACAGAAAAATTAACCTTCCGATAAATCAATCTTTTTGAAGTTTAAATTTCAATCTGTGATAACATAAAAATCAAAACACTTTACGCAAGTACTTGAAAATATCGAGAGACATAAAACATCGTCGCATTTATTCGAAATATATAGTGATCGAAAGACAGAGTTAGAACTCTCTGCCATCAAAGATTTCAATTTCGGAAACATTTTGCCAGAGGAGCGGTAGTACTTCGATATTTATAATACTTGATTCAATTTTTCCAACCGTTACTTTCCTCTCGAGCGAAAGAATTTAAATGGGAAGGAGGAGCTTTTGCTTTCGAGCGATCGCTTGAAGAATACTATTTTAAACTTAGGCGGCGCTAGCGTGACGGAATTAAATCCCTCGAGTGTTCTTCTTTGCCCTATTTCGGCCCAATTGTAAGAAATAAAGCGGCAAAGCGAGCGAACGTGCCGCGTATTGTGACGAAACAGTATCGCCGTGAGAAGTGAGTAGTATCGAGAGCCCGCGCGATATACATATATGCCACCAGCAGCGGAGTTTAAACTTTAAGCTTTCACAGACCAAGTTTCGAAGCGACGTTCTCAACGAGAAATTACGTCGATATTACGTGCACAATTGTTGGTGTTGCAAGACATTTCAAAATCTTTCAAAAACGAGTGGAAATCTTCATTTTTTTCAGTGTAATTTTCCACAGGAGTGCGAAGAAGAAAATTTTGAAATTAGTCTTTATCTGGAGACTGTAGAAAGAAAGTTTGTTACACTGAACTACGCAGTAATTTCTTGACCGTGTTATACTATGTTTTGCGCGAGAATCTACTGCAATTACGCTGATTGTCGACCACTCCTTATCTTCTATTGTACGAAGAACGAGTACGTTCTCGTTTCTTCCGCATCCCATGCTGTCAGAATTTTTTCTTAACAGAATCGAGGAGATTGAAATGACTTATGGGGGCGAGTTACAATGTGTCTTTGTGTCATTCTACGTTCGAGTCACGAATTTTTATAAAATAATAGTTACGATTTACTTTCATTTCTGTGACAAATTTCGGTCACGCGATTATGTCAAAAATATCTTACATGTAGAAGAAGAAAATTAAAAAAAAATAATAAAAATTAACGACGATGAATAATGATGTAAAGTGTGGATCAGAAAGTGAAAATCACTTTCAATCATCAATCACCTAATTAGGTGATGAGTTTCTTTCGAAGAAATTATCACGTAATTTCCATTGCGCGCTTTCGTGGAAAGCCTGTTTTGTCAATATGTTGAACGAGTTATCAGAAGTTATTGATATTACATACTGAAAGAGGCGACGAATAATCAGATTAAAAGACGTCTTTGTGAATCATTCGTTGCGTAATCGAATTTGCCACTTAATCATTAATTAGGGAGAGTCGATGTCCCGTATTTCCTAAACAAAACCATGTAACCCTCCCTAAGTTCGTTTTAGATTTAAAAAAGAAATCGAAGATTTCTTATTAAAAAATATCTTAAATACAATTCCAAAATTTATCGCAAGTAAAACAAATAGACAAAGTCTATTGAGTCACGAAAGAAATTTTCCCTTCACCTTTGCCTCGTGAAATTTTGTTTGTCTTTAATCTTGTTTTCGAAAGCAATTTGCGTTGTTTGAAAATTTCTTCGTTGCAGCTCAAAACAGATAAGAATATTTGAAATTAGAAATATTAGAAATATTTGTAATTTTCGAAGAACGTGTGCAGATAAGACTAGAAAAAGAAACATAAGATTCGAAGTAAGTTGACTCCAATTTAGCCGTGAATCAACAGTTGAAATTACTCTGTACAAATACAGGAAAAAATCCTATGCTGAATCGTTCCGAAAGAGAGTCAAAGGTTTGAAGGCGAAGCTAACAATCGGTTGGAAAATAGAGCGTGCTAATCAATGGCGCGAGAAAAGACGAAAGCGGAGATCTTTCGGTTATCGTTTCGAAAAGTGTGACGATAAGTGTAACTCGTTATCGGACGAAAGTATTGAGCAGATTCATCGCTGGTAAAACGCAAAATTCGGATCCTGACTCTGATCGCGAGTGTGTGGTGACTCACGAGGCCAACAGAAATGAATAGCCGTGCTTCAGAAAATTTTTAAGCGAAACGTTGTCCACGTGATGCGTTTAATGAATCGAATTAGAGTCGACAAGGCGGGAATTGAAGAAATTCCGAGGAACGGCCCGCATTCTTGGCGGAATCAACGTCGTTAAAAACGTTCCTTTGCGAGGAGAGAACAACTTTTCAATACTCTCGTGAAATTAAATGAGAAACGGAAACGAACAGTCCACTCTAAAAATTCAATTAATATTGAATTGATTGAATTAATATAACTCGCATCGAATTAATTTTTTAGCCGAGTGACGACATTTGATATTTGCGAATTTAATCAGTACGAAGCAATTTAAAATCAATTTACTCGCACGGGCGGAAGATTGAAACTGAAAGAAATATCGATTGTCCGAGATCTACTCTCGTTAATTTGTTACTTTCAATCAATTTTCGCGAAATTCTCTTCCCGCTAGAAATTTAATACCGAAAATTTGTTTAAAACCAATTTACCTGTATCGAAAAAATACCAAACGTCGATCGATCCATCCATCCGGACACATTCGAAATATTCGAAATATTCGAAATATTTAAACGAGCGTGAGTACAAAGTAGCGCACGAGCATCAGCAACGCGGCATCGGACTATTAATAAAATATTGATCTGAACGTGAAACAAAATAGCTACGCAAAACAAACAGAGAATGCGAAAATGTTATAAATTGTTATACAAAAGAAAGGAATCGTCACTTGTAGCAAGACTGAATAAAAAAAATCATTGCCAGAAGAAAAGACCGATGCAATCAGTGAGCCGATGTAATTGGACAGAGAGCCAAAGTCAACAACCACACAATGTGACTCGATAACCACAAAAATCACTTGGCGAATAACCAATGCCAAACGAAGGGACATCATCGTGAAGGAAGAATTACAAAATGAGCGATGAAATAATTGGAAATAGATCTCATGAAAAGTGACGTACAATCACCTAATGTTACTCCTTGAAGTATCGTCTCTGGGAAAGGATCGTCATTCTGATCGTCCCAGTAAATCTCGTCAGAGATTCCATTTTCATCGGCGATCGAGGACAAATAAAAAACGAGAAGAGAAGAGATTCAAACTGAGGAGAGAATCACCTTTCGCACAGGGCATCGATACACGTTGCAGGACAGGTCGCAGTATCGCGGCGTGGCCGGTTCCTTCACGGAGGACACTCGATAGTTCTCCTCGTCCTCGTCCACGTTGATCCTCCGTTCCTTCTTCAACGTGTCCGCCAGTCCTCTGCTGTTCTCCATGATCAACCTCAGACGATTCTTCTCCGTTTTGACGGTCTTCGGGTTCTGCGGCATATTCATCGCGCATCGAGGAAGCGGTATCATCGAGCCGCCGCGTGTTCTCACCTCGAGCTCGCTCGCCTTCGACGAAGGGGTGGTCGTCTCCGTCACTCCAGACGGAGTTGTTTGCCTCAAGCTTCTCCCCCTATTTTCACCCGGCATAATTTCTCCTTTCTGTTGTTCTACTCTGTCTGGTTATTTACTCCCGACGTGGGGTGTCGTTGCTCTCCCGTTTCGGCTCTTTGTGTTTGTCTCTCGCGTAGTTCGGCGATCAGCTGGTCGGTGAGGGAGCCTCGATCGGGCAGAGAGAAGCGAGATACCGAGAGTTTCCGACCTCGAGGAAATAAAAAAAGAGTTTTCGAGTCGAGAGGTCAGAGGGAAGACCGAGAGGATCGCGGAATGACGCGTCGCGACGCCCGGTGTTGTGTCCTGGCTGGTACGTCGACGCACACCATCGGAGAACCTCTCTTCTCCGGGTCTCGACCCTTCTTCTTCATCCAGCGAGGGGCAGCTTCATCGCGCTCCATCGGGCGTCGAGTGCGTCGCCACGCATGCGTCGAGACAAAGATTTTCAAAATGTCCCTCTGGCATTTCATCAGCGTCCCATTCCCCGGCTGCGCTAACAACAACCTCCTCCGCCTCCTCCTTGTTCTCCTTAACCTCCTCGATCTGCCGGTCTCTCCTTCTCGTCGTCTCGCTCGTTTCAATTATTTTTCACTCGTAGCTCGTTTTCGTTTATACTTGTTGCACCTTTCGCTTGGTTGCTCGGAAAAAGGGAAGGAAAACGCAGTTACCGATGCTTAATTGGCACGCCGATCGTTCGAGAATTTGCGGAATGTGTCGTCGCGCGAGCGACTGCCTCTTCTTTTTTTTTTTCTCCTCTTTTGCGAACAACGATCGTACGATACGATTTCTGAGACGGACCGGTTTCCATTCACGGTGATCGGCGAATCGTGTCGCGAAATCTCGCGACTTGGAATGTGGCTGCGCACTTGCAAAATACTGTCTCTCTTTTTTTCTGAATAAAGGCTGTCAGGAACTTTCTTTCTTCTTTTTTTTCTCTTGTAATTCACGTCTTTTGTACCAAAGTGATCAACACGAGTGTATTATTACGCGTCTTTTGTATAGGCGAGTGGAGTTTTCAAAGACACTGGACGATCTTAAAAGTGTAATTTGTAAGATTCGAGACTTGGCTTATCTCTTATCCAAGGAACAATCTTTCCGTGTTATACTTAATCTTGTATACTCAATACAGCTATATAGTTTTCAGAATTACGTATCCAGCGCACGTATACAGTGGTTCTACGAAGAATATCAGTTTTTGGAAAATTTCGTTTTCGTGTCATTTTCCTCGTGACACAGTCGATCGTTCGGCATTTGCAGGTTCCATTTATAGCTGCACGCTGCCGGTCGTTTGCGGCCCACGTTTTCCCATTCGTTTCGCAAATCGACCGGACGCGCCTTTTGCGGCGAGAGACAGAGAAGGGAAGCCAGCCTTCTTCGTTTCACTCTCACTCACTCACTCACTCACTCACTCACTCACTCACTCACTCTCTCTCTCCCTCTCTTTCTTTGAGATTTTTTCGAGAAAATTCGACGTACACCCCAACGTCGTTGCTTGATTTTGCGTTTCTCTATGTCGTATATATCGGATGTTTAGTTCCCAGATAAATTTGTCGAAAAATACAAGAGGTGCCGAAGAGGATCGATTCGACGCCACCTCTCACTTTCTTCAGTGAAATTTCGTCTTTCACTGTCGCAAAAGGATCTTGATTCTCTACGAAATGATACCTCGCTTCTACAAGGTTTCTCAAGTTCGATCTCTTTCAAAACACAAATCTTAAAATTATTCTCTATTTAAACAGTTCTCTTCGTTTCCAAATCAGTTTCCAAAACGTTCCCACGTTTTCCAAGCTTCGTCCCTCAACGAGACCCACCGATCCGATCCTCTTCGTTGCCGATCCGAGCTCGTTAAAAAAAATCCTCGGTCCCCTTTCAATTACTCCCTTTCGAGTACTCCTCCCCCGGCACGTATCACTCCGCTTCGATTCGACTTGGAAACACGCGGACTTGGTAACCCCCGAGGGGGAACAATCGCGCGTTCACTCGCTTTGGAACGATCGATTCGTTATATTCTCGCTCGAGCGAGATCGAAGAGTGCCCCGGAAGGCACGAAGAGGACGAGCCGCGAGGAGCTCGTTCAAAGCGGCTCATCCGTCGAAAAAAAATCCGCCAAAGATAACGAGGCCTGACTGACAGAGTCAGGTTAACGTTTCCCCGCGCCGAATACCGCGGAGCGCTCGCGCCGATGGCTCCTCGGGGGAGACTCGTTTCGGAGCATGATCGAAACGTCACTGTGTCGTCGCCGCCTCGTCGCGGTTTCACAATCGATTCACTGTTTCACGCGGATAAAATGCCCCCTTATCGAAGCTTGTAGCTTTGTGTTCTCGCACTTTGTCTTCCCTCCCCCCCCTCTCTCTCTCTCTCTCCTTTTGTTTCTCGTTGGCGGACAAGTTTCGTCGTTTCGGGAGAGACGAAAAAAATCACGGTGAGGAAACGTTAACAACGAGGACGATGTAGCGATGAAAATGGAAGATTGACGGATAACGAGGCATCGACGGAGCACGAAACGCGCGGATCAGGACCACGTAGTGTTGGTAGTTGAAATAAACTGGCGTAGGTTAGGGGATCGAAGAACAGCTGGGCTCGGCCTGGCTGCTGTACGCCATCACTGACTCACTCAACCGCTTCCCTCTCTCTCTCTCTCTCTCTCGCTCGCGCTCTTTCTCTGCACTCGTGTCTTTTTCTACCTATCTTTTTATCCTGTTTTCTCTCTGTTCTCCCTCCCTCGCTCTCGTGCACACTCTTCGGATCCGCAGCTGTCCTCTCTCTCTCTTTCTTTCCCTCTCTCGTGCTTTTGGATAAATTACGTTCTCTCCCTCCCACCCTTTTATCGCTGCTGATGGCTCGCTTCGTCTCTGTCGCGTGCAGTTGTCCTACCCAGTTTTGACGTTCGATCCGCGCCTTTGATTAACACCGGTTTTCTCACAAGACATCGTTTCCCTTTGTTCGTTTTTACGCTCTTTCGCGACTGGCTTCTTTCGTTTCTTTTTTTGGGGGGTTGTTCGTGGGTGTGTTACGCCTTGGATAAAACTCGTCGCGCAATTGCGAACTTTCCTACGCATCGTTTTTTGCTAACAAGAGGGCTTGTTTCGTTTAATATTTCTCGCGGAACATTAACGTTACGTCATCGTTACCACGTTTCGTCGTTCTCCTTGCGCTTTCCGTACTCGTTCGACGCTGCTTTCCTTTTTTTCTTACGCTTGGACTTTATTCCGTTTATGGTAAATAGCAATGATCACGCTCTTCCATATTGCTACACAAACTGCGTAATCGTAAACCTACGGTTCATTTATTTACCATTTACTTTCTCTCGTTTTCACCGTTCATGCCTGATTTGCCATCAATATTGTCACTATTGTCAATATTGTATTTCAAATTTCATTATATCACGGTCATTTTTCTTCTTCACCTTTTTTTACCAAACTACCTTACAAACAAACGGGGGATATTTAACACGATTTTATCAATACACGATTTTTATTAGAATTTTTTTACTAAATTTTCTTAAAGTACTTTTACAATTCGTGTATTTACTATAACACGTACAAGGCTATTTCTTTTCGCTCATTCACGCTTCGATGCGAAGTAGCTTTTCTCCTCCCACGGAAATTCCTTCGCACAAAACGACATTTTACCATTTTTTTTTTTCACGCGAAATTATTCCATTCTTTCTTTTCTTTTCTCCACGTTGTCTCTTTCTTTCTTTTTTGTCACGTTTTGCCACGTTTATCCATGGTTGCTCAATGTTTTATCTGGGGTATCTAATCGGAACCTCTTTTCATCGCTTCATTAGAGACAAGTTCTTGAGCGTGGGTCGATCGGGAAACGGATTGGCGCCTTGGTGTATCGATTGGAATGGAACGTGCACCACGTTGGAACTTGGTTTTTTAATGTTCTTCGTTATCGCTGCATTTGTTCGTTTATCAAACACCTCGGAACGTGGTGCCGTGCTTCCTCTACAGATAAAACGCGGTTCGTTTTAATCAATGGTTTTTGCCCGCTCGTCAGCTTATCCCGATTGCTCCATTTCTCGCAACGCATATTTAACAAATGTGTGAAAGAGAAGGACCGAAAACGATATTTCTTTTTCCATGTCAGCTTGCAAGATTTCTCTTTGTACTTCAAACAATAAATGTAGAATTTACAATTATCATAAGTATCTCATAATGTGAATTGTATTTATAGAGGGAGGAGAAAATAGGTTTCCACGTAACCTTTGGAAACCTTTTGAAATTCAGCGATGTAGGTTGATAAGGTGAAATATCAAACTCCTCCAGAGATAAAAGAAACTCGGAATATTTTAAGGTCAACTCTACCCTTCTTTATCTCAAGTAAAACCACGTACCTCTCTACGCGATCCGTGTATTTTCAATTCTGCATGTACGAAGCACAAACGTGCTCGAAGAAGATCTCTTCGGATTTTCTGAAATTCAACGTACGGGAAATATCCCACGAAAAGATGTAGCATGTAAAATTGAAATTGAAATCATTTCCAGACGCGAAAAGAATTACTCTTGACGAGTAATGGCTAATGGTGTTACATATTCGTCGAGTCTTCGAATCCTTCGTTTTCACGAACAATCCGAGGGAAAGAAATCCGATAATTTTTTCCAACTATTTGCCAGAGAAACGAAAGGATAATGGCTCGATAATTTTTTCCAACTGTCTCCGAAAAATTCGGAAGAATTTGCAAGGCGACGCGACGCCCGCAGGCTGCAAGCAAGGGGAAAAATCGAAGCTCGATTCCCCATGGCGTGATACACTTGAGCCGTTTTCGTGGGACAGAAGAAACTCTGATCAATAACATCACCCTCCCAAAGAGAGGCGGCAACCCCTCTGCAACCAGTACTCGCCCCCCATGGCGGTGAGCGCATGCTCACGAACAAAACGGTATCCCTTCTCGCGATTTCACCATACCGCCGCTGCTTTCCCCTTTTCCCATCGTGGGGAGGAAACGACGAAAAATAAATATGCGAAAGCGCAAAGGCAAAGGGGACACCCGCGTTTGTACGCCGCTTTCATTCAGGCTAATGAGTTGACCTTGATCGTGAAAATATCCCCGAGCGGAAGGAAAAATCGGACACGAAGTATTATATAATCGCGGCGAATATATCATGCTTTCTTTTTTTAATGCATCGTTACGGAATAACGAGAGTTTTCCAAAGAATTCTCCAAGTCTGATTAATGACCGCTTTACATAAAATTAGAACGATTACGTGTCCATGAGAAATTTAATATAGAGAACGTATTTAGCGTTACGAACGTACTCTGCACAACGCGAAGAGAAATGAGAAAAGAAAATCAAATTATCTTTCTATTTATGTTCCTCAAAATACCTCGAGTTTGCACAAATATCCGCTAAATTCGAAAGAAGATTCGAAACAAATACTTCAATAATATTCTGACCACGTTCCAAGTCCCTGCAAATTGTTCCTAAACATTTTTCTTCATTTTCGACGTTCGATTCGAAACACACGTAACACAGATTTATATCTACGTTGAAAAAGAAAAAATTGCGCTCGTGGTATGAAATCAATACTGGAAAAGTATCATTAACGGGCGTGGAAAAGTATTATACGTATCGATTTCGAGTTTAGTTTGAAACGTGGATTACCGACGATACGTGCGACAAGTTACAAATTGCAAATTGCGGGGCAGTTTAGCGCGGATGCTGCGCATTACCTTGTCCGCCACTTCACCGTATCATCGTCATTAATGTGCCGTACGGCATGCGCATCGCTCTCGCCTAAGTGCATTAGCGCGCTCCTGGCGATGAGAAAATTTTCGCGGAAGTTTATAAAGTAAGCAACGAGCCAGAAAGACGAAGAACCGAAGAAGAAGGAGAGAAAAGAATATGCCAAGATACTTGACCTCGTGAGTACCTTAATTCGAAATCTCATCGACGAGAAAGTATAATCCGCCTTTTTTGTCTTTTTGAACACTTTCGTTCACTCGTTTCTCTCAGTTCTTTGTTAATTTTTTCGTATTTATGCAAGGCGAGACGCGAGGAATCTCAAGCATGAATGAAATTTTTCTTATTCTGCGCGTTATCTTTTATGTCAGATAAAATGTCCAAAAGTAGGACGTGCGTTTCAACGACTATGAGCATACGCGTTATAAATTTTACGAAAAAAAGTAAAGCAAATGAAGGAGGATTACATTTTTATTCGATAAAAAAAATTAACGATTCGTCGTTGAAAAGGTTACTGCTACTAAGAACTTAAAAACTGTCAAAAAATAATAAAATTGATAAACAAGAAAAATTAAAGAAAAAAAATAATTTTAAGTGTGGTATTTTTCAAAGCAAGATACCACACAAAGTGGCACTTCGCAGGTCATGCACCAGTATCATGATTCCTTACTTTCAAACTGTTTTTTTACAAAATACATGGCAGTTTTATTGGCAATATAAAGGAAACATTCCACCAAATGACATTTTGATTACTTCTTATCGAAATTTGGGGTTTTTAAAGTAATTCTGTGATAATTTTTTATTTTAAACGACGAGTATATACGTCAGCCGCACCGAAATAAAGTTTTCGATTGAACATGTGTACGCGTCGGACGCAGATAACTGGCTATTATTTTTCCACAAATTGTAAAATTGAATATTCCATTTTTCTTTTCGTACATGTCGTCATACGGTAGGAAGATACCTATGTTTCTATTTTTCTTTTTTTGTCCTTTAAATACAACCGCGGATTCTATTTCCGGTTAGCCATTCCGTGTGTGAGATGTCCATTTGCTCTCTGGAGCAGCGTGGACTCACTTGCGCTGATCAAAAGGAAATATTGAACCAGCTTACCTGCAACGTTATTGGACGATGGCCTCGGCTTCTCCAAGTCAAGAGACGACTGGTCAACTCTCCTGCCCGTACACCTTCGGTGGACGACTCGAGATTTTGACAGAACCGTGGTCGAAACCGGAAGTTGCTGTGAAAAAAAAGAAAGGAAAGAATTAGGTGCTCGAATTAGTCCCTGGACAGCGACTAGTTTAGACTCGATCCCATTGTAATTCCCCGCATAGCCAACACGCGGAAGTTGATAGTGTTCTCGAAGGTATCGTTCAATGACTGTACTCACCTGTATTCGACCAACGGGTCCTGTCCTGCCTCGTCTTTTCTGTTTTTCTCACACTGCCGTATCACGGTGTCCGTTAGGTGTCTTCCTGAAACGTGACATTTCGCAGGAGGTCAGATCACCCTGTGTTCGGTTGACAAAGTGACGAGGAATTTCCAAAATTATAACCAAATCGAGATGAAATTTCCGTGCTGTCGCTGTCTGCTGACAGAATTTCTTTTGTTTCATTTCCAACGAAATTAAATTTCGCAGTTTCGCGGGCTGTAGTGAAGTTTTGCCAGCGATTTACATTACGTTCTTTTTGACGATATTACTGTAAATGAAATGCCGTGTATACCTAATTAAAACACGCGAGAGGCCCCCCCCCCAAAAAAAAGGAAAAAAACGCACTCTGCGGTCTTTACACTGCGTATTACTGAATTTCATCGTCGCGTCGTTGTACGAACTTTCGCCTTCTCCACACAATTTTTTACACGCAAAACTTTCGAAACGTAATCAACGATTTCGCGTCGTTGCGTATTTTCTACGCTTTTTAAACGCTCTTGAAAAAATACAAAAAAAAGGACGTTCCATCTTCCGCTGATTGGATGATTTCAACGCAACGAACGTCCAATGGACACTTGAAACTTCGACGCTCGAGTGCACTCTGAGTGTTCCAACATTGCTTGCTTTTTACCTGTCAACACGCTTCACAAAAATAACTAAATTTCCGAGGAATAGAAGAGAGGGGGTAAATTAGTAAACCGCGAGAAGACGGAGAACAGAACGGGAAAATGTAGTCGGTCGTGACGCAAATGATGGGAACGAAAAAGGAAAAAAGAAAAAGACGAGGGTGCAACACTCGAACGAGTGTTTCGCGATTCCACTGCTGCGAATACTGGATTACACGCGTGTACACTCTCGCCAACTCTGTCATCGCGCAATTACGAAAGAGGAAAAAAAGAAGAAAAAGGAAGATGTAATTTATATCCCGCTTATATTTTATTTATATTTTCGCTTATACTTTATTCATGTAGCCGTGGCGTCAAGCGGAGCGATGTATACCGGGGAATTCAATTTCACAAGTTGTGAAGTAATTTCATGAAGTGTACCTCGTTGTTGCAGATGGTGTATGAAAGGTGAAACGAATAACAGAATCTATCATAAGCACGAGAAATAATCCTCTAACCGTGAGATGAGTTAATATTGGAATATTACTCTTTCTTGTGTGTATGTGTGTTTTACACAAAATGTTGTAACGACGAGTAAACAAACTGATTTCTATTAAATTAACTTAAAATTCGAAGAAACGTACCATCTACGAGAAAAAGAGCGAAATTATACAGATTATTTGAAACCAGATTCACCGGTCCGTACAGAGGTGACTCGACGAGAAGAGAAAAAGAAAAATAGACGCGTTAAAAGCGTGTTTCACGAGTTGATGATCGATTTCCTGCTTTAATATTCATTTATCTTAGCCGTTTCCAACCGTAAATCGAAGCGTATTGTATGTTAAACACGACAGGAGGCATCGCGTACAGGCGTCAGCGACGAAAGTGCATAAATATGCAGCGCGTTTGCACGTTCGTGTGTGATCGAACGGAGCTTCGGACGAAGCAGCCAATGGCGCGCTCTCTTTAAATAGAACAATAGGAACGAATTGTCTAGCGTTCGCGATGTTTTCTAAACTTTTGCCTTGAATAACAAACATATCGCGAGGACGCGCGTAAATTTAAATCGAAACGAAAGAATTTATACGTTTAAAAATTCACGTGGCGTCTTCGTTTTCGTTTTCATTTCTTTTGAGAGGCGGATTTCATTACTTCTGGCCTATAAAGCCTGTTACGCGCGTCATTAATACTGACAATATTTCACTTTTTCTGTCAAGTATGTTTTCACTATACATGATGATCATTAACCCCTTGGCAAATGTTATTGACAATAAGTGCACCAAAAAAATATTGGATCAGTAAGTGAATTCTAATTCAATAATTACATCTTCCTTTATAGTTATATGTTATTTTACAGTGATTCATTTAATTACCCTTGAAAAATGAAAAGGCGTGATGATGAATTAATCAAAAAAAGGCGCAAATATATAGTGTGTAGAAAGTATAACAAGGATTATGTATTGAGTCGTGTTTCGAATTGTAACATACCTTGCTAGATTACTATCTTACTACTACTAAATTATTAGATATATTATGAAACAAAGGTTAAAGTTACTGTTAAGTTAGTACGTGCACTAACAATTCAATACAGAATACGAATAAATGAATAATATTGATCTAATGTAGTGCAATTCAATGTTTTCGTTATTTCAATATACATATTTTCTGAAAAATTCAATCGCGTAGGTCGCAAAGTAGCCAAGGGATTAAAGAAAGATTTCCCTGTCAATGGGTTACAAATGATTTATGTCTGAAATTTACTAAAATTTTAGTAAAATTTAAAAACTAAATTTACTAAAATTTAGAATATTTGATTTTTAATTTTAATTTTACACTTTCCTCGGTCAAATTAAATTGGAATTTTAACTGTAAAACATTTTGTGAAGAAAAAAGCTTACTAAAAAAGTATGTACGTAGATTCTAAATAAGGATTCTTTTCGCTTATAATGTATCATAATATGTTGTAATATATATATATATATAACTAAATATTGTAAAGATTACTTTACTTAAAGAAGTTTTTTTTCTACATAACTTTCTTTCACACGAGACTGGCTACTATCGTGAACTCTATCGTACAATCAGGTACATATTATAAGCTCACGTATATATTGCACTAGAAACGATACGCTCATTGCCAAGTGCACGCAAGATCGGGACGTTCCTCCGGATTTTCCAACTCTCACATCTCTCTCTGGTGTCAGCCCAGGTGAAAGAAAACGCGAAGTAACCTCGGGACGCGATCAGTCGTCCATCGGCTCGCGTATTCCCAATGCCACCATCGCCAAATATTCGTCAAATCGGATTACGCGACACGGATATCCTCGGAACGATGCTATGGATTTATTGGGTTATTCGGATTAGAAGTATAACGCGTGGAACACCGTTAAATGTGCTCGCAAACCTCTTTCTAATTTTGAGACTCTGACAGCGGCGTCGTATGAATCGCAACTGTTTCGCGCGAACGAACGTGCGTACGTCGATTGTGCAAGCTGCCTGAATATTGTTATGTAAACTAGGAAAATTATACAGGCAACGAGCCTAAGAACTGATTCGAAAGTAAACTGAGAGATCCGAGCCGGCGATAAATTCGCCTTTGAAAGACCGACTTCGTGGCAGATTTTCGAGTAGGTAATTTTAGATCTTGAGATGCTTCATTGATTCTATTATACGTTTCGCTGCGAACGAAGTTTGATTTCCACAGGTAAATATACGAGTAAAATTCATACTGCAGGAAATAATATAAATAATAAAAAAAAATAATGAAACAATAATAATAAAAATAATTATAAAAATAACAAATAATAAAAATTGAACAAAAAAATAATGAAATTGAACAAATACTTTGGAGCACGTCTCACGAGTCTTTAAAAGAAATAAACAGACAGTATTTTATTTGTGATA
Source organism: Melipona beecheii (assembly GCA_032399605.1). NCBI lineage: Eukaryota > Metazoa > Arthropoda > Insecta > Hymenoptera > Apidae > Melipona > Melipona beecheii. The sequence continues at coordinate 3,314,049 of JAUCMO010000447.1, forward strand.
TCACTAGAGAGTTCTAGTAATCATTCTAGAATATATTACATCGCCAAAAATTATAGTATCAAACGGAGCATACGTTACACGCGATATAGCCGAATAAAAATAATGGCAGCGGAGGAGAGCTCTCAATTCGGAAGGTAATTGTCACATTACAATTTAACGCACTGGATGCCGCTTTAATTTAAACGCGGCGCATCGACCGTATAATGTATAATTCGTTCTGCACCGGATTGTCAACAGGAAATTTTATTATTTACGTTGCGTGCTTGTGTAATGCACGTCATTCGAGTTTTTTTTACAGTCTTTTGCCTTGTATGAATGCTATCTAGCTGGTTATCTCATCAGAGGATGAACGTATGTGCATACAAATGAGGCTCTATCGTAATCTCCAGTCCACAATAGGTAATTTAGTCAAAAAAAATCAATCGTCTAACTTGATAGGTGTCGAGTGAAACGTTTAGAAATGTTTGAATAAGGTAAAGGATTTCCATTATCTGATATTTTATCTTCATTTTCTGCGTGTAAATTTCTATATATACAGGGTATCCCAGTATATCGATAGTATAAGTGAGAAGAGAGCGATTCTGTGTGAAAAAATAAGCCGAAAATAAAGAATAGAATTTTTTTGTAAAATGAAAAAAATCCAAGAAAATCGAGTTTATCGAGCATACTGGAATTCTAAAATAATTCTAAAATAGGAGAATAGAGGATTAATCAAGCGCAAAAGTGTGGAAAATTTTTTCGTTTGAAGCCTCATTTTCAAGAAAAAAATAAATTTTGAACGTGCTTCGTTAAAAATTGCTTGATAAATTTTCAAACTCAATTTTCTTAAAAACGACGCGCATTTTATAACAAAATTTTACTCGACTTATTTTCGATAGGTAGAGTATCTTCCTGTTAATTATTTTTTTCTATCAAGTCTTGATAAATTTTCAAACTCGACTTTCTAAAAACCTAAATCTTGTATGAAAAAATTTTATTCTTTATTTTTAATTTTTCCTGTCATTTTTTCATACAGAATCACTTCCTTTCGGTTCCTGCTTAACACTAGGACACCCTGTAGTTGCAGAATTTTATTTATTCTATTGCCAAATTAGCGTTAAACAAAAGACTAGGTTACAGTGACTCGGTAACTAACGATTTGACCAACTTGACATTTTGACACTTTCATCGCAATAACTATATATTCTTCGGGTTCACCGGCATTTCATACGTTGCGATAAAAAGGAGGGAGCAGCGAAACACGCAGAGAGTTAAAGAAACCGGCGTTGCACAGGTGCTGCACGTGCAGTATTCGCTTTCAAGCTCTGTGACAGATCCGGCAAACGCGTTTTTTCCTCTCTCGACGTCTCGCGCGGACCAAGAGTACTTTGGCATGATGTGGCATCGGTCCAACCGTTTTGCCTCTCTTGGACTCGCAGACGCCACTCGCCAGACATAGCTCAACCGGAGATCCAACCTCGTATATACGTCTCGCGCTGATAATACCGAGAAACTATGCAAGAAACGGAAAACGATTGCGTTCCGTCAAAGCGGAGAAGACACGGAAATAAACGCGACCCAGGTGAATATCCTCCGCCTCGACGAATTTTCGTTTCGTGGCAATATACATATATTTCAGTCGTTCGCTTTGTCGTCGAAGATAATACTCTGCCTCTTATGGAATTTTCTATTGGAAGTTTGGAATTGGCATCTGGAATGAGAGACTGAATTCGTACTGAAATTTTGAGAGAAACGTAAAACGTAACCAAGTCGGCGATATTTTCTTTTTTTTCGTTAAAAAAGAATAAATTAATTTCAGAATTTAGATCTTCGTATTTAGCATTTAGTGATTCCTCATAGAGTGAACTATCTATACTTGTCACAATTTTATCTACACATATTTGTCAATGGGAAAAGCAGAGTTAAGACTAATTGCAAATCAGAGAAAAACTTGCACCAAGTTGTACTGGACGCTAACGGTGTAACACTTAGTTCTTATCGTAAGTTCAATGCACTTTCAGCAATGTCGCAACTTACGTATACACGCGGTAAAAAATCAATCGATCCAGTGGGTAATCGTCAGTGGCAGCTATCCGTTCTCGTTCCCGTGAAAAATTCTACTACCAACTGGAAAGTTTCTGGAAATGTTTACTGTGGGGAAAAAACGAACCACCGTAATTTTTTTGTTACAAAACTTACCGTTCTCATAATTCTTTTGCCCGAGAGAGAAATTGTGATTCACGTCTGGAGGATCGGCATTGTCGAACAAATCGGAGGACAATTGCCTTTGCAGACGGATCGTTTCATGCGTCAGTTCCCGAACCTGAATGAGCAGTTCCTGATAATTCGATACCGGAAGCGTCATTGCTGTACACTGTATCCTTCACTGCGCCCGCGCGCCCAAATTTTAAAAGAACAGCCATCCGATTCGAATTCTGTGAACAAAATGAATATCGTTTGTCAGCACAAAATGTTGTAATTGGACTGCGACTGAAATATGCAAAACTTATAGGTACTTTTGCAATTATTTTGATACGTTAAAGTTTGTGTCTGGAATCCAACGAATTAAATTTATTGAAATTTTTAATTTAAATTACACTTTGACAAAACTGAATTATCACATATTTTTAAACATAAATATATAAATCATTTAATTTTTAATAATCTTCTCCTTTTAATCACTCTATAGAAAATATAGAGTTTCATCTAACATCCTATACTTGTAAAAGAATTTTACAAAGGCGACCTAGAAAATCAGGCACGCCTGCATCGTGAAAATCCATTCTGGCCATTATGATTTTACAATCGTGAGTGACATCAAAGGACGAAGAACTGCAAAGAGCGATACAGGCGTACACAGGGCTGAAATCTCGGCAGAGATTCTAAGCTACTCAAACTCGTCGCTTCTACACGCGGCGTAGAACCCCCTTTCGGTTAAAAAGCTACGAATCACGAGTCGTTGCAATTGCAAAGTCTTCCGTGTGTTCCACGGCTGTGCGTACGCACGCTTAAGTGCAGCACTCGTTCGTGCTTAAAAGAGCTTTTGTCGATGGGGACGAAACGCTGCAGCAGCCCCTTCTCCATTTCTGTTGGCGCTAGCGCGACACGTGAAAAGCGTGCGCGCGTGCACGCGAGCCGAGGCACAACCCCTAAACTCGCCACATTCGTTCGCGTCAAACCGGTTTGTTTGTGCATCCTCTAAGACCTGGTAACCACGGTCAATAGTTGCCAGCCGTCTCCGATTTTTCTCACGAACTTTTACAAACATCGGAGGAATCTCACATTTATCCGAAGATTTCATAAGAATTAAAAATATCAACGTAGATCGTTTTCTAATTTCTATTGTTTTAATTAGAAATTTTAGGTTTTAAGGTTTGAATTCTCGGATCGTTCTGAACGATCGAACTGAAAGAAGAGAAACGAAATACACAATTATATCACAAATATTACCGTTCGACGTTAGTACACGAGATGATACCTCAACGCGCGAACCATGAATTCTAGGTGAACCCATAGGAAGGAACACAGTTCATAGAAAATAATGTCGCGGAATGAAGGCGTAGCGGGTCTGCCAGAGCGCGTCTGTCTCGCTTCGTGGTCCATGACTGGAACCAGTCTAGGTTGCAATAAGAAACTGGTGGAAACTTTGGCTGAACGCGTCATGAAACGGAGAATTTTGACCTGACTTCTCGAAGTCACGGCTGAGGAAACTGGATCGATAAAATACGCCTTGACACGCCACATCCCATGAGATGTTAACATAATTGTACGAATATACGACAATCAATAGTCGGTAGTTGTTAAACAAACGGAATTACTTTCAAGCTTATTAGTTAAATTAACAGCGTGTGTAAAACTCTGACGGTATTGATTTAAATAAATTTCTGAATTGTAATTGATAAAGAAATGAACTTAAAGAGGAAATCGTTAGTTCAATAATGTACTGTTATTTCTTTGAAAATTATATTGGAACAACTAAACTGGCTCTCACCGTATCTGCCTCCTACGGCGAAACCCTTTCAGTGCCATCGTAATGGAATCATGAAAACTCTCTTATGTAATCGCACACAATTACTAGTGATTTAAATTTCATCATTACCGTGTTTGACATAAACTCGATAGTTTCATCAATTGAAGCACAGCAAAATTTAGAAACTTTTACTTTGTCACGTATGTAATAAACTGTATAAATTGCTATTAATTAACAATATTAGAAGTTTAATGGCACGAAGTCACGGTCTGCAGATTGAAACCCAAGTTAACAAAAACTTTACATTATCATATATATATATACGTATTATTGTGAAGACGTATGTTTGACTAACCCAGCTATTCGACGATATATTTTCACCTCTGCAAACATTAAAGTTCTTCGAACGCCAAACTTGACCGGGTCACGTATGCAGGTTGTACGTATGAAGATCTACATAGACGAAGACTCCGATTTCGCTGGCGCTTAATGCCAAAATTGTGCTCCAAAAATATAGTGTCGTCGGCGTTGCCCTCTTTACCCTGTTACGTGTTTGTTAACGCGATCAACGCTCAGTCATAATCACCTCACGTGTCAAAAACACTACTTCTTCCCCAAATACATACGTATACGCTTGAGGAACCTTCATTACTTAAAACTTCGAAGTAACTTCTGACATGAATAGAACGAAATAGTACTTTATTTCGTCGTAAATCCTTTCCCGAGGACTAACTTTGCAAGTGGAAAAATGAATTGTAGAAAGAGAAGTTAAAAGAAACGAGATCTCTTTTCTCCTTGCATTTCGAACGATCGAGCAATAGCAACGTGTGATAAATGTGATAGTAGAATATTTGTATTGTGAATGATTATTATAATTACCGTCAGATCTCTCGTATTCTATGCGAAAATCAGACTTCACGGCGTCACTGTCAGTCCGTATTATCTGCTGATTAACATTTTATGACCATATTATATAAGCTATATTTAATTTTACCGTTACGAAAAGTGCACTGACCTAACGCAGACATAGTTTTAGGAAACAGTCTATTTTCCACGAAACTGCATGCTTATTTACCATCTCATTACTTGTTATTTCACGAGAAATGCGGTTAAAATGTTTGACAGTTACGAAATCATTTCATGTACTTGAAATCGAATTTGGAATAACACAGATTCTGATGTTGAATCGTTATGGGAGACAATGGAGAGAAATAAGATAAATGAAATGTGGATTAAGATTTGGATTAAATTTTGACATTGGAGCGCTAACTTTTGTGCTCGTATCTCAAAGCCAAATACATTTATAAAACCGACATGTAACATATAACATGTAATATAAAATTGCGGATCAACGCGTGTGAAATTTAAATTTCCTCGGAGATTATAAAGCAGAGAAGTAATTAAGTGTTTCTATGCAAACCGACGTAATCATGGGATATTAATTAACACGTTTATGAAGCTTCCTCTGAAGATGCTTAGATAATTAATCAGACAAAGATTATACCGTATTGTGCAACACAAGAGTTGTACAAATAATTACCCTGACCTACTAAAAAGTTGATTACAATGTTGATTACAATGTTCGTCCGTACAAATTAATTGGTAATTAATTTTAATTTTCTTAAAACTGTCTATCCAATATATAAATTATCTATTGAACTTAAAGTACAAAATTAAAGAGTAACAAATTTTCTAAAGCACAACCTTCATAATTAAAAAAATCGATAATAAACTAAACGTCTTTATGAATAAAACCAAGCCTCCAAAATCAATTACCTTATGGTTATGCGTCACGGGGATCTCACGAATCGTCTCGAAGTGATCTTCGACCTTGTATCGCAAGCAAACGAATCGTTGCCTCTCACATAAAACGGCAAGGAATAACAGTTCGCGTCACGTTGAAAGTTAAATGAGACGCAACTATGTATAGCTATACAGAGAGGCGAAATGCCCGAGCCACAGTGAGATAGAACACGCGAAGAGAACCTTCTCCTTCCGCTGTCCAACGAAAACTCATGGTGCACGCTCAACGCGGCTACGAAGGCTCTTCCTCGCCCCACTCTCGCGATGGAAGTTAATCGTGGTGGAGAAACCCCTCGTGTCGTTTCTGGCTCGTGTTTAGCGAGGGGCAGACCCGTTCTTCCAACATGTGACGAATGCCCCGAATGTTCCGAATGTTACTCAAAATTAAGAGTCTCGAACGAGGACCTTGAACGGCCTGACTTCCTTAATAAATCTCCACGCTACCGATGCCAGCCTAAAATTTCACTGCCTCCACCACGAAACGGACGCTCCTATGTTTTTTTTGAATGTCGTCGTAAGTCTGCTCAGCTGAAAACTGGCTAGTGATTTAAAGGGTACGTAAAAATTGAAGGGAAAATTGGAGGGAAAATTGGAGATTCGCCTCGGCGAGAGTAAAAATAGAGAGTACTATGATTTATGTATATTTTCTTTCGCGCAGTATGAAAGAGCACGAACAGTTCTTGATTTCTGGTAAGAAAATCTTCATCTATTGACATTGCCCCTTTCGCAGAGAGATTTTACTTTACTACTAGAAAATCTCATTTTACTTAGAGAAATATCCCTTAAAAAGAAAACAAGAGAAAATCTAGCTTCATTCAAAAACTATGCTACTGTACACTGTACATTGAACTACACGACTGGTGATCGATGGTAGATCGGATAGAGAATGACGATAGAAAAGTGAAAACCAGTTCTACTTTCGTGCCAATTTTTCCTTGCAAAGAAACCTAGCAAAGAATAAACCTAATAACGCAAACAGAACGGAGAATATGTACATACAAATATAAATATATGTACATACAAATATAAAGTAATAAGTAAAATAAGAACTTTCTATGTCTTCAAAAAATTAAAATGTATAATATAAGTGAATAATAAAAGACTGTGGTTTTATGATTTGAACGTCCTTTTATAATGAAAAAATAATTTAGATAAAAAAGGGGGAAGAATGAAGATAATAATATAGTATGATTCTCGCTGTGCATCTTTTGACTGAAAGAGAAGAAACGCCATCGAATTCTTCGTCGGTTAATTATAGTTTCAAGGTTTGTTACAAAAACAGAAAATGCCTTGACAGGAATGTCTACCGGTTTTCGTGGAACACCATAAATGTACAAAGCATCATGTGCGACCTACAATTGGTTGATCACGAAGAAATGCCTCACGCGTTCAATAAGACCTCGTTGCATTTGTAAACCAAATACCATTGCCTACTTTTGCATATAAAAACGTAGTGAGATATAGAATTTATAACTCTGCCATTTGATGCTTTGAACTTTCATTGAATACACTGAATGATCAGTAGAATCTAGGTCAACGTGTTCCACGATCTTCAGACAAATAAGTAAACCAATTTTAATATCGTAGCCTAAAATATATATTTTAATTAATTCATTATTCGTGATAATAATTTTCATAACATCTTATAATAATTCCTGGAATTATTTTGTAGGATTGTGGAATACCACAAAATACTATTTCTCACGGTAATTTTGAACAGTGCCATATATTTTACTTTTGTACTGTCACATTTAATTGAAACAAAGATAGAATTGAAACGGCAATTGCTTTTTTTATTTTGTTAGAAACTGAAAACAAAAATTAGTATTAGAATAACGGGAAATATGTTCTAGACATAGAAAGTTGGGTAAAGTTTTACATAAAAGGCTCACCTTCGTTAAACTCGCGCACGTCCTCCAAGATCCCGTATCGTTCTCATAATTTCCCTCTTGATGCAGAAACAGGGTAGAGTACTCTTCATGTGCGTGCGTTCTCCTGCCTACAGGAAATAGAAATCCAATACGGTCACGGTAGTCTCGAACGAGAGAACAACTTCAGTATTTCACCTTATCCTGCGAATTAAAACACATCAGGTTTAGAAGAATAAGAAGGTCGATCATGACGTCTCTTAATTAAAATATACCGCTTTTCTTCTTTTTAATCAGAATACATGTTCTATTTTGTGATGCAAATGATTTAGACTAAAGAGGCTTTGGACTAAAAGCAATTAAGAAAGAGAAAAGGCAGTATTTTCATTCTAATGGCAAAATGAGAACAATAGACTCGTGTCATATAAAGAATAAAATCGTAACATTTGAACGAAAACCTTTAACAAAAGAGAAATTCTTTTTTTTAACAATTAAGAATCTCATTTCACATAATAATAATTAAATTAATTTAATTAATTTTGGAAATCAAAAAAACATGTAAAAGTAATTTAACGTGATTTCTTCTTTTCACATAATCGTCATTCGAGATACTAAGAGGGATATACAATACCCAAAATAGACTTATGTAACAAACTAAAAATTCAAACTATTACGAATCTTTTATTCCTAATTCTAAATTATGATTTATATTTATAATCAACTAGCTACGTAATCGTTCCTACGTATCGATATAATATAACTAAAAGACGGAACGATACACGTGTATCTTGAAGAAGAGTAATTAGTTACGCGCAGCAAATTGAAGAGAATGCGGATTCATAAATTCAGTCGCGTCATATTGTCTGCTTCATTATCGCCAGAATTTTAATTGCAACTTCAAACAAGCGGAGAACAATCGACGAGATACGCCTATTTATACCACTGTAGAAGCACCGCGTTAATAAACAATTCATTGTATATTGGCCGACGCGAAATTAATTCATGATGACCCAAATGATCGTTTGTTTTTTTCTGTTATTATTTCGTCTGAGGACTTGATTAGTGAATTCACGTGAACGACTCTGTGGCTCGCAAACGTATAATTTGAAACAGATCAAAGACATTTCCAATTGCATGCACGATGATTGTGATAAAGCTAATTAGAAGGAAAAGTGAAACAGAAGCTATATAATCAAAATTCAAAATAGAAGACTCATGGAAGAAATAGAAAATTTTAGACATGAAATAATGTAATAATATTTTTTAATAAAAAGTGAGACGGTGATATACTAATGTTTTTAATACGTTCAATAATATGCAATAATATTGAACTGCAAGATAATTCGTCGATTCTGGTTATCCGTTTAATTGCATGTCTCTCATTCCTGCATTGAATGCTTAAGTATTTTCTGTTTATCCTGTTTATCTATTGGAGCACTGTCAAAATTTTGCTAATTGAAAGATTTGCTCGTGTTTCAGTGTCCCAAGTCGAATTAACCACTCATGCGTAATGATTCCATTAATTATTTATCTTCCTAAATCATTTTCACAAACGTTAATGAAGCAATATCTCGACTCAGAATTGGCCACGTCAATCCGCATCCACATCTCTTGAGCAAGATAGACTTGCAATTGCAAATTGCTACAATTGCAACGCATTTGTGTTGTTGCATAAATCTACAGGACAAAATATCATTGTCAAAAAGAAGATTCAGAAATTAGTGAAAGCATTTCATCTCCGTTTCAAAATCCACCTATAAAAAGGAATCTTATTTATTTCATTTCATTATCTGGCAAGTCATTTTCTAGCCGATGCATGCGTGTGAGTTACATGCGGTCGCGCTAATTAAAACCCGTTTGTTTTTACGCTTACGGTGACAGACGGTTGGACCGCGTTGCGGAAAGTTTAAATTGTAGATAAATCCGTGGAAAGAAACGTGCCGAATGGAAAAAGTAATATAATGCCTGCGGAATGAAGGTGTAGCAGAGTCTGGCAGAACGCACATGCATTGCTCCGTGGTCCATAACTGAAACCAGACTACACAGCAACTAGAAACAGGTAGATACGTTAGCTGAACGTGCCTCTTTCTCTATCGAAAGAGGATCTCCTTCAGTTTTCTTCCGCGGTTGGATGAATGAAAGAAAAAGAAATCCTAAATCTCACCGTTCGCAGTATCTAATAATAGCGGCGCGTTTCTCTTTCTAGCTAGCGGGTCGACGTTTCAAGAATCGATATTAACGTTCTTAATGTGCGTGCAAAATATGTACACATATACATATATCAATATGACATTGAAACAGAATCACAGTTAAAGTCTTGTTTTAGATTAGTTTAGAATGTGTGAATTTGTGGCTCCAAATAAGAATATTTAAATTATTCCTTGATTTGAAATGAACAGTCGAGACGAATAATATACAATGTTACTTCTAAGTTTATGTATCCTGATATTGCTTTCCTAAAGTTCCTTCGACGCGACGTTAAGCACACGCCAATTTAGGCATCCATTTCTATTAGATATCCGCTTGAAGCCAGATTAATTAAATTCAATTCGAGTAACTTGTGTATGAACAGAAATTCGTGGGACCAAGGATAAACCAACCTGAAGGATAAACATAAAATGAATATATGTTAATAAAAATATAGTGATAATATTTGTAAATATATTTTTCCCTTCAAATAGACTATATACCTAAAATGTAAGTTAAAATATAAGTGTTCTCGTATACAAATCGTAATGTGTATACGGTATTGTAGTGCAACTCCATGCGCATCTTGCGTCGCGGTAAATTAATCTGGTTAGAATAAAAGTCGTCAGCGATGCGTTACAAATAGAACATTTCTTTCAATTTACATCGGCCGCGGGTTGCTTTGCTAATTATTAACCAAGAGATTCTCTCAATTGTGCGCTGGGACGTTGACCTATCTGTTTGCAAATGTCCCGACAGTGAAAACTAGAGTTTATCGGATACGGAGAGTAAGAGATCGATTGAACAATAAGAGTACGTACGTATGTATAACGTTGCTATTCGTGTGCGAGTCTAGACAGCCGGCCGTGCCATTTTATGGTCGCCTTATGCCAAAATCCTATTCCGAGAATATAACCGCATGGACACCGCGTACACGCCCATTTATGACTTACATAAAATTTATTCCATTGCGTTTATGTCTCGCGTGGATTATTTCCCTGTTTCGGCAATAATTTTGAAAATTGAAGAAAAATCGTACTGTTACAAATATTGCTCAGTTGTACTGGTAATAGTAATCCATCCTAAACTATATGTACTGTAGATTTATTCATTGTTCTTGTTACATAGTTAATATAGTTCTATTATATACATATAATCTGTTACACATAACATAGTATTTTTCCAGTGTATTTTCTTACCGTTTATCTCTTAAATTTCATCCGTCACTGTTAAGTGCATATCCAAATACAGTGGCAACATTGGTGGAAATTTATTAATACAACTGCGTATTTCAGCAACCGCGTCCGTCAACCTTGCTTCGTTTATTTGCTATATTCGGCTATTTTTAACGTTCGTTACACCACTCTCGTTTCGTGCATAACTCAACAACGCAGCTTTCGTTGGTTAATCGTGGAAATTGGAAAAAAAACCGTAAAGAAGTGAAATCAATATAATGATTGAAATAAGTATATAATATATAATAGTATAAAAATAAATATAAAATAAAATTTATATGAAACTTTATACATAATAAAAATAACGTTCAGATAGTCTAAACAAGTATTATATGTACCCGTTCATATGTACATTTTTTATGTATGATGGAGGGACGAGCTAATAGTTTAGCAGAGACAGGTTATTTAATTGCAATTATAAAATAAGAATAACATAATGGAAAAGTAATAAATTTGTTTAATGATAAACAGTTGAAACGTAAACACGATGAATAATGCTTCGAATATTTCATTTTAGTTGTTGTTTAACCACAATATTTGGAAATACATCAGGTAGATTTTCAGGATTTCATGGTCCTTCGTTTATTATCTTATGAGCACATTCAAAGGGACATAGCAGGTAAAGTGTTTTTGTGTACCACGAATGATTATAACAATACACGAAGTCAAAGAGGCACTCGTAAACGCCACCAATTCTTTCAATATTTTTCCTATGATTATATTTTACAAATAAAAATATACAAAAAGTAATTATTCGTCTTGTTAGAAGCAGTTTGTTATTAAATTGTAGATGTTTATGGAATTTGATATTCTTATGAATGTAATTAAATAAATAGCGTGGAATCTCGTAAACATTATTATTAATTTAACAGTGAAATTCTTGCTAGAAAGGTTATCTGTTGCAAACGAAAGACTAACGTTCGAAACTTAAATGTTTCTTTAATAATTCTATGCAAAACATAGTACACTTACACTGTTTCAAATAAACAATATAATTGTATATTATACTGTTTGAATCTATTATTTACACTGCGACAAATATAAAAAAATTAAATGTTTAAAAAATGAAAGTTATAGATGAAAGTAACATAGAGTTAGCCTATTTTATTATTGCAAGTTCTATTAAAAATTGTAAGCCATTTCGTTATAAATTTGTATACACCAACGTTTCAATAAAGATCATCTAGAAGAACTTACTTTATAGACGCAGTTTGTAGTCTGGAGATTTTTCACCGACCTATGTTACAGCAGATCATCTTCTGTCTTGGATTGCAATAGTAAATGTTCTTCCTTTCACACGCGTTGCTACTTATCAGCTATTACACGGCGAAAACACAATAATTCTTCTCACACATAAATTCCTTGCGACTGTGCGAAAGAAAAATTCGTGGATAAAAATAATACTGGTAAGAGGACGAGAGAGGTATACAGAAGACCTGCCTCCTACCGTTGTCGTTCGAAAACTCATGGTGCGAGCTTGATACGATCGTGTGCTTCTTCCCCCACTCCGATGGAGTTAATCGTGGTGGAGAAACCCCTTGTGTTGTTCGTATTTCGAACCTGACTCTTCGTGTATACACGAATACACATGTACGCAAGAATATACACTATCGTTCAAAAGTTGAATATACCTATTAATAATGAAGGATTTCTCAATTTCAAACGTGATTGATGTTTTTGTTTTGTACGTGCATTTATTTTATGTTTGTGTGTTATATTTAAAGTTACAGTAGAAGAATGTTAACACACGTTGTAACATCATATGGTACCTATCTAAAATAATTTTACACTTATATCGTTACAACTTCATTATTCTAAATCTATTTGTAACTTGCAAATAAAGTACTACAAATACCTTTGCAAATACTTTATAAATATTGAAGAACATTTTCTACTGCATTTAATAATGTCTGACAGTAATGTCTAATTACATTAGCAAAAAGTTGTTTTACTATAACCGCTTTCTTAAGATGTTCTGTTTTTCTGTATTTTTCGGATCTTTCAAAAACAAAAGTTTCGTATCAGACAATTCCAAGCAGACCTTGCATCCTGAAACTTTTGACGGTTAGTGTATGTAGGTACATACACAGACTCAAACGGAACGTAGTCATTAGATATTCATGAACCGTGTATGTACGACACAGAGCAGGTGCTCCAAGTTTTTCTATAAAAAATTCGTCTTTTTTTCACTGCAAATAAATACGACCGTCACAAACGTATTACTACGCAAGTTCAATTAAATGCAAAGTAATTGCATATGCAAAACTATTGTAAAATCATGGTTACCTGGAGCAATATACGTAATCGATATAGAGATATCGATTTATATATAAGAATCGCTTTTGGGTAGGACTATCTTAGGAATTTATCCCTAGAAATATCTTTATTTCAAAATACTCAATTTTACTCGTTGCTTATTTCAAAATTTTAACGTTCCTTTATTATTTTCATCATTTTCAGAAATTCTGTATAAAAACCTCCGGTATAGATTTTAGCTTCGATTATAACTTATATTGATTTTATGATCTATGTAGTAACACGTTAAAGAAACGACCTGCAGATATCGTTAAAGATCACTCGAGAGTACGCTACGTGAAATTATCAAAAAATTCGTGACGGTTATTGCCGTGCCAGCAAGGAGTGTAGATTATATGATAGGACGTATACGTACAGTATTACATTACATGAATATCAGTATACATACGTGCACGGTAACTATGCAACTGTCCACTTATCTACATAATATGATCCGCGTAATCGCGACTTCATTTTTCTGGAAATATCAGATTGACTTCAGACAGCTTTTAATATAACTTTTGCAATTTAAAAAAAGAAAAACTGTAAATTCTTTCAATCAAGCTTGATTTGTAAATAACGTAGCCTACACTTTTTTCTTAAATACGTACACTCCAAAAGATATTTTCAGATGTTTTCAATTTTGTAGTCTACTGTATCAACATATACTTGCTTGAAATGATTTTCGGAATGATACGTAACTTTTCACGTCCCTTCGTACTTGGTTTCCTTTTGCAATGAAAAGGATCTTTATACTGCTCCCCCTTTCTTTTGGGCGCCCTTCGATACACGTGATTTGTTCAACACACTTCCATGAATAAGTAACGTGACAGACGAGGAGACTATATTAGAATAGGAGGCGGGACCTTAGGGCGCCTCACGCAAACACTGTCTCACTCGTAAGTACATACATACACGTGTTTCCTTGCAGTATTAAAGCCTTCGTTATCTAGTGGGTTTACAGATCGTTCCATATTCTAATTACATACATGAATGCATATAAAGAAATACTCGATCATTCTTCGTAATAATAATATCCAATCACACTTAAAACATAAGAACAATGTATAAGATTGTTACTTTCTAAAACTAGGACTAAAAGTTTGCGCACTTAAGTTTCTCTAATATAAATATTAGATACACATTAATCACAACTGCAGTATTTGAAAAACATTTTAAAAATACCCACGATTCCAAAACAGGATGCGCTGAAAAATTGACACTTTAAACTACCTTCCGGTTTCCAGGATTATGCAATGCGCGTACAGGAAACTATTTAATATTCCTCCAAGTCATAAGCACGTATATTTGGTTTGTAAAATACGTGACAGAACTTACGTACCCATGTCTCATAAATTATCATCGATGTGTGACGTTTCTTAATTTATGGATCCTTGTAATAAAAATATTTCACAATCAAAACACACACGCCAAAGAATTGTAATAAAAAGGAACGTCTTTCCATGCTGTTTGCATTTGTCTTAAAATACGACAAAATACTTTATATGATTAAATTTTGTATAACATCGATAATTTAAATGAATTTCAGTTTTTTTATGCAAAGTTCTATGTCGATCACGGATAGTGACGAATAAACAGTTTACTTTCAGTTAGTTTGGTTTCGCAATTTCTTCAAACATTTCTGGTTTAATGTAAAAATGATACATTCTTTCGAATTGGACGTCGTCGCAGTCGATTCCGTTCTAGTGGCGCTCTAGTCGCGTTAGAGTGAGTAATATCCGGCCACGTTAAAATAGTTTGTTTGGTTAAAATATTGGCCGGGTTTTCCTCTCGACTGATTGAACAGTGCGCCTTTAAAATTTTTTTCTCGCAAAACTTAAATGCAAATAAACTACAAAAGATAGACGAACTAACGAAGAATGAACTACTGGTCGATTTGTTTGCTGTTTGTCTCGCTGTTTGGCACGATATTACGTACTGGCGGTGTCGAGCTGTCGTTCGAACTACCTGACAATGCGAAACAGTGTTTCTATCAGGAAATCGAGATGAATGAAACAGCAATGCTCGAATTCCAGGTATACAAATTACGTATCTTCCAATGGGATAGCTCTTTCGTTGATGTGCAGTTATTAAAATGAAATTTCCACGTAATACCTATAACTTGTCCCGACGCAGTAGTGTCAGTCATTTGTCATTGAAGATTAAAATCTGACACGTCCTCTTGAGGGATTTTTTTTTTTTTATAAAACGCAAAATGACATAATATCAATCGAAAAAAATTTCTAGGTCGTGACCGGTGGACAATACGACGTCGATGTATTTCTAGAAGCACCAAATAAAGAAGTCATTTACAGACAAATAAAAACGCAATTCGATTCGTATCAATTTACAGCATCCATGTCAGGAGCATACAAAGCCTGTTTTAGCAATGAATTCTCAACGTTTTCACACAAGCTGGTTTACATGGATTTCAGGGTGGGTGAGCAATATCCACTTGGGGAGCATGTAACCGTTATGACTCAGGTAATATTATGCATTATATATTGTACTATTCTAAAAGTAGAGATATATGTTATATAAGTATTTCTTTTTTAGATGGAGTCCTCGGCTCAGGAGATACACAAGAACTTGAATAATATTTTGGACTATCAAACGCATCATCGATTGAGAGAAGCACAAGGTCGCAAGCGCGCAGAAGATTTGAATACTCGTGTGCTTGTATGGTCCGTTATGGAAACACTGACAATTTTGATCATATCAGTGGGACAGGTGTTTATCTTAAGGACCTTCTTCACAGAGAGGAAACGTTAATACATTCATTAGTGCATCTGCAAATAATACTTTCCTTGTGCGCAATAAAGTAACTAATCTGTCGGATCAATGTGGAACAATACCATCATATTTAATGTTTCACAACTTTTACCAATTATGGTGCCATGGTAATTTTGGCCAGTTGTTTGTTACGTCCATATTTGTTTTGGACTCAAAAATACAAGAATCTAGACAGATAGAGTAATTTAGCAACAGAAACACGTGGTTTCCCTGAGTATGAGAATGTTGTGTATGCGCGTATTCATGAGTGTATAATTTGAATTAAATTATATAAAAACCTAGGGTATTTTTATATGAAACCTAGGGCAAATATTTGCTCTATTACGAGCAATAATGAGAAATGTAAAATTGGGCAGTTTCTTCTAATGATGAATTCTTAAGTTTAATAGTACTTTGTTATTGACAGTGTAACATCGTCGTAAGAAACACATTTTTCTTACTGTGAGTGTGAAATAATAAACTAGACAATTTGCGCGTATGAGCGTGTTACTTTCTACAATTTTCCCATCTTGCTAAGGATGTAATTAATGTAATTTGTTACGCTTGTACTTAATGTATTAATTGACAAATAAAGAAAATCTCAAATTTGCATTTTGTACAGAGAGATACACGTGTGTGACAACTTTAAGCACTTTTAGAGATGAAATAAATTCTTTTTCTTTTTACACACACACATATATATATAGCTCTCTCTCTCTCTCTAATTTCAATTATGTATACTTTTTTGTTTTATATGATATTAGTTTAAAATTAAATCTTTATAATTAATCCTGTTTCTTTTCTAAATATAGTTCATAAAAATATGATTTTAACATTTAAAAATAACATTTAAAAATAAAAAATAATTATATTTATATATATGCCATTTCATACAGAAAATATAATTGATGACATGTGCTATTAAAGTATGTAAAGTATGTATTTTTTTACACACATCATAATATCAATAATAATCGATTTAAATCCCGTTTTACGGAAATAGACAATATGTGTATACCCTTAAGACAGCCGGTGCTACAACTTTATTGTTACAGTCACTTGAACATGCTGGAACCACACGAAGAAAGAGTAACAGCTGTTATAACTTGTTAACCAAAAAGGTAAATAAATTTCAGTAAAGCTGTAAAAATTGTATACTATGGAGGTAAGTTTTTATATTCTCTTTAATATGATTCATACAATTATAATTGATGTTATATTTGATTTAGGAACAAGATATTCCTATCGATATTAATACTGGAAAATTATTGGAATGGTTAATCAACAGAAGACATTGTACTAAGGATTGGCACGTAAACGTTTTAATTATCAGAGAAAAAATTAACAATGCAATACAAGACATGCCTGTTCATGAAGGAATTGCAAAATTATTATCTGGTTCATGTATGCCACAAATATTCGACATTTTAATATGTCTATATTTAATATTCTTTGATATTTCTTATTTAATTTCTATTTTTTTTCTAGATATAAATTATTTTCATTGTTTGAAAATAGTAGAAATATTGAAAGAAACTGAAGCTGATACGAAAAATGTATTTGGCAGATATGGCTCTCAAAGAATGAAGGATTGGCAAGAAATATTAAGGTTATACGAAAAGGATAATGTATATCTTGCAGAAGTTTCTCAAATGCTTATAAGAAACGTTAACTATGAAATTCCAAGTACTAAGAAGCAAATTCAAAAATTGGAACAAATTCAAGCTGTAAGTATTTATTTTGTGTATATTTTATATATTATTACGCTTTAATATTATATATACACTATTACACTTTAATGTAATACATTTTTACTAGGATTTAGAGAAGAAAGAGGCAGATTATAAAAAGTCAGAAAATGCAGCTAGGTCAGAATTTAATTCACTTTGTAAGCAGTTAGGTATACCAGGAGAGCAAATTAAGCAGGAATTAGCTGAAAAAGTAAAAGAACTTCCAGAAATTTATGAGAAGATAGCTAAAAAGACAAAATCATTAGAAAAAGCTGTAGAATTTTATTGTGGTTTTGTTAATTATACTCTTGGTAGAGAACATGATGGTGGTTGTGTTCCTGTGGTGAAATACGTAATTGGTATATTGAATTTATAAAAAGATTTTTTTCAGAGTATCATTCACGTATCGAATTAAATATTATAAATTGATTAGATAATGGAAACACTACTACATATGAATGGGTTTATGGAGAAGCTCCATTATTAATTAGCGAACCACCTTTAAACATAAACTTAGATAATGAAGATTTAGAGAAAAAGAAAATTGTGGATGTCGATAATGCTGTATGCGAGCCATTATAAAATATTGCAAATAATTTAACGAATTTTTCTAAATTGTTTTCTTAATTATTTTAGGAAATTGATTTTGGAGAAATTGATATAAATGGCGGTATAAATTTCGACGACGTTAATTTAGAAGTTGAAGGCGAAATTGATTGGGGAGATGGAAATGTAGAAGAAGCTATTGCTGGAGATATTGATTACAATATTTCTTTAGAAGAATCTGGTATAGTAGTGGAAGCATCTGGTCACGAAGGTGGAAATGCTACTGGTACCGAAGCATATACAATTCTTGACAATCCATCTACTAGAAACGATTTTATTAATCAGTTATTTGAGCTAGAAGCATTTCTTAAATTACGATTATATGAGTTTAAAGGAGATGACAATGTAAATTTCTTAAGCTTCAGTCAATTACAAGAATCATCTTCTATTGTACAAAACTCCACGCTGGAAAGTAGTCAGAATATGTTAGATAACGTCCAAGTTATTTTATCTGAAATTTTGAATACTAAAGTTCAGCATTTACATAACATCAAACATTCTGTGAGGTAAACAAAATTGCTGTAATATCATTATCATTTAAAGAAATTACAATATTTATTTCTTTTCACAGATATGTAGATGTTTTAACTTCATCATTAAAACAAAAATTAAATTTAGTTGATAAAATGATAGTTTTACAAAACTCTATGAGAGAAAAACGAGAAAACTTCGCAAAAGAAGTTTCTATTATTCGACCTCTTCTTCAACTTCTTATACAAAGAACAAAAGAATTACAAACAGAGGTAATAATTTTTCATTCGTAAATTTCATATATTAATATATTTTTATTTATTAATTTTTTCATATTACTTACAGATTGAGAAAGATATTTCAAAGAAATATAAAAATAGAATTGTACATTTAACCGGAGGTATAAATATGTTGTAAATAATTAAAATAAAAAGCGTGTGAACTGACTTTTTACTGTAAGATTTTACTGGAAAAGTGCAAAAATGGAGAGTATCATACTATATAAGTAATTTACTATATACTGTACTTTTTGTACATTTTAATAAACACTTGCTAAATTTAATGTGTATTGTCTTGTTACTTTATAATGTTATAGAAAAATTTGTACCTTTTATTATAATAAATGTTACAATATTTACTAAACTACACTTCTTGTCTTTGGCATGAACACAATATTATCAAATTATAAATTAACTCTCAATTCGATTTTATAATTCTATATTGATAATTACATAATCATAAAAAGATTTTGCACCAATCTCCAAGGTGAAGAAGTACATACAGCTTTGGTCGTTGGGCACGGAAAACGTTTTAAACATTCGGCGAATGAACGATCGCATTCGCATAATCGCTGAGCACATGATCCAGATCCTCCCCAGTTTCCATGCTCAACAGCTACAATAGAAAGAAACGTACTATTAAGTGAATGTAAGTTCTTTAAATAAGGATAATGCTTTCTATGTAACTAACCACATATTGGTTTATATCCATGATAACATCTCCAATAATATGGTACAAAATATTCTGAAAATGTAGGGCAATCTGTGGCATCATAACACCAATCATGCATTTTACAACACCTGTAAGAATTATTAAATTATAAGCTATGTTACATTTTTCATTTATGCATAGAAATCTTACCTATCTATCCCATCTATTACATATCCTGAACCCAAAAAACCACAGTAGCATCCATATCCCTTGTAAGCTAAAGGATTACATCCAGTGGCGCATACTACCATATTGTACAAATGTATCACACCTCTTTTGAATCTCTTGTGTGTTAAATTCTGTTCATTATACATTCTAAAACAATGTACATCTTCTAAACAACTCAAAATTATGTTTCTTGTGTAGAATAAAAAATTCTTTATTAAAAAAAACAGTAGTACTATATTAAAGTAAAAATTAATTGCAAAATATAGAAAATGTCAAACTCACGATAGTTCATTATATTTTGTGTGATTGTGTGTAAAGTTAAAAAATGGAGATTGATGTATATAATTATTCCTTTTTTGGTGTTGTATAGATATCGAACTCCACGTTTCATTGTTTCGTTTTATGTGGAGATTTTCTTTTTTCCAATCATCTTTTATGTTAGATAGAAGTTTATCTTCGGATAATTTGTACGTTTCTCTATTTCTAATTAATTTCTGAGTATTTCGAGTATTCCTGGCTATAAAAAGAATCCTTGACAAAAATTGATACAAACAATAGATTCGTAGTAGGATCGAAAAACAAATTTAGAAAGAAAATGTTATATAAATATTTAAGAACATATCAACTCAAGTCCCTTAATGATTGCTCTGCACAAAAACTTCTTAGCATAATTTAAAAATTATCTAAATTATTTAAAGCTAAATAAATAAATAAAATTAAGATAAAAATAAGATAAAAATAAGATCAAAATGAAATAATTTTGAAGACAGCATAATTTTAAAATTATCTTTAAGATAAATTATTCGTTGCACGAAACATACTTATGCTCGACAAATTTGTTTCACTTCCTGTTCACTTCAAGTTAGTTCTCTCTAAAATTATTCTAATTTCTTTAGCAATTTTATGGTTCGTCACAGCCGTTTATATACGATTTCTATGAAATTTATATATGTAAAATATACCCATTAGTTTTAGAAAATTATATATTCTAATAAAATCTGTAATACGAATCACGTATTTCTTTCTGATCCACTTGTTCATTTAAAAGCGCACGAAAATACACACATTTTCAACTATTCCGTTCTTTTCTTTCACGCTTACTGAACCACGATCTCCGGCAACGAGACACACTTCCGTCTACAATACATCTTTCAATTATGCCATTGAAAAACTTACTTGCAAACTGCTAAAATAAACGCAATATTATTTTAGAATTTGTTAGAGATTCAAGAAGAAAGATACAAATGATGAATACTATTTAGCTTGGGAAGTTTAAGAAGAGATATTAGAATAAAATTATTTTATAAGATTTATAAGATGACATGAAATATAGTACAATATTATAGAGTAACATCTTTTGTTATTAATATTATCACATACCACGACTTTCATAAGAAGGCAATGTTACGAGTGTTGTAAGAAAAAATATGATGAAGATCCTTTGATGAGGTATCATCCGTGGCCGATGAGAGCCATGAGAAATCAACACGGCGTTGATCCTTTTGTTACTCATCGAGTATATCTATTCACATACGTATGTATTCAAACGCGAAAATGAACTTTTAATGTCAGCTGCGAATCCTGAACTCATTCAACATGTTACGATCTATGGGTTGTTCCAGTATTGGAAAATCGCAGTGTTTCACGCGTAAGCGCATTATTCGTTATACATTGTCAATCACGAGGGATCCATTCAAACTTGATGAACTACAAAAATGTAAACAAACAACAGTGTCTTCTCGTACTTAGAAATTATCCTTTTCACAGAATCTCGAACGAAGATCGTCGCGTGAAATTCTCTAACATCAAAAATATCTTCAGATCTCATTTAAGATTCATTTCGTCATTCAAAATCGTCAGTTCTTACATTTAAACGTGCAAATCCTTTTGTCAATTCCAAACGCCACTTTTGTAAATATGGAAATATTTTTGCTTTATAAAACAATCGTTCAGACTTTGCTTCACGTTTGTATTCGCACTGTTCTTCAAAGTTGAATTCAAAATCCCGGTTGCTGGCAGAAGACTCAAATGAACACTGTCCAGTCTTACCTCCTGGTCCATTGATTCTCTTTACAGGAAAATCTACTTTTTTCTACCACGGAGCATTTCTCTGACCCGTGATTCACTATTTTGTTGAACCCTGTGATCCCGAGTGTCTCCGTTGCAGATACGAAACACTCGACAAACGGAACTTCGACTGATCCTCTTTATCCAGGAGGAGAGACACGGGACGCTTAGCCGCGCTCTGAGAAACCTACTGTTATACTTTCGACGATTTCTTTGAAGCCGAGTATACCTACTCAACATGCGTTCACCTCTTATTCGCTATCTATTCACCTTTTACTCGGCTTTTATCCATCTTTTATCTATGTCATCGTTCGAGCATTTCCTTTATCACAGACGTCTTCTCGATGGTTAGAGTTTCTGAGAGAATAAACGAGTACATTTCGATTATATTTGACGATCTCGTAACTTGAGTTTACTTATTACTTTTTACTGCAAGAAGTAATTACATGAGTAAGTGAATTTTATTTTTGTTTCAGATCTTTTATTCTTCACTTCTTCATCTTGGAATGTTTATTAATATGGTAATGTAATTTCAAATATATTTTTGTTAAAGAAAATAGGTAACGAAAGCTACATACTTGAACTGAACGTTCTCATTTTTGTAAGATGAGATTTCATTGTAGATATGAGTTAATTTTTAAGTAGTCCAGATCTCTCCCAGGGCAAGGGGTTAAAGAACAAGCGTGAACGACGGTATAGAGATTCTTTCTAATATCTTCAAACTCTCTGTAACTTTAAATAAATGTTCTTTTCGCAATAATTTTTTTACTGATAAAATTTTAATATACATGTATGTAAATGTAATGCAATGACATAATTTTCACTAAAAGTCCAACGTATCGGTCATATCCGAATAGCGAGCTATTGAGAGCAATAAATTTACCCATTGACCGACTGGCCGATATAGTTTGAACTTGCAAAATGGTAGAATCCAGCTGGTTTGTGTTTACTGGTATAGTGAATGGATAAGCTACGTTGGATCTAGCGGTACTTGCTAGATGCAACAGATTCTTGATGCACACGTAACAATTTAAAAAGTATAAAAGAAACAATCGATTACTACTGATAGCAATTATTGCACATATCTAACAATTTAAAAAGTATAAAAGAAACAATTGATTACTACTTATAGCAGCTATGAAACCTCAATCTCTCAAAATAACACTGTGGAATTTTTTGATATTTTTCTATTTCCTTTCATATTAAACGAAGAGAAAGAAATAAGCCTTTCTTCCGGCTTCTCGATCCACTGTGAAGCTTCCAAAATAGTTAAACTGTTTCGAGTAATCGCTATCTAACAAGTTCATCTTCTCATTAATCGTTCAAATTAAATCTTCCTTGATAAAATTTAAAGAAGTAATTACCAAGAAGTCCAGCTACGTTTTCGTTTTGCGATAGTACCTCTAACTACGATTTCAAAGTCGGAAGGAAAACAACCGTGGCAGGAGATTCACCAGCAGGGAATTGCAAGATCACACGCTTGTGCACAGCTGATAAGCGACAAATGGAACAATGGCCCGCCGAAGAATGAACGTCGCGAATGGTTTCACCGGCGTTAAGTATCGTTTGTTGGCATTGCCGCAGATGTTTCCTGAATTACGACAGCCCTCCTGGCATCGATGAATCCGTGAACACGATTTGCAATTATTTTGGCCAAGCGTGACGACACGATTCGAATGTAATTTCTCAATAAGGTGTTGAGCAACGTTACATAAGAATCCTTAAGTTCACGACAATAAAAGATCAATTATCTCCTTCTTTGTGATCGTTAAATTTTTCTTGCCACGCATTGTAAAAGGGAAAGAATTTTTTTTAGAACTACAATTTCGCCTTTTGTACACGCGAAATTGTTTGCTGTAATTTTTTTCCAACTGCAACAACATTTTATTTCATAAAATGACGTTGCTTGCCACTTGGCGTTTGATAGCTCCTCTAGGAAAACTTTATTGGACATCTGTATCCGTGAAACGATTGTTAAAGGTCTACGAACGAGCATCGTGAGAAAGTAGTCTCAGAAGAATGCGAATCACAGAGAGAAACAGAGGTGAATTGGTTCGCACGCTATCCATTCATTTAAAGTTGCACAACCTAAAAAAAATATTTGCCGTTTGTCAGTGAACCAAGCCAATCACCTTATTTGTCACGACGAATGTACATTTCAACACTTCGAAATGACGTATCCATTTCATCAGAGTTTGGAAATTATCATTTGATTAACGCTTTATCTTGACAATCACGTTTCTCCCTGGAAAAATTTTCAGTTCGCTCAGTAACTATGTAAATTAAACGCTAATTATCGTTCTCAAAAGTAGACCGTCTGTGAAACCAAGTGTATCGTAGCGTAATTTTGCCAGGACGTATCAAGGCTTTATTCATTTTACCCTGAATTCAAGACGGATGATTCTAACGCTACGTTATCGTCCAATCAATTGTATACTTTCACCCGACAATGTTATCAAATATAAAACGACAAAAAAGTTCCAGAAGATGCAAGAATTCATTTGCAATTGAGTAAAATTTTCAAGACTGCAAATTTCTAAAAAATTTGTTCGCAGTAATCTAAGGTACAAGTAAATGGATATTAAAATTTATCAACTAATTGCATTATTGTCTCAACAAATTGAAAAGAAACGTTTTTATAAATAATTCGACAATATTAAGATCGGACATTTAAGCTAAACTTACAGCGTGCTAACATAATAATATTCATTGAGAGAAAATAATATATAAATCTTATTCTTGTAACAGCTTACAAAATTTCGAGAACGAATAAAAAGTTTCAAGCGTAATCTGGCAGAGAATCCACTGAAAGGTGTAACTGCGTTTGATCAATTGGCTCGATCGTTTTCAACCGACAAAATTATGCAATTTTCGTGCATTTACTTTCAATGTCGAGGTGGCATTAAGAGCGGGACCCATTAACTTTCGTTCTTTTTCAACGCTTTCTTGTTCCCCGATACAGAGCGATTCTTTTCACTTTGCTGTTACGGGCGTTCTTGGAAAATGTTTTCTGTCCGCCAATACAACGATGGCTTAGACATCTGTTAAAAACAAAATGTAAAAAATGAGCTTCTTAACAACGAATTTCGTAAATGATTGTATCGTTAAAAATGCTGAAATCGCAGCTCTCTGACGTACATACATACATACATACATACATACATACATACATACATACATACATACATATATATATATAGGGTGGCCACTGAAAAACTGATGGGTTTGAAAAGTTCGTATTTGTGAGGAGGAAAATGGTGATCATTTGAGGAATGTTGTTTTTCACGCATAATACTGAAAAAAATCCATTAATTATATCTCCAAATAAAATAATAAAAAATTTAAAAAACATGTGCTTGTAAAAGTTATTTTTGTTTTATATCATTCGGTCTTTCAGTGATCTATATATCTATAGATTATACATACCTCCTTCAACTTGTCCTTTTTGTTAATACTTCTTCATTGATACAAAATCTATCCATGAAAGATAATAGATTTTATTAATTGAGATTAAAATATCTCTTATAGAGAGCTATTGATTAATGGATCAAAAAATATATCATTCCATTTAAAAAAGTGAAAGGGACCTTCGTCTAATCTCTACGCGTTCACCTACAAAAAAAGCTTATTTACTTACAACAGATTGTGAAACCATTTCTCATCTGAGCTCTTTTTTTGTATAACAAATATTTTACGTCTATAATTTTCCACTTATATACTGAAATTGGTCATCCCGTATAAACGTTTCGATGAAATATTACTAGAATTAAGTATTTTAATTACTATAATTAAGTATTTTAATTATTATAATTAAGTATGAATATTACACAATTTCATCTTTCAAAGGACTATAGTCAACGCATACCTCGAAAATATCTTTAACAAGAAAGTTTCGATCATTCCATTTGTTTATACCGTTCGTTACAATTCAAATTTAAATAATAGCTCTGAAGTTGTTCACTTGTTGTTTCTTCTTTATTTACGTGCTTGCTTCTCTGTTCCAAGATGGGATATTTCCTGTTTTTTTTTACATCGTTATAGGTTGTAAAGAAGTATTTTAAAGTTCAGAGGATGTGAAATATTTTGAAAGCATGTGAACAATACGTACTCGTGGAACACATGGGATCTTGTTATCGAAAGAGATACATTGTTCGCATATGTACGTTACTTTTTAATTAGATTTCACTCCGTAATCAAATCTTATACATCTGGACCCATTGAAAAGTGCGATAGTTTCAAGCGCAAAATTGAAAAGAAAAAAGTAAATAAATTTATTAAAAAGATCTACCATCGAAATTTAATTTACATCTTCTATCTTCTTCATAGAACACTCGTATGAAAACTTTGTTACACGTGTTCCTTTTTCTTACTTTTTCGAGAATCGCTTATTCTTTGTTTTAAGATAGAAAAGAAAAATTGCCGAAATGGGACAAGTTTTAAAGCTCCGAGTTTGTAACGTCTTTTCCCATTAAAAAGTAAAACTCTCGCTTTCTCTCTCTCTCTTTTTCTACACGCCATCTGTCCTCGCAAATGGGAAACAAAAAGAAAATAGTAAAAAACTCCGCACTTCGAACAATTTTTAATTTATTGTAAGACTGAAGGGTTCTTATACGTACAATCATATATGTAGTTACAATGTATGAGGATATTTCTTTTTCGTGTTCTTTATTTTCTATATTTTTTGTTTGATTTTGATGTAATGATTTATATACTTTTATATATTCTGTTGTATATTTATATTTATATACTTATATATATTCTGATTTGTATGTCTTTATATACTTATATATATTCGTTTAATCATTAGACTTTTAAAATAATCATTAAAATTTTATCTTACAAAGTAAAACGGATGCTTTTAAAATTTTGAATTTGAAATTCATATGACAATGATCCAGCAGGGGGCGAAATGAGAGTCATAAAAATTTAAGATCAAAATAAATAAGTTAAGAAGATGCATTAAAAATGTGGAGTGTCACTCATTTCTTATTCAAAATGTCTCATTTAAAGTCACAAAATTTGCACAAGATGAACTGCAAAATTAACAATCGTTATTAATATCATCGAACGATAATATAGTGTTGAACAAGGATAAGACAATTGTTTCAAAATAATTGAAAATTACTGAGCAAACATGTTAAACGTATGTACTTAACTATGAAATTCCATGAAGTTAACTGAAGGAAAATAACTGAGATTTTAAAGTAAATATATATTAGTTTTTGATAATATCTTAATATAAAAATACTATAACCTAACCCTTTATTGCTTTATGCAACATTATTTTAAAATAATAGCGCATAATACGTATCATAAAAAGCAATGCAAAATGCCATGAAAATTTTATACCTATATTATAAATTAAAATACATTTTACAGCATTACTATGACGCGTAAATGTGTGTTGTGCAAGGAAACCAATTACAGAAACACTTACAGCTTTTTCTCAGCACCAAAAGATCCAGAAACGCGTAAAAAATGGCAAAATGCCATAGCTATTGAGAATTATGTTGTTACTGACGACACGTATGTTTGTAGTAAACATTTCCACAAAGACGATATCATTACACATTGGGTTAGTGGAGTACCGCCACATGTAATAACTGTAAGTTAAAATAGCTTTGAAATTGTTATATTACATAAATATCATCACATCGTGTAATTTTAACATGTTGTAGATAAAATATAAGAAATGCAGATTGAGACCAGGAGCTGTACCTGGAAAGAGTTATCACCTTCAAGAAAATGCACAAACTCAAGAAAATTCCAGTGATTTTGATAATAATATAAGTAAATTTGATAAAATAAGTACAGTAATAAAGAAAGAAACAAATTTCCTCATACCTAGAACTGAAGAGAAGTCACAACTAAATAATGATGAAAATCATAAAGCTACATATTTGAATTATCAGTCTTATCGTAATGTTAATGATTATGTACATAATTCGAAACAAAACTTTTCAAATAAAATGGAATTACAAGAAAATGTTTCAAACGTAAATGGATCTACATTTAAAGAATCTCCAAAGCAAAATTTAAACCAAGTAAAACAGAATAAATCAATGATTTTTATGGAAAACAGTATTAATAGGCAAGAAGGTGGTATTGATATAAAGGAAGAACGAATGGAAGATATAAACTCTGAAGACAAAATGGAAGAACAAAGTCAAATATCCAAAGAGGATTCTTGTCCTAATATATCCAAGAAAGTTTCACTCGCAAGTTTTCAGTCATCCTTTAAAGATTATATTTCCGAAGAACATGAAACAATGATATGGAAAGCAATGAAGAAAAGAAAACTAGCAGATGATAATTTTGAAGCAACAAAGAATGTATATATTGAGAATCAAATAATATACAACTTAAACTATGATCAATTGGATAAATATTATCCTATGTGTAATGAAAATGACGAAAATGACGAAAATGAAATGTTGTTTGAAGATTTGCTCGAAGTATGTACAGAAGTATTATTACCACGTGGTTGGTCTTGTTTAGTAACGTCAAAAGGCCACACAACGACAATAGTATATTTATGTATGGGAATGACAAAAAGTGGAATGCCTTTCACAGAAAAACAAGTGTTTATAAAAAGTGATATGATGTTGCATTGTGCTGTTGTAAATAAAGAAATTAATCCACTTATTTACAATCTTATAAGAACAGGAAAACATTTACAAGTACAAAATTTATTAGATATAGAAGAACTTATTGATGAATTTGATCGAAGGACTATTTGTCAAGGTATTTATATATATACGTATATACATATATTTTACTTATATCTTTTATTCTTTGCTTTATGTTATTAAGAAATAAATGTTTTTTTTCCTAATTAGGTATGTACAATACTGAAAAGTTCCAAAACATTAATCGTGTCATAGTTGCTTATAAAGATGGTATAAAATGGAGACACATTTTATGTCCATTAATAGTGAATACTGATTCACTAAGATGTACAAAATGCATTTCCCTATCTTATACATTACAGCATAAATCAAAAAAACTTGTATTTCTTCGCAATCCTTCAATATTTACGAAACAGCAGCAGATGTACTCAGTACGCCAAAAATATAAACAAACAATAAATACAAACAAACAACATATTGAACATGAATCTATAAATATATTCAAATAACAATTCGAAATAAAATTTTTTAAACAGTATAATTTCTAATTTCGTTTTTTTATCTTAATTACTTGAATATATTAATAATAAAGGGTATATTAATTATTTTGGGAAAGCAAAAATTATTTAAAAAAAAAATGTTCTTTAATTTGTATAATTTGCATATTTTTGCTTTATCTTTCAATATGAACATCATTTTATAAACTCTATTATTCATTAATTAATATTAGACGACTTTTTTTTTATCTACGAAATTTATGTTTACGTCCTCTGTCTTTCGATTTGTGCTCCTGAAACAATTTACAAAACAATTTATAAAAGTTACTATATTTATATAACGAATTAAGATTAAAAAATAGTGTTAATTTTTTTTACCGTGGACCATTCTATTTTTAGTTGTTCTAACATTTTTGGCGTTAAAAGACCTCTAGATACCAACGACTGGCTTAATTTATCTTTTCGATATTTACCTGTAGTATGTATGTAATGTGATTATATAAAATTACAAGAAATAAGCAAAATTTTTAATATTTAATAAACTATCATTTATTTCGGTACCTTCATTGAACTTATCGTCATATCGTGTTTCATTAGATATCTCAAGATCTGTGTAATAAAATAAAATATTATTTACTTTATTTTTAATTTTATAAACAATAAATAACATACTTGCATACCTTCTTTCGGTTGCGTATTCGGTTTCTTAAATAATTTTGCAATTTTTTCAATTCCTTCTTCAATAATTTTGTCTAATTCCTCTTGTAATTTTCTAACTGCATCTGCATCAGGAAATAAATCTGGCATTCGATAACTGCAAATAATACAATTTAATACATTGTACATATATAAAAAAAAATTTTGTCTTATATTTTTGACTTATTTTTTCATAGAGAATCATCTCTTTGCTAATTATATTGTAATTATTGTACATTAATTGTATATTGATTAAAATTGTATAATTATTTACCTTAACCACAAATAGACGTCTAATACATCAAATAAGCTTTCTAAGTGTAAAAGCTGAGTAATATTCAATGGCGTTTTAGGAGGCCAATTAATTTGTTCGCGTAACCATAAAATAGTTGCCGGCTCATTTTTACTACATTGTCGAGCATACTGCACAAAAATTAAGTAAAAATGTGAAAAAATAAATAAAAATATTTTAAGAGAGTTTTAAACTCTTATTAATATCTTAATTTACCCTTAAAAGCATACTGCATGACAAAGGTATTTTTCTATTGATTGGTGCACAACAAAATACATATCGTGTACGAAGAGATAAAGGTATATGTTGTATTGTATCAGCAAGAAATTTAAAATCATCCAAATTGCAAATGAAGTATAAAGTATGATCAAGTTCGCATAATGCAATAAAGATATTCTGAAAAGAAAAAAAAAAAGAAAGAAGTGTATTAAGATCACAATAAATCATAAATATATCATATTTAAACATTACAATGAGATTTGATAACGGTGCATTTGGTAAATAATAGGCATATAATTCTATTTGGTCTGCCGTTGGATGAAGTCCAGCTCGGTGAATTTCTTCTGGGGTTTGCTGCAGTAAATTTTTTAATAAAGAAAGATCTTCAGGTTTAAAAGTTGTTACAAATCCCTAAAACATGAGAGATCAGTAATATTAGACCTCAAATGTCAATAATTTTAAACCTCATTATCAGCTTTCATACTTTCGACCACTGTGTTCCATAACGACCAGCGCGACCTGCTATTTGTAATGCAGACGATACAGAAATTGTGTCAATTTCTACTTCTCCTTTTTCATTGACAGTTGGTTGAGTAATTGAATAAAATATAATTCTTCGAATATGCCTGAAAAAATATTAACTCTGTGATTTATTTTTGTTATACAGTATGAAAGAATTGAAATTTGTAATTATAATCTTACAAGTTAAGACCCATTCCTATTGCATTAGTAGCTACTAATACTTTGCAAGGATCATTAGGATCATTAAATCTTGCAGCTTGTGCTAATTTTGTACCTGGTGGTAAACTACCATATATTACAGCTACTTTATGTCCCATTTTTTCAATAACATTTGATACTAAAAATATATCATTTCTACTAAAACAAACTATACAATCTCCTGGTTGAATATTTTTTAAGGAACAGAGTGCCGACTCCTCTATTTCAAGCGAAGTCAATCGTTTATATTCTTTTATTTCTACCGATTCTCCTGTTGTTAAACAAATGGACTGTACCTATATTACCATAAAGACATTAAATAGTTTTAAAAATTTCCAATATTTCAATATATAATTTATTAAGTTATAGAACATGCCATAGGAATAGCAGCAAATTCACCACACAAATGTATTTCATCTGCTGCTAGTCCAAGAAGAGCCCTTGTCCATGCCCATCCTCTATTTGGATCACGTATTAATTGAATTTCATCGATTATTCCTACTTCATCTGTAATGATTATTAAAATAGTTAAATTATTATTTTTATTGAAATTAGTTTTAATAAAATTATATAAATAAATAAATGTATAATAAAAGGATAATAATACTCCTTCAAATTGTAGATCATAAATTAAATTTGCTTACAAACATTTTGTATGTTTGCCATTTCTACAGAACATGATGTATGATTTGCAGGGGATGCTGCATTCTTTGCGTATCTGTGTTCTTCTCCTGTTATTAGATCACATGGAGTGCCCTAAATTTATTTATGTTTAATAGAATAAAAATAATAAATAACATCATCTTTGGTACTAACCATAGAATTACACTTGTTAAAAACTTCACTAGCTAATAACTTCAAAGGTCCACAGTAAACACCACTGTTTGCTGTCATAAATCTTTTTAACGCATGATACGTTTTGCCACTATTTGTAGGTCCAGCATGAAATATAATTTTTCTTTTCTTGGATCTCGCTATGGGATACCTACAAACAACAGAAATTAAAACAAATAATTTTT
Organism: Melipona beecheii; assembly: GCA_032399605.1. Lineage (NCBI taxonomy): Eukaryota > Metazoa > Arthropoda > Insecta > Hymenoptera > Apidae > Melipona > Melipona beecheii. Next base: position 3,346,262 of record JAUCMO010000447.1, read on the forward strand.
TTCTTATGTACAAAGTTGTTTAAGTCATAGTAATTTATATTAAATACTACCAATAAGGTGGATTTCTTAAGTCACTGATTTTTCTCAGCTCATCTAAACAGTCAATATGTGGATACATTTGTTTGGCATGTCTTAAAAAATATGGAAATATATCTGTAATATTTCCACCCCCTTTTATAATATCACTTATAATAATATGAAGATCTGTAGGTAACTGTTCAGATTCTATACAATGACTTCGAAAATTTGACATTGCTGAGGTGAAGATTACATCTATAAATAATTAGGTGATTGAAACAATTACAAAACTAACACTCCAATACACAAAACACAAGAATAAAAGAATTACCATGTAATCCATATTTTGTACTTAATTCTTTAACTGTTGCATGATTTGCAAAATCACATAAAATCTGTATCACTTTGTGTTTACTTATAGAACCAGTTAATTCAACACCAACGTTTGCATCATCCACATTTTTCTTTATAGAAACTGGGTGAAATAAATTATTTAGATTCCGTGAATCGCGCTTACTGTATTTTTTTCTTACACTCTGGGTAAACTTAATTCCAAAATCTAATTGCCTAAGGATTACATTTATGAAATGAACGTTATCATTAAGATTCCACTCAATACAGTTCAGAGAATTCTAGATATAATAGAACGAGGTACCTTAGAAATAATGGCACTATAAAATTATTTCGTCGTTTTAATTGTTCTGTAACAAGATGCATAACTGGTATCATTTTTTTGACTAATTCTATTTACTTTCATATTCTACTATTTATCATGTAAAAGTTCTAAACCTCATGTACCATATATCATGTACAGTGAAAGGTTAAAACGCGTGGCGACATCTTTGTTAGTGAAGTAGATAGGGAAATGTAAGTACTATATAGAAGATAAGTCGCCAATACAATTTTCATTTTGGTTTATTAATAGTGTTAATTTGTATTTTCTATCATCAAAAGCTATACATTGTCTACTTTTTACGTAACGATGGTCATGAGAGTACAAACTTAACATGATTTGAAATATCAGGTAAATTTTCCATTTTGAACTATAAATTTAGTTGAATAAAAATCTATTTTCACGTAGATAAAATACATGGAATGCAGTTGAGATGTATAAATAGCTTTAAAAGATTTAATTTCACTTTTAATTGATTTCCATTAAATCGTATTTAATTTTCTTTTTCTTTTTTATTATTATCAATGGCTCCTAGCAGTGTAAGTGTTGAAATTAATTTGTTATATGTGTTTGTCAATACTTATAAACTTAGCTTAAATGTTAAGTCTGAATATATTCTCATTAATATAGAACTTCTTACTTGTACTACTATTTCGTAGTAATTTCTGATTGAAGAATTACTTATTTATTTCTCGTAATTACAAAAATTATAAAACTACAATTTAATATGTAATAGTTGTTGCATTTTCTTTTAATATTTGAAAAAAAATTGTTTGCATCATATTTTGAGAGATTCGGGGATTTAATTTAATTTAAACAAGTAATTTTTAAATACATAATTTCTTAATTTAAAATAAATTTAAACTAAATAAAATTAATTTCTTAATTTTAACTTATTCAAAATCCACGTTTTAAAACGTACTGATATAATTTCATTTAATCAATTTCAAACAATTTAGGGTACAAAATTCAAGATAAAGCTTTTTATCAATTAAAAACATTACATAATAATTTTTTATCTTAATTACATTACCCTTTTCATCCTTTAACATTATATTTTTATCTTAAGTCAAACACGATATTATAGCGTTAATTTTATTTTTTAATAATTTTATTATCATAAACAATGTACATGTATTAGTGAATCATCGAATGATTTAAATTTCATGATATTTCCATTTTAGATAAACTGTTGTTTTCCTCGTTTCTTTATTTCATTTGTTATTCAGTCAAAAGTATTAGTTTCCAAAGGTTAATCCCTGTACAAAATTAATCTTCTCATTATAAATTTCTCGTGTATTATAACATATTTCAAAATATAAGAGAATATGCGTAAGTTGGAACATTATAAACATATATTACGTCTTTACTATATCTTTAAATAGCTGGAAGAAAATGAAATTGTTGCAGATCAAACAAGTCCAAAATGTAATATAAAACTATGTTCGAACAACGATGTTCCACCATCGTCGGTAATTCGCGCTTGCCTTGGTCCATCCTTGGCACAGGTGTTTTTTGATTATACTCATCATGATACGATAAAACTGTTGGACGTTCTAACACCATTAAAAACATCAAAAGCATGTTTCTCAATTCCATCTGACTGTCAATTATCCGAATGTAGATTCATACCGCCGACAGATCATCAAATCGTAAAGGCATTTGTGCATCAGAATATATTAGGTAAAACACTGTAGTATATGAATGTAAATGAATATGCGTGAGATAACATATACGTACGTATGATAATATGAAAATATCGAGAACGTTGTATACGATTGTAATCTTAAATGAAATTACCAGAAATAGGCGAAGCTCTCTTAGAACGTGTGAAAAAGGATATCGAGGAGAGTTTAAGGGACAAAATCGAGAGGCAATCACGAGAGAAGTTTTATCTGTATCAAGCAAAGAAAAGGCGAGAAGCTGAGTTGCACGTGCAACAGCTGCACGAGAAATACGAAAATTATATTGAAACTGTCCAATACGAGTTACAGAAACAGCTTGAAGTAATGACGTACATTACTTTCTCTATTATTTTTTTTTTATAATGTGTAATTAATTATCGAACAGAGAGAAATAATAGGATACATTGGGAAATGCAGAGTATATCTTATTTGAATTTAAGATAATATGACAATCGATAAAAAAATTTCTGTTGTTTATTCTTTTGAAGATAGCATTGAAAGAATTGAAGAAGTTGACAATCCTTTTATCGTAATATATCGCAAAAATAATGATCTATTAAATGATGATTTATTAAGTTGACTGAAGAAATTTAAGATCGCATGATGTATAATATACGTATATACGATAGAATTCAATGCTATTAGATTACTTTTATATTTGTCATTGGAGTAGCTTGTACATACATGCAAGTAACTTCACTAAATAGATCTTATTCTAGAAATGTTGAATTATATACAATTATGTAAGCTTCAGTTATACAATTATTGAAAACTGCATATAACAAACAAGCAAAAAAAGGAAAAAATGATATTAATTCTCAGGCAGAATGGTCTAAAGCAGCAGCAGAATGTGCCAAAAACACTCAAAAAGCAGTTGTGCAAGAACGAATAAATGTGACTAACGAAATGATGCGCAAGATGCGTGCGGAGATGACTCATGTTGTACAATCGTTATATAAAGACTTTGAAGAATTGTTTTGCGCCAAAAGGGACAACATAATCGCCGACTTTAATCAGATAATGAGGTTCACATTTTCGCACGTGTGGCCATTGTATTTGTGTAATTAATGTAAATTAAAACTCTACTAAAATTGTAGGGAAAAGCACGTGAAATTAAAGAAAGAAATGCAGGAATTCAAAGAGAAAGTGAACAGAGATTTGTACATTCAGAGGCGTCAATTTGAAATGCAAAATGCCGCAGATTTGATCAATGTCCTTTGTCTGGAACGATTACGAAATAATAGAGAAAAGCATATCATGCATAAATACTTTCAGGTAATGAAGTTACATGAATTTCGTTAATATTACACGAAAAGAAATATTTCATAGGAAATTGTGCTTTTATATATAGCAACAAATCAACGAATTTTATGAATTAATGGTCCGCTTGAAAGATGTGATTATTGCCATGAGGAAAGAAATTACCGATTGTCATATAGAGAAGAAGTTATTAAATGAAGAATTTTGTGAAGTTGCTAAACAATTTCAGAAGTTTATTGATTTTGTATTTCGTGCCATGCCGAGGCAAGCAGATTATTTGTTACCGTTAGAATTACAACGGTTAATTAGGCCAGATAAAGATAAAGAAGAAAAAATAATCGAGTAACATTTAATGGCACTGTTATTGAAGTATTGTTAAGTGCAATATGTTGTTGATTAAATAGGTATCTCTTTTGAAAATAAAAAAATGCAAACTTAAAGGATAAGATATGTAAATAAATATAAACTGATGTGTAAAGAAAAAGAAATGCTGAAAAGAAATATTAAATGTAGAAAAAATGTAAAATATTGTGATTTACGTATCAATGCAAGAAAATTGTTTATTATTTGTAAAAACAAGAAACTAAAAAGTAGATAAAAAAATCAGAATTGATGAATCTTATAATAAATCATAAAGAAAAACATTCACTCGCAAAAACTTCGCTATTTTATAAAAATATAATTGATAAAAAGGTTTCATGAAACACTTGGAAGCAAAAATGTACCTGATTTAATTTTCGTCTAATAGAGTACTAATTCATTTCGTCATCGCATACAAATGTTATTCTTCTCGAAAGACGATACCATTCTGGATCTCTCTGAAGACTTGATATTCTTGGACGATAAAATTCACGAATCATAACATTTGTTTTTCCAACTTTATTTTGTGGAATAGATGGATAATCTGTTAGGCGCCATCCGTATATCCAATTCGCGCAATCCGGATAGTAATAGCGATTTTCTGGAATATCTTTTACTCTAAAATAAACAACGGCAATATTAGCATAAAATATCAGTTTTATTGATATATCTTTTCAATATAAACAATTGAGATTAAGAAACATATCGGAAAAAATACTGAAAAAAAGAAATAATATTAATCTTTTTTTTTTTTTTATTAGTATCGTATTTAAAACCTTTCATAAATATAATTTTCAGCATTGATAAAACTTGGGGCATCTTCGTATAAAATGGCTCTTACTTGCGGATCAATGGGTTTCATTATGTTCATATTAATAGAACCATCACATTCGAGAGGTCTCCAATTTGGTAAGGGTTTTAAATGTATCTATAAAACAGAAAATCTTATATAATTCTCACTATATAACAAATACGAATAATTATTATTAAATATAATAAAATTATATACGATGTCCATAATTGGTTGTTTCTTTGGTATATGTTTCGGCGGCAATTTAATCTTTTTCGTTCTCTCCAAATCATTTAATAATTTCTGTTGGTTCTTCAGAAACCATCTGATACGTGTATTTTCTTCTTTTTGTATCATTGCAGTGTGAAATGCTTGACAACGAGCATCACAGATTCCTCCTCTAATTGACATGATTTAATTTTGCTATGTGCTTAGCAGTTTATATAAAAGAGTGACTAAAATTTGAATGTACGCCCATTGATTTAAAAAAAAGTTACATTTATAAAGAATTTTCAACATAGCATAAGTCTGAAATAAGATTACATATTGCTTGACATTCTAATGTTTCTTCCATTAATGCAATAGAAAAGAAAAAAATATTTTCATGAGTTTTGCTTATATTGTACAGAATTATTTTATTTACATTATTATTACATGTAATACGTTTTACTGTAATTCAATTACTTTTTAGTGCGCTAACATTAACTTACGCAATATCAGTGGGAGCATTATTTTACATATAAACTGATAGAAAAAAAATTAGTAAATTTAACAGATAAATGATGTTATGTATTATGAACATTGATTTGAAGAAAATATATGAATAATTTGTCCATTAATTTTTCAGATAAATAGTTCATGAAAATCAGTTGATCATTACGATCTCCGCAAATATATGTAAAGTTTAATTTCGGAGATAATAAAAATTGGGCGGCTATTACTTTTTGCTCTATACAAAGTGAGTATTTATTTAAATAATTAAAAAGAATATACAATTTAATTTTGCGCGATAATTAAGATTAAAAGTGTACTATAAACACAAAATGTACATACTCATTAAACACCGGACATCATATGAACACATACTATTTATTCGGTACATTAACACTTTATACATATAACATGTATATTTAGATGGATAAATTAATGTACCTGCCAAATTTTATTACAAAATTTTTCGCGTCAAAATCACATTTCCGCACCATAAAAATAATTTAAATATTTTTGTTTTCGTTTCAAAAAAGATTCCACTACAAAAAATATTTATATAAAGAGTATATATTTTTGCGCACATAATAATTAGTAATATTTTGTGACGTCAAATAATGATATATAGATAACGATGAACAATAATAAATAAATATGGCGTGAAGTATGAGTTTTCATATGATATTACTCCCTCTTAAAGTCAACATCAAATGACCCAGTAATCACAGCCATAGGAAGCAATATTGTGGTATATTATAACGTGTTAGATGCATTGTTGTTTATATTAACGAACTGACTAAGGAGCAATTCTTAATTTGTACTTGTATAATCAAGGCGAATTGTACTTATCGCACAATAACGTTGCCGTTTTCTTTCTTTCTAAGTTTTTCCTTTATACTGTACATACGCATGTAATATTAACTTATCTACACTGTTCTACAAAATAATCTAAATTTTTCTGTACCTTTATGCAACACTTATTTAATATTTCGTTCCGTAATTGATAAATTTTAGTAAACTTACACTTTATCTAAACTTAGAATCTGCGTTATCATTTTATATAAATATCGAATACTAAAATTTCGTATTTTTTCGTTTCAAGCATATGAGATTTTCAATTAAGAATTTTTAAGTCATTCGAATATACCGATTCGATTATGCTATACACACTTCTCGCTAATCATTTTTTCCATGCATCCCACTGTTTTTTTTTTTTTGTTTTTATAATTTAAATACATATATGGTACAGTATTAAATATTTTGCGTAATCTAATTCACTATTCAAGTGGAGCATATTTTTCAAACTTAATGTACCTAAAAATACTCATATCAAACAATATAACTTTACTGTATTTAAGTGAAATATTTTAACAATTTTCTTCTATACAAAATACATGTATATTCTTTTGATTAAAATTACGTATTACTCACTTTAATGCATCATTATTGTAATATTTTAACTTTTTTTTTACATATCACGTACTTTACGGACGCTGAAATACACTCACACGAATGAACTATAATAAAAATTATTTTATAATAAAAGTATATGAACTATTTCATAAATAAATTGAATATAGTTTACATGTGAAATGAATTCATTTTTCTAATTTTCATAATGAACTTCAAGTTACTCCATATGAACAGTATGGTAGATGATAGTATGTTTAATTATTTCTGCACACACCGGATAATATTGCTAATTGATAATTTAATTTCATTAATTTTTTTTTAGTAATACATTGCTAGTCATTTTGTTCAATAGAACTTATCCAATTTAAATTTCAGATTTTCTAGTATCAAAAAAAAAAAAAATTACTTTTTAATACATAATTTTTCTTTTTTTGTATGTTTCGCATTAATTGATAATAATTGCTCAATAATGTATAAATTATTACTTGTTCTTTACTTCAGTATATTAAAAAATACAGTCATCATAGTGTAGTAGTTAATATACATTATTTAAAATAGTCATATATTAAGAAGTAACTTAAGAAATTTTCTGATACATTTATCTTATTTCGTTAAGCCTGCGTCCTGCACTTGGCTCAAAATGGTTTTTCAGTTGTATGTATTCATTCGTTATGAATTATTATACATATATAATACCGTTGCAACAGATGAATTAACGGAATATTATTGATAAACTCTTCAAATACGAAAAAACGGATATTTTATCCACCATCCAATAGTTCTCCAATGCAATTCAAGTGGTGTCAGTAAAAGATTAAAAAATACCTATCTTGTAGTCACATCAAGTAACACTGAAGTTGGGGCGTTTTTATTAAGATAATCGCTCATATCTTGAAAACGACTAGACCTAGAAGAACCTTGGATCTGATTAATTCCACTTGTAGAATCATTGTCAACTTCTGGTCCGCGATACCCATCGTCTTGTTTTTCATGTAGTATATATTTGAAAAATTCATATCTAAACAATTCATAAGAAAAATTTTTATATTTGATATTCTATGATGTTTTACAGGTTATCTTATTTAAATAGATTATCTATCTTACATTTTACTAATATTAAAGATAAAAAAAATGAATAAAAAAATTTTAAATTTCTCCAATCTTAAAGGTTATTTTAAAGTCATTGATATTTGTTTTTTTATAACACACTAACATTTGTTTTTCATATGATTTTTAAAGAAGAAAAATTAATTTATATTGGAACAGCTATAGTAAAGAACAGCTAGGTAAAAGAATTAGGTGAAATTAAGTAATTTTGTTTTCAAGAAGTTGTTTTAGTATTTGTCACTAATTCTTATCTCTATATACTCACGTTGACCAACAAATTGTAGTTGCTGGCATTTGATAAAGAACACGAGCATTTAAACCACGAAAATAACCACGTAAACCTCCGTATCTATAAACTGTTTTAATAGCATCTATCATGCCTTGAACCTGGACACCACTTTGTGTATTTAGAAGTGTTTTACAAACATCTAAAGGTGTTGTAACTGCAGCAGCAACAGCTCCTGCTAATGCACCTGTAATTTATACAATTCTATTTACGTGATTATCTATTACATACATAAATTTTGAAATATATTCTTCTTTAAATGTATATTTACCTGACATCATATGTGCTATTGGATTATACATGTGGTCAGGATTCGTGAATACTTGTGCAATTTCATAAGTAATAAAATGAATCATTTGAAAAGGCACATTCATAGTTAACTGTGTCGTATAACTCCTATAGAATGCATATGCACCTTCTTTTTGGTATATATTCGTTATACATGTCATAACATTTCGATAAGGAGAGTTATACATTTGTAATCGCTGTTTAACCACTGGAATAAGATAATTTTATTCTTCATTGGATAAAATTCTAAAAATTATGAACCATATTTAGCTTGTATCTCCCTCAAAAAAAGAAACATATTTTGCATGCCTTAACACAACGTGCACCAGCTAAATTATGTAAATAGACAATTTATTCATTTAGCTATTTATTAATAAATTTAAGATGTTTTACCTTCTGCTGGATTCATTATACCATCATGAAGAAGTGTTGCCACACAACCAGCAGTTCCATATGCAGCTAAATTTAATTCAGGATGTGTTCTTGAACTTAAGAGCTTATTTTTAACAAATTCATAGCATGAAAAGTACAATGCATGCGCAGGACCAGCTCCTACAACCATTGCACTCATACCACGAATTGGTCTCAAAAAACCTTCTTGTTGTACCATTCTACTCAGAACTGTCCCTACTCCACCTCCCCCTCCTCCTGAACCTGGTGTCAATGCTTGCATTCTTGTCTAAATATAAATAAAATAAATCCATGTAAATAAATTGACTTATTTGTTTAACAGTATAAGACAGTTTAACAATAAAATTACTTCTCATAACTAATTTGAAATATTGATTTTATATTAATATAAATAAGAATATTATTTAGACAACAATAGAATACACAAAATTTAACCGTTTTTAATTTTTTAATATCTTAGAATGATTGTTTGATGATGAAAATCGATATAGACGTATTAAGACAACTTTGAATTCTTTAAATCAACTTGCAATTAGTTAAAGGTATAATCATTTCTGACTAACTGCTTTCTAATTATTATTTGTCATTAAAAATGATAGAACAATGACAGACAATGATGCACTTGATAATATTTTACAAATGATATCTAAAATTCTTCATTAAACTTTAAGATATATTGTTTATATGAAATAAATATACATGCTATTTCATATTAATATTTTATTATATTTTCTAATAATCACACGTGAAAGTGTCTGTTAATATAGATTGTAGGTTGAAAAGAAAACCAAAAATAGAACCTACTGCAACAGAGTTGAGAACTGTGTTATATAATGAATGTTTGAAACTCATGTTCCATTTAATCATTTTATGTATTAAAGTTGTCAAACAATTAACTATTTGCAATGTCAAAAAGATACAAATACAATGTTTTGGATATTGTTTATGTATATTTGATCATTTAGTATTTAATAAACTGTATTTATATATATGTACACAGCTCAATGTGATATAAGATGTAAATCAAATATTGAAAATGTGTACTTCATGATCAACAGACAAACATATCTTTTTAAATAAATATTCAAAATGTTGATAAATATAACAAAAAGTATAAATTTAATTACGAATTATATTAAAAAGGAGGGATCATAAAAAAACAATATTTATACACATATGAGTGCATTAAAAATTGAAGTAGAGAGTAGAGAATTTATTTCTTATTACAAAAAATCTATTTTATTTTATTACTAATTAACACACATAATTTGTTAATTAATTATGTAAATAGCTAAATATACAGTGGCAACAATGTTTTGTGACATAATAACAACATATATACTCGCTATTTTAACAAGATAGATAGTAAACAATTATTACAGAGCATTGTTGCTAAATCATTTGATGACTAATTCAGTCGTTTGTAAATTCAAAGAAGAATTGGTACCTGGAAATAATTATGAAATTGTATTGCTTAAACTAATTGCGCAATAACTTTGCAACAGTGATGCAAAACGCGAAATTACATGGCCAAATGCTAACATCTCAGAAAGATTAATCGCATTTATCTTGAAAGTTTAAATACTTCGCTATTTACTCGAGATTACAACGACGTTCATATACGTGAAACCTGATTTCTAGGTTTCGATGAGGAAAATAATAAAATTCAGAGAACTGCCTTCGAATATCACGCTTGTCTTTATCCAAAGACCGTGTGACTTGCAATGTCATGATATTAAATGTCATTGAATTTTATTACAATGCGGCGGAAATGAAATTCCGTGAAGTGATAGTTGAGGTTATATAAAGTATCTTGGGGGGGAAAAAAATGTGCGAGAGAAATAAAGTTGTTACCTTAACACTGTCAAGCGGATACATCACACAATGTTCCATAATTCCTGCGAGTGCACCTGCTGTCATGTGTACAGCTACAGAGGATGTAGGCAACGTCTCATAATCGTCCGCATTCATATTTTCTGAAGATGTTTTAACAATTTCCAGTTAACGGCTGGACATGAAATACCACAAAATTTCTGTACGCACTCTCTCGAAGCAGACAACACTATCGCTTTCGGCAGTAACTAATGCCGAATTACTGTTTATGCAGTGGCATTCGCTTTGTAATCGCCGAAACATGCATTCAGAAGGATGTGAGGGTAATGTTCGTTCTTTCGAAATGACGAAACGTAATCGTACTCGTTGATCGTGTCTTAATGGAACCGTATTGAAATTGAAAAGGCTGCTACTACCGATAAGCAGATTTGCAATGTACAAGTCCTCCTTCAGGTATTCGCGCCACAAACAAATTATTTTACTTGCCTATACTATTTTCATGAAATACAAGGGCACATGACGGTTGATTGTTTATTCGAATCGTTACGGAACTCGATACATACTGGCATTCTTCGCGATACGGTTACGGCTCATCATACGGTTCGTTCAGTGAGGTTAGGTGTTCGCGCACGTGTCACGCATGCGTCGTATTCAACCACGTGGTTGGTTCGTGTAGTATGCTACGCAGTAGCAGCTTAATAAGTAGTCTGATTGCTGTATAAAACATGTTATGCATTGAGGACGTAATAATGCATTCGTTTTATAGACGAAGAAGACGGGTCGTTGAATTTAAAACTGCAGAATGAATCTTCCAATGCAATTGTCCGAAGTTCCCCTTCTTCTTTTAAATATCTTGATAAAGCTTATCTTCGACTTTTAGCATTCTACTTTTGACTCTTCCTTCGTATCATCCATTGTTTTTATATAATTATCATGTTAATCTATATAGATATCTATTTTGAAGAAAAATATTCATTCCTCGGCAACGGTAATTTTGATAGCGTTATCACGCAGTACTTGCTTGTTTCACGTTATATTGCTGTTTGCCTAAAATGAAAGTTTCGTTTTACTTTTACACCATTATTGTTTTATATCAATTACACTTGTGTCCTATTGATATTGAGACATTTTTAATGTTAATGTTACAAAATCCCATCCGAGAGTTTGTCAGAAAGTAAACGTAAATGATCAATGTTGTTAAAAAATTTGCTTTGAATTTTGTATTTTACAACATTCTATAGACAATTCTATAACATTCTAGACAATGCACGTGTTGTAAAAACATATATAAGATCGTATTACGTACTGTATGACAAACTGTTCACATATTGTTCTATTTATAGAAAATATGATTACGAAATATTGCGTGCAATACTTTACAAGTTGTAATCTTTTTTTTAGATGATTCATTCAGGTCAGTCATAGTAACTTAATAATTATGTATAAAAATTAACTGATATAATGTTTTGAATAATACATGAAGGTCTTTGCTCGTATTGTATGTGGATTTGTGTGGAATTCGATTAAATGACAAGGCCAGTTGATATGGTAGTAGTGACCGATTCGAAAAGCATAATTGGAACTTTTCCAATATATAATTTAATTAATTATTTAGCAACTAATTTTGTATATTGTACGATATTTCCTTTGTAGTATATCGTAATATAATCGACATATGCACACAATTGTATGCAATTTTATTTTGTTCTCATCTGTAATATATAAAGTGATCACTTTATATTACAGTAATCACTTATTACGTATTAGTTAAAAAAATTACTTAAGGAGATTCCATTTGAAACATATAAAAAATATAGCATAATATATTGTTATAAATATTTAAAATTAAAGGTAGGATTTAAATATTTCTGGACTGTTTAACATGTATACAAAAGTCGCTTTATTTTAAAGCAATTATAATAATAATGGGTTTTATAAATTGTTAGTTGCTATATTACATATGGCAATAAATATTTTAAAAAGTTGGAAAAAATATTCTACAATATTTTCACAGTAATAAAGTGTAATATACTTCTATTTTATATACATATTTATACAAACTTATACATATACAGAATAAAGAACACGCAAGAATGTTACATTAATAAATGCAACATTCTTTGTAAAAATTTAATATTACAATTTTTAAGTGTTAAGCTTAAATGAGATAATGTGCAATTAACCATTCCTCTGTATTACAATTTTCTTATTATTATCTTTTGTTTTATATTTAAAAAAAATGAAGAAAAATTATAGAAACTATTGCTTATTTTCTTTTAATTTTATAATGAAACTAATTTTATTTTCTATTTTTTTCGCTAAACTTAAGTGCAAGAAATTAACAGAATAGTCGAGAAGCAAAGAATGTTTTAATAGAATCATTATTGTATAACATAGTTATTTAAAAGCAGTAATAATTCTTTCATTTTAATCTTATCAGACTTGGAGTATTCCTATACACATATTCTTTATCAATATGTAAACTTCAACGAATAATTGAAAGTTCAAAAGAAACCTACTTTTGTATAAAATTTCTTATAAGCACATACAAAACTTACATTATGAATAATGTTTTTGTGTTAAATAATGTGTATACAATGATTATCTAATTTGTAATCTTATAAATACATCATGTACTTTTGCAATATACTGTGTACATATATTAATGAAACACTATTAATTGCACACTATTAATTGCAGATTTGTGTTTCTGTTATGAGAGCTTGAATTTTATACAAAAAATGTTATAAGTGATATAAAAAAATAGTAACTTGGTCTCTTTTTCTATAAACAAGAATTGCAAAGTGCAACTTAAACATATATTATTCACAGAAATTTATACATATTCCTTCTTAAAAAATAAATTTTACAGTAAATTTTAATGAAATTTAATAGCTACACATATAATTCAACTCAATCCATATACATATTTCACATTGTTTACATTTTTCCAAATTTTCAAATTTTTATTATTTAATAAGTATTGCTAAAAAGTTTTTATTTTTGTTTAGAAACATTTTTAAGTAAATTTTTCTCAATTAATACTGTGTTACATTTAATAGTTTTATATAAGTAATTCTTGCTCAAACTCCTTAAAATGTATTTATTTTTTCTAGTTAAATGTAATGCCAATTTTTTAAAAGTTACAATAAATTTAAAGAACATCAAACTATAGAAAAAATTCAAATTTTTCTAATATAATATATATTTAAAAAAAATTTTAGATATATTGATTTAAACATTTTATATAAAATAAATTTTTTGAAAAAGTTTAAAGATATTACAAGTGTAATAATTTACAGATTTTTTTCTTGATCACATCAGTATTTTACATTAATTAAAGTTTCAAAATATTTGATTTAAATGTAATGTGTAGAGTGTACTAGAACCAACAACTAGGATTTTTGTTTTATATTATACAAAGAAAAACAATTCAATATCTGAAATTACAAACTACTAGCTATACCTGATTAGACCTCCTACTTCTGCGAGAAGAACTTGAAAATAATGGACGTGGCTTGTATAGGTCATCACTTGAATAACGTTGACTGCTTCTATGTCGGCTGCAATTACATAACAAACTAATTATAATATGAATAGTGAAAATACATTTCCACTTGAAATGAAGTTGTTTGGCATTGCAAAAAAAGTGTAGATTTAATTTTTACATTATAATTTGTTAGTATTTGATATACAGTAACTTGTGTACAATTATTTTTTCTTTTTATAAATAAAGACCTTAACAAAATTTACAAATATAATACTTTTAATTTTTTGTATATATTTATAAAAGTAAAAAAATTGTCCAACTGTTTATGAAAAAGCTCTAAAAATTAAAAACAAATGATTAAAAATTTTAAAAATAAAAAATTGAAAACAAATAATTATTCAACGTACCCTTTGTCTTCTTTAATCATATTTGCAGATGGTATTTTTTCACTAGTTGCGGATACATCGCTTTCTGGACTTAAAGGCATAACAAAATTTTCTCCATTTAAAAGCCCTTGTGGAGTACATATATTTGATTGGAGTCTCTGCTTTTTAGATATTAGCTTTCTTTTTTTAATATTATTTAGTGCTTCTTCATTAGGTTGGTTTAATGCTTTTTTATGACCATCGTTATTATTATTTGAATTATTTAATAATATATCTGTTAATGGGCTAGATGTATGTTTGCGTTTTGGTAAAGGTGGTGCCATAGCTTTTGGCACTGAAGATACAACTTGACCTCCTAAACTCTCTATTATGTCTTCTAAAGAACTGTTTTCTATTAATTCCAGTGATTCTAAGAAACTAGAAAATTTTTCAGATTTTTCATTGTCTGCTTTGAAATAACGACAATCTTCATTATCTTCAGTTTCCATTGATGTTGATTCTAATATTTCTGGTTCTTCTTTAATTTTTACAATGCAATCTTTATCGGTTACGTATCTGTTTAAATTAGAAAAATTACTATTTTCAGCATCCTGAGAAACATCTTCATCTCCAATTTTTGATGTTGTAGGTATTTCTATATTTCTATTATCACTTGAACAAGTCATATTATCTGTATTTGTATCACTTAACTTCAATTGCTCTTTTTTCTCGTTTACTTCTTTTTTATTACTAAAATAGTTTGATTCTTGAGAATACAGATGTACCTCTTCTAATACAGATGTGCCAGTTTTTTGGCATGTTTCCTTTTCAAAACATATTTCTGCAGAACCATCTAGTTCTTCTGTTTTTATTATTTTATTGTTGTCTTCTTTCTTTATGCTAGAAAACAATAATTCTTTATTTTGCGAGTCTTCTATTTCTTTATTGTTAGCCAATGAAGAAATAAAAGAGTCAATATTTGCTTCAGTATTAGAACTCAATGGTTTCTCAACTTTATTGGTAAGTGTTTCACTTAATGATTTCTTTATACATAATTCCATGTCTGATAATTTTAATTTTAGATTAGAATGTGCCTCTAACAAATCTTTTGTACCAACTTCAGTTTGTAACATCATTATTGATCTTTCTTCTAATGTTAAATTAGTATGTTTCTCAGGATATGGCTCTTCGTATTCTTCATCTGGTATTTCTATTATTTGAACACGTTCTTCATCTGGCATACTTTCAAAATTGTCATTATTTACTGCATTTGTTTGTATTGGTTGTTCTATCTTCTCTCCAATCTTTTTCTCCAATTTCTTATTTTCTTTAAGTTTCTGTTTCTCTATCTGTTTCCTAATTTTCATTAATTTTTTTGCTTCATGTATATTTTTTGCAAATTTTGGTTTCTTTACTTTCATTTCTCCTAAAATGCTATTGTCTTCTCCCATCAATGCTCGTTTTTTAAGAGGCAAATTAACATCATTAAATTCTAATTCTTGTTTAGTATGTACTTCATAATTATTAGTGTTGTCAGTTTTATATTCTGTATTCAATTCTGTTGCTCTGTCTAATTTATAACTTTGTTGTTCCAATAATAGTTTTATATCATTTGGGTGTATTTCTTCAACATTGTCTGATGTTTCACTACCTGAATTACTCATATGGTTTGTTTCCTTAGAAAAGGTTGATGTATTTGATTTACTATGTGCAATATTAGATCCAGAATTACTAGACTGTGAACTTTTGCTACTTGATCCATTTGAACCATCTCTGTCTGTAGAACGTCGATCATTAGAATTTCTTCTCAAACTAGAATGATCATCTTTTGACTTGGACTTCTTCTCATCTCTTCGTTTTTTGTCTTTATGTTGGGAATCATTTTTGCTATCTTTTTTGTTATCTACTTTCTCATTTTTTGTTGAGTTTTTACTTTGCGTGTGATTTTTGGCATCTTTTTTACCGTTTATTTTTTCACTAGTTGACTTGACATCTTTTCTTATTTCAGATTTCTCTTCTTTTTCATTTTTTATAAATTTCTTTACATCCTGTTTATCTAATTTTTCTGTCGAATCTGATTTCATATTGATATGGTTTTTAGACTTCATATGATCCTTAGAAGTACGTTTTTCATCTTTCTTATTCTTATCCTTATCCTTATCCTTTGATTCACTTCTTTTTTCTTTTCCGTCAATAACTTTTTCAGATGTTTTGACAGTTTTAATTTCATGAGAACTTGATGAAGGATTTTTCGAAGAGCTTTTATGATCTTTTTTATATTTTTTGTCTTTTGGAGAATCTTTTTTATCTTTATTTTCTTTATTTGATTTTGTCTCCTTGTCTTTATTTAATTTTTCTTTCTCTGTTAATTCTTTCTTCTCTCTAAGTTCCCTAATTTTTTCTTTGTAAAGGTCTTTCAGATCTTTCCCTTCTTTACTAATATTATCTTTCTTGTCTGTTTCTTTTATTTTATCTTCCTTTACTTTAGTATAACTATCCTTTTCTGTATCTTTAATTTTATCCACACTTTCTTTCGGTTGATCGCTTTTATCCTTAGCTTTATTTTTATCATATTTGTCATATTTTGAACTGCTGTGACTTCTTTCTTTCTTTTTATCACTACTTCTATCCCTATGATGTTTTCCATCTTTTACATGATTTTTATCTTTTGATTTTGATTTAGATTCACCGTCCCTGCTCCTATCTTTATTATTTTTATATTCATACCTATCTTTTATGCCACTGTCGGTAGCATCGCGAGAATTTTCTTTAGAAGATAAATTGTTCTTAATATTTTTAGAA